>OX388351.1:37819438-39019438 GCA_947579665.1 Sympetrum striolatum | reverse complement strand
ACCAGTATTCATATTTGGGAAGTATTGTAATTAATCATGATTTTATAACAATAGAAATAATACAGAAATTATGATGAGTTGATTACTTAAATTTAATCCGGGTATCTTAATATCTTATAATAAACTAGTACAGAATATTCAGGTATTCTTCGAAGAAGTAGGTTGTTCATATCCAAATTAATTAATAAATTTGATTAAAATGTTGGTGGTGTCGCCTAGGGAAATCAAAGTTTATAAATTTTAATGGTTAGGAAGGGAAGTATTGACAATCTAAATTGAGATATGGTTATCCGTAATTAATCCATCTTTATTTGCCGTGAAACACTTTCAGAAAGCTTCATATCAATCTCAGTTCAATATAGCAAGCATAAGCATTCATCTTTCCTTACGCAGAACCTTTCAAAAATTTCCACATCTTCCAATTCATAAACATTACATAATCATGGAACTTCCCTTCATACGATGAGATAATTAATCCTTTTTTCTCTAAAAACACCACACATTTCCTCCTCCCGCAGCTTCCCGTATGAAATATCTTCTTTAACTCCCCTCTCCCGTTACCGACTCCTTTTGTTACTGGAAGAGACTTGCTTTCTCCTTCCTCTCATCTTAATTCGCTCAGCTAGTCTGACATGGGAAGCCCCCTTTCGTAAGCCTTTCCCCTCATCATCCTCCAAACAGAGATGTTTCCTTGTGTCTCCCATTCCAATCCCCCACCTCTTCCCCATACTTTCCCATCCCACGTTCCGCCATTCCAAATCTTTTTTGGGTCTCTACCAATTCCCTAAGACGACCCATTAACCTCCGTCTCCTTTCGGGAGCGCAAAGCATTCTGGGGTGGCGGATACGTATCCCATTGCTAGTATTTTCTCCCTGGTTGAGGAGATTTTCGGCCTTCTCTCTTCTACGTTATTTAATCGTTAACATTTGGGATAGCTTCTTTCGGCTCACCTTCAATGAGCTACTTTTTTACGAAGACATGCTTTTCTCTTACTCCTTTTCTATTGATTCTGCCATAAGCACTTAAGTCTGCATCTTTATGGAAATAGAATTTTGCGGTCATGAGTTTGGAGATTTTTCTTGGGCCACCTATCAATAGTGGACGTCATGAACTGCTAATACCCATCACGAAGTACTAATTACTATGGTTTCTCTTCCCTTTACGTACATCCACGTATGATTTTATGAATGTGCTATCTTATTTACTAACTACGAGGCTCTACGTATCTATACCCAGCACTTTCCAATCGTATATTGACATTGATCCATTCATTTCTTTTTCGGCACTTTCAAAGCTTGGAGTGTCGTAATCAGCATATTATTATCACTTTATGAAACCTAAAACATGGCAGCAAACTTTACATTTTTGTTCTTATAATGTTATGCACAACAGTAATTTAATTGTGAGCAGTACAAATTGGATATTGAGGATTTAGGTCAATTTAGTTTTCCTTAGAGGTAATTGTGTTTAGAATAGGGAGAAATAGGTAAGGGATTAGAGATTCTATTTTACGCAATGTTAGGGTTTAGGGTTTATTTATCCGATATATAATAAGAAATGGTGATAGTTTAAGTCGAGGAAATGATAAATCAAGATTGAATATTTGCGGGGTATTGATGCATATAAGAAAAATTTTTAATTTATTTTGCCCAGCATTCATTGAGCTATGTGATATACTGTTGAAATGACTGCATTGCAGAGTTTACATAAAAGTAAATAAAACATAAGTTGAAAGTATTAAATATCACGTTTTAAGTACGAAGAGGTTTAACATGCTTATTTCTAGAAGTAGGTCGTCGTGCGTTAAAGTTTCCTCAATATTAAAATTGAGTTTCACTTTTTAATGAGTTAAGAGTTTTTTCAGCGTGGGTCAGTGTGAGTCATTTCAGTGCATCTTCGAACGTAATATTTCTTGGAGCTGATGACTCAGCCTTAAAATCTTTTACCTTAGTTTTAAGCTTAAATGAGTCCTTCCTCCTAGAATCACCCCCTGCCCCCTCATATACGGCTTCGAATAGAAAACATTGTCGCAAAATATTATTAAATCAATTCTGTATTGATTTTATATTTTTTTCGGTAAGGATATTTGACTGCTATGTGGCTCATAACTGGAGTTAGTTTTCTGATTTTTACCTTACTTATTAACGCGTATGACAAACAATGTCATTACAGAGGTATCCCTCTGTCAAATTTGAGAAATAAGTCATAAATTTAAGGTAACTGCTTCAATAATATTAGTGTTCGATTTTATAGAAACTATAAGTCAAAACACAGGGGAAACATCGAAAACGAAGGAAATGTTCACCTAAATTATTCCCAAGCCGGCAAAAATCCTCCACGTCCGTAAGCCACAGAGATATTTGCAGGTATCCCGTTCAAGAGACAAAGGAAAGGCAATTTGCGGCCGAACCACTGCGGTCCTTCAAAAACCCTTTCCAGCTTCATTATCCCGACGCCTTGGCGTTTCCCGCACAGGGAAAAGATTTGCAATTCCAACTACGAGGCGACAATGGCGTCTAGCCGGTTCTTAATAAATTCTAGAGTAAAAACAACTTAAGCCGAGATTAGGAGCGTGGAAACAGGAGATTTAGGGAGACAAAACTGCTCCCCGACCCTAATGATATTTCTCGGCGAGATACCACTCTTTCCGTTTTTCTTTTGTCTTATTTTGGCGCCTTAAAATGGCGACCGCGGAGGAAAGCCCGGTACCTGAGATGGCCGTAGAATCAAGTGCTAAAAATTCCCACTTTGAATACGGGATTCTCCCTAGAGGATTTTGAATTCCAGTCTAAAATATCAAGAGGGTGGTAACTAGGGTATCAAACCGGTCGCAACCGAAGCCAGCTCACTTGTTCTTACACGACTCTTACCACCGGAAATCGTGCAATTTCTTCCGCTAATCAATTTTGTTATATCTTGACATCGAATCATACCAGTATCAATATTTTAACATCGTAGATTTAAAGAAATATTTCGACTATAGGTGTACAGGAACCTTACAATTTTTTCGTTTTATAAGGTCTTCGTTGAGGTGAGATTGGAACTGAAAAGTCACTCCTACCATCTAACTTGTCACCAGCGATATCAATATAAAACATAAATCATGTAAAGGTGAATAATAATAATAAAATGGCTTTATTTGGGCGAGATTGAGACTAAAAATCTCCTCTTCCATAAGGAATGTCTTCCTTCTCCTTTTATGACCTATCGTCGTACAATACATAAATAATCAATTTAAAGAGATACTATGAAAAGGATATGAGAGGAATTATGGATGTAAAAGACCTAAGAAATACTTAGGAAAAAAATTATCCACTGCAGGAAAACACCCACTAAGAAGGGGGGTGTGAAGAACCTGCGCAAACTTACCGATACTCAGAACTAAAAAAATGGTTATAAATATGATTATATTTTATAAATAAACTATCAATAGGCACATATATGTAATACATCAAGAAGCATAGTCACGTTGACATTTAAATAAATGTTAACCATTCGCATAAGAGCATATGATAATAAAAATAAAAGATGTTGATAAATTCACATCTGTGCAAAACAATAGTGAATAGGAATAGGAATAGAGGGGAAAACTATAGGATTGGATGTAAAAAAAACTAAGTTAATATCTTAGGAAAAAAGATCCACCACAGGAAACCAATAGCAAAAAGAGGGTTGTGAAAAACCTGCACAAACCTACTGATAGTACACAAAAGCTAATAGATGTAAAGGAAAGCAGTTGAGACAAATTAATATAACCAGAAACGTCAGGATGAACTCGAGTATGATAGAATTTTTCGATCTCTTATCAAACTACGTAATGTTTTCATATTTATAAATTAGATTACAAATTTTAGTTATATTTCATTTAGTGTCATTATTTTGTGTTCACCCAATTCGTCTTATGTCAACACTTAAGTATTTTGCTTAGTGCTTTTGGAATGTGTTATCTAGCTCTCAAAAGATTTGAATCATGAAACATTGTTACCATTCGGATAGTGGCGTAATCTAAAGTACGTCCAAATTCAGTCACATGTCAAACACGAAGCATATTTGTATCTTTTCACCGGTTTAATAGCACCATATTAACCGAAAACGCGATTTCTCGTATTTATGTCTGCCCAAATGGTAACTATATATATAATCAAGAGATCGCCGACATGTCAGAGTTGGGGAAGTAAGAATAAAATCGGGTTAGGATTAAGATAACAACTCTCTGGGATGAAATAATAAATTCCCGAGTCTTCGATTTGCTTCTGCCCTATGCGTCGTAGCAGCCCGTAAAGAGTGCTTTTACGACTAGTTTTATCAATCATAAAAGAAATTGCGCTGTTTACGGATCTCTCCGGAGTCTGTTTGGAGGGGTATGGAGAAATGGATTTCGGCTCCATTTGCTCCCTTGTAAAAATATTTTTCTCCTGAAGAGAGGTATTAGCCTGAAAGAATTTGGGAACCATTACTCCAGTTAAGTAGTGAAATCATATTTGTATGCCTGGAATGGGATTTGGGTTTTGAAATTAGGGGTCTTCTGATGAGAGATATAACGAATCTGGAGAGGAGAGAAGTTCCATGGTGGCTGGGTATATGCAGTTTTTATGCAGAGCAAAGATTCATGCCCGAGTTCTATTCTACAACAATTTTTATTAGACACCCTCTTTGGACATATCTGTCATGGAAGGAAGAAGTTATTTAGACTATACGAGACTGAACTTTCCAAAATTTCCTAACGTATCCAGACGCTGTTAAATACAATGAGAAATATTAGTGGCTCGTTGTTCTGTGTGAGATTTTTGAAACATTTTAATAATTTCATGCAAAATAATATATCAAATTTTGTCCATCTTTAAATCACTCGATGCAGTCATTCAAACATTCATTACTTCGTAAATTAATTTAGAGATAGCTGTCTTAGTTATCATTTCACTTTTCTGAGTAGTATACGCTCCTTCTTCAAACTGGTAGGTCGGAGTGATGATATAATTTTCAATGTCGACTGATAGAAATTACTTTTATAGCATTAAGACACCATTTTCATTTTCATAAAGTGGAGTACTGTCATAGACGAGTCGGTGTTCGATTCCAAAGTAGATGTTGAACGGAAAAAGTAATTTAAAATATCATGTAGCAAATTTTGTACTAAATTATGTATACGTAAGCGCAATATATATTTATCTACCGCTTTTCTACTTATTAGAGGTTTAAAATCACGATAAACCGTCTAAGTCGGCATTCCTACTCTTGCTTCCCGGTATTCAGAGAAAGCAAGAAGGGTATAATATAAGTGCGGCTCTCCTTTCTTGCTTTCTCCAACTACCGAGAAGTAAGAGGAGGAACGCCGACAAAGACGGCTTTAGGAGATTTAAACCTTTTATTCATTAACAGCCTTGTTCCAATATATCTTTCTTTACAGCTTCTCTACTTGTTAAAGAAAAGCATGTTCTAAACACAATATAAAATGCCGGAAAGGAAATTTTCTGCTAGATCTTACAAATCTATAATCGAGATGAAATGAAGCAGAAAATTCGATTAATTGAGAACCTCGGCTAATTTAATTAACCAGGGGGGAGAAAATTTTTAAATTTGACTTGAATTATGGAGCGACCAGATTTTATGCCATAATTCATCGATCTTATTTTTTCCAAAATGATTTTAAACTTAAATAATGGGTCATTTAGCAGCTTTCAGATTAGAGCATGACAGTAGTTGCGTGTTCATTTTAAAATGTAGTGAATAAATAATACTTCAGATTGAATAAAAGTTCTATTTATCACTTTAAGCTAGATAAATCCGATATGACACAGGAGAATTCCATGGCTAAATATTTTTTTCATGTTGGTACGAAGTGGCAGAAGGTTGTGGAAAAAACGCTGATTATTTTTCTTAAATTTAAAACACCTGTTACTGTTCCTATAAATCGCAGTACTATTAGGTAATATTGCTTATATAGTCCAAGTTCAATTGCACATTCTTCCACGGGTCATAAAGCGAAGAAAACAAACAGTCAGTCAGGCCAGAATCCTTCCGCGTATACGCACATAATATTTAGACAGTGGGTCATAAACTTGGAACGTCATACTTGGGAACCATTCCAAATTAAACTAAGATATTCAGCAGACTGATAATCACCAGGTCCTTCCAGAATTAATATCATTTCCTTGCCAAAAACATTACTCGGGTATTTCCTCCTCCATGGTCGGCCTTGCGAATACCGGTATTAACTTAATTGCCGAACTTGAAACGGATTATAATATCGCTGAACTGAGTCGAACATCAGAGCTTTAATGGAAATTATCGTTTTAACTTTATTTTATCGCTAAAACTGAATAATACGCTCGAAATGGTATTGATATTATTTTTATTGAATGTAATAATTTTCATAATTATTCATTCAGCTTAAACATGTAATATAGGATATTTCAATCGAATTAATTTTTATTATCGGTACAGGCTTGCATATTTCACTATACCAACAATTTTATATGAGAAAGGAAATGATTTACTATACAGTTTTATCTCTAAATTTTTCCTCTGCCATGATATAGCAGATATAGTGTTTACTTTTATATTCTCACAAGAGTTTAAAAATGTAATTTTGTATTACAAAAACTGAGAAGTATAATAGTTTAATAATATAAAATGCAAATATGTGAACCTAGATAAATCTTGACTTAAGTTGAAGGCATCTTAGGGATGTATTGCGTATGTATTACTGATGTATTTATGTAAAAGACTGCCTACATGCATAATACTTTGCTACAGTTTTTCAATGAAAATAATACAGTTTGTGGAAAACTTACAAATGATCTCAATGAAGAAGTACGGAAAAATTACAAATTTGAAATCAGTGCTTCAATTCTTTGACCAGCCGAGATATTGAAGGGAATGAATTATAATATGTATCATTAAATATCTATGCATTTGCTCTGAGATTTCATTTATTCAAACACAAAGAGTTATAACTGAAGAGGAATTTTTCACTTTTACTCGAAATATTTTCTTTTCAATGAAAAAAGGTAATTGGGGCCATTATAATATCACCCATCAACTCTGAAACCTTCACACCAATTACAAAAGTCCCTCCTATTACCTACACGATAAAGCCTAAGTTTTTAATCATACTATAATATTATTCTCTCTATGCATATATTTTATATGGAACTCTCTTGTTCATCTAGGAAACAACCTAGTGGTGTCAGGAAGTGGTGCTGGGAACATGGCGGTGGCTCCTGTCTCAGTGGCGGCGACGCCTTCCACTACAAAGAAAAGCACCAGCACCACCACGGCGGCGGGATCCACTCAGACGACGGTGGCACCAGGTTTCGATATGGTGAAGGCACCAGCGAAAGAAGGAGAGAACCACGATCTGCCGTCGCTCTCACCGTCACAAGCCTTCGCGTCCTCCACGGAAGCCTACATCAATGAGAACTCGGACAGCCTGGGGGTCGTCACCGGAGATGCCGACACTGGTGAGCGACATCTACTCTGCTTGTTTGTGAATAAATATGAAAAATTACTTATGAAATGCGTAATCTGATAGTTGATATCTGTGGCTGACTGCGAATTGAAGTCAAAGTTATCATCCTTCGAGGTAGAAGTTCTATGAGATTATGATCGCTATTCAAATGTACATACATTGGCTATTTCTATGTAGAAGGTTGATGAACCCGGCTTTTCTGATGTTTTCAAAAAGACAGCTCTTGGAAATTTTTAAAACCTTTAAATCATTGACATTTGTTTTCAATTATGCTATCCTTTGCGCTCTACAGCATAGTTGATTATAGCATATGTTTTATCAAATGTAAATAATTTTCATAATTATTCATTGAGCTTAATCATATCATGGGAGATATTTCAATCGAATAAATTTTGATTATTGGTACAGACTCGCATATTTCACTAAAGGTACCAATAGTGTTAAATGAGAAAGAAAATGTTTTACTAAACATTTTTCTCTAAAGTTTTCCTCTGCCATGATAATGTGTAGATATAGTGTTTACTGAAATATTTACACAACAGTTTAACATGTCATTTTTTATTAAAATCACTGAGGTGTATTAAAATACAGTAAAACCTTTAAATCATTAACATTTGTTTTTAATAATGCTATCCTATTCGCTCTATAGCAACTTGAAGTTTCTATTTGAAACAACGCTCATTTTAAGATCAATACCTATATTAAGTGGTTATTTTTCAGATTAAATTATTATCTGGTACGCTAAACCTTACCGAAAAGTTATTCGCTCGAGTATAAGAATAAAAAACATTTGAATTTTTTTACAATAATTCCTTCCTTTGGAATATTTACGAATGACACTGATTCTCCATCAGATTTTCTTCATATCTAGCACTCAGATCCATTAGGGCACATGCGAAGTTTTTTTTTAATGTAAGTTCTATACAGATACCTTACTTGTTTTAATTAACTTGCATTATTCTTCAAAACTTCATCATGCAGACTTAATATCTTTTACGGAAGAGCAAGAAAATTTTAATAAAACAGGCGTCATCTTCCTAGTTATTAAAAATAGTTCATTAATGGATACAATTTGGTGCTATTAATTATATGGAAATCAAAATTTAATGAGCCACTTACGGAAACAAGAGGATGTAGAATGGATGGCCCGTTTTTTCTGTAATAATGTTGATGAAGCCTACTTAAAAATAAACATAATTTTGAATAGCTTATAGTAAAATACAGCAAGCTAATTAGAACAACTGCTTTAGACAGTCATTAAGGGAATTAGCTTAATTTGATCTAGTAATTCAGATGGGAAAAGGTGTAAATAGTTCGTAATTGTGCTAGGGCTCGATTTTAGGATTTTATGAATTCATTACTATAACCTTTTTAAAATGTTTAACGTTTTATACATATACATTTAAAATCATGTAGATCTTAGAAACATATTTTGAGAATTTATCTCTTATTGTCGGTCAGTAATTGCGTGGTCAACATTTAAGAAATTTCGGAATTATACGACAGCTGGACTCGGGCACCGCGTTTTCTATTGAAATCGTTATCCTCATTCTTGGCATTTAAACTTTTTGTACCCCACTAAGATGATATAGCTCTAAAAAGTTGAAAAATGTTTATAGCTAGCCAAGAGAAGCACTAGCAGTAAAAATACGGGAAAAAATGCGTCGACTTGGAGTGTAAACAACCTAAAAGGGCAAACTTTTATCTGTCGGAAGATGTCATCTTCACTCTTTTCAAACAATTCTACTCCTGCGGGATTTTCAGCCCATTTGGTGCAACAAACGCGTTTTAACACCCGCACAAAGCCGCATTCCCTTCTTTGTGCCGAGGTGTGCGTGAAAGCAGGTATGCAGCACCGCGGATGCGGTCACAAGTGGCCGTCCCCTCAAAAAAGGAGTTAGCGGTTTATCTCCGGTTAGGCGGTGTCGGAATTACAACGCGGTAATATAAAAGAGAACGAGAAAGACACGAGAAAGGACACTATTCTAAGGCTACGGTGCCACGAATTTTACACCTTCCGTAGAAGTTTTCATAGGGTTTCTATAAATCTTATTCAAAGCGTTCCAACGGACGCTTAGCTCAGGGAAAGTTAAAAAATGGTTATTTTTCACCTCGTCGTGAAACCTATGGATTTACACTTAAATTGTTTTACTATTTATCATCAGTATTTATGAAAATTCAAAGCAATGCCAATAATGCGCAACATAAATGCTGAGACACTACTGCATAGGTATCTATAGCCTTGAAATGATATGAATAAAATATAATAGTTTAAATAAATAAAAAAATTCATTACAGTATTAAAGTGCCCCATATTAGTACAACTTATCTAGATTAGAACAAAAATCTCTCAGTCGCATACGATGTATAATAATTAACAGATATTTTATAAAATCAGTTTATGCCAAATAATATTTTGAAGCATTATAAAGTCCATCATTGCAATTAGTATAATGATTTCACTCAAAGGTTTTTTTTTCCGGCGAGATGTTTTACTCAGGGGGTATCTCTATCAAACTAGAAACAATAGCTGCTGTAATGTATGTATCAAATAATCTTTGCAGGTATCACAGAAACCTTATATAAATTTTATTGAATTACTATAGCTTAAAGCAGTTAATTAATTTAATGATAAATTATCCCAGGTTTGGTTATCCCAAAGTAAATTCTGTCATAATGATATTTCGCCGAATCAGAGAATAATAACCGCTCTAATAGAAGTACCATACAATCCCTACCGCTATCAGAACAGATGACGAAATGCTAGTCTACCGAGTTTGACAAAGTTCCCGGGTTCGATTCTCAGCTTGTCGACATTATCCAGAGTAGGTAATGATTCTATTTCTTGATCAATTGTTAAATGTTAAATTGTCTCTGATAAGAATTGCCTAATTCGCTGTAACTGTTCAGTTACAGGATGCTTTTTGGACGCTTGTAAAATGAAGCGATCTATCTTTTAATCATTCCATCTCCTCCCTCAGCGAAGGGGCTTCCGCGTCCCCGCGCATCTCCTGGCACGCGTGTCGCGAAAAGAAGCGTGTGGGGAGGCGAGAGAGAACGCGTTTTATTGATTATGTGCTGTTTGCAAGGCGCGATGGCTGATAACGAGCAGTTTCGATCTTTGTGCTCATTTGCGCGTGGTCCGTTGGAGCGATGCAAAGTGGAGAGCGCGATAATCGAATTGTGGCTCGTCTGGGACGCGTGTCCGCCGTTTGAGTTTTTGCTTCCCTTGGTTGTTTTCGGCAATGATGACGAGTGGATGGGTGGAGGGATGGATGTGGGTTTGTCAGAAGGGGTGTATTTTCGATAGAAATTTGGGTTAAGCCTAATTAATTTAGGACCGTAGCTGAAAGCTGTAATGACGGAAGAGCAAAATTGTAATTACCTTCGCCTGGGTTGTTTTAAATTTATGGTGGTAAGCGTGGAAGATTCCTGCTACTATACCATGAAGACAGAAATATTATTATTATTAATATTAATACATGTCTGTTAAGTATTCAGCCTTATGTAACAGCCGAGCTAGACCTTAAATTACTTCGTCTTCTTAATAACTGCATCCGATTCATTTTTGACCTTCGGAAATATGTTCATATCTCCAATTACCGCCTTCAGTTGAAGTGGTTAAGACCAGATATCAGGAGAAAATAATTGCTTGGATCATTTTTGTTTACATTTTTTCATGATCCTCAACCACAGTATATCTATGACATGTTTACCTACAAATATTCTGTTTCCTGTAAAATTACCCACACCGGCCCTATCTTCTATGCCCTCGGACTAGCACATACCTAAAATCCTTTTTAATTTCGTCATCTAATTTCTGGACCAACCTGCCTTTACACATTAAAAATTCCACCTCCGCACAATCATTTAAAGAAAAACTGTTTAATTACCTTCTTGTTTCTACGGAATTACTCTTATTACCATAATATTGGCATATTTTTATTCTCTTTATTCTTTTTTTGTAAACTGTCTATATTTTTTATTCGAACAATTGTTTATAATTTGTATTATTTATTTTTATGAGAGCAGATAGAATTTGTATATTTTTTCTGCTCTTATGGGACTCATAATCCCAGAGCAAAACAAATTTATTATTATTATTATTATGTCTGGTTGGTACCTAACCCTCACTAACTTTATTTATTATTATTAATATTAAAAATAATACTATGTGTCTGTAAAGTAATCAGCCTTTTGGCTGGTTGGTACCTAACTCTCACTAACTTTAGCGAACAAGAGTTGGTAGGGAGGAATGAGGCTTACGCGATTTTTGGTCATGGTCAGGACTGTGGCCATCGTAGATGAAAGATACGTTTTCCTCCTTCCTGTTCCAAAATTCAAATGAAAAATACACCATAAGAATGTATATCATCAGAATTTGGAAGCAGGAACTATATTTACGTATTCATTTACAATAATACCACAAAAGCCGATTTTCGGCGTGTGGCAGGAAGTGTAACCACCAGGAATTCAAACTATTCATTAGTTTGTTATTATCGCACATTGTTGGTGGAAAAAATTCACTTTGAGTAGCTTGTCAAAGTATTTCTCTTGTACTTGTACTTCTCTTAATTTACGGTTGTTATCGGAGTAGGGGGTCAAATCATACCTGTTACGTATTCCGCAAGAATATTTTTCCTGAATTTATCAAGCATTCACAGCGTAGCTTACAATTTCCTTATTAACAACATGCTCTTTGGGTAGAGGATAGGAGGAATTGATATTTTAGTACTTTTGGTCAATATTGTGAACCTTGTGATTCATTCAATATCCTTAAGATATATGCCACCGTGGTACTCCATCAAATTGTGACATTCACTCAATTAATAATGCTTTTATCCGGAGTTGTTTTAGGAAAAAAATTCATATTTACTTTTAGCTTCAATTATGTATATTCTAGAACAGCCATCATCTCCAGAATCGCTTCGATTTATCGCCACAACCTGAATTCTAAAACAGTCGTTTTAATGCCCTTTTGAATTCTAAAGATAAAGGAACCCTCATTCTTCTTAAATTCCTAGAAATACAACTTCTTGAATGTTAGATTGGAGGGTAATCTTTCATCAGTACGCTTTCCTTTTGGAATCATTTCGTGCTAGTGTGTTAGTATTTTGAATTATTGCCATCCAACCAACATCGTCCTGACAAAATCGTGTCTGTCCCTGGAAGCTTAGGTTATAATTGCATACTTCTGTGCATTGCGGATCGTGTAAAATTAGGGGCATCGTATATTTGTATGCTGTGCTGTCTGTAGGGTCCAAGGAGCAGCAGTATCGGTCTATGTAGTGTTGAATACCCTCCAGCGGGTACCTATGAGTAAATATAAGAATAAAACTGTCTTAAAGTAACACATA
The DNA here is from genome assembly GCA_947579665.1 of Sympetrum striolatum. Taxonomy (NCBI): domain Eukaryota; kingdom Metazoa; phylum Arthropoda; class Insecta; order Odonata; family Libellulidae; genus Sympetrum; species Sympetrum striolatum. The sequence goes on along the minus strand of OX388351.1, from coordinate 39,006,609 downwards.
GGGTTAACAATATATCATTTTCATTAGTCTCACGGGATATAATATAATCACTTTTCGACGAAATCATATTTCCGCGTTCACGGAATTCCATTCTTTGGCTCCAAAAGTAAATCTGTAACGATCGTGCTCCATTTTAAAAGAAACCGATAATTATGTTTGTCATATATAATGGTAATAAATATTATATTTTATGAGATAGAAGGTTTATCACTAATATTTGCTGATGTAAAAATTCCACACCGTAAAGAAAATTAAGTATTGTCTCTCCCTCTAATGTTTTCTGCTCTGCTTTCTTGCCAAATGGTTCCCATTCTTATCTTTATCTTAGAACGCCCTCCTAACCTCGTTTCTTAATCTTCCTCTTTTTCATTTTAATTGGCGTCTCTTCATTTTCTCTCCATAGTTCTTCTTTTCTTTGCTGTTTTATTTTTTTGGTAAGAGCTTTTATCAGTTCTTAACCACGCCTCTTATGTAGTCCAGGAAATGAATGCTAATGATGATAAAAGCATATCTATGGTAAACAATGGCTGAATGATACTAGGTTTAATTTTGTTCCTTTTCCAAGTAGTCTCGGATCATAGGAGACGTAATATACATTCTATATAGGGCTGCATCTCAGAACATGTACTTCGTTAAACGAAGAAAACGTACGCAACTTCTTATATTATCCTCCACAAGTGGTAGATTGATGATATTGCCGAAAGAGATGCATCGGCAAACCGAAGCTGAACAAATTTAACAAGTTTAAGGGGCTTATTTCTCTAAAGGTAAGCTGTTCCATTGCACTGTTCGATAGTCAATGTACTTGCTGAAGACAACTGATGATCTCCGGCTTAACTTTATGGTAGTCTGAAACCCAGAAATTCGTAGTTACAACTTATACTAAAACCACTGAATAATTGTATTTATATAAATAAACATATTTGTGTATAGTAAATATTTACATATTCATTAAATTTAATCCACGGTTTTAGTAAAAGTTGTGACTATGAATCTCTGGAAATTCTCCAGATAAATGAACCAGTATGTAGCCTAATTCTATTCGTTTAAAACAACATTATAGTGAAAGATTATTATAATTATGGTGAAACAAATATTTTCATTGATTTAATACGCCTATTACGCCCATTTCCACATCTCACAAAACCTATAAGTAGATTTTTTTGGAGGAATTGTCAAAAGAGTCACTATGGTAAAATTTCATGGCAGAAAAGACCATAGAAATAAAGTTAAATTAGTTAATTCTCCTTTCTAAATCGTGCTATTACAGATTGGAATAATTCGCCTGCAGGAGTATTGGAGACCTTCACAAAATATCATAGGGAGTTTGTAAAAAGATTGGGTAAAAATATTAACGACGAGTGATGTTGATGTTGACGAGTACAGGTGGAGTAGGGTATTGCCTGGTAGGGTGATGTACAGTGGGGACTTGTCCCCGGGACTGCTACGGTAGCCGTGGAGACCTACTGGGAACCCTGAAAAAACTTGAATTACAAGGGAAGGGAAGTATTTGATAAATGTTTGATTATGTACATTTATTTATTTAAAACACAAAAAGTATAGGATATTTGTATGTATGTATAATATAAGTAATATGTGTTGCCACTGGACGATTAGTCAACTTGTGACATTTTTGTAATAATACTAATAATAATCAAATAACAACCATCGGCGAGAAAGAATTCCTACTGAAATAGGACTTCTCGAAGCGTCAATACCCTTTCAGGCAACGCAGTCGGCAAGGCCTTTTGATTATTGAAGCCACGTCTTGTCTCAGACATTTTCCCGATCTCTCAACCTTCACTCGAATCACCCGAAAGAAACGGATTTATATTTTATTACGTTCCAGTTCCCTTCCTCAAGTCTTTCGCGCAACTTATATTTGGGTCGTCTCGAGGGCCGTAAAGATTTTTTCGTGAGGCAAGGCTGACTGTCCCATAGCCCCTTCACTTTCTCCACCCACGATCCTTGTTCAAACCGAAACCCAACGAAATTTGTGACTCTCTGGGACGCGGACAAAAAACCCCGACTCGCCGTCGAGTTTACAAAGATAACGCGGCCACAATACGACGCCGAGGGGTTTTTTGTAAGTTTCCCGGCCGTAACTCATCTCCCAAGTCCCGCTCTCTCTCTCTCTCCGGGGTCCCCGAAATAATTTGGAATCGTTTTTGATCGCCCCAGTTCTCCACTTTTTGTCCCCTTGGAAATTTACGGCGGGCCCCGAAATGATAATTGCGCCACAAATTAAAAATGCAAATAAAGTGAAGCTCTTTTCACGCCCCGCGTCCCCCCGACTTTTTAAGGGCCGCGTCGCAGCATTTATGAATTCTTAATTGCTTAACGACGAAGGCAGTCACGTCTCCATGCCGTAAAGATGGTCGACGGCGAAATGTAAATCTTCTGCGCGGCAAGCGAAGTCTGGGTGGAAAATTAAGGTATTTGGTCTAAAATATCGAAAGTGTGGTACTTAAGAGACAGAAACGTCGCGCCCTTGATCATAATAAGAGAATTCTCTTATAACTCTTCAGACAGTATTTAAATTTTAAGAATTTCTTCTTTAATTCTCATGTGGTACTACTCTTTAGCTCCTTGTTCATAACTGGAACTTCTTTTCTACGTGTACATTAGTAGCCTACAAGCTACCTTTCGGAATGTGTCAGGGAATGGAAACACCTAGCATTCAAACTACATCTATAGTGTGCTGTTATCGGGAACCGTTCGAAAAAGAATGATTTTTTGAAATTTCTTGCGCTAGCACCTATTTCTCTTCTTTTTCGCTCATTATCGGATCGCACAAAGTATCGAAAGGATCCTACTATACCATTAACGTCTTTCAAAGACTCTACTTATCCTGAATTTCACCGGACAGGTTTCTTAGAGAGGAATGTAAACCTGTGATTGAATAACCTCCCGCTCAAGTAGAATGAGTCATTCCTGATAGCCATAAAGCTTTTTCTGGGTTATGCTTTCTGTTTACATCAAAATGAAATTTCGTATTTTTAAATTTATTTGAAAGTAATGTAACTAATTAAGTAACTATAAAAACGACATCAAAAATAAAATAAATAAAAATAATAACTCTGGGTTTGTGAAATTGAAGGCCTCATTTCTCACAGCAATGTTTCAATTCCAGATTTGAATGGTAAGAGATTGTATTACTCTCTTTTCATTTTACAGTCTTATTCATGCAAACTTTGTTTTAGATAATATTGGGACTTAAGGATCGAAAAAATAAAACGACATCAACCAATAGAAGTCTCGCCACAATGGGTCATAACTAATTCATGGAAATTGTACTAACCTGTTGATCAATAGGAAGCTATTGAACTAAGCATGGTAGGATGGTTACCTGTATGTTAATTACTGAAAGAGATGTATCACAGATTTTACTACTTAATAATATGATGAAACTTAAGGGTTGGTCATTATACTCCCTAGAAAATATGAGGGCCGGAATTGGTGACCCCAACTGAAACCGTGGCTTAAATTTGAGAAAAGGGTATAAATGTCAGTGAAATATTATTGCAGAAAAATTCGCACAATCCTAGTTTTTTCACATCCGGGAATACTTACAAGCTTCTACATCAGCACACATGCAAAATTTGAATGCCTTGTTGCATTAAATAAAATCAAAGGTGTAAAATAAATCGCGAGAAGATTATTTCCAAGGATCAGGGATGATGCACCAAGCATAAATTAAGTTACTGTTTCATGCGAGAGTTATCGCGAGTATATTTCAGGCCCATCTCCATCACGCGCAATCTAATTTCTCTTTTTTTCTTTCGGCCAGACGTGAGACAGCGGGCTTGTCGCCGTAGTTTAAGACGGGATAAAATAAACCGTGTTTTTTCCTCGCTCCAGAATGTGTCACACTCTTTGGAAACCCACGCTCCCTCCCACTCGCCAGGCTTTTAAATAGCGGCACCCGACGATAAAGTCGTCCTTGTAGTCGCGATCTTGGAGGTTAGGAGAGCAACAATGACGAACGCGTTACCGTTTCCTAAACATTGCGTCCCTGCCACGCTGTAGGAGAAAAACAAATGAAGGTCAAGGACGGGTAAGTTGCTGTTTTTCCCTTCAAGTGGGTCTGGGATGAAAACGGCACTTAAATCAGAATGCAAGAAGGTTTTAGGAAGAGGAAATTTTAAAAGGAAACTGTAAAATAAATTGCGTGAGCCTATGTTTCTGTAGAATGCGGTACTTAACTTATAAGTTTGATGGGTGACTATATGAAGAAAAAGGAGAAATGTTTATTTCTGTCTTAGTATTTCCTTCTTATCTATTCCTCTGCTTTCTTTTCGCGCTTTTTCTGTGTCTTTCAGCTCATATTTCAATTTGAATCAAATGAAAATAATGAATTCCAGGCACAGATTCTCACTATAATATATGATTACGTTTCATATGTAATATTTCATGTTTAACTTCATCACCTCCATATATAACGTTGCCACCTGGCCTGAAGGCCAACTTGCAACGAGGACCTAAATAAATAAATAAATATCTCTACTATCTCTAGAAAAACTATATTTCTATCTCTTTAAAAACTAATTTGCCCTGTGACTATATCTGTTCCGTTCAGTTTTAGTTCCTTTGTTTAATTTCAGTTATTTATTCTCTATGCATTTTTCGTTTCTTTTTCAATTTAAATTTTTCTTTGCCTTCTTCATTTTCCATTCTTGATTTATTATGTCACATTTTTTAACAATGATCTTCGCCTGCTAATTAAGTATTTAGGCTTCATAACCCTGCTAATCTCTTGCAGTTAAACTCCGATGGATAATTATGTGCTTAATAGAATATCCTTAGAGCTTTTTTAATTCCTTTTGTTTTAAAAATGAGTTTGATCCGACCAAAAATTAACTGAAATGAGTACAAAATGGCCTATAATCCGCTGATATCCTTTTTATTTCATTTTCATGAGTTTTCAGATATCAAATCCTTCTTTTCTTAAGTTAAGATATTTGAATCTTTTACATGTTAAATATGTTCTATGATATGCTATTAAGGAGCAATGGGATAATTAATAATTACAACTTTATATAGAGTCAAAGAAATCAAGATCTTAGCATGAAACGATAAATTGGTAGCAACTGAAGTTCTTTCAAATAATTTTTTTAAATATATTTAAGAGAGAAATGTTGGAGTGGTTCTAAGACTGCACGTCCTTCGCAAGTGATTGCCTAAAAATAATTTGTTCCTACAGATAACAATAAACGTCTTCTTTATTGCGACGATATATTTTGTAGATCTTGCATTCGTATATTTCTTTCTTTGTTTCCTAAGCTATTTTCCCCAGTCGTTGCAGATTGTATAAAAACAGGTCATCCTATGCCACGTCCTATTTAACGCTTCCACTTTATCTTAATTAAAATTTCGGTCCTCTAAAAGCGAAGAAGTCTATCATCACAGCAGTAGTAACAAAATTATAACGAAATACCCGAGGGGTAATTTTTTAGTGCATTTGGCTATTTAATTCTACCTTTGAGCTTGTAATTACATCAGAAAAATAAACAAAAACGTTATCAAACTTTTATTGCCCTTCCGTTCCCTTTGCTTTTTATTAAGATGGAAAATCGAGGAAAACGTTCCCTTTGATGTGCAGTAGTAATTTTCGAAAAAATTAGCTCTCCGGAAAAAATGAGCTTGAGTTTACTTTCCTTTAATCATGAGCCAAAGGCAGAGGGATGTGTTTTGAAATTTTCTATTTTCCTCCGCATTTTTCCTCGACGGCAATTTAAAAATCTAGGAAAGGTTTTTAATTTCGGCAGAGTCAATCCTGTCATTTGGGTACGTGCACGAAATTTTATTAACTGAACAACCTTATTCTGGCAAAGAAAATACATAATTTAGTCTGCGGACCATAGTGCATGTGACGTTCCATTGTGTATTTTTCCTTTGCCAAAGCTGCAGTCCGCGTTTGATTTTACTCCGCTTTTTTTTGCCAGTTTTCAATCTTCCGAAAAAATATTGATAAAAAGAGCAACGCATTCGAGTCGTAGAAGGTATTTCGCAACTTCGGGTAACAAAAAACTCCCATCCTATTTCTGAACAGAAAAAAATAGGTACGGTAAAAACGCTGAGATAGAAATGTTATTAAGAACTATAGTCCATTTTCATATTTATTTAATATGTCAAAACAAGTTGACATTCTGGCCAGGTGGCAATGTTTAAGGGGAACATAAAAATGAATGTAAGCCTGGCATTTGCCCAAAGGCGGAAGGGGAACTCCTCCAAAAACCTCCCGTAGGCTGTACAATTAAATTACACTATAGTACATATTATAAGCACATAATAATAATGATATTCCTATGATTAGATCAGAATATGATATGGTATGGATTTACTGCACTAAAAGGAATCCTTCCGCTTTTTCCGAACGTATCGAGTTCCATTCAAGTGCTGAAATCTAGTAATTAGTGAAAGCTTCATTTGAACTTTCCCGTTTAAGGTCTTTATTAAGCGCGAGATTGAGACTGAAAATTCTCTTCTTCCATCTAACCTTTCGTCAATGGTATTATATACATAAACACTAGTGTATATTACAATCACAAAAGCAATAGTGCTATAACTAAATTACAAATTAATAATAAAATAAAATCAGAAACAGAAAAAACTACAATGGTAAACCATGAGGAAACAGTTATTAAAACAAAACATAAGATATAAAATTCAGACGAAACTACAAAAAATAATAATTAAATAAAAAATAAAATAAAATAAATTAATTCGTAGTCTCCATTGAGACCTAATCCAATATTTAGAGCTGGTGGACTCCGAAACTGATGTCCTGATATTTTTCCGCTTCTTTTATTTTTCCAAGCTTCAATCACTGACTCGGAACACCGAGGTGATGGTTTCTTTTTCCCCTGGAGGACCGAAGAAATTTTAGCTATGCCGCGACATGTTTTGGCTAGGCCCTTGCGGGTGAGGATTGTTGGAGCGAGTAAAAAAATCATGGGCGTTAATTTTGGGGATGTTCGAGTTTTTTCACCGAGTAAAAAACATCTTTCGAGGAGGATCTGATTCATGGTGTGAAAAGGCCATGAAATCATCCAAAAGAGAAATGTTTGGATGGAGGAAATAGGCTCCCCAAAGACTCCAGTACTACGATGTAGAGCTATTTTTACTACTGGAATATAATAATAAGATACGGTATACTACTGACATATGTGATCGATCGTTAACGTAATAATGAAATATGATGGGTTGACAGAGAGACTTTTCTTTTCATCAAGAGTAGTAATATTTTTTAATATGCTTCGACAGTAATAGTCATTTAGAATATGGGCTACCACCGGAATTCAAACTCGGGACCGCTCCAACCAAAGTCCACTTGGTTATTCAGGAGCCACAAATCCTTCCAAACTGAATTTCGTATTAGAGGGTAATTGTGAGAGTAAATCATTTATCTTTAATTCAGTAGTAGTAGTAGTATTGTTAAAAGTGCTTCAACAGCTTAGGTCATTTCGCACAGTGGCTCCCACCGGGATTCGAACCCGGGACCGCTTTCACCAAAGGGAAACGCGCTGTCCACATGACTATCCGGGAGCATCTTTAATTCAGTCTTGTGATTTTTGACGTCTCCTCTTAAGAGCATTAAAATAGATTAACATTACTTCGATTTCTTTCATATAATTACCGCATTGATAATTACAATTTTCTCTGTCACTTCGCTTATTTCCATTCCTTAACTTATGTATTTTATTTATTGCATCATTTACTTCAAGTTCTACGATAACGTCACCTTATTTCCTCATATATTTTTCCTTCGCTCGTTTAATTAACTAAATTACTTTTCCCTTACATTTTCGTGCATTTATCATACATTCAATTTATTTTCTTTGTATCGAAAACTAATTATATGTAGAATTCATTAACATTAAATTAGAAATAAAATTAATTTATATCCTATCAATTATCATTATTGTCATGTTACTATCAGAATGAGTAATTACTTAACTTTTAATTTTAATTGATTAATTATTTTGAACATTAATGAGACTGGTACTCAGTATTGATATATGAGAGAATGTTTTTGGTAATATCATTTTTTTCGTAGCCTTGCAATTCTTATTCGAATCAGATATATCTTCTCCCGCTAAATCAGTTCGGAACATTGAAGCTCCATAACCCCCTACTCTCTTAGGAGTGTGGAATTTTATCCCCATGGCTATGTCGCAGTGTTACAGAGGAAGCGATTCCCCGATATCGTTCATCGGCCAATCGAAGACAATTAAACCTTGCGGCGAAGGGCGCAGAGGAAAAAACACGGCGGCCCTTTCCCAATTCGCCGATCGGGGCAAAAATCCAATAAAGACATGGGAAACAGCCTCCGAATCGGGGGCCGTTTTTAAGGTAACGACCTCGATTGTAATCCGACCTATTTCGGTGGAGAAAAGAACCGTTAAGGGGAGAGGAAAAAAGAGTCATTCTCGACGAACGACAGAAGTCCTAAAATAAGCGCGTCCCACGCGTGACGCCATTTTCCCGGTAAGTAGGAGAGAAAAAATGCGGGAGACGCGAGTTTAGTTTGTTTTACGTTTCCTTTCCGAGTTCAACCATCGCGGGCGGATTTTAGTCTTCATCTGTTTCGAAATTGTGTTTTGATTTACTCCTCCCACTTCTGGTTAACCAAGGTTATGTTTTTAGTAGTCTGAAGCGGAAACAAAGTTAAACTCTCAGTCTTAGATTTCGGATGATCAAAACCAAAATGTCGGAAATTAAATTAAAAAATGATTCGCTGAAGTTATGAAAGACAGTAAAGTATTTCAGTAAAGTAATTAGCCCGGGGAGGTTAGAATTATGTCTTCTTCGCCATTAACACTTAAGACGGAATGAGGCTTACTAGCAATGATGAGGAGTGAGGTAATTCCAAAACTCCCCTCACTGACCCAAAAAGCCTATGCTAAAGAGAAGATCTTCTCTTAAGTGCAGCGTAATGACCCCATAAGCAATACTTTCCGTAAAATAATTAATATGTTCAATCCTCACTTGGTGGAATTCAGTATAAACCATCGTAATGAAACACTTAGTAACTTCCACAAATTTGTGGAAGTTACTAAGTGTTTCATTACGATGGTTTTTACTTTCCGTAAAGTTAAAGAAAGATTAATCGAAATGAATGCTATTAATTTGCATCATTCATCTCTCAGAACCTTCATCTAGCAGAACCTTTATGTTGTCCCACCCAATAGAAAGACTCAAATGAGAGGAAACTATAAAAATATGCACCACTGTAGAGCTCCCGAATAGTCATGTGGACAGCGCGTTTGCTTTTGGTGAAAGCGGTCCCGGGTTCGATTCCCGGTGCCAATGTGCGAAATGGCCTAAGCTGTCGAAGCACTTTCTAACAATACTACTACTACTACACCACTGTATATATTATCGAGAAAATAAATTCAATATATTCATCAATAAACGATTCTAGAACCGTACGTTGTATACATTTGTCATTCTACAGTATACTTGTAATCCCTGTAATTACTATCAAAATGTTCACGGTCATTTAGGGATTATAAATTTAACTGAAAGAACTCCTAACATATATTATTAAAATATATTGCCCATTCCAAAAACATAATAAATTACATTTTTCGCTAGATTAGAGTTAGGATATTCTAAATTGGAAGAAATATTCCAAGTTGGTAGCAGTGAGAGAAAGTTTAAATGGAAATTATATATTAAGAAGAAGGAAAATGTTATTCGGGAAGAGATATCAACGACGAATATTTCTCAGAACCTCTCATCAATAAATGCTTCAATTAACTACGGCCAATCTTCCATGAAAACAAGCTTTTAATGACTTCAAAAATATATCTCAGATTGCTGATTTTTATTTTCCGCCTCCCTGATCCGGGCACTGCTATGAGATAAAATGAACTCAATTTAAGCCTCATGTTAAAGAATAGGAAACTGATTAAATTATATATATATGTATTTTACGAGCATACTAAATTCTTGGAAAGCTATTTCAAAATATATGATTCCTCTGAAATTACATCAATCTCTAAAATCGTGGAACAAGGATAATTATGCTCCATTATTTCTTTTTCCAAAGGAGAAAATTAATAGGAAGTTCATGATTGTCAAAATCTGCGGAAAAGATGAATTTTTGATTTGATTCGTTCTAGTATGTATTTCCCTGATCTTCTTCGCGGTATCAAAGCGGCTTATAATTCAGGGAGGTCACATTGTAACAGTTACATCTTCGGAGAGCCTATTTTCTCAGAACTTATTTACTAAATTTAATCTTTGCCATAATTAAAATAAATCTTCTATCTTCGAAAAGATCCTCATCGAGCGTACTGAATATTCTGAGCAAAGCTCGTTGCTTCATCGCAACAATTCCTTACAAAGCGTATCGTCTTTCATTTCACCCATTTCCCGAATACAGCACTTGTCGGCCCATGCACTACATGAGTACTCAAGTTGAGGCCTATTCAGCGGAAAGTAGCATAGCTAGCGAACTTTTTTTCGCTTTTACCATACATGTAATCAAGTACGTAAGTATTAATAATGATAATAATAATAAATCGTCTTTATTTGTGCGATATTGAGGCTAAAAAGTTTCATCCTCCATCCAACCCATCGTCATCAATTATAAAATTAGAAGTAGAAACAATTAGAAGAATTGTGGATGTAAAATCCTAAGAAATTCTTAGGGAAAAAAATCCATTGCAGAGAAACATCTACAAGGAAGGGGGTGTGAAAAACCTCCGCATACCTAACGATACTAATAAATTTTTAAAAAACGTTAAAAAATACAGAAATACACTACCAATAAGTACTTACACGCGATATATAAATAAGAATCAGTTCACATTTAAAAAAATAGCAAATTATTAGAACTACAGAAAAAAATAATTTTCAATTATATTCGTTATCCTTTTGATCCGTTGACAAAAATCAGGCACGGCAACATTAGGAAAGTAATAAAATAATTCGGAATAGCCAAGAGCGCTGAGAACATTTACTGAACTCTTGTACATATACAGAATTTAGATTCATCTCTATTGCTGTCGTCGAAAAAGGTACACCTTCAATCCGACAACTCCGCATTCTTCAAGAACGCGTCCTTCTCTCTCCATCTTGATTATTACGCCCCCAAAACTCATATTTCTCTCCCTAAAACATCCCCCGCGCCACGCATTAACGCACATCTTTGTGAGACTACATTTGAACTGCATCCCTCAACCGTGAACTCATTCTTCTTCCCCTTTCGAAATGCTTTCCACTCACCCCTTCCCCGACACGAAATCTTCCTTAAAGATACCCCCCTCATTCGCAGCACGAGCGTTTTCTAACTCAAGCTCTCCAATACGTTTCTACGGCGGTGCGGGAATCGATACACGCGTCGCCGTGAGAAGCTGGGCTGTTCCCGCGGATTCATTCGTGTGTTGAAGAGCGTAATCTTTTCTCTTTACGAGGTGTGCAATCCAGAGAGGGTCTTAATGAATTGCTAACGTCACAAGGGAGGCAAACGGAGGAGGATCTTCCAATTAAAACTATTCGAATTATTGAGATTATTTTTTGTAAGCGTTGATTTGTTCACACCTCTGTACCGGCCGTGGTAGCGGAGTGGTTAGCGTGCTAGTGCGTTAACGCTCCTACCTCACGGTCCCGGGTTCGAATCCCGACTAATTGGAATTTTTCATTTAGGGATTGGTTGTTTGTGTGTGTGTGACTGTGTTTAAAAAAGAAAAATGCACAGATTAATTGGAAGAATGGCCTTCCAAGTCTAAAGACGAGATTATTATTACCTTTGTCATCAGTTACGTGATTATTTCTTTTCCAGCTTAAGGAAAAGTATCTAAGGAGCTGTACATTTTTATTTTTTTCTCAAGTTTTCTCGTTGTTAGTGTTACTTATTTCTATTACAATCCGGCAAAAGTATACAATTGCAGTAATAGAAGTATTGTTAAAAGTGCTTCGACGGCATTGGCCATTTCTAACATGCATATAATTGCGATCTGGGTGTACAAAAAATAGTCTTAAGCATTTCCTAAATGAAAATTTTGTCTTCCAAAACTTTGAGGACTATTCTAAGAAAACTAATTCAAAATCGCTTTTTCTCAGTGACCAATAGAAATCAATCTTATTAGTTCTTTTGAATGCATTTAAATTTTCCACTGACTCTAATTCATATGCATACACTCCACCTCCTATTAGTCTATGCCGTTAATTTTTCGTAGAATCTCAAACAAATTCAATACAATATGTTTGGATACAAAATTGTATTGATTCTTTATTTCACATAATAAAGTGTAACTACTTGGTATACATTTTTATGGTTGATAAAGTCTCTAATAAACAGGGGTCTATGAGCTGAAGATTTTCAAGACATTTTCTTTGTGATGTGCTAAATATTTGAATAATCTGCTGGTGGAAACAACAAAAAATGTGCCATTTTATGAGAAGATTTGCAACTTATGCTGCTGAAGATATGAGGAGTTTTTCAAAGCAATGAAATGGTATTTTATCTGAGGATCATCTTATCCTTGTCTGTTAATGGAGTAATCGAAGGAGCGCTGTTTCTTGAATGAACATTCTACCTTTAACCACTTTTATCCGTTACTCTAAGCTTTTTCTTTTTTTTGCTATATGTTTTCCTTTCCTCCCTGGTTCATGAATATTAGCCACAATTCTTTCTGATACTCCTGATATTTTTATTTGCAGTATTCCTTCTGAAGTATGCTTTAAATTGTTTTCAGTCCTTCCAACCGTCAATCATAATGATCAATAACAAGACCTTCTGGAAATATTATTATTCTTATTATTAGGGGTCTTCATTATAGACGAGATTAAAATACAGATCACCGTTCATTTTTAAAGATCCCAAATTGATTTTTATTCTTTTATTGGCCATTTTTAACTTCATGATAAATAACGAAATTTTTCCAACACATTTCGACCGTAAATATCAATAGAAGTTTTATATCGGAAATGAGCCGTATATTTATGCCCAAACAATATATTTATTTATCATCCATCTTTTTTGTATGAGATGTACACATAAATTTATAGAGACTAATATGATAAATATACATAGATAAACAATTCGACCTTTAAAGCGTAACCTTTCTCTTTCCTGGTAAATGTCAGTGTTTATTTTCACATCTCCTTCAGCTATGGCCTCTCAAGTTTCTTTTTGTTCCATTCCCGATCAATTCGTCATTCTCCATCTTCCCCGAAGGTCCCTTCTAACGCATCACTGCCTCCTCCCTCAGTATCTTCCATATTTCAAATCCAAGGAAGCAACTTTTCTTACTTTCGATTCAAGTCGCATTATTCCCCTTAAGGGATAGACGTTCCATGTTATATGCATGGCTTATAAAGATTTTATATATTTGGTATGATTTAATGTCAATATAAATTTTCTTTTTTTATTATACAATTCCATTGTCTGTTATGTTAGTCATGTTTTCAATATCTATTTTGTTGTATAATTTTAACTTATTTTGGTTCTATCTCTTTCCACATTTTATTTAGTACTTTTGTTAATAATACGAAAGGAAAAGAAATAGTTAAACTAAAAAATGTGGATATTCTACATTCTTTTTTTTATTTTTGGTATATTGTAAGTTTTCAATTTTACCGGATCTGCTTTCGTCTGATATATTACAATATTAAAATTAGCTCAATCGTAGAAAATGCTTCAAGTTAGAGTACAGAAATTTGTCATAATTATATGACTTACAATGAAGCCTAAGATATCTTGAAGAGGGTAAAATAATGTAAAAATTTAAATTATTGATAATCTAACTGGAAATATACATAAAACATATTCAGGTGGGAATATTTATATTTTGAACAAGGAAATTAATCAGCAATTTAAGCTGAATAATTTTTATTCTGACCACTTTTCTAACAATCTTTATTCCCTTAATAATACGAATAATTTATAATCATCTATCATAACTTGAAATTCTGGATATTATGCTCTAGCTGACGGTATTATTTTTTTGATTCATCCGTTTATGTTGGCAAAAGATTAAAGAAGGCCAAGGCCAGTTTTACGAATGCGTGAAATTGAATAAATAAGAATATAAACGAACACTATTGAAAACACTTAATTGCTTCTGAGTTTGAGTTTCAGATTTCTTTATGAGATGCAATATGAAATAGCTAATTATCATTAAGGAGGAAACGTCTTGATATATGAAGGTGGAGTGGGGGGAAGAAGAGCTGTTATAATATTAAACCCGTACTTAAATACGCTTCATGATGCCTTGGCTGTATCATTAAAGAAGCGGAAGCTTAATGATGGCTTCTCTCATTAAGGACACCTGTAAGGCAGTTAATAAAGCGATGTCCGATCGTTAGCATTTTACAGAGTCATCCATCTCCACTCGTAGCGAAGGCAATTTTTTGTATAAATTCTTCCACTCTTTGATAAGATAAATGCCATTTATACTTTTACGTAAACGATGAAATATAACAATTTGTACTTTTTCCACAGTATTTGTGGAAAAAGTACCAATTGTTATTTTTCATCATGACGTATTTCTACAAGACATCGCCAGAAACTGTGAATTTGTTTTTACGTAAACGATTGTGTTAGGGAAATGTTGAATCTTTGATGCAAAGTCGTGAATATCGGCCTTGTGTTATAATTTTTAAATGTTATAACGTGACCGTGAAAGGATCGTATATTAAAGCATCAAAAAAAGCCGATATTTTCAAATAAATTCGCTGCCTTGTAAATTATAGTAATCCATAAACAAGATTTAAATTCTAAGACGCCTTTTATTCACTTAATTGGAAATTTTATATTAATTAAGTCCATTTTTCGTATTTACATCTATTGTAACAGTATTATTTTTTTATCTTTATCATCTTGCCTTACCTCATTTACACTTTCACTAGTGACTCATATTTTTATTATATTTTTCATACATTTGTTTATTAATAATATTTCATTATTATCATTATTATTATGTATTATTTATCTTAATTATAATAATATGGTATGTTATCGTCAAATATAGCTTTTTGTAGCCTATCCTCAATGTTATCAACTTTTTAAACCAATTGATTGATTCCAATGCTGCTTTAAATTACAACGAAAATCTTCTAAATATACAATCACGAGTACAATCATCAGCATTTTATAGGGAACTAAAGTTCCGAATTTTGTTACATCTATAGGATGTATTCATTATGAATTTTAATTTGAAATAAAACTTCATGAAAACTAAATTAATCGTAGATGAATTCAATTTGGATGTGCATTCTGAAGTAATTGACTATTGATAAATGTTACAACGATGCGTGTAAGTTATATTTATCTCATCGTTTCTATCAGCATCATTAGATCTAACAGACATATCTGAACAGAAGTTACTTGATACCTCATTACGAACAGCTCTTTAGTAGAAAATATCTTGGTAAAATAGTTAATTGAAAACTCAATCGACGGTGGGTAAAAATATCCGGATATTAATTTAATGCCGACGCGGTCGTCCTTCCATAACACTCGACCCCATTTCATTCCCGCTTATCCCTGACGATGGTCCCGCACGACTTCCTTTAATCATACATTCACAAAACGAGGAGCGAATTCTCCACCCCCAGGCCCTGAAAGAATTCGGAACCCATAACAAGGAAAAATCTCGAATCGCTCAATTCTTGGATCGATCTCAAGACGCAAACCTTAGATCCCCATCTCTGGGATCATCCGGACATAATACACTAATGCCTTTGTCGGTGGGCGGGGGTTCAGACCTTCCCGAGTACCGAGGGAGAACTTCCAAAAGGAATCGCAGGGAAAAAATGAGTTCTGACCCTTTTCCCTCCCCCTGAGGGGTCTCTTTTCTACAGCCATAATGGGAGAAGTCTGCATTCTTGGGAGCCTCCACCGGTAACCAAGAGTCATAAAACGAACTTCGTCATTATCGACGCGAGGCATGATGGGAAATGGGGATTTTTTAAATGGAAAGGAGACGGCTGGGTGGCAGGTGAAGGGGATTTCTCCTCCGCCGTCCTAAGGGAGTTTTCCCCCGCTCAGATTTGTTGCCTCCCCCGTTCTTTTTAGCCTCCTCCTTCTTCTCACCGGGTCACCAATAATTAATGAGTCCCGTGACGAGTAGTAGAAGATGGTTCGGGGAGGATTGGGAGGCCGACACAAGGAGTTTGCTTTCTCTCCCTGCATCTCCACTTTTCTCACTCGGAAAAGAAAGGAGGTTCAGGTATCGCCTGTTTTTCTAAGCATCCGTTTTCGCGAGGGCTCGTGTGCAGGGTGGGATCGAGTTCTTTCATCGCCTAGCTCTTTCCCTTTTCCAATTATTGGGTATAGCTTTGATCTATTCCCATCCACAGATCCAGTTATTGGGACGTCGACATCTTCTCAATAATGGTTTCCTTGAAAAGGATAAGAAAAACACTGTTACTAACTTTTCACCGGAAAATTAGGACCTGTTATTATTTCATAACATTTCCCTGATCAGTCATCAGTTGGGGGAACTAACAATGATGCAAATATATTTACTCACTTTGGTCTTCACTTGGTGAAACTTAATGAACATTTAAAAACACATAAGATAACGATAATTATCTATAGCTATTACTTTTCTTTGTGAATATATTATATGTATGTTATACTACATAACTATATAATAACTATTTCTATAAATAGATATAATAACAACATAATAATCGAATTGGAATAAAGTCAAGGTTTCTTTTGCAGCTGAGTTTTATGTAAACATACAAACAGCTGATGACATTTAATAAAACGAGTATCTTATGAACTTAGTAATAATTAATCAGTAAGGGGAAAGTTATAAAACAACTAGTCGTAAATTAAAGTAAAACTTAGTGATAATTCTCCAGCCAAAATCTCTCAAAGAATCAATTACCTTCCCTTACCTCTGATTGAATGACGGAGTTAATGAATATAATTTAAATTGCTATAATATGACCACAAACGAAATATTTTACGAAAATTTTAAATAGAAGCCATCATTAGTCCAAGCCAGATGATTATTAATTGTCGTTATGGTAATCAGTCAGCAGGCCAGATGGTTCTTAATCCCTCCAACTTGAGTTATGAAATGCTTAAGTGGTGATGAGGCTTACAAGGCCAAATAAGGAGTGAGGTAGTTTACCCTATTTTATCATCTAAGAAGAAGGCTGAAACAAATCAAAAGAATCATTGTTCCCTATCATGCTCCGAAAGACAAGCTAAATGTGTATCTTTAACCAAGAACTGGTGGATGAAACAACTTTGTTTATTACAAAGTAAGTAAATTTACAACTTCCTCCGACGAATGAGCTTCCTTCTGCTCCACATGAGAAGCTTGGACGTATTATCCTTACATACGAACGAGAAAAGAGGTTTTTGATGGACAAGGGACTAAATAAGTCTGATAGAGGTAGATGATTGGATACACTGTAGTACATTAAGGAAATGAATCTATAACTGAGGGGAAAAAATGAACTAGGATTTTAGCCGTGAGCAGGTAAAAAGACGGGGAAACGTGTTCTTATGCGATCATAGAATCACAGATTACATATTTAGAATTCTTTGATTCCTGTTGAAATATTTTGCAACTTACCTAATACCGTGGCTTCCTCGCAAGCCATACTCCTATTTCATGATGACTAAGTATAATATTTATATCCACTCCCGCTCCTAATGTGTCGAATCGAATCAGCAATTTTTATTTTAGATGAATAATTATTAGTTTTTACCCTTGCGACTGTTTACATTTTTCGGGCATGAACAGGCCGCCTTATTTTAATTCCCCGTTACGTTTCTCGCAGTACTGAAGTCAAATGAAAATGAAGTCGTCATACACTCCCACGCGCGACAAAGAAACGGGGATAATTCATCCTGGAATAATCTTCCTGAATTTGAGACAAATACCCGCGTCACTTCAAAGGAACGGCTTATTTGCGCCCGCTCTAGTATGTAGACTAAACGATGGTGACTTCGCCGCGGACAAAAATCCACCCGCGTTAAGGGTAGCCAAATCACCGGTGGTATAATTAGAATGTTTTACGGAAGCATGACTTTGTTTCATCCTTTTCGCTTAACGAGCTTTCTTCAGTGAGCGTAAAGGTACAGTTTATTCACTTCCATGTTGCTCGCTGCATTTTATGTGTCTTGCCGCACGTTAAATTTTTACTTTTTCTTGCCGCGAGTCGAAACGAAAGGTATTCCAAAAGACAGCGACTCTGGGAGGATAAATTGATAAATAATGTTTTTTACTCGGCAGAGATTGGGACTAAGCATTTTTCTTTTCCCTCAGATACGCAATTTGATGAAAATAGAAGAACAGTTGAAACAGAATTATAGAAAAAATAAATTTGTAGAATAAGGGGCTTGGGTAAAACCTCGTGCAAAGTCACGAATTCTCATAGCTGAAATATATGAAAGTAGGGACCCGTTAAAATTACATGCAAATGAAAGCCATGATAAAGATATTTTCAAAAATTTTCATTCTTTGTTACTTTAAAAGTTCAAACTGTTTGTAAAGACGTGATTTCTGAGAATAATGAAACCTTTTTTCGGAGTATATATGTATCGTATACCAATAAAAATATCATTGTAATGTTTTCTTCGTTGAAGTCAAATTGAACTATTATGAAATTGTTTCGCACTGAGTATATTTAATATAAATAGAAAATTAATTATAATAATGATAATAGATGTATTTTTGTAAGATTGCTTGCAAAATATAAATTTAAGAGAACCAAGAAGAGAGGAAAATAATGAAAAGAAAAGTTACCTCAATATCATTGCTTGTAAACTCTACTCACTATAAACTATAGATCATTGTAGCCTTCACTTCACTGTCATCAACGTCTGAAATTAATTACGTGATCCCTTTTCTAAGGTAAACTACAGAGCATATCTTCAAAATATACAACTATGAGTACACTGATCGTCGTTATATAGCAAACTAATGTTAGGGATCTTGTTAGATGTAAAGATAGAAAGATTGTAATACGGCTGTTAATGAATTAGAGGTTTAAAATCTCCAAAAGCCGTTTTTGCCGGCGTTCATCCTCTTAATTCTCGGTAGTCAGAGAAAGCAACAGTGCGGCATTCCTTTCTTGCTTTCCCTGACTACCGAAAAGTAAGATGAGGAACGCCAGAAAAAAGATAGCATTTGGAGATTTAAAAACCTCTAAATTTTGCTAGATATACAGGATTTATTTATTATAAATTTAATTTTAAATTAAACGTCTACAAATTTATATCAGTCGTTGAAGAGGTCAACTAGGATGTGTAATTTTAAATAATTATCTATTAATAAATGTTACCTCGATGTGTGTGGATTACATTTATCTCAACTGTTCGATCTGAAACATTAGTTCTAACAGAAATGCCTAAGGAAATGTGCTTGACACATCACTATTGGCAGTTCTTTTGTAAGAAATATCTTGTTATAATAGTTAAATTTTTACTGATGTGTGTCGATGATTCACTTCAATACAGTATACTGTATACAGCTATGATAGTATACTATACTATCATAGCTGTTATTCTACGTCTATTGAAAACGGCTAAAAAATGAAAGTTTTCAGAAATCACCATTTGCTTCTCCATCTTCGAGATAATTTATTGGAGGATTTTTTATTCATAAATAGGTTGCAACTAATTTGCTTCATGATGCAAAATGTTACGATATCTCAAATTTCCAAAGCGTGAGTTATTAAAAACGAAAGTAGTCTAATTAAAAAATATTCAAGTTGCTACGGAACAAAATATTAGGTGACGAAGCTTATAATTAATTATTGTTTACGAATAAAGAAATTAAAGTCCTGCATTGAGATTAAAAATAATATCCCAATGTACTACCTAACGATAACAGCTTCATAAGCAAATTTTCCTATTTGTCTTTTATCAATAGATAGACATAGATCGAGTTTGTTGCTACTGATTTTATTTAAATATAATATATCAATCCATCTTTCTAGGAAGTCAATTAATGGAGTTTTTCTAGGTATGATTTTAGACTGTTAAATATTATCGAAATAAACAACTTTCGTTCAAAATTCTATCGATATTATCGCAATAAAATAATTATATTAATTCAGTTTCCCTGTGATCAGCTTGATCTTTCGATTTGAAGACTGAACATAGTTTCAGGGCAGATTTGTTAGCATGAAAGATTGAATTTTCGATTTAGTAAATAAATTTAGGTATAACATACATTCTCAGGTATGAAAGGAATCCTTGGATACATGCATACATATACAAGTCTTCATTGGGCAAAATGGTGGCTAGGAGCTCGATTTTCTATTTAACCGTTGTCTGTCGCAAACACAAATAAAAGAAAGAGTGTAACCGATGATACGTACCAATTTCTATCAAGAAAAGTGGAGTAGAGGATATATGGAAAGAAATATTTTATCTAGGAGGAATCTAAACCGGAAATTTTGTTCTCCTACTAATGCCTCAATCTAGTTAAAAAAATTATTTCATTTGTACCTTAATTTCCTAAAGTAGTTAAATGTTGTCTTAGCGGTTGATTGCAGATGGCATTACGGGCGACAGGAAACCCGTCGCAGCACGACCATATACGTAGAAACATCGCAACCTCGGATAATGGGAAGATCAATCACGCCCCGTGTTGACTTAGACCTAGATTTGGTCGTCCATTGGGCTTGTTTGAGACGTCGCTGGACGGCTGCCACTACCGCTATGGGAACGAATGCGGTCGTTCTGGGGTCTCTCTTGTTTATGCCTTCATCTGCCAGAGAGCAGCACCTGTTCACCACTTATATCGCGCGTTTCACTCGAGATAAAAGCCAAAACACTTTCCGACTTTGGAACCTTAAGCCTCCTAGGACATAATTCCATCGCGGGCAAACGTTTCTATTTAATCGCGTGACCTTTGAGCTATTTCGGGTTTTCTCGTTTGGGCGCCTCGTGGAAGAGATCTTCGGGGAGACAATAAGCGGGTTGAAGGCGGATTAACTCCTGTCCCGCTCGTAAAGATTGCTACTAAACGCGTCCTTTGTTTTTATCTTTGTCTAGACGGTTTCCAACATGCAAAAAAGTATAATATGGACTCATTTCATATGTATCCACTATTGGATTACTAATGAGATATTAGTACGAAGCGATATGATCGGATTTATTTTGATAGGTAAACTATTATATGTTTAAATCAACTATGAAATGTTTAATTCAGCTATTACTGTCCTCTTCGATGTATCTGGTATCAGTATCCAACATATCCATTAATATTGTTCTATTATCCACATCAATCTCATTAATATACCTGTGATTTTGAAAAAAATATCACTATTAAAATTGAACTGCTTCCAAAATACTGGGTGGGGTTACATCTTACAAAACAATTAATTGTAAAAAATATATGCACAATAGTATTCAATAACTTGTACATTTCTTCACTATTTAACAAATACACAACCGTTTTTGGCGGCTTACGCCATTATCAGAAGTAAACTTTTCCTAATGTGTATCTATATAGATCTCGGCCGTGGGGGCGGATGGGTTAGCGGGTTAACGCTCCAACCTCACGGTTCAGTGTTCGAAACCAGGCTTATCGGATTTTTCCCGTTAGGTTGTTTATGTATGTTGAGTTTATAATTAAAGTAAAAATACGTAAAATAATAAAATAGAAAAAGGGAACAAAATAGAAAGGTTAATTGGAAAAATGGCCTTCAGAGGCAAAAATTCACCCATGAATAGAGAATGAATTATTTTTATTTTTTAATTCTATTATAGAATAATATTTTTTTAAATTTATTGTTTACGTATATCATAACAAATATTTCTGTTATTCTTTGTCGCAAAAAACGATCTTGTGATTTCTAGCATAATTTAATATTTCGTGATTATTCTTATATTTATTGTTAATGGTTTGGGTTCTGCAATTGTTGCAAAATATTTTTGAAAATTTCATTGACGAGCCTACTATTCGTAATTTAAAATATTTTAAATCATGTAAACAGTCGCTTTCGCCCAAGTTCCGCACTCAAAGCTACAAAAACTGTAAGCGATTATCTTTTTCCTGATTTGGAAGATGTTCCGTGTTATTTTGAGGATTTTAAATTCTTGTTACAATTTAAATACCGATTATCTTAACTGCAATATACTTGTAACTCATGGCTAAATACATGTTTATAATTTGAACAAGAAATCAAACATTATTATTTGTAAAACATATTTTTCTTTTCGGCCATGAATTTCGTTAGAATTCATTCTTAAATTACTAAGAATTCGTTTTAATTAAAACTAGTGCCGGATCTAATCAATACGCGTGGCATTATTTATGTCCTAAACACGTTGTTAAATGCGTTTCGCGGACGCCTTGACAAACTTGGCTATTGTTTTGTGTTACCTACAGCCAACTTAAATGACGCCCCCATAAAGAAGCTATGAAAAGACTTCGTAACCCAGTTTTGCTATGGCAACTACACCTTGCATCCTTGAGGTATCTCCATGGTTGATGGGATATAACTTAACAGATTTACCGCAAAACAAGCGTGCTGCGGTGGATATAGCGGTGCCAGTTTTCATGCTCCTTTAATTTTAACTTGCTACCAGTTCATGCCGTAAAATTTATGTAAGTGGATATATTTGAGGAATTCCCCCTGCCACGCGCCACTGGTGGATTGCAGGGTTTAAATTAAATAATGTAAATGTAAATGATATGAATAACCTATGGAGGAGATTGTCTGGTAACTAATTGATAGTTTGAT
The DNA here is from genome assembly GCA_947579665.1 of Sympetrum striolatum. Lineage (NCBI taxonomy): Eukaryota > Metazoa > Arthropoda > Insecta > Odonata > Libellulidae > Sympetrum > Sympetrum striolatum. Next base: position 38,983,926 of record OX388351.1, on the reverse strand, counting down.
CAAAGACCTGCAAATTTCTCTCGGGAACTCAAGCGATGTCCAAGCAGCGATGACAATCTAAAAATTAATATAAATACGTGTTTGAAGATGTTTAAATTATTTTCTCAAAAATATTTCCAATATTATAAAATGTTCATATTATTTTCAATGTGTATTCATATATATTTCCTCAACGTACTTATTACTATTAAATGCGTTTAAGAGTAATATCATTATCTCTGATTACACCAATTATGCATGCTAGGAATAAATAGAAGAGAACAGTCATACACAATCAGGATACGAGCTTAGTCCTTGTGAATGCTCAAAAACAGTTCAGTTATGCAATTACCTGAGAACGCTCATATTAATTCAAATTCATCGTAATAAATTAAAAAGATGTTATTTATTAAACTTCTGCTATCATTATTTCATTCTTCAAATATTATTTATTTTACATATTACAAATGGTTTCTCTCACTTATATTATAATGAAAATATGATTTTGTAGCATATAATGTAATCGTATATAAAAACAAGCTGACTATCCATCATATTGATGAGCATTTTCTATACACTTTGACTGGTCGAATTCTACTTCCTGTATGTAATCATCCCAATTTACATACACATAAACACTAAATTTAATAAAGTCAAGCTCAGCCTTGTAGAAAGTAGCCATACTAAATAAAACATCAAACAGTAACTTTCATAGATATATTTTTCCACAAAACAACTAGTGTTTATTTATCACTTGAAGATATGTAAATGTTAGACGAACCTAGTCGTCTTTTGGGAAATGTATAAGTAGAAGTTACCAAGTGTTTGATTTTTTTATTCAGCATATAAGCACCGTCTGTTATCAATAAAAATCTTCTACTCCATAGATTCTCCATGGAGATGAACTGCTGAATATTTAACAATGGCCTATCGACATCATAAAGTGTATCTTTCATCGAAAGACAAGCAGTTACCCAATCGTCCATTGTTTCAGATATAATTACGGTGCTATATGGGGACAACATAGTTAGCTGTTTTGCAACAAAAGTTGTGATCTCACGCTATGCTATATATATTTAAGGAGCCACTCTTGGCAGAGGGCTTCCTTCAACCTAAGCAGGCAGGCGACTCCGTAGGTGTTGGATTCGAATGGAACACGCATCATAAAACGCGACACAATAAGTGCTTAGAGGGCGTTTCGGGATTTATTGTTTCTTTAAAAACATTTCTCGGTCGTTTAAAAAATTATCCGGTCGTTATTAAAGGGGAGACAGGGAGACGATCCCAATTTTTTGCCTCTTTTAAATACGTTTTCAGTATCGCGGCGTTCTTGGAGACGGTTGTTTCTCGAAATAATCTTTCGGATAAGTTTGGGTGATTATGCGCCAGACAGCATCGCTTGCTGTTTTCAGCGTTAAGGATGAGATACGACCAAAAATAGGAATGAGTGATATATTTATGGAGTAGAAGTGATGAAGTATTCTTTTCGTATACTTTTATAAAAATGTGCACGCTTTGATCGGTAGTTGTTTCTGGAGGATATCTCAGCATTAAAACTTTCCATGCAACAATTATCATAAAGATGAAACGGTATTAATCTGAAAATATCGTGACTCAAATTTTTAACTAATTATAAATTTTTAAACACCATTTACTGCGTCTGTTTCTGCATTACAATTAATTTTGTAAATAAGTAAATAATTTGGAGTAATTAGTTTGATTGGAATTCGTGTTAAAATTGATTTAAAATACAAATTCACATGAAATTTTTTATTTAAAAGAACATTATTACCTATAATATTATGCTACTGAAATATTAACTAAACTTTCATCCCATGAGATATAATTTTAATTGTTGAAAGAAAAGCCTTTAACCGGAAAAGCGACACCAAGATCATTCCAGCATTACTTTATGACCAAAACACTAGAGTCATGTATTATCTTTTTACTTGCTGATATAAAAGAAATTAATTTTAATCGGTGAACAGGACAAAACCTGTGTACCATAGATGAAGGATAATTTGAATTAAACAATTCATAATGACTTGTTTGCTCCGAAATAGAAAAAAATGCTCCAAAATCCCTAATAATAATTGAAGATTAGAGTGTCTATTATATCAGGTTAATATTTATTAAGTGGGGCATTTTTCAGGTAGTAAAACAGGTAGAATGATCGCAAGCCCAAACCGTCATAAAACTGACCCTTCCTCGGCGGAGGGACCTAATCTGGTACCTAACTCTCACACCAGGGGTTAGTGCAGGTACACTGCCTATACAATTTTAAAAATTATAAACAATTGAAATTAGCAACTATTTCTTTTCATCATCGTATCCTTCGTCCAAAGAGGGCTAGCGCCCCTTCTACCTGCCTTCCTACATGAAAAATGCCCCACTTAATCGAAATTAACCTTATATAATACTTATCTTTAGTTAAATTAAGATGAAATGGCACTTCCCTAAACATTGCGGAATGATGCGAAATTTGGTTAGGAAAGACGGTCACTTGCTTATTAGGTTCAGCATATAATCCAGCGGCAAAGCAACCCCATGTTCTCGTTACGGATCAAGATGCATCTCGGAAGTAAAGAACGGAAGCGGCCGCCATTGCTTAAGCAAGGGAATTCGTGCAAAAAAGCAACTAGAAGGAGAGGAAGATTTTCACTCCTCGAGGCAGTCACTTGTTCCATTCTATTGTTACGAGTTCTTCGATGGCGCTATTCCAGTTGGCATTTTTACTCCTTACAAAAATGACCCCCACTCCTACCCCTACGACCTCACCTCCATCTTTCTCTTCGCATTTGTTTTTGTACCGTTTTCTATTAACTTTTTAGAGATAAATTTTTCACTTCATTTCATTTCTCCGGCTTACATTTGCTTCGACAGGTGACTTACATGAGCTAGTTATTTGCGTCCGAATTATTTCTTCCACCTTGTTTTCCTTTTGTGTTTGGCCACCAATTTATTCATTTCTTATTATTTTACCTCTACTTTTTGGTTAAAAAAGTAGTTTATTACATGTTTTGTTCCTCGTTAAAAAGGTTACTTTTCGTTTAGAAGAATTACGTTTTTCTCCGTCTTTAAAGTTATAGCCAATCTTATAATATAGCAGCAATATATAGAAGATGTAATCTTAACATAATTACGTAGCTAAAGAAATTAATCCTTTGTTAATATTTTTAATTAGATATGACGTCATGGATTTAGACTCTAGACACATCTTTCATAATGCACATATATGTGATACCATATTATGATTATTATTGCATGACAGTTTTTTCTATTCAAACTCTACCACCAGATACAAACCGATCTAGAGATTTATTTATTAATATTAATAGTAAGGCTCGGTTGATTGTAACGCGCCGTCATACTGAATCAATCAGACTGCTTCTATCCATCCCATCCACTTACTAAAAACAACGTATAGATTGCTGTTGTCATACTATCGTCTTCAGGAACTTAAGAGAAGGAAGAATAGGGAAAAACTTCAACCCCAGAAGATGAAGTTTGGGTATTGAAGTATATATCAATGGGTTTTGGTTAGAAGTTCAGAAATCATGGCATTTCCTCTGTTTCCGGAAGCGGTTGCAACGCTCTACGGAACGCTGATAAAGTCGCTTTTTGGGGAGTTTTTATACCACTAGCTCATTAACAGCCATGTTCCAATTTCTTTCCCCACGATATACATATGTATGTACACTACCAGTAACAGTTCCAACTCATTCAGTAATATACCCCTATCATCCGTATACCAGGTGGGAAAGTATGAAACCGGAATTTCCCTATAGATGGTGCTCGCTATCAGTTTAAAGACTATAAGACCGCTTCTGCAGCGCCATCTTCTCCCTCTAACAGCTGACCAAGTTTGTCAACACGCAATAACCAAAGTTTCATACACAGGTATATTTTTCTATCACCTCAAATATGTCGAGTTTTATACCAAAGAACTATGATTTGCGGACAGCATTGGTTTTCTGTTATCATTTGAAGAAAACTGTAGCAGAATCGCATAGAATGTTTGTTGAAGCATACGGTGAACATGCTCTTGCCAAAACTCAGTGCCTCGAGTGGTTTAGAAAATTTAAAAGTGCTGATTTGGACGTGAGAAACGAGGACTGTGGGAAACCACCGAAAAAGTTTAAAGAAAAGGACTAGCAAACCTTATTGGATGAAGACGATACTTTACGATTATTAAAGTTACTTACGATAATTTTCAAATAACAAAAGTGTAATTTTAACTAAGCAAATTCCGGTTTCATACTTTTACACCTGGTATGTTAGCGCCCGCGCATCAAAACTCGAAGTAATTTTCGAACAGTTTTCATATTTCCATACATGCAGAGAACAACCCTGGAAACCTTTCAGTTGTACATATTATTAAACGTTTATTTTACAAACACTTGTATCTTATTCTATAGTTTTGTACAGTAAAATATTTATATTTTATCAGTTGATTATTTATTACACATTTATATTTTTACTTTAAACCATACGTTATCACCATTTATTACCATGCTACAATAATTAGATTTTATTACCCCTGTTTTTGCGCATATCCTCTCCATGCACCCCATTTCAACCTTGAAAGAATTACGGCAATACTTCTTTCGCATCTCACGCAACTCTACTATCATTATGTATGATGTATTCTTTATAATAAAAGCTGTAGTCCGTCCTTCTTCTTGTTAGTCAAACGTGACATACATCGAATTAACTTCTCGATTATAAACTTTCAACTTAAAAAGAATTATCGTAGTTCTTTCACATTTCCCTTAACTTTATTATCACTATGTATGAAGTATTTTTAATAATAAAGTCTGTGGTCCGTCCTTTCTTTTGTGAGGCAAGCGTGGAAGACATCGAATTTTCTCCCAGCCATTAAACCTTATATTTAAAAAGAATAACCTTAATTCTTCTTTCACATTTCCCTTTAAGATTAATATGCATGCATGCTTTAATAATAAAATCTGCAATTCACCCTTCCTCTTGTTAGGCTAGCGTAGGAAACATTAAATTCCCCTCTTTATTATAAACGTAATACTTAAAACAGATTACCGTAATGCTTCTTTTACAACTCATTTTAACTTCACTTTTACCATGTATGAAGTATCTCTAACAATATAATCTTCAGTGAGTCCTTCCTCTTACTGGGCGAGCGAGGAAAACATCGAATGTACCTCTCGACCATAAACTTTTGATAAGAAATCTGATTCGTCCTCTTCTTTGCCTACTTCTTTTCCTCCATTCATCTCCTTTTCCATCTCCATCCAGCTTCCCTTTTCGTCGAGATACCGCTCCCTCCGAGCAGGTCCTCACTTTACAACTTCTTTATTCCTAGTTTCAGTCGCTAACACTCTCTCTCACTCTCAACTCTCAAGACGGTCTCATCCTTTTCCTCCAACTCCGAAGGTTATTTTTGCTTGTGGAAAATGTACTAGCTTCATGCGTCTTCATTAGCTGTTGATTGTCACAGCCTCCTTTTCCTTCGCCGCCCACCCGTTTCCACCCACACACTTCTCTCGGGTCTATTTATTCTTCCACTGGAACTTTTTCTCGAATTTTCCTCCCTTGTCCTCAACGAGAGCCTTTTACGCTGCTAGGTCTTTTTATTTACTCCTGGCAAAACGGCAAACGCAGAGCGGTGTTAGAAATAGAAGTAGCTGTAGGTACTAACCTCGATGGATTTAATGTAATGGAAGTGATAGATGATTTTGCTTTTTGAGTTTTGCTCGAAGATACTCATGACAAGGGTTTTCGGTATTGGTGTAGGCATTTTAGGGTTCTCGTTACTGGTCAAGGAGATAAACGCAATAATTACAATTTTCACATTCGTTGCTAAGAATATTGCAGATATTATAAAATAGATTCTTGTTTAAATGTTTTTGTTTTGGAACAGTATACATACGTCTTTATTTGGCCACATTGAGACTAGAAAGCCCGATATTTCATTTAACCATCGTCTATTTAAGCTGTGTGAAAAGCAGTTTTTCTGGGCTTTAAAGGTTCCTTTAAACAATTTACACTTATCCACGGCTAATTTTATTCTTATAGTATCATTTTAACTTGCTAAAGTACTTTTATATTCGATGTATTACTTATGTATTCGTTTAATACAGAATAATGAATGACTCTTAACGCTTATGAAAGAAGAAAAGAATTGACTCCACTTTACTTTATATAGAGAAGCGAAGGAATTGTCGATTGCAAATAGGATAAAGATGTGCCATTGTGTTAAAAATAATTTTCACAACAATTTTACAGGTAAAGTACGGTTGGATTAGAATATCAAAAACTAATTCAAACTATGTATAACGCTTGGGGATCATAAAGAGATATTGAAGCTAAGAAATTAAAGGATTGTTATGACTAACTACTTCCTGCTAAGAGAGAAATAAGAGAGACTGTATTTAATTTATCACCTGTTTATTGAGCATATTGGGGTTCTTGTAGCCATTACTGATAACAAGTAAGGAGTTGAGACTTCAATGAGTTTCTTGTGGTCTGGCGAACAAATACATTAATTAATTGGGTAGGTTTTTCCTGAAATTCTATCTTTAGAAGTCCTTAAATTTTCATCATAAAATCTCTATTTTAAAGAATTTGGCTCTGTTTCAATAATTCATATCCATAGCTATTTATAAAATATTGCAGCGATCCTGTAACTTTACTTATAATGTCCTTGGATCATAGCAAATATAATTCGTTATTAGAAGTAAAGTCATTAATGATAACTAAAAGGAAAACGGGAACACGGCTGTGTTATTCACATTAAGAGTTAAAAGTGCTCCAAATAGAGGTTTTTTGCGAACAACAAAAAAGAAAGAGATGATACAGTTTTCTTCTTCTCCTGAAGTTGGTGACATAGTCACCGAAATAAATATCGAGAATAATTTGCTTTCAATACCCCAGTTACTGTTAACCATAACCCCAATGATTAGGGTACTTCTGCACGACGGCTGTTCGCAAACAACGGCTATTCGGTGCTATTTTAACTCTTAATTTTAAAGTCCTTTATGTTTCAATCTTAGTTGATAGGTCTACAAGAGGATACAAAAAAATCCATTATTAATTCTCTCAACTGGTTAGCTCATAGGCCCAGCATTTGAAAAATATCTGATCACCTTTATCTTCATCCAATCACCCCTTCGCCCTCATCACAAGGTCTATGAACCAAGTTCTACATTGGAATGAAAACAACAAAAGTTACAACATGCATAAAAAATCCGCTGGACTATATGCTATCTACAAGAAAAAGGAGTCAGACCAAACCCCCTCATAGGCCCAAACATCCGAAGATGTCTAGGCCTATGAGTGAATGATTTAAGCTCACCTTCATCTTCATCGAATCACCCCCTTCGCCCTCATCAATGCCCCATGCAATGAATATAAAAAACGAGTCAGACCATTAACATGAAATGCATGGTATAAAAGTGTTTTCTGCGAATTGAAATATAATTTCTGACTTAACTTATTCTCTCGATCGACTTTCCGTCTTCATCTAAGTCTCATTACAAAGCAACATTTTGCAGAACGTGGATGCATTTATTTATCCTGCAATATCTAGAGACGAAAAAACTAATTGCCCTGTTATTTAAGCTCCGAGGCCTTCAAAGGCCAATCCTTTTCAACTTTTCCCATAGCACCATTTTGGACTCCTGTTTTTACTTCCTGAGACAACATCTCTCCCTCGTTCCTTCTACTCCTGAAAAACTACGAGAATTTCCGAGAAGAACATGTTTTTCTTGCCTTAAGCAACTTTTTACGCGCAAATATTTATGGAAGTCTCGGGCGGAACGATTTTTCGTCTTATTTCAGCAGACAAACGCCGTTCCCCGATTTCTTTTTGACGGATATGAGGAGTCCAGGTTCGTTCAAATGCGGACATTTTCCGCTTTAGCTCTGCACTGTAAACGTGACCTAACAGTGTTTTCTAAGTAGGAAATGAGGAAACGCAGTGATGGATGATATGCAATCTGAAGGGAGTCGATTCCACGGAGAGTTTCCATCCGCTGTGTTTGAAGTTATTCATTTCCTTTGGTATTTGTTTACGCCCTCGACAACATAGTTAACGGGTTATGCGGCTCATAAATCCGTCTGCGTTCCAAATAAAGCTGTTTCACTCAAAGTTGACAATGTTCCTCAATTACTCGAATCGAGGAGAGAGTACTTTGATCACGAGCCAGTAGCTAAAAGATGTTGTTAGTTTTCTTATAGTTTATTGCTGCACATGGTTAGAGAATTTTCATGAAATTGCTACAGTAAATTCTAATGCATTGTAGTATCTCTCTAATTGTACCTTTTTATTTAATAAGCATCTGTCACTAGCTCTCTTTCAGCATCCATTCGTGTGATTCATTTACCTACTAGTTGGTGGCCGAGTGAATAGCATTCCAACTACGCTATCGCTCCTACCCTAAGGTCCCGGGCCCGAATCCCGACTGATCGGACTTTTCCGATCAGGGAATGATTGTGTGTGTTCGTTGTTGCTGTTGCCCCAGTGAAGCGCCTCCCGACAAATTCACGAGAGCTTAGGGAGACTTCACCGATAGAGATATCAGTAGCTAAGCAGAGGGAAAATAACTAAAAAGCTGCAGATGTAAACCAAGTGGTGGTTTACTAAAATTGGTGGGTAGGCTTCCACTTGGAGAGTTTCCGCATGCTTTTGAAGCATTTAAACCTAAAATAAAAAATCTGATGTGGCCAGCACATGACTTTCTCCACATATAAGATGTTAATATTTATCTACGACAGTATTTTCGATCTCTAGATTTAATCTAAACTTGAAAGATACATACAAATACATTTTCGTAATTTTTGTAAATAACTGTATATACCTAAATATCAGATTAATGGAGGAATTTTGCAAAAACGGATACACGGATTTTTTCGAAAAATAAAGCTCGACTTCCGGTTAACCGATTTACTCCAAAAACTAATCAACTCTGACAGCATCTACCACAGTGCTATATATGAAGTTTGGTATTGATAAGGCTAACTCACACACACATACATACATACAGACATCATTCCTAAAATGGTCAAAGCGTGTTCTAGGGACCCCAAAACATGTATTTCCGATGAAATCTCGAAGTCGATTTTTATCATGAAAAAAATACTTTCTGTATACTACGTATATGGAGAAAGTAAAAATAAATTGGTAAATATTACTAGAATTGTCGGTTAGGCTTCCACTTGCAGTTTCCACATGCTATTGAAGCATTTAAACCCTAAATAACTGCTAAAAACCAAAATTAATACTAATAATTAGGTAGTGGTACACCTGCTTGGTACTTCGCAAACTTTTCAGCCGTTGACTCAATATTCTACCTTCTTTTATCCTTCAGTGGGCAGCTCTGAGGAGATTAAGAGTGTTGCCCGTGGAATCGCCGCCGCTGTGGCCAAAGTCGCAGGGACGACAAGTAGCGTCGCCGCAGCAACCAGTGTCGCTTCTTCTTCTTCATCTTCCTCATCATCTTCTTCCTCTTCCTCATCTTCTTCGTCCTCTTCTTCCTCTTCGTCGGCGGCGGACTCGGGCAGGCTCGCAGTGAAGAGGCCGAGGCCTAAAGCACTATCTCCAAACAGACAGGGACCTCAGCAGTGTCAGGTAAGGACAAATCCCTCCATTATGTATATGAAAAGCAAGATCCGTCCGTCCCCTCTCTATAACAGAAACTATTTGTCGTAGAACTATGAGACAAACTGCATTATATTTCTAGTAAGCTGAAAGCCCCACAAAATTTATTCTCATCTCTATGAAGGCTCGGGTTCGAACCCAGGACGAGGTGAAAGTAAATTTCCTTACTACTTTTATGGTGTTTTAAGGTTTAAAAATTGAAAATGTTTGTGAATATTGATTTCGTATTTATAATTGAAAAATATTCCTTCGTACACTTGATCATGACCAAATTTGTTCGAAATTCATCCAGTAAAAGCTATGCCAACGACATATCAGAAAATAGTGAAATTATTATACACTTACAGTTGACACCTTCTAGCTTAGAGGGACCAGAGGTCTACAGTAAAAGGAAAAGTTTTTAAATAATTTTAGTTCCTTCAAGATTATCCAGGGAGTTTAATAGATATTACAGAGTATCATTGTGAGGAAAGCGGAGCTTTTAGGGAGACGAAGAAAATTTTAACGCAAACCAGGCTTAAAAGCTGCGGATTTATTTAAGTCTCACAAATTGCGTATTGTTTAAAGAAATCAAATATGTATTTTTTCGGAATTCCGCCAATATATTTTGGTTAAAATTCCATCCTGATTAGTATTCATTGAAAAAATTAGGGTATTGATAAGTTGTATATCAAATCATCTATATTTAGATGTTGCATATTTATTAAAAAATTGAAATTAAGACCCGTCATACATGACGGGGGAGTTTAGTAGTTTTCTTAATATTATACAATCTAGAAAGAGGGGTTGTCATCGTTGCAGGTTTTTATCTTCTGCTTCGACTTGCAGCAGTATTGTTAAAGTGCTTTGACAGCCAAGTTTAAGTAAAACCACGAAAATATTAGTTCATACTGATTTTGTTAGCAATCAATTCGCATCCGCCGTTTCTTCACTGCGAATTCCGCTCTCGGAAATGAAAAAGTAATTACTTAAGTTCCATACAAGATATCGGCCTGACACCAGATGTAAATGAAAATTTCTATACTAGCCTTGATTTCAATCGCAACTAAGTCTTATCACTTGTGGAATAAAAAAGGTATAGGCGACATAAACTGGAATGCTCGAACATACTGTTACGCTCCACTTAAACAATATTTTCAATAATAATGACGGTAGTAATAGTACTTCTGAGGGCTTTGATAGGTTGATATTATAATTTAATATATTATTTATTTATTTTTGATACAAACACCTTAGAACATCTTGAAATAAAAATACTCTTACTAAAGATTACAGATTGCGAATTTTCTTTATGAAATATATTTTTCCGAAATAAATTATTCACTTTGTTAATTCTTATAACAGTAGATGAGATATTTTAATTGCTAGCTTACTTTGAAAATTATGAGGCCATTATAGATGCACAGCATATATTGAATGAATTTATATACATTTTGATGTATAGAGCTCATCAATATATTTTATCTTTATTACTTGCGATGTTTCTACTACTTTTTCTTGGTTTAGAATTAATTATGTGATTATAATCATATACATATTAAAGTTAGATTAAATTAAATAGTTAATTATGATAAATAATATTTTATTCGCTTTATTTAATTTTATTTGCTTTTTCTCATTTCAAACTTTCATTTTCTACATCGGAATTGTAGCCTCGAACTCATTATCATTCTAATGTGTATCAATGCCATTGAGTAATAATCTATTTATTTTTAACTTCGTATTTACGATATTTCTTCTCTTAATTCTGCACTTAAAGCATCATCATTTCCGGTTGAGAAGGAAAAAGGTATTATCTTTCACTTTGTTACCGAGACGATTAAGTCCGTTCCATCTCAAGCGTAGGAAGCACGTTTCTCGAAAAACAAGCGCGTAACGGCGATTTGAGCACATTAGGAAGCTCCATCTTCCTTGCATTATCCGCATCTCATTCATTTAGGAACACATTCAAATGGGGATGCCATCTTCCGTCGGAAGGAGGAAATAGAAGTCACAAAAGCCCGAAGAGGTACATGGGAAAAATAATGATGGAGGGAGGGGAACAGGCTTTACTTTAATAATTAGTTTCCTCAGATTTCCTCGGGGAGCGAAATGGAAGGTAATCAGCTTTTTTTAATATCTCTCCCATCTGGCGAATTTTTCCTTAATTCATCTTCCGCTAGTGGAAACTTTAATACTAAGGGAGCGCTCCGGAAAATATTCGCTCAAACCCCGAACGAAGTTGGTCGATTCCTTTTTTTCTTTCTGGTAAACAAGACTCTTCGGCCACTGCACGGAATAATGGCCGAGAAAGACTGCGTTTTACGTTTAGGATCCTCGGGATTTATTACTCTCCGAATCCGCGGAGTAACCACATTATCCGTTGAAAGGTAGTTTGCGATACTGCTCCTCTATTATGCGTTTCGGGCTACCTGTCCTATATCCGGACGATTTGAGCATAAAATGTGCGGTGGTGGTTGGAGTCGGGACTTATCTTAGAGTTCTCTCTAAAAAGGTTTTTCGGTTCTTTCTTTGGTCTGAGCGGCTTATAATTTTGAAGCCGAGTTTCAACTACCTTATTTGTAGGTCGTGTTTGCTGTCTATATGCTGTTCGCAGGAAATCTCTTATTTATGCTCTATTTACGTAATCGTATTATATGTATATATATTTATTTATTCTCCACTGCAGCTAGGTATTGCATTTCGGTGTTAAATACATCAACTACTATTAATTGAAGGAAACAAAAAGAAGCTATTGATAATTTACTACGTAAGAAAATAAATTGAGTTAATCAATGTATTTATTTTCCTACACCATATAAATTTATACGTATTTAAATTTGGTCAAAAATGTAATCAGTAAGGTATTATATATAATTATAAGTATATATATAAGTATATATAAGTATATCACCAATATCTGATGATGCTGTATGATATCGGATTATCAATGCCTGTTTCCTCAAATAAAAATAACGTTTAAAGAAAATCATATTATTTGTATACAATTTTGCCTGTGTGGAGAGGAATATTATTTTCATGTAATTCTTGTCTCAGTTTTAAATAGCTTGACAATTAATTATAATAGCTATCATTACTTACAGTTAAGTCTCCATTCATAATGGATGGCAATGAAGCAACTAGGTCGAATGGAAAGAAGTAATTGAGGATATGACTACTGCTTTCCATAGCTTCCCTAAAGTAGCTAGTTATACAATTTATCCTTACAGTCATTACATAAATTCATTTAATTTACATGCATATAATTGCATATCTTGAATATTATGAATATAGAGCTGCGTAAAATATCGTTCCATTTATTTAGCATAAAATATCATAGTTCATTCTTTCTTTTGCTTTCCCATGATGGGAAAATTACTCGGAAATTCGTTATAAATAACATAACCTTAGAGATAGGGTATCTTTTATCAATTCACCGGGTTCGATTCCTAATAAATCCAATTTTCCTTATAATAGTTGGCGGCAGAAAGGACATTCTACCAGGTACATTGTTTCCAGAATCTTATTTATTTCGATCACTATCCATTAACATTATCAAAGGCATCCGCTAACTCCTTAGGTGACTAAATTAATGAGGTTAAAAAAGTAATTGTTTTGATTCATCTTCCCGCGATCTAGAGAAGATTATTCTCGGGCTTTCGTTCCCCTTCTTAAGGAGTAATGTATCATTTTATTCGCCTATTATAATGGATTCCTCTTCGGGAACATCTTAAATTTTTCGGGTTCCTCTCAAGCTGGATTGGCACCATCAGTTAATAGCTTCAAGACCATCAGTCTACATTTTTTACCAAACGATTAATCTCTATTTCAGCTAGACGACTCCTATTCCCATCGAGAGCCATCATGGCCCCCTCTCTCGACCATTCCCGCGAGAGAGTTCAAATTTTCCCTTCGCTCGCCCAAGTCTCCGACGCCGCAAAAAGCACAAACGATCTGAAATGAGCACGGGACCAGAGCGCATGCGCCCGCTTCATTATCGCCTCCCTTTTCCGTAATTCCGTACGTATCCGGGGAAAAGAGCAATGCCGCGGTCTAGCGCTTTACTCGGAAAACGCGGGAAAAAACGCCAAAGGAGATCCATCGATCTCGCACCTCGTGAGTGATCCTGCAAATGGCGTAGCACTTGGACCAATGGCGATGTAGCAACCCCGTATTGGCAACGTCGCGAAAACATTGCGAATCACGTGAGCGTGACGTCAGCGAGCGTGACTCCCACGCCATCTGCGAACGCCGCGAAAAGGGATGCATGTGCGGGGGTGGGATTTTGTGGGGGGTACAGCGGAGGGAAATTGAAAGTAGCACAGTGGGTCATGCTGGAAGAGGCAGTGGGAAAGGGCCCATTTTGAGAGTAAATTTTCCCGCTCTCCGCTCTTCAACTTTTTCTGGAAGATGGCGCTGGTGCCGCGCCATTATTCTCCGAGGATAATTAAGTGTAAAGAGCGAGGTGGCGCGGTTCTCCTTCGAATAACCGACCGTGGAAAGTGCACGTGATTTTTTTCTGGATTAAGGGATTGAATAGGGCGAGGGTTGAGGGGCACGTGGAGGGAAATATCGCTCTCTGCTTTGCTGTTTGCGACGGTGAAGGTGATCGAGCAATTCCTTAATGCGTGCTCTTTCAGTGGGATGATGGATACAGTCGCTGGGATTCGTCAGTTCAGAGAATGAGATGCATCTTTGGTGGGGTTAAGATGACGACAGCACTGATAATTTTTGAATTGAGTGTTAGCGGTGGCAGCAGGTACTTCGTCGGGAAAGACAGTCATTTATTTCAAAGTTATTTCCTTCAGATTTTTTATTCCTTCTGTTTTCCATTAATTTATTGACATTTGATTGCTTTTATGTTTGTACGAAAGTAACCAAGGATTTAAATATATACAGAGACTACGACTGTCGACCTATATATCTTTTGAACCTCCGAAATAATTTAGACTATATCCGAAAAAATCTTGTTTTCCCCCAACTCTAAGCGGTACGTAGCTTTAAAAATCATAGGAACTAAGCAATTGGTTTAAAATTGGAAGTAATACGTGAATAAATGGATGCCAAAATCATAGTGCATTAACGATAATTACTAAAAACTGAATTGTTCTATAGAAAAAGAACTTCGTCTTTCGAATACTTTCACTGTGTTCTTTATCTTCATTGTGATCTCATCTCACATTCCTAAAGTAATTTTGTGTTAGTCTTTTATCCCCATCAATAAAATATGGTAATTGAAATTAAGTGCATAACATTTAGTAGAATCAACTCGTGTAACAGTGATCGTATTGACAAAAGCATTCCAATTACGTTTAGTTTGACATTTTTTATGGAACCTGAGAAACTAATCTTATATTTTTAACTTTCGTCATCAATAATATTGAAGCTCGCAGCAATAAACTCGCTTCAGTATTATTCTCGAAATTTTAATTACTCCAGTTTCGAACCATCGGTTGTTTAACGACCAACTCATACGAAACGTACTTTTTAATGCATGAAAATTGGATCATAAAAACTTAAGAATAATAATCGTAATAATAATGTTTTTAATGGGAGAGTTTTAGCCTTTAGAGGCCATTCGTCTAATTAACCCCTTTTTCTATTCATTCAGCAATATTTCCTTTATTAATAAAAACAGCATACACAAACAACCATTCATCAACCGGATAAATCCGATGAGCGAGGATTTGAACCCAGTACCAAGAGCGGTTGGAGTGTTAAGGCGCTATCACGCTAACCATTCGGCCCCGCATTAAGGTGTGCCGAAAAAACGTTTTTTTCCGAATCAAACTTACCCTATGCGGGAAAGTTGTGTACTGATATGAGGATCTCGCATGCAATTTTTTACATCGGATAATATTAACCGCTGCTGCCCGAGCCTTAAATTTTAAGATTATGCGAAAATACAGGCGCAAATGAGAAACAAACGCCAATGAACGTTTCGGTAAGTATTAACGATGAATGTGTTGCTCTGTATTGAGTTTCTCAAATTTTAAATTCATTTAACTTATCTATGGTTTTACGAAGCCAGAGAATAGTCAACGAATTTTTAGCGTAGGGAACCCGCGACGCAACCGAAAATTCCCTCTATGTAAGACATCACTTCAAATTTTGGCTTTGGGAAGCCGTAGTTGCTATAATTTTCCTGTTTTTCAGATCTTATTCCATAAAGAATGTCTCAGTCACCATTTGTCCTAAATAGTCCGAGAAAATAAAGCAACAAAATTATAAATTTTGAAATCAGCGTTTATATTGACTAAAAATGGCATGTTATGCGTATCATCACTTTAGGGTATGCATCAATGGAGATTTGCGTATCTAAAACGCTCTCTTCGATCACGGTTCGCATTCATTCAAGCGCGAACCCATTAGAAGAGCCTTCCACAAATGGTGACGAATGTGCCCTAGGCCATCGCTAATGCATACACCATGTTGACCCAGACTTGCGCAGTCCCAACTGCAAATGGCCGAATACAGCGCCATCGCATTACTTTCCAGCGTCCCTTCCGAGGTTGGCCCAAAAAGCCAACAAACGTTTATCCTCCATAAATAACGATCAATTGAAATCGATTCTCCAGTTTAAATTTCCTCGCATAAGGGGGTGGCGGAAGGAGTAAAAGCAATATTCCGTTTGGTGTAGGCCTAGCGATTTGGAGTGGGGTCAAAGGAGAGTGCAGTAGGTATTTTATGAAATAGTCCTAGGTTCCTTTGCAAAACCATTCCCCACCCAAATATTCAACATTAAAATGAATTATTTTCTTATCTTTGTATGCATCAAAGTATTTTAGATATATTACTAAAGCATAACTCAAATAATCATTCAGTGTACGATTTAAATCTAAATATGTTGTAATTTATTCAATTAATTTAAAAATAATTCAAATCTTTCGTTTTTACACCAGTCATTATTTAAATATGTAAATAAATATTATATTAGTTGATTTATTTGAATATTATGTTCAAACGGTTTCTTAAAGTAATGTTCTCAATAACATATTTATTTTGCCTCCGGTATTACACTCTTAGTATCCCTTACGATATTTATCTTTGAATTTTTAGAATTATAGGTCCAAATTCTCAAGGATAAATTCAATAACGTGTAAAATATTAAGTTTTCTCACGAAGTTTACAATTAATTGACGTTATGACACCGTGGTATACCCTAAACATGGTAAATATTATACAGGTACTCTTTTCCGCTTTACATTTTGCTAACATTTTCAATAAATCAATTATTACGTAATAATAATACTCATCTAAGGGCATATGCTAATTCGCGGTTTGAGAATAATAATATTGGTAAAATCAGAAGGTAATAATAAAACACATAAACAAATTGAAATAGAACATGGCTTCCTTCGTAGCCACATTTATCACTCAATAATTTGACCGATGAGGTAATAAATCATTATCTAGTATATTATTAATCTTGTGGATATTTATTAACTCTTGCCATTTCATCCTAATGTAAAGCTGTGTAGAAGTTCATGACCGCTGCCGTTCTGAATCCAATAAAAGTAGAGTTACAGCGCGTACAAAAAGTAGATATGCTTCCATCCAAAGAGATGAACCCATCCCCAGGAAGTCCGTGCAAAGCGTGGATTCCATTTCGCGTTTTCGGCCGGAATTGATATTTAAAATCCCGAAACGCCCTCCCCCGACGCCGCCAAACGAGAACTGCGCCGATTACAACATCTCTCACTGTCATTGAATCCGTCCCGGAGGAGAAGTTATTTGCATACGGGCATGTGTTCCCACCGAGGAACTCCTGATAATCGCAAAACAAGGGTCATGATGCGAATTCCATTCCCAGTGGGGAAGAAAAACATTGGATCAGTTTTCGCGTGTTATCGTACGGTGATCAACGAAAAAGTTGCAAATTCGTAAACGATTGCTTCATCTCCCGCGTTTTACCGGGTTTCATCTCCTCGTTCCCGACCGCAAACCTCTTTCTTCACACTTGTATCCCTAGGGACCTTATCTTCTCTGCTTCATGACCCCTGAGGACGGTAGCATTGCTATTGAAAAGATCTTTGGATACAATTAGTGCGGCAATCCTTTCTTGTTTTATCCTACTACCGGAAAGTGAGAGGAAGAACGCTGACAAAGAAGGTTTTTGGAGATTTTAAACCTTTAATTCATTAACAGCCGAGTTCCAATATTTCTTTCTTTACACCGTGACAACTCAGTATGCCAATTCCGAGTGCGACAACTCATAGGACCCGACAAATCACCATGCGACAACTGACCTAGTGACAGCTCATCGCGCGGTGTATTTATTATTAAATATATAAATGTTTTATTTCTTTAATGTTTATTTGAAAGATACAACATATATTATTACGAAAGGCATATCTATAGAAGATACAATGCTAAAATCTGAATTAATAAAATAAGGAATGGTTTTAAATTAAAGCACATTTCAAGCAACTGCAGTGTTGTGTACGGTTAGGTCTCCTTAAGCCAATGACTGGCTTTTCAGAAGGTGCCTATGTTTAGACTCTTAATTACTGAGAGAATTAGACATTAATAACTTAGTTACTAGTTTAAACATTAATTGGTGAAAAGTTGTCGGGTCCGATGCCTTGTTGCACTCTGGGTTTTCGTACTCAGAATTGTCACACTCTGAGATCCTATGGACCATATCTTCACTATCCATTCACACCCACCCATTAAGGGAGCGTAAAATAATGTGTCCCCTCCGGTAGTTGGAAGTCTTTCCTTCCCATGTGACCCTGTGGCTGAGTAGAGGTCAGCAGTGGATAAAGATCACGGTGCGGAGTAAGAATGTAGGGTAGGACGTCTCGGGTTTTAATTAGACCAATATCCTTTGCTTACGGAATTTAATGTGAGGAAAGAGGAAAACGAGGAGATGGGTTTCTAAGGTGAATTTGTTACGTTTCGGCATATGCTTTTTTTCTCTGTGTAAAATCTCCTCGTTTTTCGTCTCGATGTTAATAATAAACCTATATTCATGAATCTAAAATATCTTTAATTTGCTTTTTGCTAAAATTTTCAAAAATGTATCTTTAATTTTCTCGCTTTATGGCTTTTTGCTTTATTTTGGAAGATGTATTTCGAAGATCTACGGCACGAATAATTTACTTTTATTATTTTTACCGTGTTCCGAAATAAAAAGTGTAGGAACTCTTTATTTTTTTCGATATAGTAGTAACCTATATAGTAAGTAATCTCCAGTTCCTCATCGACGATCTTTCTATGAAAGAATCGCATTATTACGTAGCTATACGAAGATGAAGTTCCACAGAAAATGCTTCAGTTGGTAAAATTTTAATCATGGCTATCATTCGCATTAATATTCATTGTAGCATGCTTCACGCAGTGGTAATCATAATCAATAGGACGGTAAGAATAAAATTACAAACCCTCTTTCTCACAACTATACATAAAACATGAAACAAATAGGTACAGTTTCACACGTTATCAGGCGCATAGTGGTGGCCGGTCTGTGCCGCAACCGTTCGTGCTTTAAATACAGTTGTGGAAATGAATATTTGAATTCATCCTCATCCTTTTTACATTAATATGTGTAAAACTTCCCTTTATGAAACGCGTTGTCGTTATCTACCCTGAACTACGATTTCTCCTAATTCTCCGTACTATTTAAACGGAAATTTTCAATAGGAAATCGATTTGATTTTTTCACTATTCTAGATCTGCATCTTCAATCATAAGGATGGAGAAATATCCCACGCAATAATTGATAACGCAAATTCCCTTCCGTCCTCTTCAAATCTTCCATCTTCCCCAATGCGGTCTTGTTCAGACTCTCTCACCGCTGTTCATTTGTTACTACTTTTAACTTCTCGGTCGATGGCACCCGCGTCGCTTCTTCCACGGATTCCTTTTATTTCGCAAGAGTCGCTTTTTGGTTCGTTTTCCCGCTAATTGAATAATTGGTGGGGGAATGGGAACCATGACGTCTCGGAAATCAAGTCGTGAATGCTCTTCATTATTCCCTTATCCTCTTAAAAGCGCTCTTCAACTTCCTTTCGAGTTTCTCCAAGTTTCCTTCCATCCGAGGCTTACATTTGTCATGCGCGTCTTCTTCTCTACCTCTCCGTGTTTCAGATAGATTTTCTTAAGAAATCCTTTGCTCATTGCGAGTGTACGATGTATTGGATGCTCAAGTGTTCCTGCCAACACATACTGCTTTATTGTTGGCTCATAGTGTCTGAACAGCTATCAGCCCAAAAGCTGTTGGAATTCTCAATCCTTTTACTATTACCTAACTAAGGGCTTGGAAAGAAAATGTAAGGAAGGTGAGGAATAGGATAGTTTACTGAAATCGGTGGTGGAAGGCCACCATTGACAAAATAGAAATTATTTTTCCTACTTAGGCGTTAAAAAATTCATATCTGGAAAGTAGTTTATATCTTTAATAAAGAGGTTTAGCTCTACTAATGAATTTCATTATAGTATTTCGCATGGTATCCAACCCTGAAGATATTTCAGTCTTAAAATTCCAAAAATGTCAGCAGAAGTTTTTTAGAGGGAATGAAGTGACTAGGGAAACTGGGGAGTGAAATAGTGATTACTTAAATAAATAAATAAAAATAGTGATTACTTGTTTCTTTATAAATATGCAGTTCCATAAATGGAATATGCTGATGTATGTGCAGTATAGGCAGATCAAATAACTCTTGTTGTAGTATTTAAATAGAAATGACCATGATTAATTCCATCACAATGCGTATTTTATTCCTCAATACGTTTCATATAGGTATCGGCCGTGAGCAAGACGTAGATATGAATAAATTAAAGACAGATTTTCTCTATCTTAAATCTCAAATTAAATGAGAACAATGCAAAATATGTAATTTTTTCTGAAGGTAATTCTTCGTAAAGAATTACCTTCATTAATGTAAATCGAGCGACGATTTAATACCTCACTAGCTGTAACCAGAAGTATTATTTTTTAAACCTGCAACATTTTATTTCAGCATTTTTGAGAAAGTTTTACTATTCAATAAGCACATGGAATGTGAAGCCAAAGATTTTTATCGCTGAATCGCTGAAATGACGCATCATATCGTTTTAGTACTCAGAAATCTACAAATTTATTTCATTATTTTGTTACGTTGAAACTCCGTGGCAAATGCTTAGCAGCATCACACTGGATAAAAGCATTCAAGCACACATGACAGAACGCACCAGTGCTTTATAACCGAACCAATGATAAAATTTAATCCATCAATAATTACAACTGTAATAAATATATGTATAAAATAGAGGCATGACCAATTATCTTATTTTTAATTTTTGTTCATCAGAATATTAATGACAGTTTATAACTCATACTGCGAAACAATTAAAGAGAAGCAAACTATGTATGCATAATATTATATTATTATTTATGATAATTATGTTTGTATTTTTTCAAATACAATAACCTTTACATTACCATAATCAATCTCCCTTTCGATAGATTCATGTGCGTTAAAATTACCTATTACTATTATACAAATAAATCAACATAATTGTATGCCACTCATACTTGTAAATTCTGATTCTATGCCTTTTCGTATAATTTATTTCATTTAATCAATTCCCGCTTCTTTGAATTTTCTTTTCCGTTAAGCATCTTCGTAGGCCCTCAACCTTTCTCAACTTCTTCTCCCCATCCTTCCCGTACCTTCTTCTGCTTCTTCCTCTTCTCCATTTTCCTTCTTTCTGTCTCTTCCCTTTCAATTCCGAATGGACCGATCCTCTTCTATCGATCCCATCTCACCGCATTTCGCCAATTGCCTTCGCCTCACATGTCGAATCCACATTTTCCCTCTTCTTTATAACATTTTCCTATCTGTTTGCCTCTCCCCTTCTTCTTTGTAAATACCCATGTTATTACCCACGTAAAAATATATTCCTTCGCTTTTTCGACTGGGAAATGCTTATATTTTTATTCTCTGAGTCCCTTGCTCTACTCCTTTCTGATTCGGCTGAGGTTAAGTGAATGATTTAACGTACCAATAATTATCAGTGCCAGTATTATAATGTAATTATATTATGTATTACGATAGGTCTATTTTTATTAAAGTTGTATCTATCTATCTTTCTATTACAATAGCTAAACATTAGAACAAGCTACACATAATAAAAGATATCTTAGATTTGTAAGGAACTTAATAGCGATATATCGATTGTGGTGATCCGTAAGAATTTGTTTGTTTCCGATATCTCATCTTTACATAGAAAAGGAAAATTAATTGGCACTTCTTCCAAATAAACCGATAATTTGTAGGTTTACTGAACATCATTTAATTCAAGATAAATTGACGTGATTATGTGATCATTTCCCCTTTTAATTAACATCTGATATAATTTGCTTGAATCGTCAGTTTTGGTTAAGTGTTTAGGTCATTTTTTCGCGATAGTAGTGTAGGAGAAAAATAAGATATTCCATGCAAATAATTAAACATGGTAAAAAAAGTTAATTTTACTTCGCCTCATAATATGCAGTTGAAAAATATTTCAAATTTATTTCTCATCTTCGAGAAGCTGTAAATGAGCAAATTGGTTTCTATAGAGTCAATATTATATTATCGATATATAGTTTTCATTCATGCTTTCAGCCAAGGTTTTCAACAAGTTTTACATGTACTAAAGTAGATGTGAAGAGTAGAAGGAGATGCAGTGATTGAGTGATTGATTCACGAGAAGATGAGAGAGGCGTTTTTTCTTGAAAGAGCTGGCGGAAATTGACGATTTTAATTAATTCTATATTATTTAATTCTATATAGTAAGTAAGTGAGTGAGTTTATATATAACGAAATTCTAATATTTACAGTTGTTCCTAATATACATACAATACTATAATAGGTAATACATACATACAATATTATAAAGAATACATAATGTACATAATGTGATAATAAACATTCATTAGCAAATATTTGAACAAATTAAAAGTATTTAAAACCTGCATTAAAAAAATTTACATATTTTTACCGTGTTTGCACATACCCTTCTAACTTCCTTTTTCATTTTCTAATTTTCTAAACCATTCAGGAAGACTGTTAAAAAGATGAAATCCATCAATTTTTAATGATTTCCTTGAGAAGTTAGTTTTAAACTTATGAATTTTTAAATTTGATTGCTGTCTAGTTGCATATTTATGATAATAACTATTATATGTTATCTCTGTAGATGAGTAGTTTGGTACTCTTTTATGGAACATTTTATGCACTAACTGTAGAACATGGAATGTAATGTATATTATTTGGACTTTGGGGAAAGGTAAACTGAAAAGTGTTGAAAAACTTAGAGATGTCTTCACAAATTTGTGGATATTAATAAGTTTTTATAAATAATACTAAGGTTTTCTTTACTCTTTAGATAAATTTATGTAAGATGGAAGAGCATTTTGACTCTTAATGGCAGTTACTACATAGGATTCGTGAAACTTCTCCGTTCTGTGATTTGGAATTAGTAGATTGTTTTTCCTGCTATTATTTCAATCGTGAACAGGTTCTATGCTGACAATTCAGAGAAGAGATGTATATATAATTGATCTGAGCCCAGATCATCCTAAATGTTCTGAAACATGGTCATCCTAGCAAGGAGAAACTTCATATTTTGATTCTACGCGTTCTTTCAGCAATGGATACCCAGCTTTGGAAATGTTGTCTAAACGAGTGAAATCAGCTTTTGATCCCTGCAGTCGAAAACAGCAATCGCCTACTCAATTTCTGTTTACCCAATCCTTCTTCAACTCCCGTTAGTTCCTCAAATCTCTCCTTCGTTCATATTTCCGTAAGCTTTGACTCGCAGCATTTGCATACTCCATACAGTCCTCTTGGAGAGTCCTTCTAGTGGACCAAGATAGAGTAGGGAAAAAGAGATCCATCGAGGGTCTCACGAGTCAACAGGCAGGATGAAAAAGGGTAAGGGCGATCGACAGAAGGAGAGAGAGGGTCCCAATCGCCCGCGAAAGTGTTTCTCATCGGAAAAACGTTTTTCTTCCTCTCTCGTACTGCGCATGCACGAGAGATGTTACCTCCGCGGTGTTTTTTCACCGACGGTCGAAAGGTTTTGTGTGTGCTCTTTCTCGGAACTGATGACGTCGACATAAAAACGGCTCGTTATTTCATCTCGATGGAGGAAGTATGGCTGCAGGAAGAAAAAGATCCGGGAAAAGGATCGGTAGCGGAGTTTTTCCACGCACAAAAAATGACCGCGAGCAGAAACGCTTACCAGTTTCCCCCGCCGTTTAAATGAATTAATTATTGACCGGCTTACTTCTCTGTTTACTTTCCATTTCCTCCGAAGCTGATGGAAACAAAATGGCAGCCGAATGAGTTTTTTTCTCCTATTTAGTGAGAAACATATTTGTGTGTTTTTATGAGTGGATGCGGGAACTTTGTTGTTTGTCTAATTTTGCCCCGCGGAGAAGTTCGGGATTGATTTTTGTTTGCGGGGGTGTATGCATGAAATAATTTGGGTTTTCTCTCGCGAATTGTGAGCGATCCTCGGGTCTTCGGGATGATTTATTTATAATCGACGCTAACAAAATGAATGAAAAGTATTTTGTGAATTTGGTTCTAAATTTAGAAAGAATCGGTAGGCATATGGGCGAACCTAGTGGAATATGGATGAAGATCTAATTAGCATTTGTTGGCGTATCTCAGAGTATATTTCACAAATTGCCCCTTTAACATGATGCTACAAATATTTGTAGAGGTTACTTAATTTTGAAAGAGGATTTTATTAAAAGTTAACGTTTTTAAATATAATAAAGAATATATAATGAAATAAGTATGAAATTCTAAAATGCGAGTCTGTTAAATTTTACTCGGTAATATAGTTAGAGGTTATAGTTATTTTGCTACTTTTGCTTGACCTATCATAAAGATATTGAAATTATTTTAAAACAGAGGTATAGCGCTGAGCCTGCGAATGAATTACCATATTTTACGGTCTGTAAGACGCACCTTAATTTTCAATCAATTATTTTTTTTAATTCATCACAATTAAAATCGCATGAAAAATTCAAAACATGAAGAGGTTGTAATTATGAAGTAAGTCTTCTCGGAATAGATAGAGATAGGTTTCTGTGGCATCAAATAAATGTAAAGAAAGAAAATTTGTAACACGTCTGTATAAATTTGATAAAATGATCATTAAAGTTCGGAATATATTTCTTGCTTTCTCGGACCACCTGGAAGTAGGACTAGGAGCGCCGACAAAGACGGCTTTTGGGGATTTAAAACCTTTAATCGAATAATATTGCCATTTTTAGACTGGTGGGAATGTTAAATCAAACACTGGAGATTTTTATTTCGAGTATAAGACACACCTAAGTATTTAGGCAATTTTTCGATGAAAAAAATGCGTCTTATAGTCCGTAAAATACCGTATTTTTGAAATTTCATCGAAGTTTCCAAGTTTTTGCTAGACATCCCTCCCCCCAACCCATCCCATCTCCGGGGCAAAGTTGCCGTTCGTCAACGGGCCATTTCTAGCAAAATCACGAAAAATCGTAATTTTCATCGTAGAAAGTCGATTAAAAGACGCTTGTATATCTCTTTGAACTAGTGAGACGACGAAGATAATAGATTTTTGCTCATTTGAATTGTTTATAACTTTTTCAATCGCATTCCACGCGGTCAGTTTTTTATGGTCCCCCCTGCTGTGGCGGCCGGGCGCTCCCAAGCTGGGAAGCCGACCTAAGGGTCCGGATTAGTATGGTGACCCTCGAAATTTCTACCTGAAAAAGTAACGGTATAACCCCCGCATAACTACCAATAACTCATCCTAATTATATTGACTTAGCTGTTGACAACTATAGTTTGCAGCAATGTAAGTCGGCTATTAATTGAATAATTTGTGCCTAAAACAATTTCACCGAGGTCTTTTTATTTTAACATCTGCACTGTCTTTCAAGCTCGAGCTATAATTAAACTTAAAACATAATCACAGGCAAGAACATTGCTATCAATGTGTAAGCTTTCGGTTGACTCTTCTTCATTCGGCAAAATAAAGTATGAATTTCTCATTGTAGAACACTTATTTCAGGAAAGAGAAGCATATTATATCACAAAAATACTTCCTGAATAGTACGCTATTAAAATTCGAAAGACGAAAATATAGACCGTAACTGGCGTAGCTTCTATTCCTGAAAAATTCGTTCCGTCAAGATGAAAAAATCCCGTTCTGATTTCCATTATGAACAAGCGAGCCTCGTTACCTACTTACGGGAAAAGGGATCGCAGCAGAAGGGTATTGGACTTATGGCGCACTTCGCCGGGAATAATTGAAGCTTTTTTTGTCTTTTCCGTAACCCAGAAGCAGAAGGGAAGTCTCGAGGAAGGAAATACGTCGAGCAGTAAAAAGTGCAAGCGTGTATATTTTTCCATGCAAATTACTAATGATGGAGATGCTTGCCCTTGAAGTAGAGAGAAATAATTACTCAAAGCATTCTATCCATATGGTCTTAATGACTTTATATTGCATATAAGATATTTTTTGTAGCATTTCATAAAGTATAGAACGCAATGTATAGTGTATTGAGTGGTATTTGCATAATATAGTAAGTGAACTTATATATTTTTTCTAAAAGAATAACTCAATTATTATATTTTTAATTAATTAATTTTTCAATTAGAAACTATTTAACAAATTTCTCACAGTAAATTTAGATTGACAATCAATAGCCATTTGCAGTATCACTGCCTGGTTTATGGCTAATTTTGTGACTTTGGCTAGAATTTCCTTTATCCTAAAGTGTGCCCGTATCTATGCATTCGTCAAAAGCAGTTTAGATTGTTCGTTCAACATTACTCATAACTTCCATTATAAAAAAGGTACTACCGTTACGGTTACTTACCACTCACGTATAATTCATGTTCACTTGATTCTCACTTAGATTCTTTTTTTTAATCAAAAATTTTTGTTGAATTTAGTCAAAGGAAATTTCTCTTTTACAGTTACGAAAAATCAGTATCTCTCTATATACTGAATGGTCGGGGAAAAAAAAAACAGTTTTGAATCAGTTCGGCGGATCGGTTGCCGGAGCGGGATCGCTATACATTCTCGGATTCATTCTCTATACTTATGGTATATGAACTCACCAGGTATCTGAGGTTTGACGATTCAATAATGCTCATTTAAAAGTTGTTCCTCGTTAGCGTTATAGAGAAAGGTATCCAAACTCTAACTACGTTCAAAAATTTAAAAGTTAAAACATGATTTTGCACGCAAAGACATGAATCTAGGATTAAACCCCAGTAAAACATTAGAGGTTTAAAATCTCCATTAGCCATTTTTTATCAGCGTTCTTCTTCCCATTCCCCGGTATTCCGAGAAAACAAGACAGGACACCGCACTTTTTGAGAGCGGCTATTGGAGATTTTAAATCTCTAATTCCTTAACAGTCGTGTTCCAACTTTCCTTTCTTTACACCAAGTAAAACAGTGACGAAAATAGGTGAGCAGGATTCGAATCAAGATATTCCAGTTGTTAGTTATTTGCTCTATCCACTGAGCAATTTTGCTAGAACATAATAATTTGGAGTTCTGAAAATGTTAAACATTGCCCTTGCCAATAAAGTCTCCCGAATTTTTTATGCCCATTTAACCATGAGAAGTTCAAATTTTGCTCTCTTAAATTCACATGTTTCCTTCCTAGCAATTTAGTCATGCTTGTTAACAACCACGTAGTTAGAAACTCCTTCCGGAAATTGTCTTTGAAGTAAAAATTCTCCGAGTACAGCCACCGAAGAATCATCATGGACGTACAGAAATCAGACGTGGAGAAAATTAGCATGAGCACCCCTAAATGAAAACGTACTCGACGTCTCCAGAACAAGCCCTAATATTTCCTTCCCTTGCCGTGGTGATTTATGAGTAATAAAGATGTATCCGCTGCGAGCGAAAAAACGGTGGGACGACAGAAGAGCGCCGAATGGGACTCTTCTAGTTTTTTTTCTCAGAGAAGAAAAACAAACGGAGACGTATCGCTTGCCTCTGCCGAGACAAATCTGCCTTCCGGAAAAACAGCCATTACTTCTAGATTGCCGAGGAAGGGGTGGGGAAGAGAAAAATGAGGAAACAAGAAGAGGCAGGAATGGCGGGAGTGGAGTATCGTGATTAGCAAGGACGTCTTCCGATAAATTGGCATCATTTATAAAGAGGGGGAGGTGGGGCTAATTTGTGCGTTACAAGTACGGGACCACCGGGGTATTGCTCGAGGGATCGCCAGGCGAACCTACTCCTTCTCTCGGGGATGATTCCACCCTTGGAAAACAGTGTACCCTTTGAAGTTTTGCTCAAGGGCTTGCGATTAATTCCTCCCTCAAAAGAGTTTTTAAGGATACGCTAGAATCTTTCCAGACTGTTATTGATCCATCTTTCATCTCGGGGTGCTCCTTTCGTTTGGTGGGGTTCAGCATTGCGAATTTTTCCAGTATTTTTCTTTTGGTGTTTGTATAACTGCCGTTTGACGATGCTCAAGCTTTTTAGAGCATGTCAAAAGAATATACGTTTATATCTGTAAGGCATGACTTTCGTTTAAAATTTGTTCTGTTACTTGATTGTAATACAGTAGATGAACTAACATTATAAGATACTAGTTTACATTAATACATATCCACTCTCTATACTGATACTGTAATATATAATGAATTACAGTTTGACAGCCTGAAATATTTTGCCGGATAATGTGAATTCCTAGCTATCATATAAACATGATGCGTAATTATTTGTCTCTTCTTCCTTCTAAACTGCCTTCATATATTTACAACAATCAATTTAAACATTGATAAATTAGTAAGCATTTAACAATTAGTATAAGAATAAACAAAAATAATTGTTGTGTAAAACAACCTAAGAGGTTTTCAGGAAAAAAGTATTATCCTATTGCAGAAAAATATCACTATAGTATTATATTGCATATCGATCAAATAAAAGCGATAGTTAGAATAAATCGGAAGATTAGATAAAAATTCGAAGCCAGAATTTATGTCCAAAAATGACTCCAAGCTGTTGAGATCTTTCCGTAGAAAATAATTTCAAAATTCCAACACAAGAATAACTCGGTAAAAATTAACTTGAATGCTCCCAAGAGGGAAAAACATTCTCTGCAAGCTGAGTAGGTGTGAAACGGAGTAAAATATTCGAGAAGCAGCATACTCGGCGATGATTCAGAAAAAGGTGGAGAGGACCCCGTCGGTTGAAAAGGGAACGCGTGAAAGTACAATCAAGGAAACGGTTCGCAGCAAATAACCAATGAAAGGGCTTCGTTGCGAGGAGGCTGTGGATGCTCCGCGGACCCTAAAGAGATTATTGATTTAGCACCCCCAACATTCTGTAGGCTATTTCTCTTCTCCCTGCTTCTCGATCTTCTAAGTCTCAGTCATTTTTTTCCCTCGCCGCCGTGCGCTGATCCCCTTCTTAATCGATAAAGTATTTCCACACGCAAACTGAACGTGGCGCTAATGCTATGCATGAATCATCATCACTTAGTGCAGAAGGTATAGCCTCTGAATTAATGTGTTACAGACGAATTATAACGGCGAGATGAAACATATTATCAAGAGTTTGCGCTGAATGTGTAGAGGAAAACAATAGATGTGGGTGAATTAAATATACCATTAATAATTTTTATTACGGGCAAAATTCACCTCTTACTTTTACAACGAGTAAATGGAATAATTTTTATTGAAAGTTTTACAATTAGGTACGTAAGTAAAAGGATAATCAAAATATACAAGTGAAAAGGATATTAACATAATTTAAAGTGAAGTATATGTATAACGACAAATATTCTAAGGTAAATGGAGTATGTAACGAAGTATAAACTGATTATAAACTAATAGAACGTAAGAATACAAAAAATATAATTCTTATTACACAATTAAGTATTTTAGTGAACAGAAAAACTGTAACAACATCTAAAATAAATATGATAATAAAACACAATATTTTAAATTTGACATTAGTAAAAGAACAATGGAAAGTTGTAAACATTACAAAGGAAAAAATAATATAATTTACAATAATACAGATTCATAATTTAAATTGAAATATATGATAAAAGAATACATAATGTTCAGTGACGTCAAGTAATGTTGTATTTATCACACTAAAAAACAAAATTAGAGATATTAGAAATTTATGATACAATAATATCAGTCTAAAATATCTATATAATATGTAATTGACTGGATCTGCAGTAAGACCAGATCCGTAAATAATATGTTTACAGGAGAGAAAGAGCAGTAAATAAATATTTCAAAGACAGTACGCAGAGTTAATGGGAGAGAGCGTTTGAAAGAAGGATAGCTAACTAAAAGAGAGGGTAATGCATGGTAAGGCTTGGAGGGCTGTGACTAGCTACAAGTAAAAGCTTTAAAAGAAAATTTAGGGTTAATAAATGATGTTAATGAAAAAGTAAGATATTATAGAAAAACAAAAGAGAGAGTGCTGAAATTGACATTCATTATCAATTGTGGATGTGAGGCGATTTAGTAATTATTTTATATCTCGTAGCATAAAAGATCTAAAAGATCTCTGTAATGATTTTGGAGTTATAATGGTACTTATACGTACTATACACCCTCACCTTGCTGATAAAGCAAGTATTTAACAGAATTAGAATAGGGTGGGAAGGTAGTATAGTAATTAAAACACCTACCTCGAAAGTAGGAGACCTGGATTTTAGTTGCATTTATGTCACAATATTTATTTATCTTTCATCTTCTCGCTGCATTTTCTATCGAAGAACTGATTCCTATTGAGGTGGCCATCGTTTAAAAAGGTATACTTTAGCTTTCTTCAACTTCTATTTTTTCAAGTTATGAATTATTATTATCTCGGCATCAATCGGTTAATATATTTTTCTAAGAAAACCTATTCATACGTTTCTCTTTATCTTTGAATTGAATAAAAATTGAGGACGTTTCCGTTTATTAAAGGTTATAAAGAAATATTCTTTGCAAGAAAAAAGATTAAAAACAATTTAAATTCTAATTCAAGCACGACTTGTAATAAAATACCTCAGGAACGTTTATTTTGCTGAAAAATTACTAATATAAAATTCGGGAGAAACGAATAGAAAAATTAATTCTTTTCATCCTCTCTTTCAGCAAAGATTCTATAGAAGAATTATATTAGGGACAGCATTTTAAAATATTAACATTATCTCCTTCAGTCATTTTAAGCCCTCTTTTCCTGTTCATTTTGCGAGGTTTTTTATCTCTCCAGTTTCTACGTTTTTTAAGCATATCTGCATAAAAATATTCGTTTTCACTTAAGCCATGACGTTTTTAGCCACTGTGCCGGATCTTTTATGCTTTTTCTGCCCATTCTCCCGCCTTCTTTTTTATGCCTATACGTAAGCCATCTTCAGTACCGTATATTTTATATCAGGATGATTTGTCTACTATATTCTTTATTTGTTTGACTGAATATTGATAATGGGTGAATTTCATTCAATTGTTTTCTATATAGCTAACCATTGTAGTTTAAATCTCGAGCCATCCCATATTAGCTACCAAAAGTTCTGAATCTTCAGAACTTTATTATTAACTTCCTTATTTTGTATACGTAGTCAATTGTAGTATAAGTCAGTAGTTAAGCAACGTGATGGGCTTAGTAATTATGCAGTAGAAGGAATCCACACTGAATGAATAAACACAGAAATTAAATTTTCATAAAAAGGTATATATTGGTACAACTAGCATGCTCCACAGTATTTCTAAATGTCTGTAACACGCAAAACATTCTAAATCACTAACTTACAATGAATCCAACGAAATTACTTTCATACTACAACTCTAAACCTGTATTGATACGTAAATATTTTAAATGTCCTTTCACGTTAATATATCCTCTTGAGCATTCTCTGAGTATAAGCAACGCGAATAAGGTGTAATGCTCAAATTTTGCGTAAGACTCGCGTTGTTATTGAGAAGGAGGAATCTTTTTTGGATGCATATGGCGTATCTTTCGCTCAGTTCCATTAAATCACTTTAGGTGTTAGCTATCTCTTAGCCAAGCTTGCATCTTTCTGTCACAATCCTCGCCTCTTTAATTCAGTTCCATAAATGTTGATTCCTCTGCGTCTTACGTCGAATACCTCTTATCATCCCGTCCTTCTTCCTTCTTCATCCCATTTTTCTTTCCCTAATGCTTCTTCCATCCGCGTTATCCCCTCTCGCTCTTTTTTCCATTAGCGTTACTCCCGCCCAACACTATATATTATTTGTTGTTGCTCGCCTCCCCACACCAGCGATATCTTTTGATCTCTTTTCATACAATCAATCTTTCCATCTCTCCTCATTTTTCATCCGCACGTTCTCTAACATGTTTACTTATTCCCTCGCATCTTCATCTTTGCGGGGGTAGAACTATCCTTAGATTAATTCTTTCCAAATGATGCTTTTGTTTTGTCTTCATGATCCCACGGATGTTTGCTTCAATTTTCCGCCTATAAATCCTCACTGATTTTCTCATTGGTTCTTTCTACGGGGAACTAAATCTCGTCTAATGGAACTATTTACGCCAATGGGGCGAATCTAATATTTTAGTTTTCTAATTCAATGATAATTTTTTTGTTGACGTATTCAATCTAGACTCTTCCCCAATAGGAATGAAAGTTGAACTAACCATCCGTTAGTTCAGTAGTTAGTCCAGAGGCCGAATTGAGCCTCAAGTCCTTCACCGTAAGATTCAAAAAGAACTAAGGAGGGGATGAGGCTTATTAGGCACGATGAGGAATGAGGTATTTTGACTTTGCTATCCTCTGAGATAGAATACAATAAGCGGTTATCGTTTACGCAAATTTAGACACATTAATACTAAAAATTTCGCTCTTTATAGCGCTTAAGCGGTAATTTTGCCAATATTCAGTATCACTTACTACATCTTAGTAGTTCCAAATTAATGCAGCAAAATAAAAACTGGGTAGAAAGTAAATAAGAAACTCGGCTTCGTTAAAAGAATAGTCCATAAGAGCGAAGAAAAATTTCGCGAGCGATGTTACTTAGCGTTAGTTAGGCCTTACCTTGAGTATGCATGTAGTGTATGGGACCCCGCCGAGAAATGTCATATTCGGGATTTAGAAAAAATACAACGAAAGGCGATACGATTTGTAAAGAATTGCTACGATAAAACAGCGAGTGTCACTCAGATGTTACAGGACGTGGGATGGGAATCATTAGAAGATAGAAGAAAAATTCAAAGGATAAATTTATTAAATAAGTTCAGAGAAATTACGTTCTCAGATGATGTAACCGATATAATGCGACCCCCCTGTTATATGAGCCATTCTGATACTCCCAGAAAAATTAGGGAAATAGATGCTAGAACGAATCGTTTCAAAAATTCATTTTTTTCGCGAAGTGTACGCGAAAGCAACCATTTAGGAAAATAGAGTCAAGGTGCTTGCACCCCCTGCCACACGCCGAAAGGCTTGCAGGGTTCATACATAGACATAGACAATAGATACATTTATTCTCATTTACAATAAGATAAAGTGTGGAAGATACTCCACTGATCAAAGGATTGTATTATACCTAAATTTACGTGGTTAAGCAATAAATATGATACTTAGTTATTGTGTGAATAATTCTGAAAGAGTTATAATAAAATTATGAATTTCATATTAACCGTAGATATATCAGCCATTTTCTTAGCACTGAGTTTATATCGCCCAAGGATGGCAATTCTAGTATATCCTTAGTATTGGTTAATGTATAGCATAGACTTTAAGTAATGTTGCTGAATCAATAAAAATTAATTTATGCATATATTTTAAGAAAAATATATGTTTTAGATTATGATTTTATAGTCCATCATAATAATTAGGAACTTATAATTCACTAGTACAATTGACATCATTTACATATGAACCAAAACACCAACCTCGAGAAAATGTCGCTAAATTTCTATTTCAATAAAAATACAAATTTTTAATAACGATCTCACAAATGGGCTCCATTCACTGTCACAATTAGCACCATAAAATCATGTCAACATAAGAATTTTGACATTTTTGATACTCAAGTTTAGGCTGATTTTTTTCAAAATTTTGCAGAATTTTTTCCAGAATATATGTTATTATAAATTGCGCTATAAAAGATCACCACCACACATATCATCTCTTCCAAACCTGTCTCCTTTCACTTCCTCACCCAATTAGTACATAAGCTGTTCCTTCCTTCTGGAATCCCTTCATCTTCTCCCCATCTTCTCCGCGGATGCGAAAAATGGTTCCTCCGCCATTCTAACCGCTCCCATTCCGATCGTCACTTATTTGCGCACCGCCGCCATGATAAATACGAATCTCGAGTGGAAAACTAGGACAAACAGTTTTAATTCCTCAGCTATTTTTAAATCTGTTTACATCCGTATCGGATCTCGATGAGGTCTTTCGTAAACAAGTGAGTCACAAGAGAGAGCGAAAAGGTTACATCAGAAGCAGTTCATTAAAGTGAGCTCTTAGCTGTTTATTTTTCTCAGCCGTGGTCTACAGCGAGTCAACACTAGCCGTTATTACTGAGTAACGTAATTAAGAGAGGAGGAAATCACATTTCAAGGGTTTCGTTCGAGGGAAGGGAGCCCTCTCCCTTGTAACTGCGACGAGAACGTGTTTAAGCTATTGTTGCACGCCCTTTGATAATTCATGGCTCGCTAGGAGAGAGATCGGATTTGAAAGAGTCTTTCTGTACTTCGGATAAACGTCCTCTGAGATTTAGTTGGGGCGGTTCTGAAAGGGTTGTTGGTTTATTGTCTGGAGGTTAAAGCGATTCTTATTTCCGGATCGTTGTGAGGGTTGATTTTTGGATTTTGGGCGCTGGAATTTGTTGGGAGACCTCTTCTGAGATTCATTATTCGTAAGTGCTCTTTAAAATTGGCGTGTAGCTCTCTCCGGTCGTTTCGGTCTCTATTTTTAAGAAATGAGGACCAAGATGTCCGTCTGGAAGGTATTCAGCCCAGAGAACTGTTGTAACATCAACCTCCCAATCATTAGCAATGGAGACTTAATAGACAAGAGTTAGGAAATCTTTCCTTACTTTCAAACTTAAGTAGAGCACAGGGTGGTATGTATTGCTTTAAGTGCAGTACGATTCAATGAATACAAATTTTCAAAGCATTCGATACAGAGGAATTTTGATTAATTTACTCAGAATTTGCATGCCTCTCACTGCCACAAACGAGGCCGTAAGAGAATGAAGTGAAAAGTACACGTTTTTATCCTGCTTCAAAAGAATTAAAATATTACATTCTTCAAGATATGTCAACATTTATGTATGCTTTTTAATGCTCTTTCCTTCTCCTATTTTGACAGAGTATTTATTTTCCATTGACTTAATAAATTAATTTATAGAATTATTTTTCATTTGAGCCCCTAAGGATTATGTGTTTTAGAATAGGAAGATACATGAAAATATAATAGTTTATAGACTAGGTAGGTAAGCAAGAGAAACATCGATCCGATTATTTGAATGGTAGTTGTTGCTTTTCCATCTCTGCTGTGAATATCAACTGAAAAAAGTATGGGCACAATACCTCACTCCTCATTTAACCTAGTAATACTCATTCCCTCACCAAACATTTTGGTAGGTAATGGTAACTCAACAAGTCTTCGGACTGGTAGCTTTACATACGGGCATGATCATTGTCATCCATCAAATTCTATTCCGTGTTCATACGTAACATTCCACCGCGTTGGAACAATGTTTCCAAGCATTTCAGCTGCTGGCATCCTCTGAATTATCAAACAGCGATCATTCAGCCCCTTTCAAAAATAGTATTATTTTACAATTCACTTTGAACGACATTGGTCCCTCTGTACTGTTACACTCTATGCGAAAATTTGAGATATTGAAGTAAACTCCTAAGGAAGTTCATAAAAATAATCTTCTCTCGTTTGTCCCCGCATCTATTTAAAAGGCAATTCCCTTTTGCTATTCCGCATCCCCCGAACAAGCTTTTTGCACCCACAGAGGTGCAAAGACCCCTGGCTGAAAAACACCGCAATAGATGTCCAGCTTCCTTTTCATTTTAAACCCTATAATATGTTCCCGCGATGAAATGAAAACTTACAATTGTATCATCTCGCCCTGTAAGAGCCTTGGAAATTGGGAACAAACTGAATGAGGATATATCCCTTAACTTTCCCGCTTAAGCAAACAACGAGCCGCAAAGCATTAATATCCTTTAAATGGTAGCGAGATTAGGCAGTTATCCCTCGTAACAACCTTGCGGAAAAAGGCGGTCTGGATCGCGGGTTGTAAAAAGCGTGTTCCATGAGTCGTCGGGGGCAACCCTCTCTTCTCATATACCAACCGGGACGCAGGGGGATCGCATTTTTCCCATGGTAGTTCCTAAAGACAGTCAGCAAGGGCAGGCCTTTTTCATTTGCTGAGATAAGGGCAAACCATATTGAGCGGGTGGAATTCCCACGTGGAAAGCAGCTAGATTATCCTCTTTTCTTTCCCATGCTGCGTCGGCTCTTCCTTATATCCTCCATGGACAAACACGTATTCTCCTACAGCTTCCCGCATCTCTCTTTCCATGGGAATCGGGCGTAAGTCTGTGTTTTTTCCTGAGAGAGCTCTTGCGGCCTCGTTGGCCGTTACTCCTTTGTTTCTCCTTTGATTCCGATCCACTGGCTTCTTCGACGGTCCCACACCTTTTGATGGGTGATTTGAGACTATCCAGCCGAGGGCTTTTCTTGCTTTGCAGAAGTATTTCTAATCTTTGCTATTTCTCTTCACATAAAAGGTGTCCCAAAAATCTCTATCCCTAAATTTCATAAATTCAGTATACGTTAGCGTATTGCCATTTTTAATGGATTTACTTAAAATATCGACGTGTTACGCATTAACGTAAAATATTTGCTTGCTTGTTAAATCGTGACGACAAATTTTATCGAGCGCTTGTTAAGAAGCAAATTAAAAACTAGAGAAAGCCAATAAATAAGAAAATTTTTGACTTATGTGTAAACTTATAGATGTAAAATGAATTTCTTTCAATCTATCAGAATTTTATTTGTCCTATGAATCCGTCCTCGAATTAATCTGCATGAGAAATCGGAAGAAAAAACCTATTATCCTAAAATCATCAGGATATCAAAATCAATTAATAATGCAAGTAGTTGTAATGTCAAACTAAAACTTTCATTCAACCTTTATTTATTTTACAATTATTTGAACATGAATTCAATTATCTTTGACTATTTTCAGTGAAGATGTGAGCTTCTTAAACAGTAACATTTCATATGACCTGATAATCCGCGGAACTAAGGTAAATAAATTTATAACTAATAATAAAAATTATTGTTATTGTTTTCACATTAACTCAGCCAATTGCCACACCAAGATGAGAGTAAATGAAAGCAACATCTGTTTCTATTTTTTAACGAAAGAAACAATTTTCCACCGATCAAAGTATTTAAATAATTCCAACGTAGTTCAGTCATTCCTCGCCAATCCGAAATCTCAAAAGACTTCAACTTAAGTTAAAGCAAATATACCGCTACTATAGGGCTAGAAGTATCCCAAACCTTATCTTCGCCATGTTATTTTAATGTATCTCCACGCCTGCGTCTCAGACCCTGCGGATAATTCACAAAGATATCGTTAAGGTTAATTAACAACCCAAATCTGTCCCAATTTTTACAGCCGCAACGCGATCTTCGGCTAAATCGATCGCCTCGATAGACAGCTTCCGTCCTAATGAAATAGCGTCCGTGGGAGAAAACAAAAACACGGCCAAAAGCACCGCTGGGGGCAAATCATCCGAGCGAAAGCAATCTGAAGGAAGAAAGAGACGTGATCCCACCTAGAAGGGGGATCTAAGCGGAGATGGTCCCCCCCTGACCCCGGGAGAGAGCGACTTATTCCTCCCACTTGGATGCATCTCACCTAATTATTTCCCCTTGTATAATTTCCTCGTCCCCCTTGTTCCCACCGCATGCCATCCACTTCGTTCTCTCGTTAGCCCAGCCTTCAGATGTTTCATTCTCTTCCTTTTGGCGATATCTTCTTTTGCGGTGTTCGTTTCGGGTTCGTTGGGAGAATTACCCACACACCTCTGTGTATTTGCGCTGTGTTTGAACCGTATTTTT
The DNA here is from genome assembly GCA_947579665.1 of Sympetrum striolatum. Taxonomy (NCBI): domain Eukaryota; kingdom Metazoa; phylum Arthropoda; class Insecta; order Odonata; family Libellulidae; genus Sympetrum; species Sympetrum striolatum. The sequence continues at coordinate 38,946,242 of OX388351.1, read as the reverse complement.
CTATTTAGCATTCGGATTTATTTGTAAACTGGTATTTGCACGCCTATTTGCACCTTTACAAATATGTATTCGCACATGACTGCGAGCAGTATTTATACTATCAGTAACTGTACAGCATTTGCCTACGATTAATTTTTATTCGAGTACGGTTGTATTTATTAATCTTCTCTAAGGCAAAATCACACATATACGTAATTCTGTGAAATCTTGATCTAAATTTCTCGTTTCTAGCGTTTTTCTGTCTCTTAGGTTGAAATATGTTGGACCCAACTACAGCAACTCCTTTTTCCGCATCTTACGTTTCATCCGTATATAAAGTCGATTTTCCTAGGTCCGATAAAGAATGGTAGATCAAAGTTTCTATTTTTAGCTTATTTTGCACAAACTTTTAGTTACGTAACAATACTTCGTATATAGCAAACATTATTCCTTATCTCTTTAATTCTCCTTATAAAAATCATTTCAGGTTCTCATTGAATAATACACGTATATGTTTCCATAATCGGTTCAAGTTAATCTTGAATTCAAACATTAATAAATAATTTCCATTTGAATAATACATTCTCTAAGATAAATTTCTGTGTTAGAGAAAAGGCATTAATATGTTCGCTAATGGCCTTCTTCCATGAGCTTAAAACCCATTTTTCTCATTATGTTTTAATTCGGTTCAGTTTATATTTTACCTCAATATGATTTTATATCTTAAGGTTACCGAGTAAATGGAAGTAATCTTCTTAGTATGGATAAATTACACGGATAAGTTCCCTTAGGTTATTTGAGTGTTAAGCGAATGTGTATAACTTAGACACATACTTCATTACTGAACAATGCGGCATAGAATTAGAATGAGATTATAAGAGAAGAGAATTTCTCGCAGTCTGAAAACGTGATACTACTAATGCACGCACTAGAGTTTATGACGTAAATCTAATTTTTCGTTTGAATTCGTGACTTAGAGAAGCTTAAATGACTACAGCCGTAGTACCTCAGGCATTTTGGACTCACATTTCCTCCTTTCATTAAAGTATGCCTCGGACTTCTTTCTCGAAGAGTATGTCTTATTTACTTGAACTGCCTACGTTTCAAAATTTTACTGCTAATTCCCTTCTTTCTTACTAAATCTCAATGATACTTTAAGAGTATTTGAGTTAAGGGTAAACACAGGACGAACGATGTAGTTTCTCTCTCTTTTCCCTCCGTTTGCATTCCCATCCGATCAAATTCAACTCTTTATTTAATTTTCCATCGCCTCAACTTTGCTTCCTTTTATTAATCACCTACCTCATCTGTACAATAGTTTACTTTCACGTTTCCTTTTCCAGATCCATTTATATATTGTCTCGTCTTAGGCCGATTTTTCCAACTGTACTGAAACTTAATAATGAATCTGTAAATTTAGTTATATGCTTTCTTTACATTATTTTTTATTTTCATTTAATAAGAAAAGGATTAAAGGTATATTGCACTTAAAGGCATGCACCCAGGAAAAATTACAAGGAAAAACGGGCTTGAAAAGAGTCTGAAGGGGCCGGGAATCGAACCGGGGTGTTCCAGAATCGGCTTGTTAACATATTTTTGCCGTGTAGCCTAGATGGTTGAGGCAGCCTTTCGGATAGAGGAAGATTCCGGGTTCGATTCCCGGCCCCGTCAGACTTTTTTCAAGTTCGTTTTTAAATAATATTTTAAAATTTAATTTGTTAAATTTCTTGTATTTAGATTTATTTTTTTTAGTCAATTCTAAAGGACTTGTCAGTTCTTGGATTAATATAAATAAATATAAACATTTATCAGCCTTTGTAAATGATTTATGCTATATTTTTCGGTACTTAATGGATTTAATTAGTTTTTCCAACTCGTAATTAGAGGCTTAGCGGGATGATGATGGACCCGGATGCTTAGCGCAATGCACAGCTAAGACGGATTGTATCTCCAGAGGACTCGCACCCTGGGAGGTACTAAAAGGGTTACCCCTAATCTCACATCAGTAGTATTTTGATTTTTCCGCTGCTGTATTTAAGGAAGCGGAAAATGGAACACAGTCGCGTACCCATACGTTGCATCATGTGCCGTAAAACACACTTATCTCACTTATATCTCAATTCATCTGCTTTTCTCTTTCCACCTCTGAAACAGCGCCTCTCTTATCCGTATCCCTCAATCTCCCTTCGCTTCTGTTTCTCTCCCGACAACCCTCTTCTCTCTCTCTCTAAACAAACGAAATCTAATACCTTTCATCCCATGCCGATGCCCCTTCCTTCATTCGCCACCCTTCTCTTCTCCGTCTTTCCCTCTCTCTCTCTCATTCATCTTAGTGCGTATCTTCGTTTTCCCCAATCTTCCCTGTTTCGTGGTAGTTGTTGCGATTTCAAACTTTCATCCATTCCTTGGTCTCGATGTAGAGTAAATATCTCTATATCTACCTTAACATTATTGCCATACGAGCAGCCATTCCGCCTGGTGATCACGCATCTCGCATTACTGTTGTGCATTGCGTAAGACATAATCACCAGGTGTTGGGACACCAAATTAACCCTTTCAGTCCTGAATTTTTTTCCAAGAAGAAAAAACTTTTTCTGAATTTATTTCCCTTTTTTATAAATATATTTATACTTATTCCACTAATAAACTTTGAAATTTATAATTTAGTTAGCAATTTATGAGATGTCCAATATTTTGGACACCTATTTTAAACTGTCACCAAAGTTAAATTATGAATTAAAACTGTTTTATATCAAATAATACATAAAGAAGACTAAATACAACATGTGTACCTAGCGTACTAACCATGTATTCAGGTAGAAATTTGGTTTGAATGGGAAACCAATAACTAACAGAATTTCTCAGTTCACTTCTTCTCCCAAAGATGGTGACATAGTCACCAAAATACGTATTGAGAATAATGACGCTTACAATACCTCATTTACAGTTAACCTTAACCCTTATGGTTAGAATACTTCCGCACAACGGGTTATTCGCAAGCAACGGTTCTTTGGAGCTCTTTTAAATGAATGGGGAAAAGGGAAACCAAATTGTCATAAATACTTCAATTTTGTGATGTCTCAATTTACTTTTCCAAACCGTATTCCTCCAAAACATGGTATTGAGGATTATCATTCATGTCAAGGAAAGTGCTTTGGATTCATTGCTGCATTAATTAGCTTAAATTACTGATCCGCTGTAAAAACACGAATATGGAGCATAAATTACCGAGAATTTTACCTATAATATTATGTTCATTGCAATATATGAAATGAAGTTGCATTTTTAATCAAAGAACCTTTTATAAATAGCAATTTTTTATCGTCAAATGCTGTTAATAAACCTCTATTTGATTACATATTTTTTTATTATAACGCTTTAAATTAAGTTTTGCGTTTTAATTCCAATTTCCGAAGCAAATAAAAAAAATCATTTTATTGAGGTACTTTAATAGAATGGAAACGTGATGTGAAATTAAATTTCTGCTTTTATACTGCCTTTGTATTTTTTGCCAAGTATTGATTGGTTGACTTTGTTTAGAGACGAATACGTTCATAATTTTCTAGATTCAGCTGATATCTACGTATATTAACCTGACCAAATGATATTTTTAACCAAAATGTCGTACATGATTACAAAGTAGTGCTTATGTACGACTTAAGCGTGTCGTAATTTTAATCATTTCTATTTCATTTGAAAGTTTGGTGTAATAACTCAAGATAGGATTTTTATTCTTCTAGTTCGATGATTCTTCTTTCATTCTGTTGAAAGTCCTCAAACTACTTATAGCGTTTACAAAGAGATTTTATTTTCTATATCATCTATTAAGTCCTGAACCCATTGGTTTCGATTTCTGACTATGAGCATGGCTGTAAGCTGTAATATAGCTTTTTTTATGAATAAAAAAAATAAAATAATTAACACGTTTATAAATACCTCATGAGAAGGTGTTTCAGCCCCCATTTACAGTAATTATTTACATTTTATGCATGTTAATGTAACATCGATAGATTTTTTTAGTAAAAAAAACAGAAAGTGTATGGTAAGAAATTGTATTTATGACGAAATAAACAAAATTGGAAGGGTACGGATAGCAAAAGAATATATTTAAAGGCATTCAAAAATAGAAACAGTTGAGCAAAGAAAAATATTATAATATATTAATCATAAAAAATATAAATAAAGAAAATATTATATAATGAAATAATATAATATAAATACCTCCAGAATTTTACATCCCTCCTGCTTGGCGTTTTTGCGGGAAAAAATAAGTTCAGGAACATTTTGAGTGTAGTCATATCTTATTTGGCAAGGCATAACAAGCTTTATACTAATTTGGGCTGAGTTAATTATGCTGATGCCAACGTTTATAAACGAATTTGCTTTCTTTCTTGCTTCCGATAGTTCCAATTTTACTTCATCTATTCCTCCGAGCACTTTTCGCCAGATTCTGATCCTCTTCGCTCCCAATTTTAGGAAGAGGAAGATTGCGAGGAGGAAGAGAGATAAGAAAGGAAGTCACCTCGTATAAACCGACTGACTCCGTTGATAAATCTCCGACGACTGTGTATCCGTCTCTCGGCGGAGGTGATTTGTGATTCGAGCACTTCCTTACCGAATCCTCTCGTCCCGTTCTCAGTGGCCGCCACAAAACGACTTGATTGCGCTCTTGCCACTCAGATGCTGCGTATCAAGTGCGTAGTTATGACTTTGTCTTCGCTCCCCATCTTGCTGACGTATAGGCTTAATTCTTTGTGCACCATTTCACTGCAGTTTGAAGGTTTGGTTTAATTTTTCAGTATTACGGAAGTGCCTCACGTTTTGGTATCTCTGATCCTATTACGTGTAGATGTAATAATATCAGATCTGACAATAAACCAGCACAGTAACGAGAATTTTAAATCACAATCAATCAGTTCAAAAAATTAATTAATTAATTATATCTCATTTAAAACATAATATTATTATTTTTGTAGGGTAAGACGTAACTTATAATTTCTAACACTTGATATTTTTATTAATATGCTACTTCTAGATGTACGTAAGAAATTCAATGTGACCTACATATTATCGGTGGGAATAATGGATGCTTTTGCGAAAATTTCAATTTATAAATTTGATATAGTTTCAAATTTGTATGTCCATATTTTAAAATTAATTTGTTTCTTTCTTTTTTTAGAAAGGATAATTGTAGTTAATTTTTTACATTTTTAATATCCAAATCAAATAACATTTTTCCATAAAAATGCCAAAACTGTTGAAAGTTCCAATCAGCTAATCTAATTAAGATTACGTATTATAAAAAGAAATACCGATGATAAATCGAGACTATAAAATAAGTATATTATACGATACAAAATAAAGTATTAAACACAGAGGGATAGTATGATGCAAAGGATAGACAAATTGTGAAATACAAAATTTATTTTTTTCATTTCATAATCATGCTTCGACTATTTTTTTGTTTAATTTGCGTCTAATATTCCGCGTATATGCTATTCGAAGTAATTAGTGTAAACATAACAGCTGAACTTATGCCCATCTATAAGTCTTCCGTGGGACTGCTGTGAACACATGCCCTGTTTCATTTTAACTAAACTAGGAGTAACACCTGGCCTAGTTACCCATCTTGTAGCCAAGTGTATGTAAAAATGTAAAATAATTGGTGTAACAATTCCCTAGTGATCACATTATGGAAAGAGCAACATAGAGCTACGTGATGTAGATGGAATTTACAGTGATCCTTTCCAGTTACCTGAGCTCCTCCGTCGTATTTTTCCCGAATCGTCTTCATTTCAGACAATTCCGGCATCCGAAACGACTTAACATCGCACGAGTACGTAATCCCGACGTTCGTGCCCCCCGAGATCTTAAGGTACTTTCCGTGCACTTGACAACGGAGAAATCCAGCATCCTAGAGCGGATCTTCTCTATGCTTCCGGTTGGATTGCACCTCGCGATTACTCCTTCCCAGAGTGCACGCGCTTCCTCCGTGGTGTGCACGAATGTGAGATGCACCTAACGCCGGAATCCTTGAATTCTTAACGACGGGTTTAAGTTTCCCGTACATTTATCCCTAATTTGATTCCACGCCTACTTTTGTGCTCTCAATTTCCGGGTCTTTTCCCGAAGATGAACTTTATAGAGCTATTTAGGGCAATGCTTCCCAACCGGTGTGTCGCGACGCATTAGTGTTCCGTGACTAAGCCCTATATGTCCCGCGTAATACGTGATCTTGAGTTATGTTTCCAATTCCGCATCACATGCAGCGTATAGCGACGTATTAGCCCGTTGATGATAAAAGAGCTTTATGATAACTCTGAATTACTTAAATCCCTTGTCGGTGTTTTCCTTTTTCTAATTTAATATACCCTAGGACTTAAAACGTTTAGCATATACGGGATCATATCAAATAAAAAATGAAACGTTCCACATTAATATGATCCCGATTACGGAGCTCCACCAAGTTAAGGCTACTCTGATTGAATTTGTTTAGTTTATGGTTCTAAGAAATTTGAATACAATACAAAAGCGCATAAGACAAAAGGTTCGGACGCGATCATCTAGGGTGTACATTTAAATGCAGGCTCTCCTAACCTTAGATATCATTAATTTGAGGTACAAACAACAGGTTTTGAATTGAATTATCGCAAACCATACCAATTGATACTCCAACATTTCCATTTATTAAAAAATGCACGTTTAGCTTTCACAAAGTAATACAGCTTGCTCTGCAAGAGATAACGTCCGTATTTCTTCTTTTGCTGGATAATTTAATAATACATGATATTAGAAAATTTGAGTACGTTGATCTAACTAGAATTATTTTCAATTGATTTTTTTCCTTCTTAAATTCCACTTTTTCCTTTCACTCTAATTATGCCCACTTAAATTTAAGAGAATAATGTTTATCAGAAGTGAATTTTGACTACCGATAGCATTGTTTGGCACAGTTGAATATAAATTTGCAATCGTCCCTTGTTTCGTTTCTCCTTTATGGCTTAATATTCACTGTTTTCTTAGCTGAACATGATAGTAATATTTTTTAAGAATAATTGTTGTTTTAATCCCGCATTAGAAACTTAATTAATTATATATGTTGTCGCGAATTTTGTTTCGTATGAACTATAGATTCAGAACCTTTATCGAATAAAATTTTTCTAATTGAAAACTTATCGAGAGTTTTAATTGATAAAAATTCCTTGAAAATATTTGCCTGAATTTTTCACAAACTCTTATGTCATCTAAAACTCAAAACTCCTTTCGGAGGGCAAGGAGGATATATCTGTGACTTTCTTATATTTTTGCATTAAAATTCATTTCCTGTTTCAAATCATTTTGGTTCAAACGTGCACTTTACCAGACAAAAGCATAAATGAACCTACGGAAACCTCTTGCGACTTGGAGCCATAAAACGCAGAATCCTAGAAAAAGTTTAAAAGCCTCCATTACTGGGGATTACTAATCGTTCAAAGGCATCGAAATGCTTAATATCGCCATTGTTTCCTCAGGAACAATCGAGAGATCTGTGTTCGTTCACGAATCTATATTATAGTTGAAACACCTACGGGATTCCTCATACCAAAATTTGCGTCGATCCAACATATTTCGCAGTCAAACTCATGTTGGAAGTGGAGCACATTAGAGGGCATCGGAATTATGAACCCATAGCGCGTTTCATCTCACAGTAGCGAAACTAGATTCCCTTCAAGGATGCTTTGAGCATTTCTATACCCTGTCCACTGGTATGAAGGCATATTTAAAATAAATTGGTGCTTGGATAGGAGAAATTCGCGCGCTGTTGCAATATCTCCATACACTTATAAACTTTAGTCCACACTGTGAAACGGATATCAGTATGAGTGAAAGAGACAAAAGATATAGAAATAAGGTTTACTTTAGGAGTGCCGACAAAAACGGCTATTAGAGATTTTAAACCTCTAATTCCTTAACCACCGTATCCCAACTTCCCTTTCTTTACAATGACTCTACTAGTAACTCTTTTCTTGTCAGTCCTAAGAGAAGATGTTTATCAGTGCAGTCATCCATTCATACCTCAGAAGCTCTCATTTAATCACAGCCATGATCAAGACTGTGATAAAACAGAATGAAAGAAACATTTTTCTCTTCCCTGTACCAAATGGAAATTTTCCATTCATCAGAATACGGTTGAAGAATCTATGCCTGAGTAAATGCGGTATAAGGTGCCTTTATGACGATGGACAGAGACTAGGCTTTACAGCTCCCGCATTCTGCGTACCACCAACTTGTAGGGCACGTCTCTCCTTAAAACCTCTTTGTCTGCAAAGTTAGGATCGTATTTTCATTCTCTTGCCACGTGAGCCCTCGTTTTGAATTGGGTAGTCGTTCTCAAAAACACGGAGGAGTCTTTAAACTGTGTCGCATTACGATCTCGGAAGATCCCGCACGGGTTGAATTATTAGGTCGACTTACGAAGTTGGCTGCGGAAGAGAGCTGACGCGATGCACGTGGAATTAGGAGCTATCAAAAAGCAGAGAAGTTGGAATAATCAATTCGTATGAGGCTGATTTGGGAGGAAATGAAATTTCTGGGGAGTTGTTGGAGAATAGGAAATCTTATGAGGACGGAGTGAATTTTGAAAGGGCTTTGGGATATTCTACAAGTGTTGAATGAGCGATGGAGTCCTTCCTGTGATTGAATGAAGGGGTGATTATGTGGAAGTGCTGGGGAGAATTTTAACAGTGGTGTGAAGGGCAAAAGGCTACGGAGTAATGTGACTGTCGCATTGAAATAGAACAGAGCTTTCAAATCATTCGTTTAAGTTAAACAGAAGTATAAAAGTTTCAGTTTTCTCCGATTCATTTCAACTCCTCCTTTATGATGATACTAAGTTATTCTCGTTCAACATAAACTATTTTCATACCTTCCATCTTCTTACGTATATGTTCGGAGAATTTAATTCATAAGTTTTAATGCAAGCGCGTCTTCGGAGGAAAATTATTCTTTCACGAAAAATAAATACCTTATATTCTAAGGAGTGTAACCAACTCAAATAACCCGTTTTCATGTAGCTAAATATGGATTTTCACCTTTAATGTGTAAGAAAGGAACTTTAAAAATAGAACTCTGAAATAAAGAAAGAAAAAAGCTAATAAAATTCAAATCTTTGTTAACAAATAAAATCAGGTATTTTATATTCATGGTATTTGAATGATAATTGTTTCATGCAGGAGCAAAGGAAATATTTACTTGAATTCAATACAAATATCATGGCATGCCGGATTGTAATCTATAGGTAGTTATTACCTTTTATTGTTCCAGAAAACTATAACACTCCCTAACTAAATGTAGTGCATCACAGAAGATGTCTTAACTCATTACTTTTACTGAATTTTATCTGAATTTTGCAAGCAGTAAAACAACTAATGGGCACGACCATAAAATATTTTTGATGTTATATTTATCTTGTTTTGAGTATGGCTGCCTGTCTCTATACTGCGGTAATTTTTCTCCTTGTTCTGAACCCACCCGTTAAACTAATTTTACTGACTGATTGCGTTCCTGTGTTTGTCTATCTTAAATTACGCATCCATTTTTCTCATCTGGGTGGATCCATACTCGTAGTTACTGCTGAAACCTCAGACGCACCCAAACGCTCCTATTCAGCATGCAGTGGCGCTTCGCAAAGACCAAGTTCCTGCAAGCACTTTCCCTCCAAATCCATTTCGTTGCGAGCCTTCATCGGCGACGTTTTCAGTTCCCTCTTAATCTCTTACTCGTGCCCAGAGTGACTCCACCCCTGTTCTAACCTTCCCCAGAAGTCCTCGCATTCAGTAACCTTCCTCTCAAATGAGTTCTACATCCCTCTGAAATCCCCACCTTATCTCATCTCATCTCTGTGTGCCCGTCCCCAGGAGGAATCCCACCTCTATCTTTCGCTCCCTTCCTTGTCTTTCCTTAAATCCTCGTCGCCCACCCTCTTCCTCATTTTACCCCTGAGGATCCTAAGCAGCGGAGACCGAATACTTCCCCTCGACGCTGTCCTAAACACAGGTTTATTCATTCTTATCTTCTCTCTCCCTCTGTCTTCCTCCCTCTTGAATTTCACCCTCGCCACGTTGTAAGAAGTTGATGATGGGGTAGAAACGTAAGGTACTACTTAGAAAGCGTTACGTGTTGCCGGAAGGTCTTAAAGTTCCTGGATGGAATTCCAGAAAGAAGAAAGAGGCTTTGAGTGATCCATTTGGAATTGTGATTACGATAATTACGAATGAAGGTGTGAAGCCAAGGGAGCTGACGATGGGGGTTCTCGAGAAGGAAACAAGAAAAGGGCTTCATAAACCATTAGTATGTATTGTTTGGCAAAAGGGTGTGAAACGTGGACCTTTAGAAAAATTGCAAGCTTATGAGATTTGATCTTGACGAGGAATGGATTAATTGGATTATTGGTTTGTTATTATTTGCACTGATTGAAAAATAAACAATTATGAGTTATGTTTATGCGGGATTGGTTTAACCAACATAAACTTTGATAGAAGATATTCAACGTTAATAAGAAAATGTAAGAAAAATGGATGGGAAAATATTGAGAGGCAAGGATAGTTAAAGGGTAACAAATCAAGGCTTTAAAAGTTTTTAAATGACATAAAGCATTGTAATTAAAATAAAGTATTTACGTATAACAAGCGTTTCATGCCTAATATGCACTCACGAAGACATTCGTGTTACCATGTCGGGTAGCCTAAATGCCAACAAGACGACCTACTTTAATGAAAAAAGTTTCAAAATTTAGTGCATCTTACGGCCTTCGTAGCGGTACCAGAACCAATCGTTTTCTTTCTTGCTTACGAAAACCCTAGTTATTTTTGGCCGTTTCTAAGGACTGCAGATAATTCGTGAACCATGAAATGACTGCTTTTTGGCCAGCGAAGAATACCGGCAACTACTGAGATTATCTTCGTTAGCAGAGGTAATTCCGTATTGTCTTTAGCAATTCACTTTCCCTTTGATCAGAGGAAAAGGAGAAAAGTCAAAAGTACGAAAGAATGTCGATGGGTCTGACATGAGATAGGGAGAGTTGGAGAAAAATAATTATACGTGACGTCAACTGTCGCCGTCCATTATCGAATTTAAATTACAGAACGCGCAGTGGATAAGGATTTAACAAGAATGGATTTCGGTGGCTCGTGGGGATGGGATTATATCGCTTCCATCGTTTCTTTATTGACGCCGAATGCTTTAGACTTTTTACTCTCGGAATGGATGATGAAGGATAGAAGACTGATGTGCCGAGAGATTTCCATTTTTTAAAGGAAAAAAAGAGAGAAGGGTGCTGTTGATATTTTTGCCCATTTTCAGAAACAGACTTTTCATCAATCTGATAGAGAATTCCAATGCATGAAATCCATTTGGAGGTTAAAATGATTTGTTTTCAAATACTTAAAGAGAATTTCAGGAAGATTTCACTTTCTTCCACAGAATGTTTAATTATTGTTTAGGCGAACTTCCATTTACTAGATAGTTAAAAAATTATTTCTCACAAATTTTATGAGTGATCCGAAAAATTTCTACGATTTTGTTCTCGCAATCGTGTGGTGGAAGCATTTTATGCTGATTTATAACCACTGTCAATAAAAACCGGTTTGTCTTTGTAATATTTGTACCTCATTCAGTCAAAATCATTAGGAAATACCCCAGATTTTAAAAATATGTTTATCTTCTCTCTTAATGAGTTAAATCTTTCGGCCTACTGAGGAAATAATAATAATAACTCTTTATTCGGCGAGGTTAGACCCATTAGGACATCTCTTACACCTAACCATTAAGGGTAACTAATATTAATTACAAACAAGGTGGAAAAACAATACAAATATATATATACAAAGAAAATAAAAAGAAAAGGTGAAAATAAAAGAATTGGGATGTGGGGAAAACTCCTCGGCTGAAGACTTTCGAAGAAAAACCCACTGTGCGATAAAACTCTCACACAAGTAGGGGAACGAAAAAACCCGCGAAAACACAGATGGGAATAAATACAAGCAGGTATAACACTAGTTGCATAATTGCTGTCCAATAATGTCGTGTAAATTTCTTGGTTGTTGACTACGGATGTCATTTACCTGAAAAGAAAGAAGAAGAAGAGTAGACGGAAAATAAAGAAATAAGTTCTTTCTATTCAAATAAAACAAACTGTTCAAATTGTCAATTTTCTTCGACGTAAATACAAGAATACGTAGTCACCAATTTCATTCGTGTCTGCCAAAGAAATTAGACAAAAAATATTCGTCAGCTTCAAGACTCGGTCTCAGAGTTATTTTTTTATCAAGACTTACCCATACACTTCCATCTTGTACTTTGACTTTTTATCTAGAAACATTAAGCTCTTTACATATTTCCTAGAAGACACAGTCGCTCAAGCCTCCTCTTGGTCCTCTTAATAAACGTCCAACATCGTCAAAAAGGACTTCAAAATATCTTTTCTCTGTAGCCACTCCATTTCGATTAAGATGGCGGGAGCGTGAGCGATTATCAAAATGGCCGACTCCTTTAGCTTTTTCCCCTCTCACGGATTGGTAAACTCGATTACCCCCTCTTTTTCCTTTCGCCACCCCAAAACCCCAGTGGACACACTCGTTATTTTTTGTTTCGCGGAGGGAAAATATATAAAGTAACAGGATCAAGGGGCGTCCGTCGATGGAGGAACGAGAGGCAATTATATCGATCGATCGAATCGGCAATCGAGCGCCCCTCGATACCATCAGCGTCGGAGTCCCCGCGTGATTGGGTCCGTGTGAAAGATTTCGCCCAAAATGAGGCTGAATTGAAAGAAAACAAGCGTGACAAAAATGATCATTTGGTAGGGGAAACACGGCGGGAAATAACCTTTTTCCAGGGAGGAGAGTGTAATTCTCCAAATTGAGGCGTATGCAATTGCTGATGGGAAGATTTTTGCGGAGAAGACTTTGGTTTCTCCGGTAAAGAGGACAGGGTGATATGGATTTGATGATAATGCACAAATTACAACAATATCCTTGTTATTGATAATGAAATAAACCTATTTTTTGGAAGTTTTATCTTAAAAGACAGGATTTGGATAATTAGCATTTCAATAATTAGATAATCCATGGTAAACATCTGTATCGTTTAATTAGATAATACTTAGCATTACAAAATACGATATTATGTTATGCAGTATGGAAGTGTCTCACATTTTTTGGATTATCATTCTATTAATTTTATCGGTTAATTAGACGGTTTTTCAATTGTTAGCTTAAGTCCTAAACCGTGCGATAAAGCTGGTTATGAATAATCATAAAATCTGCTAGGGGCGATACAACTGAGCAAATCATCAAGATAGACGATGAGGCTGGTACCAGTATTTTTCTAATAGCTTTTCTGGGGATTAGAGATGCATATTTTATTGAGAATATTTATAGCCGTGACGATGTAAACTTTAGAAAAACGTATAACCATAGTCTGGATTTATCGTTACACGACAATGAAACTGAACTATTAAAAAAATAGCTAATTGTAAATATCTTTAATTTTTTATATAGGAACAGCTACTAGCTACTCGCACTGTTCGAATCGGTGGGTTAAAATTGGTTTCAGCAACTAAAATTTATGGCTAAAATGATTTTTCATAAATTTTTATTAATTCATGATTAGAGCCCACCAAATATCTAGCAGGCATTAATCAATGTCAAAGATCTATCTTAAAGAAGGAACTAAACGCCTCACTGATGCGCATCATAGGTAAGGTAATGATAGATTAACAAAACTGGGTTACAGCTAGTCTTATGGATAAGAAATGACAAACATACACGTATTAACTGGTGCGCATATAAAAACGGTAAATATACATTTGCATGGTGCTAATTGCTTATATGTTACCCATGTTTTTAATCCGGGAAGGATTGATTATTGCTTGGGCGGATCATGGTGGGCGGAATTTTCCTGAACGGACCGTTGATCAGTAATAAAAAACAAATTCCTAATTTATTGATGAAACGATTTCCGACGCCCAAATCGAGGAAGCGACATCCGCGTCTCTAATTTTCGGTCGCTAGTAAAACGTTTTCGATCGGGGGACGGTTTCACGTATTTTATTCCTTGATTGAAATGGAACTCGGGACGCTGTAATTAGTTTTAGTGATAAAATTCCAAATGTAAAAGGGTCTCTTTCCGCCACGGCACCATTACTCATTCATCGATCACATTTTCTCTCCCCTGACGTCATTCAGTTCTTTTGCACCTCCGTAATGAAGACGAAAATCCGTGGAGATGTTTCTGAGTATATATGAGAACGATTGTTTAAGAGTAATGAGATACTGTACCGCGTGCAATTAACTACGGTACAGTTAGTTCATCCATTGTAATTGATAGATAGTTTCTTACCTGAGGTGAAAAGAAGAATTGGGATTGCAAAACAGGTTTTTTCAAGGCAAAAGCAATCTTTTGACATGTAAACACATAGGTTTAAAGGTAAGAAAGACATTTCCAGAAGCCTTGCTTTGGAGCACTTTGCTTCATGGAAGCGAATGTTGGACTTTGGGGAAGATGAAGAAAGCCCGCCTGGATGCTGTAGTATTGTGGATATGGAGATGAATGTTAAATATCAGTTGGATCGAAAGGAAAAGGAATATTGAAGTTTTAAAAGGAATGAAGGAAAATATGGAAGTGATAAACGCAATGGAAAAAAGGAAAGAAAAACTCTTGGGTCATCTACTGAGACTTGAGACAAAACAGTATGATAGGGATAATGTTAGAAGGAAAAGTGTTGGGAAAGACAAGGATAGAAGTGGATGGGTGCTGCAAACTCAAGAGAATGGCAGAAGATAGGAACTCCTGGACGCAGTGACCAGGTATTCCCTATTAGACAATGATGATGATGATTATAAATGAATATAAGTAGGACAGAATCGAGTAGGAACGAATAATTATCTAATATAATTTTCATGGTAGTGAACTCAAACTTAAGTCTTCTTCGTTAAATCAGAATGGTAAAATGTGACTTCGTAGAAAGCCATGAAATAGGACAACTTTATTTTTCCACGTATTTATTTTTGGCAACAAGATTCTCCTGGCCTTAAATTTTAGTCATAGCTATAGAGAGATATTATAATGTTATAAAACGTTAATCAAGGCCGTGATTAATATATTGCTCTTTTGTTTCAAATATCCCAGAAAATTTCAATTTAATCCAATAAAGCCTATGACGAAATAATTAGTTTCATTAGTGTATGAAGTTTATTCAGTAACAAGAAATATTTTCCGAAATGATAAATATATCGTACTTCTGCAGAAAATTTCCTTTGTTTTCTTGTGTTAAACAATGCAGCTCAACTAGAAATTGCTAACAATGCATTTCAATGATAATCTTTTCCTTTAAATGTGAGATTCGACACTGGAATGATAAGGCCACTCTTATTGCATTACTCTCCCAGATTTACACATTCAATGAGTTACAAATTATTCATTGTTTGTCTAATCAGGATTTTCGTTTTGTCGTTCTGAAGAGGTATTAAATTTTCAAACATTGAAATGCAGCGCAATTGAGCGTGATCTCAATTCTTACACCTCAACTCCTGCATGGGGATGGCAACAATTAATTCGCAAGCCGAATCGTCTTTCAGTCACCTTGGCACAAGCCGCATTAGCCCAAAACTGGGAAAACAGTTCCATCAGAGCAATTAATTTAACCGAGGCTTTGATCATACATTTCGGTTCAGAGATTACGGATGGCAAAGTTTCCGAGGAAGCGAAAATTCCTTCCACAAGAGTTGTCCCCACCCATGGAGGACGCCCACCAAACGAGGGCATTAAAAAGGGCCAAACACAAAGAACGATGAAGTTTATGCATAACAATACTGATTTTATTGCGTCGCAAGCGATATATATTCATTACAACAGAAATCTTCTCTTCCGAATTGGTAACAATGTCAAACAATTGACACTAACATATAAAACCACATGAAACAGTTTTTAAAATTCAGTTTTATAAAACTTAAATTATGTTAACATTCATTTTTATTTTGGCTACATCATAGTTCACATATTTTTTCTAAATATAAACAAACAAATTTTATATAATGCATATAATATTGAAACATACTGAAGTATCTATAATAACTTATCTTATAAAACCTCTTCTATGCACTGGTGACATTTTTCTAGAAATATTTTTTAAGGATATCCTGAAATACTACTACGCTCAAAAAGTTCTCAAACTTATATTTTCCCACGAAAACGCCGAGCAGGAGAAATGTAAAATTCTGGAGGTAGATAGGTGGTAGGTAGGTAGGTTGCTGCATCCACAATAGGTGGTGCAACTACCTACTCTCTGCCACCAGAAATTTACATTTCTCCTACTCGGCGTTTACGCGGGTAAAAATAAGTTTGGGAACTTTTTCAACGTAGTAGAAGTTAATCATCTTTGCCATGCCTTTCTAAGAATCCTTTTGGAATTTCACCAAATTAAATTAAAAAGTAAGAGACCCACGAGGAACAGACAAGAGGACACGAAATGGTGACCATCAGCAAATTCAGTCGAGGTCGCGATGCACTTTCACTCACCGATGACGGTGTATCCAATGAAAGGCCACGACCTTTGGGCGGGTCGTGACGAAATAATCCTCCCTCCACCACGGTTCCCTAGGAGAAGGATCCCATTGTTTGCCTTCCCCATGGACGACCGTGAAATGAGTAGCACAAACAGAGGAGGGTGCTAACTGCATTTGCGACAACAAGTGGAAGAATTTTCCGCGGCGGAATCCGTTTTCGAACGCAGGTACCATCGGCACGTTCGGTTTTTCCCGACACACTCGCAGGAAAGGCAAACGGATGAGCGAGTTACTTTCTAAATTAACGTGCGTCTGATACCTGCATCGATCGGGTCTCGCGTAATACGCCCTTTATGAGCACGCGATGAACTTTAACCTTAAATAAAATAGATTAAATACGTGTTGCTCTAAAAAATAGTGCAATATCCATAGGACGGTGGCATAGCCATTGAAAAGCGCTTTGGGATTCTTAAAAGTGTGGCATTCCTTTCTTGCTTTCTCTTACTCCCGGGAAGTTAGAGGAGGAACGCCTACAAAGATGGCTTTTGGAGATTATAAACCTTTAATAAGGACTGAGGTAGTTTATCCTTGCTTTCCAAAGCTACCTGCGAAACATGTCCACGCACAATGAATCTATGAGTAACACTTTTATTGACAGTCCATAAAGAGAGTCCTGAATCAGTACGATTATTCACTCTTACCTCAGTAGCTTCATATCAACCCTGAGGATAGCTTCAGTGTTAACAGCCGAAACGTCGGCGTTCCACCGAGCAACCACCCGGTAAGCAGCCCGTGAAGAACTTTCTCATAATACAGCGTTCATACAGCATTTTAAACAAATATTCAACATCAGTTTTTAGTAGATATTTCTCAATTAATTTAATAAATGTAGCTACTTAGATGGAGATAAAATTAAAAAATATTATCTAGAAATGATGTAAAATCGCAAGAACCAAGGAAGATAGGTAATGTATATTTGCACGAAATGGTGTAGAGCCAGGAAAAATCCCAGGGAAGAATAGACTTGAAAAAAGTCGGAAAGGACCGGGAATTGAACCGACTCCCGAAACTGTTGCTCTGTCCATTGAGCTATCCGCCAGAATATTCTCTCAAAACAATTAGAAAGGGTAAGGGGGTTTGCATTATATCACCATCAGCGGTACACATTATATTAAAAATAATGATGATAGTATAATCATAATATTCAACATAATTCAGCTTTCATCAAGCACTTTAAAAAGTAAAAATAAAGCTTCCGTAAAGTACAAAAAATCGGCGTCACGTTTGAATTGAAATTCCTCAATTAATTTAATAAATTTAAGCTCTGAAGCGTCAGTGGTAATATCCTCCCGTAAATGGCGGAGGGGATAAGGCTCTAGCCGTCGATGTAAATACTGTACAGGCAGAACGCACTTTGACTTTAGAGGGATATTAAAAACGAACGATGGGAGAGGACCTGTTATGGAAGCAAAACGGGAATCGAGAGAGATGAAATTGGAAAGGTTTGGAAGAGGATTAAAGAGGGAGGAAGAGAGGTGGAGATAATGCCAGTAGAACGAAGAGAGAGAGGGAGAGATGAGAGAGAGGGAGAGGAAGATGAGAGTGAAGGTGGGGAAAACCTCCCCCGCACCCAAATCCTCCGCCCCCGCCTCGAAAACTTTACCCAGCATGCCTCGCGGCGCTGCGTAAAGCCATCGCTTCGGCAACGCTGTCAGTGCTGGTAATTGAATCCTGTTGATTCAGATATTAAATTAGAGAAGGATAGAGGCGGCAGGGTATCAAGAGAGTTCGGAAAAGGGAAGTTTCATTTTTTTTCAGGGATATTAACTAAGCTTAAATGTGTGAGAGATGGGTGGCCCTCTCTCTCTCCTCCTTTTTTATCCCGTTTTTGGAAATCGCTGAGTGAGGGGACTACATTGACAGATTTATGCGGTGCCGTTTCCATTTCATCCCGAAATTTCTTCTCCCGATCGAGGCCTGTTACTTAGCTGTTCACGTCGGCCTGCGTCTCGGTGGTATGAACGCGAAATGGCGTGCGCGGACGAGGATGGACTTAAGGAGGGAATGATTTGTTACTTTCGCCGTGATCGAGGGAGAAAGTTGATCGGTTTAGGTTTTGCTAATTAAATACGTCGGAAATCGCATGAAGATGTACAGAGTGGTTTTGATAGGTGTATGTCAGTAAATAAGACTTATGCTCGAGTTCGGAAGATACTTCATAATTTCTCAATTACTATAAGCAGCGCATAATTTTCAATCCAACGATAATAACCAGAAAACGTTAAAAAAATTGTACAATTCCACAAATAAACATATAAAACTTGAGCTGACCTTTTTCGGTGAAATTATACCATCATCAGAACTGAGAAGCTGAAATCAGAGCAAAGTTTAACGTTCATTTCCTCAGTTCTGATGATGGTATTATTTCACCGAAACCGGTTAACTCAGGTTTTATGTGTATTTGTGGAATTGTACGATTTTTTTTAGTTTTCTGGATATTAAGTCATGAAGTTCCATCAAATATTGCTTACCAATATTCGAGTATTCCAACAATTCTTGTTGATGATAAACATAAATCTGTATATAAATATTTAAAATATATTGACAGTTTTAGTGTGTCAATAACAAAACTTCACTATTAGTGTTGATAGTTTTTGTCCTCACTTGGTTTGAAGATCAAAATAATAATAAAAGGAATAATAAATCTAATATACTGTTACAGGAACACACGCATAACTGTTGTCTGTGAAACTATCATTTATTTTTGCAACAAGTACTTACTTGAAAACAACTTTGATATATGGACACCTATTTAAGAACATGAGTAAAGGTTAAAAAAAGCTTATAACATATAGTTCTATACAACCAGAGGATTTATAAAGTTAAACTTGTTCTTTATTTAATTCACAAAACTGCTTGGTAACAAAATATATTTCGAAGAAGGATGTCAGTTTCTCTTAATCAAATAATACTGATAGTACAAATTGAGAGTAGACATGTTAGAAAAGCTGTCTTTAATTTTCTGTTAATCTTACTTTTGTCACCAAATACACTAGATATGAGTGTAGATCTTGCCTTACGTGGTTAGAACGTTATTTTCCCATTTCAATTCACAAGATTTCTTCATACTTTCCTATTCTATTTAAAATCAACCATACATTAAAAGAAGAAATATATGTAAATACACATCAGTACTAATAACTATAACAATTAGTGTGAAATATCAATATGTAGATGGTTGATGGATGAATTAGGATCCAGCCCTGGGTACTCCAGTATTAAACAAAGCTTTTCACGGTAATTTCTTCTCGGTACACAGTAAAAATATGCGTTCGAAGTATACCACATAAGGATAATAAATATTAGCAACAAATTATTATTTTTTCGTGAGCGTAATAAATTTTTTGTGAATTTTAATCATCCAATTTTAATTTCGCATACCGCTTTAGGAAGCCAAGGAGACGTTGTATAATGACAACGCATTCCGTTGTACGGAAGTCTTGCGAACTGATTAGTTCATTTGCTCTATCAAATGGATTTTTATGCCTCCGTTACGTTCGAGCGTAATAGCTAATAAAGCTTCGAGTGTCTGGAATGATGACACCATACTGCCAACGATTCAATAAACCCGTGTTTGATGGGATCCGCCACCGCCCCCAGCGGCAGAAATTTTGGTACCAAAACTGATGGCATTTGCTCGGAACTAACGATCAGCTAGAAAGCGAGAGATTTTGTCGAATTATGTTACGGAACGGATTGTAAACCTTACTGTATACTCAGTAATGTAAATATGTAAGTATGTGGTGAGGAAAAGAAATTTTTAAATGTCTGAATCCGCTTACAGTATAATTGGTATCGAATTTTGATGGATCTGAAGTATATTTTGATTTAAATATACATGTTCGAATAACGGTATGGAAACTAAGATCTCCTAGATTGGCATATTCTCCTATTGTAAATATAACGGCATCTTCTTTGAATATGTGAAAATGTAATTATAAAGGTGGGGAATTTGATTACGAATTACATGGATTACCAATTAACTTTCACTCAAACTTTTGCCGCTTTGAATGTTTATTTTTTATTTAAATATTTAGATCATTTATGTACATGGTTTAAGATGTACAGTGAATTACTGGAGGTACAGTGAGCAGGGATACCATTATTTATGATAAATTTGACTTTCTCCAGCTAAGATGATACACTGGCCAAGGAATGCTACAGGTCCTCATTTTGTACATTGGCTTCTTGCTTTAATAAACTCTTCCTTTTTGACGCTGTATTTACCTCGTAATCTTGTCTTCCATTTGATATGCTACTTACTTATAGCTTGTTTTTTGTTGGTAATTTCCCATATCGTAATTGAATTTTATTCCGTGGTGGCAAGTCAGTAGTAAAGGGTGTTATTTAAATGATTCTCGTGGTTTTATGATCCGATTAAAATATTCGATTTGAGGAGAGGCTCGAACTCGTTTAAAAATAGTGTTTATCCGAAATTCAGTGACCGATATCTGGTGTATTTGGCTTATAGTTAATAAAATAAAGAGCAGATTTTATGCTAGTATAAATAGTGCTCCCAGATACCAAATGAATTAACTCAACTTGGTCTCAATATCATAATATAATATCTTTGACGAATTATTTTATTAATTTAATAATTTTGTTTTAGAATGTCGCAATAGAATAAGCTTTACCTACTGGGAATGGTACGAAACGTCTCTCTATTTTTATTTATTTCCAACTCATTGGAATTTTTCCATTTCCAATCTACAGTTGCTCCCGAGAGTTATATATTAACGAGAACAACTTTTCGGAATTCAGAAAATCTCCATCTCCATTTGTTTACCACAAGATGCATCATCGTAAGAAAAAACAGAGATCAATCCTCGGTTTCAATTCGGAGAAGAGCCTCCAATCAAGCAGTCGAAACGACTTTCCACTGCGGAGAGATAAAATGTCGCATCAGGGACCGCTGTGGTCCAAAAAGGGCCGGACCATTAACACCGCCGATAGAAATAAATCACAAGTTTCCGCTCCTTTCCCGGAGGCGACTTTAACCCAGAATTTAAATCTATCGACGGCTCGGAATGAGTTGTAAATTATTCAAACCTCGGATGACGTAAATAATTTGGTTCTGAAATATCCTCTTCCACCGCCGAGTTTTAGGGGATTCCGATTTAATTTATCGTGCGACGTGATAACAGTTAGGGAACTATCGATTATTCATCAGCGAAATATCTTTCGAGTGATAAAAGCACAGATGAAAATAATAATAATCGAATTTTCGCTCTTCAGCCAGAAGTCGCTCCGTTAGAAAGATTTTCGGTTTAGAATCAGGATTGATTTAGGCTATTCTACACCATAATTATTATTTTCTATTTTTAGTCTAAAGCTAGTTGCATTGCAAATATCGTTTATGTAAAGATAAAAATAAAATATTTGTATCATTTTTCTCACCGGTATTTACCTTTTCCTGTAATTAAGTTCGCGGTATGATTCCATTGCTGTTGACATTGCAAGACCTGGCATTTTCGAACATTTGATTTCATAGACCAACTTCATGACGTATTTGTTTGTCATTTTCTCTCATCGGAGAAAAAAATGCAGCGTTTTTACAAGAGTGGTGATAATAGGGATTTTTATAAGATGACAACTCATTCACTAATTGGTTGTATTTGCGTTAACAAGGACGTTAGTAGCAACTCATGTATTTCGGTTCTCCACATATGTACTGAATATATACGTATGTGCGAAAACGTATGTAAATAAACAAACAGGAATTAATAAAAAGTAATGCTCTGAAAATAAAGCTATAAATACATTTAGATCCCATTGCACAGCCAAAGATTTATTACTTAAAATTCTATTTCTATGAAACATACACACCTCATAGAGTAAGTTTCTATCTTTGATTATGTATTTCTTTATACATTATGATTTTGTATGTTTTATTTTATCTTTGTGATTAATACATATTTCGGATGTATTAGATGGCTGATTGTGACAAAATTTAATATTATCTATTCTGAAAATATTTTATTTGGATTGGATAAATAATTCTATCCTCATTATTCTAACTTTCCTCATAAGAGAGTTGAGTAAATGTTCAATCAAGTTATCTTTTCATCCATTATATTATCATTATATCCCTGCTATTGGCAATATTTGGTATTTTTAAGTAATTGGTTACAAGCTTTCAGTTTCAAGAGAGTAATGGTCTAAGTTTCAATTAAAAACGCTTATAATTAATTGAAAGTAATATGAGGGAGCTAGATCATTTGCCGTATTACTTGCAATACATAATCTGGGTGTAATTATATCACCGATAGAATATTACTATGTTAGGTAGTCAATTGATTATGACTTTAGCGAGAAAATCTAATTTAATTCCCAATATACAATTAGACGCGCATAAAAGTTATTAATTTATTATTTATCTTACTCGTTCCGACAAGCGTAATTAATACCGCTCTGTTGAAGATATCGATTTTGATAACAAAATTTGGGTTCAGGCAAGGTTAGAATTTAAGTAGTAACAACCGAATAAAATTGGATAAAATACGGCAGTTTCGCAAATCACACGAGCATTCCAAAAGGGTGGATTTTTCGAGTCGAAAACTTTAATCCGAGAACAAATGCCGTCGAATGGCACCCAGGTGATTTTTCCCTCTTCGCCAGTTTTAAATGCACCCGTCACGCGAATCCTTGCCGGCGTTGCCACTTTTACCCCGGCGCGCAAAAACAAAAGCACCTCTCTGAATTCATAATCGATTGGCAGGAGGGAACAAAAAACCGAGCGGAAAGCAACATTGCCCACGTGCCGAGAAACTCGCTCTTTCCCGCCGGAGAGGCAAGTTCCAAAAAGCCCCGCAACAAAGCCGCGGCGCTGCGCGAGCTGCCATAATAATCGCGCTTCTATAAACTTATGGAAATCTCTTCATGAAGAAGGCTCCGCACGCCGCGCAAGTTTTAAGAGCTCAAGTTTTGGTTTCGTAGCAGAACGCGAGGGGCGCTGGGGTCGGGGATAAGACGCGTACCACCAATACCCAAAGGAACTAAATAGTCCCTCTCCCCGCGGGATTTTTTTCCCTAACGATGCCTGGGTATTTTCCCTCTCACCTTGCGGTCGGAAACTTTTCAAAGACGCCCGTGCCTTGGGAGCGGCGTAATGTAAAACCCTTTTGAGATGAGACGTTGGATGCTCCGATATAACTAGGTATTTTCTCGAAATTATCGGGACAAAGACCCCTGTTCACTTGTATGCCACGCCTCGCGACCTGTTTTTGTTAGCATGCTTAATAATTTAGCTCCAAAAGGGTTACAGCATGGAAGTAGGCCTTATTTCCATTTACATGTGATCGCATTTCTCCCGTGCGGTGAAGTATACCTTCCATAATTCTTCTTGCCTGGCAAGAAATTCGGCAACTTCCTTGGAAGCTGATTTTTCTCTTCCACCTTACTTTATCGAAAAAATTAATTTTTCATAAGGAAGACTGCCTGTTCTAAAATTAAAATAGTATTTTAAATTATTTACCATGAATAAAATTATCAATTACTTATTAACTTTGTCACAGGGAAATCAAATTTAAGTTGAATATTGAAGATTCTATACGGTTCAACTTGGAAAATCACAGTCCAATATCATAAATACCTGTCAAATATACCAATTTATATTGACATGGTCAAACATAAGGTTCCTTGATGAAAATCTACTTCATATTACATGGTTAGAAATTACATTAATATTTTATTAAATGCCATGCTAATGAATGCTCTTTTATAAAGCAGTTCTGTATAAAATAAAATCAATTGACGAAGCTGTCACTTTGTGGAAAGTTCAGTATAATCCATGATTCTTCTCCCAAATGCTCTACATATCAATGAATACACAGCCCTTTTATTACCTTTGTAAATATTTTTGAATTTATTAAAATAAATTTAAATTGGTTAAATATTATATGTAATCAATTTTCTTGTGGATATCACGTTACCTTAATCGTTCACTGAGACTTTCAATCGCATCATAATTCTGAGTTAATTGAGTTAGACCTTTTATTATCTTATTGATTTTAATCCTTGTGGGTATGAAAAGATCAAATAGTCGAGAAGAATCAAACGTAGTAAAAAAGTTGCATAAAATCTAAATCATTATGCATTTTAAACAAATTAGCCTAGATTTAAAGTATTAAAAAAATTAAAATTTCCTGCGTGCACGTCCTTATGTGTAAAGTACCTTAACCCATTCCTTGATTAATTTTATGTATTAACAAAAATAATCTCGAGTTAATTAGCCTAACTTAAAGCTAAAGGATTTCACCAATAAACCACTTTGCTTCAGAATAACTCTCTCGGGCTACTCAAATTAACTTCGTAGCGTAGAGGTCTTTGTGAGGCAAGACCCTCACAGCCGGCAGTTTACGATATTCGCCCAAGAATCAACGAAATTTCCGATATCGAGTCCACGGCATAGTTGACCGAGGTGTTAAGTACACAGAGCTTCATCATTCGAGTACTTTCCGGAGAACGTAGCGCTCACTCTCGGGGAAAAGTCATTTTTTCCGAGTCGCGGTCGGCGTGGAGAACACGCCTAGGAAGCCCACGAATTTTTAATGCTTCGCCATCTCTTTTTTCCGCAAAAAACTTCGCTCGCATTCGCTGCGCAAACAGCTGAGAGCCGAAGCCGCGGACGGGCGCTCCCAAAGATTTCCTCCCGTCCGAGAAGGATTTAATTAAGAGGGAAGAGCATAGAGAGAGAGAGAGAATAAAGGGGAAAAGTTCTCGCCTGACATCTTGTTGACTCTCATAAAACGTTGCTTAAAGCTCTCCCCTCTTCCCAAACGATTCTATTTCAAAATTTTTCCGAGGAAGATCAAAGGGATGCCGTCCCAGCTCTTAAATCATACCTAAACGCCCCTTTTCCGTTTTACGTCCCCGCATCGCATTCGTGTATCGAAACATGGGAATAACATTGTTGCGGGGTTGTTTTTTTTAACGTCTGCGTTACTCGGATGGGGGTTTGGAGATGAAAGGTTTGGGAATTGTGCCGATTTTATGATTTCTCGCACGAAAGGCGTGTTTCGGTCGAGTTCTCGCGGTTTGTTGTTGCTGGACCGGGACCAGAGGAGTATCGGTCGGAATTCGTTCTACTTTCGCGTGCATTCTCTGAGTCAGTTGGAACGTTTGATAGAACGCGTGCGAAATCAAGTAACAAAGATTCGGATTAGCGTAAGCCTCTCGTAGAAATAGGTCAATTTGGTCCTATAAATTCAACCTCTAACTAGCCAATTAATAGTAGCACATCGAGAGATTGTACTAATAAGTTCAATTTGTATACGTTCCTATTCTCATCAATCTTCTTTATGGAAGTTGCCTTGTATGTTGTAAAATATCCCATGTTATATCGATTACTTGAAATGTTTATGCTCTGTATGTTCAAGTCCACTAATTGAACGCCAAAAAACAAAGAGTTTTCTTTCTTCATTAAGAAAGGCAAGGAAAAATTTTCTCACTCCTCATCTATACTTGTAAGCCCTATTGCCTTTTTAAAGACGGTTTAACTAATGACGAAGGAGCTCAGGAACCAACGGCTGATGACCGAGGAGACAATGTAAGAGCAATATGTATCAGTCTTGTATGTAATTATAATACTCTGATTATTTATACAATAACATTAAAAAAACGTTTAACAAAAGACATTACGGAAGCAAAAAAAAATTATCGGTTCAGAATACTCTAAAATTCTACTCAATTCATGTATTCTTTAATTGTGCAAAAGAAGAAATTCATCATTCAATTTTCCTTTTAGTATTTTGGCTCGAATATGTTTAGTTAGATAAAATTCTAGCTTGAACATTTAATTGGTGGATAGATAAGTAATCCACCAATCTTAACTTCCAGGCTGATATTTCTTCTTAAGCATTCTTTCACACTTTCAACATTTTTTGGTTCTTATTGGATAAACCTTTTATTCGCACGGATGTTCATTGGTAATTAAATAATTTAAATTAGTAGTAAACGTAGAAGTATATTTACAATTATATCAAAGAGTCTTTAAAGAAACTAAAAATCTCATCGTATATTGATCGGTAAGGAATGTTACTTTATTACCTAAGGAACCAAAGTTTCCAACATTTTGATAGAATTCCACTTCATCTAGCCATATTCAATTGATCTCACAGCAGTGCACCAGTCATACCGAGCTTTTGTATACTTTGATGGTGGCTTCTCTGCTTAAATATTTGAAATTCCAGTTCTTTTCTTTGCACGTTACTTAGAACCCCATCCTTTGTAAATACGCCATCCTAGCCACCTCCTCCCAGTTTAACGCTCGTTGATATGTATACCACAGACCTAATATAGGTCAACATAGGTTCGAGAAGAACAGAATGTTTGCACATCTTTTAATCAATTCCTTCCCCGTATTTGATGCTCTTTATTAGGCTTCAATGGAATTCGCGGTGAAATCTCCATTTCGCCGAGTTTTCCATGTCAACACTGGATTCCCGGCCGCGATCCCATGACCTGTTTCGCGAGGCATTATTTGCGATAGAGAGCGGTTTTCGGGTAAAGGATTTAATGAAGGGTGAAAATACGAATGCATTGAGAGAATGGAATCATTCCGGGGATTGGGATGCTTGGGAGAGGGTAAGAGCCTTATTTAAGGCAATGATGAATACGATTGTCTCTCAATCTTGCTCTCTCTCCACCTTCCTATCTACCCTATTAATATTATCTTCTATAGTTTATGCTATTTATTATTTTCTTCCTAACGTGTATTTTTCATACCTTTATTGATTGCTTGTTTATGTATTCGTTTATTCATCTGTTTATTTTTCACTTACTTACATGTAAATGTAAAGAAAGAAAATTTGAAACAGGGCTGTTTAAAAATTAGAGGTTTTTAAATCTCCAATAGCCAATTTTTCGGCGTTTCTAGTCTCATTTTCCGGTATTCCTCAAAAAACAAGAAAGGACACTGCACTTTTTAAGTGTTCTTAAATAATTAATTTAGTATGATATTTTTGGTTTATCTTCTTGTCTTTCACTCCTCATTTAATCTCATTCCATCACTAAATTTAGTTTTTTATCTGTAGGTTTCGCAGGTTTTTCACATCCTTATTCTTGAGGGTGTTTTCCTGCAATAAAAATCATTCCTAAGCTCACAGCGTAGCTTTTTTAAATCCACAAAGTAGTCTTCTTCGATGCACTTTTTTGGAGCTATCTCTTTCTTTCAAATTCATATGACGAAGGGTTGGATGTAAGAAGAGACTGTATAGCCTCAGTCCCGCCCTGAATAAATTCCTTTAATATTATTATTATATACATCTCGACTACTTTTTCTTCTCCTCCTTCTTTTTCTCGGTCCCAAACGATATTACGAAGATTCCCAAAAAGTCTTATCGAAATGAGAATTTTTTCGCGGAAGCTCCTTTCACCAAATTATCATTTTTTCCGGGATGATTTTTTCAATGGTCGTTTCCCGGAATACTGGGGCCATTTTTCCGGGTGGAGCTTCGTGCATTGGCCGTATTCCAGAACGAGCAGTCCCTCCATTACCAAATTTTTGAAGGACTCTATCTGCTGCGGCCATTTCCCCGAAACTTGCAGCAATCTCCATTTGCCGACAAAGGACCTTTCATCGTCTAGAATCCCGAGAGTCTTACTTAATGGAGCATTTCGTTGTTTAGCTGTTTTGTATAGCGGTGTTCATTTCACAGCTTTTCAGCGTTTGACTTCAATTCTTTTTAAGTTAAATATTTTTCAATTCTTTGAAGCTTATTGACTCTGTCCCATTGACCATCCCGAATTTAATCCGTACGAATTAAAATTTTTCTAGCTCTAATGTGGTAATTTGTACATTTTGTTATACCTAGAAGAACGGCTGGTTGTCATTTAATCGCAATCTCTTTTCACGCCAAATATAAACTTTTGTCTATATTTATAGATGAGAACTTTTGTCTATATATTGTCTATAACTTTTGAAATATTTTTCTACAGTTAATTATATTTGAATGATTAATTATATTAATAACCATATAAATTATGTTTATTCAAAACCCTATATAGTAAAAATAATAAACTCTTCGCTGCATTTCTAAATTTGTTTATAAACTATCGATTAAAGGAAATATAGTAATTTAATGTTGCTATAGGTATAAAGATATGCCTAGAATAAACGATTCTATTCCTCCAAAATACGAAGAAGCAATAAAATAGGTATTAAGAAGCCAAGTGGTCAAATGACCACTTCCCGTCCTTCTAGGTAGAGCGAAACTCCCGTCCTTCTAGTGTTAGTACAACATCACGCCGTCAATTACCCAACTCTGTAAAGAATATCAACAATTGATTTCATCCGTTATTTTTACAAGTGCTTTTCCACAATTTGTTTCCGTAGGTTTCATTAGATGACTTATGTTATCGATAAAATAATTTTATGGAAATTGTGAAAGCAATGTGATAAAGTACCCAATATACTGTATCTTCCCCGTTTTTGTGTAAGTTTAATTCCCATTGTACTGGATTAAACATTTAAGTGTATTCACTGTGTCCATTCCACTTGAAATTACTTACTTAGAACTTGCTGATGCAAATTCAAATAAAACCATGGTTTATTTCATGTCATACCGTATGAAAAATTACTTTGATTATTACGTCAATATTTCGTTAAACGAAGTTTCTAGGGTGGATGTAAAATTACGAAAAATATATAAATATATAAAAAAGACGTAGATGATAACTAAATGAAAATATATATGAAATCCATATATTATTTAATACCTTAAAATGGCGATCAATCGGTAAAACCGGTCGTATTGATTGATTTTTCTAAAATAACTACGCCATCTTGCTTAATTTGAGTGATAATCTCTTGCAACATCAAGGCCTATCTGTTGAATTTATACATACAATAGACTCTCGCTAATCTGGCCCTGAATAATCCATCCTCTTAGTAGTCCATCACCCTTCCCTGACGTAGAAGAGTACCATGGAGTTATATAATGAGTCCAAGCGTGGAAGAAAAATCGGAAAAGTTGCTAGTGCAGAGAAGAAAGGTTATTTTTAGACCAGTACACCCTAACTATATTTACATATAATACCGAAAACAAGCATTAATTCGTCAAAACCTGAACGTCTTCTCTAAAGAAAGCAATAAGTAATCTTCTGTTCTCATACTACATTATAAGCCTTAGCATTGAATTAACTTGTCACATCGTATCTGTGAAAAATCATACGTTCTTATATATTAAGTACTACATTACCATATATAGATACTACGTAACTCGGTCAGGACAATATGGTCTTGTACGCACTCACGGTAACTCAGCACCCCTCTGTGCAAGGAATGGTAAGATTGGCGATAGTTTAGTGTACGAACTGCCACATCATTAAAATAAGTAGTAGCCAGCCGATTCATATTCGGATGGACTCTATAAATCTATAACGGCAATGATGACAGTGGTGAAATACAAGTACGTGGATTTTAATCTTCGTCATCATTTCACCAGCGATGGCTTCTACACCATTGTCCCCCAGCTCGGAAACTAATGGGAACGACAAAATTCCGATTTATTTCTCCAACTCAAGTTCCAAACCACTACATAAGCACACAATTTCCTCTCCTCGCCCACCGTTTTGATTCATCGATACTCGATCAAGCCGACCCGCGATAAACGTTCCGCAGAACGATTCCGCGAAAGTCGCGTCAGCAGATATGGCTGAGCGAAAAATAAATTTCCTCCACAACGAAATCATGGAATCAGTCAGCGTTCCGAAGGCCTCACGAACATCGATGTCAAGCGGGCTTGATTAACCGGAAGTGAAAAAAGATCCCAGTTCATTTCGCGGCGAGCGGGAAATTGGATAGGGGTTTGCTACCACCCCCGCCCACGCGTGCTTTCCAGGCTCCGGGGATTCTCGTAAACGAAGGTTAATTCCAACGGATTGTTTCTCCACGAGACGGCGACGACGTCTAGCGCGTGGAAATCGAGTTGCAAGGCATTCCGCGACTCCAATGGAATTATGGGTAATATCGGGATGGAAGTGAGGGCATTTCCTTCGAAAGCTTTTATCGGATTACATCGACGAGTGTCCCGATGAGTTTGCACGGTTCGAGACGAATGTAAAGTTTGGAGGATGGGGAATTTAATAAATGTTTGATGGGGTTTCCGCGGGGATGCACGCCGGAAAAAGCGAGAGCTCTCCCTGTTCCAGTGATTGAATTTGAGTAATGCGGGGTTTGTGCGATGTCTGTACTTCACTCATTGGAAGTGAAGAGGGGATCAAGTAGCTGAGTGACCATTGTAGTAGTAGTATTGCTAAAAGTGCTTCGACAGCTTAGGTCATTTCGCACATTGGCTCCCACCGGGATTCGAACCCGGGACCGCTTTCACCAAAGGCAAACGCGCTGTCCACATGACTATCCGGGAGCCCTGAGTGACCATTTTCACACGCTATTGTGTCACTCGAATTTGGTGTAAGAGATTAAGTCATTCGTGCATATTAGTCTAAACATATTTGTGTTTCTCGCTTTCTTATTACTCAATAAAAATTATAATAAATTTTATTTCTCTCCCCATAATGTATTTAAAATGAAAGTATACCGCTATTATAGAAGCATAGGCACCTCTATGGACAATCACCTGTTTTAACTGTTCATTTAATTTTACAATTATTTTTGGAATAATTAAATTAAAGATTAATACAATAAATAGGTAAATACCATGTGTAAAATAAATATAACAAAAATATAAGAAATGGCTTCATGGTTACCATATCTTTATTAAAAATAACAAGTATTAAAAAATTAAATCTTAAGATTCATACAACAAAATAGAATAAAGACCATGTGAAAATTTGAAAAAAAAGAAAATAATATAAAATATTATAATAATATACTCGTAATATTAAACAGCTGGTAGCTTTCGTACCATCTTTTTAAACAAAACTCCAGCGTCATCACGTTTGAGTAGAAATTCCTTGAATCATTTCATAAATTTTACTTCTGAAATGGCAGTGGTATTTTTTTCCAATAAATTGAAAAATATAGGACTTAATAACAAAAAAAATCGTGGTAGATTGATATCTCAATATAAATTTAATCAAATTATAAATTGTAACTCAATAGCAACTTGTCACTAAAATACTTTTTAACTCAGAATTAGCATAATTCAATTATAAATAAAAAGATTATAAGGGATAGTACATTATAAGCTATTTCAAATCATGTAACAATATAATAAACTAGGAGTGGGAGAAGAACTGATAGGAATGAGAAGGAGGAAGTGCCCTTTTAAACCCATTCCCATACTCCACGAGCACTCCAACACAAAGTACCCGAGGGTACACGTGACAGTCAGAAACCCTAAAAGGGTCATCAAATCAAGCTAAATAATTCGCATTTTTTTTTCAAAGCTGCAATTATCCTTCCCTTAATCCACTCCTCTGTTCTTGACAGCCCCTAAAAAACGAAAAAGCGTCAAAAGATGACAAGGCGTACAGAGAGATCGGGAAAGCAATCAACGTGCTCAAATATATAAATATTCCCTTTCGTGGGCCGACTCCGCCTGAAAAGCCCTTTCCCGAATCGAGTAAGGCACGGCGTATTTTTAATCAGGAATAACAGAAAAAGGAAATGCGAGAATGAAAAATAAAGATACATGCGAATATAGCTCAAGGGAACCGGGATTGCATACATATAGAATATAGGAGTTGTGATATTTCAGGGAAAGAATAAATTAAAATGAATAAGGTCAAACGTATCTCCGTGGAACTTCGTAGAAATCATTAGATATATACTTTGTTATTACAGCACCGCATAGTAGTGAGCCTGCGCAGAAATTTTCGCGCATCCCCTCCTTGGAGGGGTATACCCCCACTCACACGATCTCCTTACCCCGTTTACTACTCGAAACGACCTTCACTTTCTCGTGGTTGCCAGCTGTCTCTAATCATTCTCTTGTGTTTCTTCAAAATATGCCATGCGTAAGCCTTGGAAATTAGTGCATTCAGATAATTTTTAACACCGCTGTACATAGAAGAGACTTATTGCATGAGAACGGAGGGAAGGGATACCAAAGGTTGAGGTTTTCGGAAGTGGGTTAGGTTGTCGATGCTCCGTCCACTGCTGCCGAAAAAGGATCTATACCACGCGGGACTATTATACTACCACAATACATATTTCAGTGGACCAGTTTCAGCAACGTATTTTCATCATCAATTGCTATGCATTGTTTCAATATATTGACCGTATCGGTCTACTGATAAATATATTTTGTCAGTTACAAAGCGTTATTCTTATAAAAAAAGATTGGTTGTTGCTTTCCCTTATCCTAATCCAATCTTTAATTCTTATTTTGAATGATATCTCATACACGAACAAATACTCCGAATTAGAGGATTATACATTTTATAGAACAATATTATCTTCACAAAGATGAATATAGAGATGTAAAAATAAGATGCAAAAAAAGGAAGTGTATGGATTGATATATTTGTGAAATAAATTCTTTGTTCCACCCTTAACCATGCTGATTGAGTCCTTTAATGTTGTAAGAGATTGAGTTTCTTTTGCACTTAATAAATAGAGACTTAACAAACTCTTTCATCATCTAATGGGAGTCATCTTTCAACTAAGAAGCACTAAATTCATAAACTATAAGAATATGCAATGATTAGTAGCTTGGGATGTTCATTCCTTTAGCGCTGGTCTATCTTTACCGATATTGTGATTCCTCCTACTTATACCCCGTGCTGATACCGCAGAGAATGTAAGAAAAGAAATATTGAAACCAGGCTGTTAAAGAATTAGAGGTTTAATTTCATTTTTTCCATGATTGATAGGTACGCGAAAGTAATCGATCAAGGAAGTAAAGTCATATTGCATGCACCCTCTGCTACACGTCAAAAGACGGTTTTTAAAGAAGATATGTAGATGTAGATTCTGAAGTAATACGGCCTTGGAAGGCGTAGTAGATATCATTTCTCCACCTTACTACATGGGTGGATTACTTCACTACAATACATCAGGAGAAAATCAGGAAAATAGATGCTAGAAAGAGTCGATTCGTAATTTCATTATTTCCATGAATGATCTCCCACAAAGCGGTGGGTGAGATTATTTTACAATGTATCTCATTCCACATACCGAAAGGCAGGGAACGGTACATGCGTAGACGTGGATATTCTCTTTCACACCCTGTCCTCTCTGCATTTCAATTCCATCTCAAGCGCATACCCTCGCGGTTTCTCCCGCAAAAAAACACTCCTTTGAAACTTGCCACGACGCCTAAGAATCAAGCCTTAAACAAATGAAACAGCGCCCGCCGCTGAGCAGGGAAGCTGTGTCTCTTCGGAATTTCTCGAAAGCTAAGATTTTGCTGGAAGGGAGGTAGTTTTCTTTTATAGTGGAAGCACCGGGATGAAGTTAGGAAGATTCTCCGACAACCCCCTCACCATCTCCCGCTCTCTCTCTCTTAAGGAAGCCCGCCGCTTTCAAAAAGTGCCTATTTACCCTTTCCTCAGCCTTGGATTGGTTTGTTGCGAAAGATTTGAGGGAAGGCTCTGTTTGAGGGGAAATTGGTGTGCGGAAGATGCAAAGAGGTTCTGTAAAAGGAGAAGTGATCGTTTGAAACGAGACCCCCTGTTTGGTTACTACGACTCCACCGAATTCCCTCTCTCATCATCCAACATCTTCTGTCTTAGTTCTTCATCTCTTTTGTTCCCTGAATTCTACCATCAATTACAGTCTTCGCCAATCCCTCTCCTCCCTATATCTGACCTGCCCATTTCTTCCGTCGATGTTTAATTACTCCAATCAGTTAAGTCCTCTCCCCCCCAACCATCTCTAGTATCTCCGTGTTTGTTTTCCTATCAATCCAACTTACATTTTCCATTCCACGCCATACCCACATTTCGAACTCCTCCAAACGTTTCGCTTCCTCCTTCTTTAATGTCCACGTTTTACACCCATACAGCAAGACACTCCAAACCAAGGATTTCACCAATCTTTCCCTGATTCCTTTTTTAAGACCTTTAGTCATCAATTCCTTTTGCTTCATAAAGGCTTCCTTGGCCAAGGCTATTATTTTACGAACCTGATTTATTCACCCCAAGAAAGAGTACTTCCCAAGTAAGAATATTTTTCCACCTGCTCTAGTCTCACCCCATCCACCCGTATAGTTAATTTAGATTTATTTTCCTTAGGGAACCGTATTACTTAATTTTGATTACGTTAATTTCCATTCCCAACTAACTTGTTTTATCCTTAAGATAATTTATTAAAGTTTGCAAACTCCTTACAGAATCACATGCAATAGCCTTGTTTTCTGCATACCTTACGTGCTGTATACGAGGGTTGTGAGAATAAATATTGAGACTGACAACGCTGTGAACGATTTGTCAACGCTGTGTTGTTCTACCTCACTGGGCAGGTGTGTTTATCCCTTCTATATGCTCAGTCCAAGTTTTAACCCCATACAGTCATCACGTCATTTTTGAGAGTCAGTTAAGTTGCTTTTGTTGTGTGTTACGAAAATAGAACAGAGGAATTAAGAGCAACGTTATGCCATCAAGTTTTGTGCTTAACTTCGATAACCCACAGTCGTGACATTTGGAAAGTTGAAACAGGTCTTTGGGGAACATTCCTAATCAAGAGCACAAGCTTTTCACTGGAACAAATCATTTTTGGAGGGCCGAGAACACGATGAAGATGAACCTCGCTCAGGGAGACCTTCAGCTTCAAACACCGAAGAAAAGGTTGTATGTGTGAGGTCTTCTGTGAGATTGGTGTAAATACGGGTTACCTTCTTGCGAGGGGAAACATCAGTAGAAACATGAAGAGGAAGAGTCGTTTAAAACGTTTGACTCTATGCAAGGAATGATTATATTCAAGAGTTGGTTTTATCCGATCTCAATATTGATCCGCTAATGACTTCGCGGTGGGGAGGTTGTCTCCAGCTTTGCTTTAATGAATTACTGCATTATGCTCGAGTATATTGGAGTGCGGCAGGTGTGTTGGAGAGGAATGGGAACAATCTTGAATGTTCGGTTTACATTCTGAGATGGATTTGCAATTAGGAGCATTAGGCGCAAGCTGAGGGCCCCAGTAATTGTACTTACATACATACATGAGTATAATGCTCATGATGGGTTCATTTGTATCAATAATCCGATTGTACAAAATATGAACTATCTATTACGTACTTATCCGAGGACTTATAGTTTTTACTCCAAGAATTATACCTTTGTTGCGAAATTTACTTTTATTTGCTAATTAGAACTATTGTAATTGACGATTTAAAGGAAGAGGAGATGATGAAACATAAAGTTTGCCTAATATAAATAGGTTATTTATTTAAAGATATAGCTGTAAACACAGAATTAAGCAGAGAGTAAGAACCAATTGTTAGCAGCGGATTTTTCAAGATGATACGTCGATGCTAAAAGGATTTTTTCTTTATTCCATTACCAGCTCTTTTTCATCGCCAGCTATTTTTCTCAAAATTTTATACATCTCGATCTGATTCAGGAAATAATGAGAGGAAATTAAGCAAACTCCGTCGTATGAAACATTCAGATCGAATCTCTCCCCATTTCCTAATCTCTTTTGCTCCACGTCTGACTCCACACTCTTTTCTTTCCCGAGTAAAACAAAAAAGAGTCGAATCGTTCGATATCCCGCAATTTCCGAATCGCCCGGGTTTTCGGATCGCGCGTTTCTTTTGTCTTCCCGTTGCGGAGGGAAAAAATAAAATCCCCGCGCAGGCGAGTGGGTAGTCTAAATGGGCTCACGGAAATAAAATTGGCCGCGCGAAATAAAGGAGTAGCCAGGAATTCCTTTTGTCCGGCGTATTTCTGCGTATGTAACTTTATTAAGGGGGCCTTTGTTTCCCGATTGCGCCGCTATGTTTTGTTTTTATTCCTCTCCGGTAATTAGCACGTGTAAAAGTTTGCGGGATCTGCTATTACGGTGGCTGCAGATCTATTGACTTTCCCCGGTGGTTTATAATTTATGCAAGAAATTTTGTAATTACACGGGACCAAAGTGGAATCCATTTTGATGTGCCAAAATTTTAGATTTTTGACAAAATGGTGGTATCTATTGACAACTTTGTATGGTGATAAACAGCAGGAAGGTTTTCTGGGGATTCTAAAGTGTAGTAAATATCCGTATCTTAATACATTTATTTTAAATTAATAAAATATCCTTTCGAATTGTCATAGAGATTAACACCTCTCAATTACGATAGTTATTTTATCTGCTTTCCTTTCATTTCCTTTTAAGTAACATTTATTGGTTCTTAATTAGGATATTGGGATTTAAAGACTCATGTATGATGTTGAGCAGTATTTAGTATTCATTTTCATAATTCCGAGAGTTGACATTTTTCGGAAAATTTTTGTCTTACTTTTATTTACACGTTATTCATTATCTGGCATTTTACCCACAGCCTACGTATCTTAAAGGTTCTCGTTCATCTAGACTAGTAGCATGAAGTTGTTTTAGTCTCAGATACTATTTTTAAGTAAGGTTACTTGATGCAAGATAAATGCTGCGTGTTGTTCGAAGGTTGCGCATTACATTTCAATGCAAGATGGTGCTTACTAATTATAACAATCACGGACTTTATGATATAAAAATACTTAGAATATGACTATTCCTTTACTGATGAAATTCGACATTGACTTTAAGCTATATTCAATAGCAAACATTAACTTTAGTTTTATAAATAGGTACAATTGCACTTGCGCCAAGTACTATGAGTGACAATTAGGTACTTGTATTTTCAAAGAATATTTATTTATTCATATTGGCTAAAACATACACATAGGTTTTGCAATAAAAAGGTATTTCTATTGGCAGAAAGTGATACATATGTATGCTAAAAGAAATTTTTTATTTTAAATAATTTGTGCACATTTTTTAGGAAATTTTAATACAAAATAAGCTAATGATTATGCACGACAATTCATTAAGCTTAGCTCCCCTGAAAATAATGACATAAAAATAAACGATACAGATTCAGGGTTAACTTTGTGGTACTTATTAACTTGTAAAAAATCCATGGAGACCAAGCTTTTACTTTATTCCTCCTTCCGT
This sequence comes from Sympetrum striolatum, assembly GCA_947579665.1. Classification (NCBI taxonomy): domain Eukaryota; kingdom Metazoa; phylum Arthropoda; class Insecta; order Odonata; family Libellulidae; genus Sympetrum; species Sympetrum striolatum. Next base: position 38,908,622 of record OX388351.1, on the reverse strand, counting down.
TACTTTCTACCTTCTCTCCCCTCCCCCTCCTCCTTTCATGAGTACATATATTCGGAAGAATTTTTAATTTGACACCTGAAGATGTAATGACGCTACGAAACCTGGGTCGTGTTATTCTAATAATAAATAGTGGTCTTGTAAAAGTTTGTTCAGCATGGATTTTTTACGATATAAAAACAATTCAATTTTGTAGTAGAAAACCTAATTCGCAGAAAATCAGCGACCGTAATCTTATCCAGTAATCGAGATTGTAGTGAAAATTACTTTTGTCAACTTTTTTACGAGAAAGAATAGTCATCTTCATTCTTACAAACATTTTACAAATCATTTTAAATACATTTTACTAAAAATTTAAAATACACTGTAAGGCATCATCGAAAATTTACGTTTTCTATTTTCCCAAACCCCATCCATCCACAATTTCCTTTCACAGTAATGAAGGATTAACTTTGATAAAAATTAAATCCTGCAGTCAGGATCTGATTGCCTCTCGACCTCGATAGGGGAACGTAAATTAGCTCTTCGGGTAAATCAGGGAGTTAAAAGCTATTTTCCATAGCGGAGGATATTTTTTAAGGGCCAACGGCTGCAGCAGCCGCCTTCGCTCTTAAAAACCTCTTAAACGAGCGAGGTAAGGCAACAGCTGGTAGCAGACCCCTTATCCTTCACGTATGATTCATTCGCCTGGCAACCAATTACTCCTCTTAAAAACGTACTTACTCCCCCAACCACCCGTGGAGCAGAGGTCGCATGTTAGTTGTCCCGAGCGCCGCGTGTCGCTGCTGCGGCACTAGAAAAGGAATCGGATTGTGGAAGTGTTGATCAGAGAAGCAACGTGGATGTGTTTTATCGTAAATACTTTCACATTCACATGAATTGGATGATGGATGATATTGCGTAGGGAATGGTGAAGGTATTTGAGCTCGGTTATTGTGGAAAAGCTGTTTGTGTAACTCCTAAACTGGTGCTCGATAACGATTCGATTCTTCCAAAATTATGTTCAAGGGGAAAATAAATTACGAAGACTTAATTAATATAAGTTTAGTACCTCTAGTTTTATCTGGTAATCTTATTGAAGATGGTAGTGGGTGTAACGTCGTTTTAAGTTAGTGTTGACAGTCAAGCTGTTATTTTTGCCGTATGAAATATTTCTGACCATTTGAAACTTCTAAGCTAAAATTTTCTGATTTGAGTAGAAAGCGGCATTAATTACTATCAACTGAAGCTAGATGACTATAAAACAGTCTTATTGGGTGGGATAAATTGAGGTAAAAGATAATGTTTGTACCAAATTCTTTGGTGTTACAATCATTTGTTCGAATGGAAACCTTTTTTTGGTCCTATTGTTCCAGGAAGTTTTCGGAAAATGCTAGATGAATCATTTTACTTGATGAATAAATACTTTTCCTTCACAGATAAATGGTAATTAATTCCAAATTCCCAAAGCTCGTGCCTTACTTATACGGATATATGGAACAATACCATTTAATTATATTTACATAAAAGTCTTCTCCATTGATTCTCCACAAAACAGAAACGCCATTTGAATTGTATGCAGTTTCAAAGTTTTATGTTCAGCAAACTACCTCATGCCTTAGTTCTACATAATTATGACTCTGAATTACACTTTTGGGTTGATTTTAAAGTGTTTGTTTGTAGCTTTCTTTTTATGTTACATTTAATAACTGCTAAGAAACTTAACTTAACTACAGAAAAAACTGAAAAAATATGCGACATGAATGTGTACCGTACATTTTTGCGCACTATAATTTAATTTGAGTAACTATCCTGAAACTAATATTTTAGTTGTTACCGTTTGTATAACCCTGTTTCTGAATATTTAATGGCATAAAGAAGCCATTAGGAGGCTAAACAAAACAGAGATGCTCAGAGAAATTCAAACAAATGTGAAGCGTCAGCTTGGATGACCCTTGTTTGAGCATACAGAAGAGATACGTAATCCGGAAACGAAATCATTTTATTGTTGGCATTGTGTCTACGTTGTAGAGAATACCGGAACATGACAGGTCGGCGCAGGTGCTAAAAAAGTAAGCTCCCATCGTCGCAAACGAAAGCGATTAAGGGCAAACGGGCTTCATCCTCGCCAACAAACGGCACAATCCAGATATCACGAGACAAATGACATCCTCAGCCGGGGTTCAAACGGGAAGAATAATCGATAACATAAGGGCGGTAGAAGTGAGCGTCAATCACAGTTCGCGTAGACTACTTTCACCCCGTCCACGAAACAAAAAAATCGCCGCCAATAAAGTGGCTCTCCGAAAAGAGAAGCGGAGATGGACAACGTTGCTGTGTGGTTGTTTTATCGGTCCGACAGGGAAAATTTTGTCCTGTTTATTCCGGCATCGTTATAAATTATCGTTTGAGGGTAAAATTTAAACAGCGCGAGATAGAATAATAATAAAAATCGAAACAAATAAGCTCTCTTATAAGGTTTACAAACTTCTTTATAAAATTTCTGAGGGAATTAATTTTTATCGAAATTTAGAATTTGGACAGATAAATCAACAAAATTACTTCGCAGTTATCCACAAATTTAATTTCCGACCTCAGGTTCTGACCTGGTGATGACCATAAGGTCGAAACCAGTCGTATCCAAAAATTAAATTTGTGAAAAACTATGAAAACTTTTGTTGATTTATTTATTAACTTAATTAACGTTCGACAATATTAGGCCGTAACACCTTGAGGTTAGCGTTTAGCTGTTGGTAAACGTTAAAGAAGAGGAACATAACATTTTTTCGTACTCTTTCTCTTATTTTCATCCTATATAGTAATTTTTTATTTTTCGTAAATATTTGAACAGCCTGTTATGGTTGAGCAATGCCTATAATTTTGAATTACATAGATCTCATCATCGTCAATCCAAGTTGTCCAGCAAACTGATAAAGGACTGCAAGTGGTCCTTTAACTAATATATTGCCATTCAGTAGGTATACCCTGAATGTTGCGCAGTTATTAACTCCAGAAGCGTGGCTCTATAATGAAAAGAGTCCTGTAAAACACCTGTATTCACACTGCATATTACTTAAAAATTAATTTGAAAGGAAATTTCTCATGAGTAATCACTAGCAAAAACAAAAGCAAAGATAATTTTGAAAATTCGTCCAATGCTCATGATTTCAGGCCACACGTATCCCATCCAACACATTTATACCGTATAGATCCCATCACAGTTACCATACAATTTACATGTCTAATTTGGATTTGTCATTTACACGAAATATTGATCAAAACACAGCTAAACCAGCATCCATGATATCGTCAATACTATCAATCATAAGATACTATTAAACATATTCATAAACTAGTTGAATAGTGGAAATTAAATAAAAGTTATATTCTGAAAAAATTATTATTATATTATTATTAGTAGTATTATTAATTTTGTCAATATTATTAACATTACTACAGTATTAAGGCACCATGTATTGTATGAAAGGTGTATTTGATGTGTTTTAAAGACTTTTTTAAATCTATAATATGTTTGCTGTTAAAAGCGTGACATTATCCTGTTTGTCAATATAATGTTGTTTAATACTGTGTTATGTGTAGTAGAAATTTAGGGACCTCTGGAAAAGTAAGGGATTGCTTGACAGGGTGATTTACGGTGCGGTTCTACCCCGTGACCGCTACGGTAGCCGAGAAGGCCTGTCATGAACCCTGAAAATTCCAGTAAAATAGTTAAAAATGATATCATAAATTCATTACTTAGTCGTAAGGTAAATATACTACATGTATGCAATCATTCCATTGGAATTGTGTAATTATCATTGATGTATTTTATATAAACTATGTTCATAATTTGAACAAATGTATGTAGGTAGAAAAAACTGCCACCAGGCTAACAGCCTACCTGCAGTTTATGCCTTAATATTAATAATAATAATTTACATTTATTTATGTCGTTTTTACAATACATCACACATATAGTCAAAAAATATTTCTGTTTTCAAGTAAAGTTTGAAAGGGTTCCCGAAAACCTGATATTTTGTTAATTGATATTACGCCTCCCGTATGTCCTTAAATACATAAACTACTGCTAAACGTAACTCCTTGATATTTATAAGACGATTACCTCACAATAACTATTACCACCTCCAGTAGCAATCACGATAACAAGACGAAGGTACCATTCATTTCCCTCTCAAAAATAAAACTTTTTACCGACGTATCCCATCGCTGTTAGCATCGGAAGCGGTTGTCCGCCTTTTTTTCTCGCGGCAGACGTTGGGGCACCTCCGCAGAGCGCTCCGTGGCGCCACCGAAGACCGTCCTTGCAGATTCCTAAGTGAGCCGGGCGCGGGGGTGGTGATTGAAGAGAGGAGACCGGTCTCACTGTCGCCCCACTCTTGGAGCTCTGCCATAAGTCGTGGGGGCAGACTGGGGGAGAAAGAACGTCTTCTGGCAGCCTCCGGCCAGTTTGATTTACGCCCGGAGGCCTCGCAGGCATTTGTCAAGACGTCCGGACTTGCCCTCGGCCGATAAGGGTACCAATGCGGGGGCGAGAAGGTGTCGTCCACCCTTTTTACCCTTCCGCGTTCCCGATATCCTTATAAAATTCCCCTCGGCCTCAACCCGCTCTGCTTTAAAAAGAGTGCCGTCAAAGACGTCTTTATCTGCGGGTTCTTTAGGCATGCAGGCGGGACTGATTTACGCCCGCGATTCAGGACGAGCTACTTTCGTACTTCCTCGGTAATTACTTTGTAGCGCGTTGTCACTTTGTCGCGCGCTCACGCCTGAGGTTGGAATAGAATATGCGGACAATGCGAAGATGATTGCTGGCCTCTCTATCTCACAAAGGTGATTCACTTTTGTATCGTTCGTTAAGGGGCCAGACGCAGACATTTCGGGGTGTAACTAGGTCAAACAAACGTAAAGATTCGTACAGGAAGGATTTTCGGTCTCGTTGCGTTTAACACAATTAAAAAATTAAATTAATGATACTGTTCCACCTGCCATACGTCACTGGCGGCTCGCGGGATGTATAGCATATTCTAATAGGTGACAACATGTTTCCTACATGTTAGTTCAGATTCGTAAATCAGAAGCACAAATGCAATGCGTCGACATTAATACACATATAATTCGGGAAAATTAAATGATTCAAAGATTGTATACCTATATTCAGTCTTACTTCGATTGAAAGAACATTGCTAAACAAAGTGTAATTATATTTTTGTTTGGGTTAGCAGGGAATTCTATTTTCAATTAACAAATTCAATAGAAATTCTACATTTATCAAAGAGAATGAGTGGACACGGAAGGATAATGTTCTCCTACTTTGTAGGTCGCAAATTACTAATTAAATGATTTTTAAACAATTCATTTCCTTTTTATAAGTTAACGCAAAAATTGACTAATCATTTCTAAATGTGTAGATCATAAATTACTGTCGTTAGCTTATCATTATTACACACATTTATACGGATAGATTCATAAAAATATACGTAAATTCATGTTCCACAGGAGAGAAAATAGGAATATAGAATTAACATTTAGTTTGAGTTATACATACCTCAACTTTTACCATCTATTTTCATATTCCTATTTTCATTCGAACTATTCTCTCCTGTGGAACATGAATTTACGTATATTTTTATGAATCTACCCGTATAAATGTATATCTCAAGTATGCAATGTTTTAACTGACTGCTATTTTTTCAGATGGCGTTAAGCCAGCAATATTGTAGAATAAATACATTCGCCTGTTAAGTAGTAAAGGTATTTGGGAGGGAATACTCGTGTTTCAAGAGATTGCTGTATAAAAATTCTTTTCAAAATAAATGATTGCATTACCCTCGATATTTTATGCCTCAAGCTGTTCTAAATAAAATACCAATGAAGCATTGCCATGCTAGTTTTTTAGATTTTATGAATATTTTATTATTTTTAGCGTATAGATAACACTGTAAAAACTATCTGAAGGACATTATGAGTATTAATTATTCTCTGCGAAACTCTCAACGTATTGATGCAATGTTCATTATTCCACATGTGATACCTGAAAGTGAATAAGTCACTCTGGTGTGTTTATTATTCAGAATCTCTAAATCGCCTTCATTTCCACCAACAACAACGTCAACTGCAACAAATATTGCTGAACCAAGGCTTTGCAAGTTATTTTTGGCCCATGTTTTCAGCCATAATTTCAATACTTCTGAATCTGATATTTTCTTCCTGTTTACCAACCCGAAATTTATATGCGCTCTCGGAAACTCATTCCTTGTCCATCTTAATGATTTTGAGCCCTTCATTTTTATTTCAACATGTTGGTGAACACATCAGCTTGGAACGACTTCGCGGATTAAGTTAATTGTTTCGCCGGTCGAAAAGGCTGTTGTTTCCAACCTTTTTCTCGAATCTTTGCAATATCAGTCTAGAATTTACGAGGATTTATCTATTTTCCTTTCAGGGGACACGTTAAGTAGCGCGGGGCACTATTTCGGTCTTATATATATATATTCTTTTGGCCGAACGTTTGTTTGCGGGCGGAATTTAACGTTGTCCTTGCCGCATAATTCTTCAGCCGATTGAGCAAATTTTTTTCACCGTTCGGAGGTTACGAAGAACGTCTTAAAATTGGGAATAATTATTTATATATTTTTCTGGAGCCTAAAATTTCCTGCAGATGTAAAACTTTGGAGATGGGACGCGTTAGTGTTGTTCTGATTTGTGGGACTCCAGAATTATACCAGTGGGTTAACAGCGATGGCTTTGTTGACCTGGAAAACAAGGTTCTAGATAGATGAGATCGCGGAAGTTTCACAAATTTGTCGGATATCCTGAAAATGCTAATAAATACTTGATAAATATGATCAGGAAATGGAAGAGAAGGAAATCGATGATTTAATTTGGACTGGGAATAAGGAAAGGAAATAACTTTGCTCACTAAGTCATGCAACTTATACCCATGCCCCAGTAATGTAGCTATATTTGACTTCTGTTTCTCCTTGAAGCTAATTTGCCATAAATACAATAAAAGAGAAAAATTTTAAAAAACCTGATAACTTTGAAGGAAGTTTTGACTTATCAATTCGATTGTTGGTGAGTGTTTGAATACGTCGATATCTTTTGAGAATACTGAGGATAGTTGTCCTTAAATGATATGATGGGAGTGCTCTCGGTTAGTAAGTGACTTAAAACATATTTACTCATTATATGTACACACTGTTCTGCTATTCTCGTTCGAAGGTAGCAAACTGTCAGCTAGTATTTAATTATGAATCTGCAAGACAGAGATGAATAGTGGAATTTGGATTGTTGTTTGAGGATGGATAAAAAAAGAAAGCGTGTTTGATAAGAAGGGGTTTGATGGACATTTTAGTCTGCGGAAGGAGAGTGGGATCCTCTCTTAGCGCTATATGTATTTTTATTATGTTTTAGAAATTTAAAAAAATAGGAGGAAAACTCATCACTGAGAAAATCTAAGAAAGGGAGATAAGAATAAAACCAAATAAATCAAGTTGATAAAATAAAATAATAAATATATACATAATAGTAATAAAAATAAAATATGTTACATATGATCTAACAGAAAATGATACAGATAGAATGATAATGGAAATTTAAAAGGTAAAAGTTTCAATGCATAAGTTATACTATTATTCACTGTACAACAATATATTATATTTATTTCAGTCATGCTAACTTATTTGAGATAACAGTGATATGTAATATATTAAATCTACTTAAATCCATCATACAAAAAAAGGTGATTAATTGAAATAATTAAATAATAAATACATAAATGTATACATGGTATAATAAAGTATGGTGCATATGATCTTTTATAATTATAAATAGAATGTGAATAAACGTGTGGAAGATAAAAATTACAATGAATCAATTAAACTACAATTCACTATGAAACAATATATTATATTCAAGTAATAATAACTTTTTTGAGATAACACTGAATTGTAATATATAAAATTTACCTGCAGAATCTATGTTGGGTGGTTAATTCTAATATATATAGGGAGATACATAGATCAATTTCATTAAACGCGAACTCTAAAAAAAAACGATATTTTCACAATGTAGAACAAGTAAAGCATCGCTGTTTGAGGATTTTATCTCAACCCACGGAGGCAGACGAGCACTCGCGAGCCCTCGCCGATTCCCATCCACTTGAATAATCCGTAGCAGCACGCGCAGGCATCGGGAATGTTCCAGACGCCTCGAGAAGCCCAATTTATCTACCTCTCCATTTTATTTTCCCGCAGTTTCCCCATTCACTGCACTATCGGACACAAAAACTCCGAACCTGCAGCGGCAATTACGGGCAAATTTGTTATCTCGTTATTCGTGCGTCTTGTCTGTTATACGCTGATACCCTTTCCCGGCCCATCCCTCATCTCTCTCTGTCGTAGGTGGAGGGCCGCGGGCAGACAGTTTACCGTTGTGTATGATTTGTGATAGGGGTTGAGGGAATCCGTGAGTGCCCTTCCATGCCTCCGCCCTCTCAGCCTGCGCTTGTCATCTGATGTCTCTTGATCCGACGTAATGCTCGGAACAAAACAACGTAGCGGAGTGGGTGTTTCCCTCCATTTAAATTTGTTTCTGGAGCGCTTTTGTTCTGGGAGATTGCTCCTTTTCGGAAGGATGCCGTCTTTATGGGGTGTGCATCTGATGCCCAATCGCATTGATTGAATATATTTCCGCGAAATTAATCAAATATTAATCATTCCCGAGCAAGATCATGCGAGTTTCTCTAGTGGGTTCAGTATCGGTTTCCAGTTGAAGAATTTTGTAGAAAATGGAGCATTTTTGTAATAGCAAAAAAAACTGAAAAGAAGAAATAAAAGGCCTTAAAAAAGGAAATTAATATTCATGTAAAACTGATTGATCCTTCATGAAGGAAACATGCAAGCAATATCTTGAAGTAACTTATACGAATAATTCATCATATTCAGTACTCACATCCATAACATATGTAAAAAACATTTAAAAACTCAGGATCGTTAAAAAAGTATTCTGTAGGACTAGTAGGATAAGTTCGCGAGCAAATGTTCATTTTCTTTGGTAAGGCCTTACCTTGAGTATACATGTGTATGGGGCATAGTCAAGTACTGTATAAGGGAATTAAAAAAGATACAACGAAAGGCGATACGTTTTGTTAAATATTGCAACTATAAATCAGTGAGCGTTATTAATATGATTTAAAACAGGATGGGAATATTAATAATATCAAACATTAATTCAAAGGATAAATTTACATTTAAATTAATAACTTCAGAGAAAGTATAGGTCACAATAAAACAATCGAACGGGTGTTCCCGAATCTTATGCAGTCAGTGAGACGCAAGTTCGAAATATGGCAAAACCGCAAACTTCCGGTCTATCACAGCGGATATAAGTTAAATAATATCCACAGCATGAGGATCGAAAACAAAAACTATCAATTTTTAATGGTAAAGAAACAGAGTTCAAGAGTACTTCGCTTTATTACTCTTCTTTATCATACGCGTTTTTTCTTGATCTTACTTACTTACACCCCAGTAGTCTCTCTGTTACCACAAACATGAACAACACTGAAAAAAGTAAATGAAAAGTACCTTTTTCCCAACCCTGTGCCAAAAGAAAATCGAAAAACATGCAATTCACGAAGATGGTAGAGGGACCATTAACTGTGTATCGATAATGAAATCTCCGATGAAATTATCCACCACCTCAGCTCTATTATGGATCAATGTAGTTGAATTATCGTTGTAGCTAACAATAAGCCGGCAAGAGATTTGGATTCGAGCACTTGTGTTTTAGAAGTGTTGTCGGTGATTACGTTTATCCGATGCGCTTTCCACGCTGTCGGATTCTAACATACGCTATCGATGGGATATTCCGGCTTTTGATGGTTTTTCTATCTCCTCGGCTTTGTATATAGCCACGAATTGATCTTTCCATGCGATAGTGAGCCAGTCTGCTCAGCGGGTAATTAGCTTTCAAACGAAATTATAATTATACTTGTCGATTAAGGCTATGCTGATAAAGATTGCCGTCATTCACTTCCCATTTGTGCTATTAGAACTCAAAAGAGATTCAGGCTTAGATTGATACATCAAGCATTTCTCCGAAACGATACGTGGTGATACATTTCCATTTATTCTAAAATCCCGAAAGAATTGAACATACTATGCTCAAGAGCTTTGAAGTTTTTAACATCAAAATTACAACACTCCGATTTATTTTTACCATTCTTGCATTTTGCAGCGCGATTTATTTTACCCAACAGGAAGCTTAAGATGATTAAGATTTTCATTTATTAAAGCTGTATGAACGAAATAAACTATTTAGCAATTATCCCACAAGTTAGGGCATGGATTCACAGGAGAATTCTTTTCTGTTCTGGCTCAATTAAGAAAATGATATTTATGTTAAATTATGATGCTCCTATTACCATTCTTGGAATGTAATTAGCTATAACCCATCCATATATACTTTTTATTGACTGCTAGACATATAAGCATTTAACCTTAGAAATATTTTGGAGGAAACTAACACTGCATATATTAATGTGATAGAAGAAACTTCCATCACGATATGAAACAAAATTATGAAAGATGCTTCGCATCATTAAATAGGTTTAGACAACTGATTTATCTGCATTGACAATTATTCACGAAGAGAGTCGGAACCTTAATAATCTTGCAACAAAGTTGATGACAAAACTAATGTTTGGACTTACATTTGGAAAACAAATATTTATGTTTAATTAATTATGCTACTGCGGAGAAAATAACAGAGAGGAAGACAAAGCCATGATGTTAGATAACATAAAGGGAGGAAGAAGCTATTTAAACAAAAGAAATGGAGTTAAATAAAGGGTATTAAGTTACATAAACCCACCAAAAAGTGGAACAATTGATCTGTGTATGCGTATTATGCACGACACGTCCTGTAAATGTACGATCATTAATTTAAGATATGCTAGCTACTGTGTTACTTTCGCAATCCTACTTCTTTGAATATTCTTTTGAATTTCCACCTGGAAAATTTTGTGCGGTGTTTATTAATCACCTTCCTTTCATTTTCTCTTCCCTCTCCTTCATCAGGTGTGCGGTAAAGTCTTCGGCAACGCATCCGCCTTAGCCAAACACAAGCTGACTCACAGCGACGAGAGGAAATACGTGTGCAGCATGTGCGGAAAGGCTTTCAAAAGGCAGGACCACCTGTAAGTAAGACAGTGTAAAGCAGACACGAGTTTGCGGGGGGTCGTTCACACGCTTCACTCCCTTCCCGCCAGCGCCACTAGCACATTCATTGCGCGGCCAAAGAAAGAAGCTCTCGCGAAAGATATTCAAAGCAAAAGCGCTCGCATTGTGGGGAAAATGAGGCTAATTTTCTGTTCCTAATTGCCGAATGGATTGCCATCAAAGGAACGGTGTAATGAATTGTCTAAATTCTTTACTATTCAGCTTTAAAATAAACTGAAGAGGTTTAGGACTAATTGGATACGTTTTGAAGTACACTACCTATGCTAAAATGATACTTTTCGGAAGCTTATATATTCTTGCGAGATATACTCTATGTAAAAGATTTAATTGGTGGCAAAAGAAGGTGTTTAAAAAACCGCTAGATTATAGGAAGTTTATTTAAAATTCGACTGAGGAACGACGTTTGTGCTGATTCAACAGAAATATCATTTCATAGAATTTTCAAAAATGCAACACTGTTTTTTAATTTTAATATGGAATCAATGTTAGAAATTATCATTTGAAAACGTCCGTTTCATCCAAAATAATATATTCACCTCATCTGCTTGGGGCTCATATATTCATAAAATTTGGATGGGAAAACTAAGAACTATCTGCTTAAATACTTGCGCTCTTTTCCAAACTGTGTATGGAAATGTAGGAATAGAGAAAAAATATGGAGAACCCGTTTCCCCATGATGAAGGTCTTCCGTAGTGCTACGTTTAAGATACCATTGAATCCTTAGAAATGTAATAGTTTTCAGAATTCGAACTGACATAATTGTGAATATTATTACTTACTTTAGGAGAGATATCGCCATCTAATCGATTGATTGACATTTAGATTCAAAATTCAAAAATTCACAATGCTAAGGTGGAGATAACTCTACATTAAAATATTATTTTGTTTTAATTTTCATTGTGGAAGTGTTTTTTAAGATCTAAACTCCGGTAATGTGCAAATATATATCGTTTGTGCGACATACATTCACATTTCTTGAAGAAAGAAAATGATATGCCAACAACCGTCAGAAGTGAATGTTGGCTCAAGTACAGTATCTGTATATATTAATCAAAAGGTTTCCTTTAATACTTATTCCAAACGAAATTTAATTAAATATTTTATATTCATGCTATTTATATTTATTGCAAATTACAAATGAAAATTATTTTAGTATATATTAAAGTATATACCATTATCCGTGCCTTATACGCGTGCCTTTAAAATTCGATTCAAAATCTCGCTACAAATTGTAGAGAAGCAATGAGAAAATTTTTATTACCCCGCTGGCGCTATTCATCAACAAACGATCGGTTTTAAGAATCGAGAGCTTATATTTATTTCCATTCGAATGAGAAAATCTCTATTTTCTGTATATATCTCCGTTTCGCAAGGAGCTATCACATCAATCGAGGGAATTTCTACGAATTTTTTGCCCCGATTTGTGCCGAACATCGAAAATTTGATTAAAATTTAACGTCCACGTGAGTACCCTCTGATAAGGTCAAACGTCAAATCTGAATTACCCATTAATAACTTCATAAAGTTTGGATTATAAAGACCGGTGGAGCGTATAAAATATTGCTGCGAAATGATCGCCGACTTTGCATTAAATATCCATTTCCTTTTAATATACGTTCAATCATGTGAAAGGGGGCTCGCCGTACATTTATAGCCGAAACGCCTACGGGTTAATAACCCTCGTGCTTTTATAGCTACTCTACCGTTTTGTTCGTTTATTCGTTGAATTACCTTATCCGAATGTATATTTAGAATCCATAAGTACGAAAACTACGTCTAGTTATACGAGAATATAACAATCACTGTTAATGTGGATTGGATTCTTAGTAAATGTTAAGGTCATATGCGCATGTCCACTTATTTGAGGGATTTAATTGATACATTCTAGAAATTTTAATTAAACTGAAACAGAGCTTTAAGGATACGTACTACTTCGTAAATAAAATAGTTCAAAATTTGTTCACATGAGAGAGTAGTGGCATATTTCTTCATTCGAGCTTGCTATTAAATGTGTATTAATCCAGAAAAATTCTCATCAATAGTTAATTAGGTTTAGTTACCGTCTGATTTTTTTCTTCCCCTTTGTTCTACGCCCTCATAAAAAATCTGTGGTATTTTGAGTCAGTTCTCGCCTCCTTAGTGGAAGTGTTAATATGCAAGGGTTTATATTAAACCTTAAATCCAGGCAAAATGGTACCAAATACTTCCCTTAACCAAATTTATAACTAATAATAAAGTTAAAAGTGAGATTAATGATTATATTTCGGACGGTACATTATTTTGAACTTGAAATGCAGATAGATAGACGTGGACTTAAGTAGATAATAGAAAGAAATGTTGAATTCATAATATTTACAAATTCAGATAGGAACTAGACAGTTAGAAAATTGATCCCTCTTATTTTGTCTCACAAAGAAGATAATAAATCATATAATCATTGAAGTAAAATTAATATTTATAATTTTACACTTGAAAATGCTAAGATGACAAATATAATTCATCAATTTGTTCTCCATAAACAATCGCTAGGAATTCATATTATACGTGATGTAAAATGACTCTTTTTGATGGGTCATTTTATGGATGCAATCTTTTTACGCAGTTAAAGTATGGAAGTTTTCATTGCTTGTTTCAATAAGTCAAGGGTGAGTGCTTGTGAGTGATGACTAATTTCCTCTTCTATCGACAACTTCACGAACCAATATCTCCTGTCTCGTTAAGGTCTCCAATTATCACCTCGCAACAAATGCAGCCCAACATGACCCTTCGTTTGACGTCAAGTTTTTAGCAACAGATTTCTGACCTAAATCCGTCCCGCCATCGATCTGACGCAATAGTATGTAACACTCATCTCCGACTTATGGCTTCACGGCTTGCGTCTTTCGATTTCCCCTTAGACGTGACTTCTTCGCTGTACCAACAGCATCTCTTTGTATCCCCATCCAATTATACTATTACTATTATCGACAACTCAACGTGCGACAACTCACCCGGCGGCAGCTCATTCCGCGAACAGCAGATCGCTACGACAATTGAAAAATATAATAAAAAATTCAAAATAATGGAGAGAGATTATTTTTACCGATTCCTGGTTGGCTTGTTGATAGGTTATTAACTACATATCTAATAATAAATAAATCGTGCAATGAGCGAGTCAAGCGGTCAGTTGACGCACGGTGCGTTGTCGGGTGAGAAGAGTTTTTGCACTCAGAGTTTTGTAACTCTGAATTGTCGCACTCAGAGTTGTCATGGTGCCCGACAACCTACCCCACCTCCGAATACCTCCACCTTTGGTATCCCTTACTTGATTCTCATGCAGTGAGTCTCCTCCATGCACAGCAGAGTTGACAAATTCTCTCAATTCACAAAATCCTTTAAAGGCGTACGTATCGCATATTTTGAAGAAAAACAATAGAACGATATAGAGATAGCTGGCAACCACGAGGAAGCGAAGGTCGTTTCGCGGAGTACACGGGGTAAAAAATCGTATGAGTGGGGGTATACCCCTCCAAGGAGGAGATGCGCGAAAATTTCCGCGCAGGCTCTCTACTATGCGGTATTATAATAAGGTGAGGAGGGATGTACGTGTTAAAGGCGGTTTCCTTAATATAAATATGAAGGATTTTTCCCCGAGAAGGGTTCGGCTAAGGGTAAAGAATTGAGCCCTCTTTACCACACGGTACTATAGTAATGATTCAAATGAATCACTCCGAATCGCCTCCTCTAAAAACAAAAAAACACGGCCATGGAGCGTCGCTTATGCAAATCTCTCCCTCCCGTTAGACTAAGAGATCATAAACGTGGAAAAAGGTGTAAAAAACCCCATTTTCATCCCCCGTGAGTAACTGCTTAACTTTTCAAACGGTCGCTCGAAATTAAAACCGAGGACGGAGAAATGCCTTTTATGGAGGCATCCTCGGTCCGTAAAAATGCCGGATTTTTTACGTATCCCGGTTTTATCTCGGCTTGTGCTGGGAGTCAAACGGGTTGTAGCGGACGGAGTATCGCAGGTGCGCGGCGTCGAAATTATTAAAGTTTAGCGCAGCGTTTATCCTCATGATTTATTAATGGACATCCGCCTTTGGGTCGTCAACTTTTTTCGCGCCGCGGACGACGTCGTAATGGATGCCGATGAATAATTTACGCAATAAAAGAAGAAAAAAGCGATTCTGCTCCTTGGCGAATTATTTGGAAGTTTCGGGCTGGTTCCGGATGCGAATTTGCGATACTTTGGAGGATTTTTAAACGCCGTCGACGGGTCTCTCTTCCGCCTAATTTTGTTCATCTCGCGGACGTGCCGAATTACGGGACTTCCTCTTTCAATTTGTGCTATTATGAGTTTCCAATCACGAGATTGGGAATGTATCTGGAGATATTTACAGTTGGATATCGCGCCCTGATATTCTTATCGTCCGGAAGTGAATCTGATACAGTACTGAGGGTTTTCCCGACGTTAATTAATTAATTAATATATTTAGGAAGTCGAAAGATTGGGAAAATGTTATACAGATATCATGGAGGTAATTGGCAGAGCATAAGTGTGCTATCCGTTTCAAAGAAAGAATGTCAATAAATGCTAGAAATGAATCAGTTTAAAACATAATACAAGATATGACACCACGTGGGCTGTTATGCATGTGAATTTCTCCCAATAAGAAATGTATATATGTAATTTTAAATCCTAGATAAACGCTGACATTAAGTTAATTTTGATTACTTTATCGCAAACTTAAACTTAAACAAATCTTTCCTTCGCAAGTCATTTAGTAGGTCCTTCTGACATGAATTTTACTATGAACATAACTTCTCATATTTTTCACAATTATGCACCTAATATAATGATAATCCTATTTATCTTCTTCATCATTTAGTCTTCTCACAGGAGTGTTTAAGGACATTTCTGATTTTTCATCATACTTACGATCATCTTCAATTTTAAAATGCTCTAGACTTCTATTTGTTGTTGTAATTAGCTCGGGAGATCAGCGGAAATGTTTTTCCTCTTTTGCTTCTTATCAGTTTTACTATAAGAATATTAATAAAGATGAATATTATAATATTATATTAATATATATTCCGTGCTATAATTTAATTTCACTATTTATATTTAATGGGGTCTATATTTACTGAAATGGCTTCAATTTCGTTCTAATTATTTAAAAAATAATTTATTGAAATTGGGAGTAATTCATTTACTCTATTAGCGTGGGTGAGATATGTAACTGGACGCACTGACAGCGCTAGTAGATTTAGATATAGCCTAATCAAGAGATCCTTCTCTTTGGTTCCGCTTCGTAGGTTAAAGACTCCCCCGTCCCAACATCGCAATAGATAGTAAAGACCAATTAGAAGACATCGTCGCGTCAAATCAAGTAATACCTCTTTACAGGAACGGCCATATGCTGACTCACCGGAACAAGAAGCCCTACGAATGTAAGGCCGAAGGGTGCGGAAAGTCATACTGCGATGCGCGTTCGCTGCGGCGGCACACGGAGAACCACCACACCGGTAGCTCGTCCGCTGCTGCCAATGCGGCTGGCTCGGGAAGCTCCGGATCCGCGGCAGTAGCCTCCGGGGGCGGCAGCGGGTCGTCGGCGGGGGGCAGCGGAAGCGGTGCGGCGACCCCGGAGGACTCTCCGGCGACATGCATCCAGTACGCCCCGCCCCCGCCTCCGTACCCAGCAAGTGGATCAGGAAGGTCGACGGCTCCAAGTCAGCTACAGCAGCTTTTGTCTGCGGTTGGGGGAAGTGAAGGTAGCTCGGGGACGACTACGTCGAGCTCGGCGACTTCTGGGAGTCCGGTGGCTTCGACCGCCCCAGCAGCTCTTCAGGTAACTTACCAGAAGGAATCAGGGTCTCCACTACCGGAGGATCTTCCTCAAATTGCCGGACAATAAAAATTGGTTGCATAAAATTACGACTTAACAGCCTGTGGTGTTGTAAATGCAACCATATGTCCCATGAAAACCTGATTTTTTTCCTTTACGACGGAAAAGTAAAAATTGCAAAATAATTATTGAGATACAGAATCATTTAATGGATCTACAAAAATTTATTTCGTTCAAAGATCTTTTTCGATATTACGTTTTAAATTTCGAACATTTAAATTTTAAAGTTACTTTAAATAGATATTATTAATATTTTAATATACTCCATGTCTATATGTCGAGTCATAATGACATCTTTATAACAACAAATGGGTACACGTACTACGCCACTCCATCGCTAATTACATTTAGATAAATTTTCATTGTTTTTTTTCGCATATAATGTAAAGAAGGAAAGTTGGGGTACGGCTGTTAAATAATTAGAGGTTTAAAATCTCCAATAGCCGCTTTTGTCGGCGTTCCTCTTCTCATTCCCCGGTATTCATAGAAAATAAGAAAATACACCGCACTTTTTAAGAGCACTCAATACATATTACGTTCAGTTCAGTATCTAATCACTCCTGAAAAAGGATGCACCGCATTCGAAATACGTATTAAGTGCTACGTCCTTTCTTGTTTCCTCGGAATACCGGGGAATGAGAAGAGGAACGCCGACAAAAACGGCTATTGGAGATTTTAAACCTCTAACTCGCAAATAATGTGCTATTATTTTGTTATGGAAGTAACGAAAAATTTTTATTTTACATAGAGATCTATTAATGTCTATTTTACTGCGTGATAATGAAAGTTTGCAAATCCATATAAAACTTTCAATGATTTCTAGTATCTGCTTGTTTTCAAGTTAACCACTTATCTTCATCTATTTATCCTAGTTTGAATCGATATGTTTTCAGCATTTTTAAATTTAAAAAATAATTATTGCTACGAATTTCGTGAGGAATTCATATATAGATAGGATATTTCTCGATGTCTCAATTTAAAATATAGATGATGGAACATTCCAAGATAATTGAAGAAAAATACTTAATTTTACTATTTTTGAGATCCAGTAAAGACGAGTATCTTTAAAGTATATACTTATATGATAGCGTACATTAGAATAATTTTACCATTCTCTCCTCCAAAAGGCGACAGCCAATTCTCAGACGGTTAGCAACGATGGGTTGACCAAGCAACAGCTGGAGTTGATTCAGCAGATCATGCAGCAAACGCAGCAGCAGCATCAGCTTCAGCAGCAGCAGAACAACAACAAATCCTCCAGCTCTTCGTCGAACAAGGGGAAAGTCAGTAAAGTAAGTGATCACAGCTAATCCTTCAATGTTTTATACTACCTCGTGTCGTTTTTAACAGTGATTCCCATGCTATATTATTATTATTATTTATTATAAACGTAAAAAGTGGACAGTCGTCCGGTGGTAACGTCAAATATATATAAAGACAAAAAAGAAAAATATATAAAGACAAAAGGAAGAAGATTATAAAACACACAGCATTCCTCTGCTGTACCTTATGTTAACAACCAATTAGTTATACATTTAGTAATTAAAGTAGTAAGTATCGTGAGTGAATATATTGTTACAACTTAGAAATTATTTAGGCTCGTCCTTCGATTTTTCGTCGAAATGTTTTATATGTACTTGGGAAGGGGTTAAGAATACCTTCATGTAAATCATTCCATTCTTTTGCAGTTCTGTTTACAAAAGAGTATTTCCCAAAGTTCTTTTTAGGTGGCTCGACATATATCTTGCAAAACTAATCATATTTACCTATAAATCTTGGGCCGTATAACCTGCTCTGAATCTCCTTCCAATATTGTGCGAGTTACGGTACAGATTCCGTTATAAAGTGATCTATTTTTCCAAGTAAATCATTTTTGGCACTCCTAAACAAAGATAAAATTCTCTCAACAAACCCATATCCTGAAACGAATCTTATTTTTCTCAATTGATCGCATTTAGTTTATTTTTTCCTAAGGTGAAACCAAACATCAGCAATCCGTTGTATAACATTAAGTATTAAACAATCTATCCTAGTTATAATATCAAGACAAGGAACTATTGTTCTTAGAATCGTAATTACATGTTTAGACTGTCCTACAATTTAGCTAACTTATTATGTTTCACTCATCTGTGCCTTTGTTGACATTAATAATAAATTATCCTTTTTAGACTACCTGACAAAATATATGTGATTTTGTAATATCGCTCAACTACTCAGACATGAATGTAGCCCAAGGAAGATATCAACTTACCGCAATGCAATAAAATTTATGTATAAACGTTTTGAGCTAATTCTGTATCGTATCAAGAAGTGTCCAATCAAATTCACTTAATACGCAATAACAACGGTGTATTATTTACGGATCAATATACTGACACCTGTATCAGAGCCTAATCAGCTATATTTCTTAGATTTTCTCTTGCGTTCTTATCATAAATCAATTCGAGCCATGCTGCTGTATTTATTCTTCATATGATATCACCTAGAAGGGCAAACTTTCTAACACTTCCGTTTCATTCAAGATATCCATATACAGATGAACACACATGAGCATACATTTAGTTAAGTTCGTGCACAATAAAATTCCCTATTCAACGACCACTTCTTCATTTCTTTGTAACTTACCCCACCTTTTATGTCATTTAGCAACTTCTGCCTTTGTCTTTCCCTCTGTCTCTTCCCTTATAATCTACCCTCTCATACTTTCTACAGCAGCTTTTCTTCTCTCAGTATTTGACCCACTCATTTCCTCTGTCGATGCTTAATTGCTTCAATTCAAGATGCCCACTTCTTTATTCTTTTAACTGAACTTTATCGAACTCATGAATACCTCTAAACTGCCGAAGTACTCCAACATTCTTAGGAGTATGTTTTGAGAGTTTATCTTTCTCTTTAACTGAATCGAGAATTTTATTACTCCATTCGCGGAGGGTAAATATTTCAATTCGACGACGTTCTTAGTCACGAAATCCTTCACGGAATCAATCACCTCCCCAAGAATTACAAGTTCCTTCGTTAAGCGCCTCTAACTTGGACAATAAACGCGATTCATCCCTTCGGATCCGGTGGGTAACGACTTCGCCCTTCAGGAGCCATAAAAAAATCTTCGCGGCCGTAATTGCGTATTACGCCGCGTTTTAAGATAAAACATTCGCCGCGTGGTGCATATAGCTCCTTAAAAAAGATCCCCGGCATGAAAGCGTCGCGGTGGAATCTTTCCCGTGATGTGGCGCGTCTTCCATAAAACGGAACGGTCTACGAAGCAAGATTTCGCGGTAAAAAGTTAGTAAAATTCTGGGCAAGGGGCTTTCTAGGCAGAGGGGAGTTCGGGCTTTCTCCGCTACTCGGCGCTGCTGCGCGAGATTGATAAAGGACATTTTCCTGGTGAGCGATAATGCAGAGCAAAGTACTAACCATAACCGCAGCCACTTTGTGGTCCACCGCAAGAATTCGCCCAAGAAACAAGGGAGCGTAATCATGCGTGTTTTGAAGAAATTCATACGCGTCCTGTTTCGATACGGGGGCGATGTGAAATATTTCGTGGCATAGTTGGCCGAGTATGCGTCTTGGAATAATTAAACCGAGGACAAATTAATTAAGAACTCCATGTAAATGGGAATACGCCCGTATGGATTCCCAGGGTATTCATTAATTAGCGCTAACTTCCATCGTTTAATCGTTTTCATGATCCGAATGTCGGGGATGATTAGCTCCATGAGAATTTAATTTTGGGATAAATTGCTTAAAGTCTTCTTCTTTATGAATTATAGTACTGCATACTTTGAAAGCTCGATCAGTAGAACTATTGCACGTATGTTTTGTTCATCTCTCAGTAGTTCTACAAGTGAATGAGGAGAGTAGACTTTGTATGTTCCACAATATATTTTATTTCTATACATAATTCTATTCACAATTTATATTTTTTATTTATATTGAATTTAAGTTATCACATTGAAATAAAATATATTGCGGAAGACACAAAATCTACTCTCCTGATTCAGTTGCAATGACGTTCCACAAAGTCCAGTCTTCTCATATTAATTTTCGTCTTACAAGCCCTGAAATTTCCCAATCCAATGTCCTCTCCAATAAAATTGTTTATTAATTCCACCTGTTATACACTTTAGAATACTCTCTAACTTCTTCTTTTCGAGTAAAAATTATCTTCTTGGATAATCGACATTTGCCCACTGTTCAGCCGACCAATACCTTTGTTGACCTCGTTCATAAATCTCTCCTCCAGCAATCGTCAGTATTAATTTTGCCATTAAATAGCCGGGTACTCCTCAACGTGTTAAAACTAGCATTAATACCGTGGTTTTCATTGTTTAAAAAAACGCTTGTGAGCGTCAATTCATGCGTGTTTCTTTATTTCTGCATCTCATCGAATTACGATAACTTTCACCTTTTTTCTTTAAGTAGTTGGTTAGTGTATATCCTCATCCAAGTAAATTATTTTTTTCTCTCCCCCGTCTTCTATTTTCACGAAAAATCGTTTTAACGGAAGATTACATGTATTTGAGAAAAGATTTCGAACATTATTCCCATCTCATCGTCTTCTCTGGGTACTTCTTTACATCTAGTTTTCACTAAAGTTCTCAGTATTCGTAAATTTATACTTGATATTCTTAATGGTAGGCTACGGAGCCGCTGCTATTGGAGGGAACTATAAATCTATCATGAAAAAAATGCAGTTATTGTAATTTATAAATACTGAAATTTTCTAAAGTTAATTAGTAACCAAAAATAATAACATCGATGCATGTTATAGTATCGATTCGCGCCATTTTTATAAATAGTGAAATGAAAATGGCTCCCTGTAAACCATTCTTAACTAGATGAATTTTACATTGATGATCAAGATAGATAGGCTTGTCTTTGTAAAGCGTTCTATCGGTAAATGCGATTAAAAGGTGAGAGAGCGTATTTAAACATATACTCATAATATAACATATTTAAAATCCCTTCCAAATCAGTTTGATTTTTTCTCACAAACTCAGTTTCGAAAAACGTAGTTCGTTTAAATGATTATAGTATAATAGGAAACGAAGTATAAACTAAGTATAAAACGAAGTACAAAACTAAATATAAAACGAAGTTCGTTTCAATTTTCACCACGAGGTACGTTCTGATCACCTCGATTACGGACTGATTCTGCATTTTTTCTGCACAAATAGATCCATTTGCCAAATTATATACATTTCTGCACAGTTTAATCAAAGCATTACCTCATTTGGGAACAAAATTTCCCGTCGATAAAGATCTGCAGCTTCCCACACGGATTTCTTCGGTTGTTTCCCCGTCGCTCTCATTCCTTCAAACAATCACGACCCACGCCGTGGTAATGTATTCCAGGAAGGGCGTGCGAGCACGGAGAAGGGCGGGGAGGGAATCGGATGGCAGCAAAAGGGTTACTCCACTATAGCGTCCGGTAAATTTTGAATCCGTCCCGCGACGGCGTCGAAATCACCAACCAGCGGAGCTCTCCACATAAAAATCCACCTCCTTTTACACGCCGACAAAATCCCCCTCTGCCCCACCCTTCGTAGAGTGTGGACAACTGACAACCGAATGCGCAATCCGTGTTCGGTGGGGGGCAAATCGGCTGAAAAAGGGGTTCGGATGGCTTGGGTGTTTAGGGAATGCGGAAGGCGGCGTCACCATGGGGTGGACAGCGGGTCCGAGGACGTGTAATTCCTCCGAGCCGGACTGTCCTTTTTTTGCGGGGCAGGAATGTAAAAAGGGATGTGCGGTTTTCGCAAAACTGCTGCTTTTTGTAGGGCTGGGTCCCGTAACAGTTTTAGGCGGTAATTTGTCGCTATTTAACCCCGGTACTGCTGTATTCGAGCGCATTTGTAGTAGGGATTACTTCAGACTTTCGCGTTCCCATGATATAGCGAAGGTATCGTAATCTAGCCATCCAGGTGTTTCGTTTAAGTTTTGATTTCGAACAAATTTGGCTAACTCTCGAGTTGTTCATTTTCATCGGAGATATGATAGTATCATCCAACGATCCTTGATTTTTGCAGAGTTTAATGAAATTTAGGAACAACCCTCATGAGAGCTGTAAAATATAAGGAGAGAAAATTGGCACGTCAGTGGTTATTATTGGTTTAAAAATCTCCAATAGCAGTCTTTGTCAGCGCTTCGCACCTCTTTGCCCCCGATTTTCGGAAACGGTGGAATAAAACGATTTACTAACCTCCTAATAAATGCCCGATGCACATTTTATTATTGATGCTATCATCTTCAGGCGAAGAAGATTGCTAATTTATTAGTAGAATACTAATTTATTGGTAGAATACTAAGTTGTTAGTAGAATACTAAGTAATCAGTAGAATGCTAAGCAATTTTCTACCCCTAAAAATGATAGTATATCTAAGAAGCCTGAAGATGTAAGCTCGCTCATGAAACCGGTCGCAAAATAAATTTTCTGTGGTAAAGTACGAAGTGTTTTCATTTTGCTTAGTATCTCTGTTTCAATTTACGTTCGGTTTTTTATAAGCAATGAAAATGACGGCTATTGGGGTATTTTTACTTCACGTTACAATTCTTTCATCTATCAATCAATACTCATCTTAAGACGGTATCATATCAAGAGAGTGCTCAAAAGAAAGAAAAGGATTGAAAATATTATTAAAATTCGCTTTAATTTATCCGTCCGGCATCGAACCCGGGTCTTCCCGGTGATACTTACTATACTATACTTGTGATACTTTTTATTAAACCGGTTTTCAATTTACATCTTCTAGCTAAGCAAGAACTTCCTATTATTTCGATAAGTGAATGAAAAAATAATGAAAAACTATCCAAATGTGTTTTATATGGGAGATATATGCAAACCACCCGGCTTCTAGCCCCGGTCTTTCTGGTGACACTTCCTATGCAGCACAATATAAGATCACCATCTCTAACTATGTGTGAAAATTCAAGCAGAAATATTTGCTGCAACTGCCTCACACGTTGTCCTACTTTTCACATATATTCCTTAAGTGAGAAATTGTAATGTGCTCTGGCATCGAACCCAGGAACAGTACGTTTTTATCTATTTTTTTCTAAACCCTAGTCTTAATATACATATTCGATATAAGCAAGAACTTCCTAGCATTTCGATAAGTGCGCCAAAAAAAATAATGAAAAACTACCTCAATGTATTTTAAACGACAGATTTTTGCATCGTCCTAGCAACGAACCCAGGATATTTTCCATGAAAGTCATTTATGTTTTCAATAGATCATAAACATATATAAAGGCTCCTTGAGTTTTGAATCTCCACCTATCCGGGAAGTATCTTTTCAAAATTCCCGAAAATCAATGCAATGCTTTTAAACGGGAAAAATCTGGATTTAGGGCCCTCTGGAATCAAACCAATGACACTGAGGTTCAAAATCGCATGTTTTCCGGAGATTAAACGTTATGGCTAATACGCCGTAAAAATTTCAAGTCAATAACGCTTGTGGTTTAGCCTGTGAATTAGTATCCTTTCTATCTATCTATCTGTATCCTTGAATGAATCCGGAGAAGGATAGATACATATGTATATTGTGGAAGCTACAAAGTTAATTTATTTGAAGATGGTTATATCATGTTTCCACGAAGTGAAGATTGAACATATAAATTCAATCAATACTCTCGACCGGCTGACGACGTCGTCCAAACATTCCCAAGAAACATCGGGAGAGCACTGATAGCGAGGGCATCATCCCCGCAAAGCCCTACAGTTGACGCACGCTAATGAATTCCGAAATTCTAATTCGGAGGAGCGGTATGAACTTGGGCGTCTCCCTCCTTCTCCTCAACTTTAATCCCCTCATCTCCACCTTATTATTTACGCCTCTGGTCCCTTTCGCCGGCCACTATTCCTCTTCACACGAGCCTTCCTCTACCCCTTCGTTCGTGAAACCCGAATTTTAATGCAGACGTCGCACGCTGGCCTGAGATCGAAAAAAGCCGGACATTGGGACCAAAATGGTTTTTCTGAGTGCGGAACTTCAAACTTCGTACGGTTATTGAAAAAGGATCGCATGTCATGATTTCGTTAGTAGTTTTGTAAAACTTTTCGGTGTCAAAAAGATACTGGGCGTCAAACCTGAGAAATTTTTCCCGGAACTGAGTGTCGTATTTTTTGCAGAAGCATTCAATTTCGTTGATTTACAGAGATTTTCCAGAAAAACTGTTGGAAAAACAACGCTGCAGTAATCTAGTTTGAGTCTTTATCTTTCGATTCGTTAAAATATTTACGCTACAAAATGAATATTTGCTCATTCAAAGCAAAACAATGGCAGACACCATTTTCGGCCGAATTTTGAAATATGTTAAGGAAAACAACTAGGTATTTGGTCCAAAGCAGACCTTCCAGAGTTCCGGAAAGCGATTTTCGATTTTTCGGCGAAATATCTCCTCCCGCGGTAAGATCTCATGCAAATCCCCCTCGTGGGTAACAAATCTTCGATCCGGAGGTATTTCGCGGTCGGGAACTTGCTCGGCGAAATGCGTCCTAATGAACGCGAGGGCTTGCGGCTTTATCGAATTTTCCCGCGGATTTTGGCGAATCTCGATCCCCGCGCCGACGGGGATGTTGCCGTAAGTTTCGAGGACGACTTTCCCAGGCTTTGCTTTTTTTATTTTTTTCGCCGCGAGTGCGGAGATGGAAAAGGTGGTTTCTTTTGAAGTGGGGATGAATTTCGGGAAATGAGAATGCGGTCACTGGTCTTCGAGTTTATCGCGGAATCACGGGGGATTCTGTTGTGTTTTTGGTAAAATCAAAGAGAAGCTTCTTCAGGCAAGTGATTCTGTTTGGTTGACCGACGACCCATCGCTGACTACCAACTTTACAATAAATATAGAAATTTTAGTTTTTATCAATATGTTATCATTTATTTATTCAGATTAATATTTACTTGTGAATGGCATGTGTGACTCCCTCTAAATCTAAGTGTAATAAAGAATATTTTGCTATTGCATGGGATTACGGGAAACCATGCATTTAGTAGTACAATTCGACTGGAAAAGAATAACAGCTCCTAAATTCCAAAAAATACTGTACGCTGATATAATGGAATACCGAATTTAATTTTGTTTCAACATTACTCTCATATGGCTATCTGTAGTGTATTGTAGCTCTAGATGATTAAGAATATACAAGCATCGACAATAGTGATCGCAGTGTTTCGATCATTTAATCAAAACCTATTCGGAAAACTCTTCGATTCTCTAAGAGATAAATCTACCGTCTATTTTCTTCTTATAAACATGACTTAGCCGTAGTGTTTATATCAAACGTACAAACAACAAACAAACGTTGTAGGTATATAAAACCTGTTCGCAGCTCATGCTTAATTTAGGATCTTCAAAAAGAGCTTCACTGATCTTCACCTGTCTCAAAGCTCTTGCCCTTGAACAGTGTTTCAATTTCACGCGACATATCATAATTAGAAGGATAAAGGAGATTGATCTATGTCAACGAAATTGAACTCGAGCCAAGCCTTCTACTTTCCCGGGCGGATTCTATGACCACTGAGCTACATCAACGTACTCTCCGAAGTCATAGCATCCTCCAGGATGGCGGGAGACCCGGGCTTGAATTCCAGTAATGTGAATTTAAATATCCCATTCACCCTTGGGATTCAAGATGCGCGAACAGTCGTGCTAATTTTAATACTTTTAATACCTCATCCTATCATAAGTAGGGTCATAATACCTGATTGACTACATTTGAGATGCAGATGAGACGAATGCGAAGGAAGATTTTAGAGGACTTGAGAAGGAAGGCATTAAGAATGGACTCCTCGACGTGCCATCTAGCGAAAGTGATAATGGAGGTGGAATTTTGGCTGGGACAGAGAAGTAGAAGGCGGAAAGGGTGCGTTAAGAGGTGGAGAGGGTCGGAATGGATATTGTCCGAGACATTCCAAGTGTCAGGGAGGAGAATAACTGGCGACGTGGAGGTGCGAAGTTTTGGATGAGGTTAAAAACCGTTGGAGAAGTAAGGAGAAAGGGGGAAGGAGACGCAGGGACTCTAAAAGAGAATAGTTTTCAACGAAGTGAGAACTTTGTCGGTGCTCTCGCGGTGTGAGTCGCGCCCGAGAGAAGTTAAAGTCAAGCGAAACTCGCTAATTTGGAAGATAATCTCTTCGCTGTGTCCTTGATACGGATCTCATTGCTATATACCACAACACTCTACGTAAACTGCATTGTTTTCGTCGTTTCTGTCTCGGATTGCGCCCCGGGTCTTTGCAGTCATTTGCATGTCATAGTCATGTTCGTAAATCATGATCGTAATTATTTGTGTAATTATTATTAAAATCTCTGTAAACCTTTATGTCAAGGGAGAGAACAACGTTACTTTGCCATTTCAGTAATTTAAAGTATTATTACCACAAAAAGTATTACTAATTATTGTAAATATTTATTAAGAACTACGTTAAAATTTGCTCCATCGACCAGGTGAGGTACGAGTGGAACTTAATTTGCCCGGCATTTGCCCAAAGACCCATCAGAAACCTCCCGTGGACTGCACCATCTTTTCAATTAAGTCTGCAGTTACATAAACGTTTATAATATATACACGCATTTATAGATATAAAAATATTGTATTTAGTGCATCTATTTATCATTGTTGATAATTATATAATTGGCGTAATTTATTTTCCATTTTTCATTGAGATATTGGTATATTTTAGGAGTTTATTTTGAGTTTAGAGGATAGCAAGACAAATGTATGTTTATATATATATCGAGCCCTGCATCCTGCACCAATTTTGTTCTAATTGTAAGTTCGATTTTCTTTCGTTTATTTACTTGCGCCTTTCAAATCTTTTGTGTGCCTTTACGTATAACTATTTACATTTTATATTCTTCTCAAATAATTTTCAACCAGCTGTTTAAATGGTTAACTGAAAACAGCCAAAAATTTACCAAGTAAATAGATTTGCTTGTTAAGTCATAGACATCAAGTGCCTCCCCAAACCTTTCAGATTCCATGCGCAGCGAAATTATTCGCAACAGTCGCAAAAGCAACGCTCGCGGGACAAAGAGCTTAGTGAACCGAAGAATTCGTCAATAAGCCGCTGCGACTCAAAAATACAGAACTCGGGAACTTCCTCATGCGGAATTGTACGATCAAATCCCGTTGACGTAAGAGGCAGAATTTAATGAATTTTAGAAAGAATAATAAGTGAACGGCTTAATTGACTGGAAAACGGGGAGGGAAAGATTAATGCAGAGGAGAGAAAATTATGAAAGAAAACGATCGAGCGGATTCTTTCGATAGCTACTGAACCTCGAAAACGCGGAGAAAAAGAATTCGCGGAGAGAAAAAAACCGCGCAGAAGTAACCATAAGTCAAGCGTGATAGACAGAGTAATATCCGCTCGCCCCTTAATCTCCTTTCAAAACCCAACTCTTTTGTTCTGCTACTCTTATCGAAATAGACTCGAAAGAAATTGAAGGATCGCGCGATGCGGAGGCATTTTCCCCTCCGTCGTCGAATCTAGAGGGAACGGGGAACGAATGTTCGATATCTCGCAAAGGATCGAAGTTTGCGCGGGTTTTTCTTTCTTCCCGCGGTTTCCCGCCGTCCGCTCGTCTAAGTACGCGGTAAAAGGGATTTTGAAAGGAGTTTTTTCTCGAGGGAAGAGTTCGCTTTGACCTTAACGAGATTGAGACTTATAGTCAAGATATCGGAGGGAAAAGGAAACGATTTACGCGTCACGAGGTTTTACTCGCTTTAAGATTTTCGCACGGGCGGGATTCTTTATCCGGAAGAAGGCAATTCGTTCGATGAATGGATATCTCTAGAATTGGGAATCGAGCGTTGTATAGGACGAAGCAAGGAACGGAGTTTCAAAAGGCTTCTTAATGGATTAGGTGTCTTTGTATCTGGCGTTTCTTTCATAACGGGTCCGTTTCTTGACAAGTTCTATATATGTTGTCCTTTGACAGGTACTTCGATCGTGCCCTGGCCTAGTATCAGGCATCCTTCTCAGATGTATTCCTCAAATAGAGTTTTGTCTACTGGAAATAATTGGAAGTGTTAAGACTTTTGTTTTGAATAACCGTAACAATGTTATAATTAGTTTTATATTCACTTTTACTGGGCGCACTATTGGGAGTAAATATAGAGAATGTGAATAAATAATCATTAATAATCTATGAGCCAAATTTCTCTAAATTCTTCCTTTCTGTGGTAATAGTTGATACCTTATTTATAAAAATCTAAGACGAACAGAATTTTAAGACAATCTCCTTTCCTTATACCGTCACAACCAAAATAATTGTTTTAGAGCAATAACATGGTATTGGAATAAAATAGTTAGTCAAACTATATGTGAGAAAAAATTATACTTTTTATTAAAGCTTTATGCATCAAATATAAAAAAATAGACCCCTTAAATAGAAAATTATTCGGATATATATTCAATTTGTTACAATATTGGAAAACCTTAGAGGGATAAGCTAAGTATAATTTAAGTTGAAAAATTTATATGCTTCTGCCATTCTTGTGCATCATTTCGTGAATTTATATTTTCCTTCAAAACAATATAATAAATAAATATATTACTCTGATAAAGGTAATAACTATACTATGTGGTTCAATTTACCAAAGGAATTATTAACGTTTGTAAGGGTAACCTCCTTTTATCCGGAAGAATTTAGGATAATAAAACAGACGGTTAGATTCCAGAAAATATTTGTATATATTTACCTGAAAAAAACTTGGATTTAAGTATATTAAGATAGATTAACTATATCCTTTTTCATCTTACATTATGTATTGGTAATGTATTCAGCCATAAAGCTTAGAAAAAGGTCAGGTAGATCAATACCATTTTATAAACACTAACGAACTGGTATTAGGTCAGACCTCGCTGTTATTGGGTCGAGGCGTTTAGCGTCCCTCCGCTGCTACGGTTCCTTCACCAGAAAAACACCGCCCTTAGAGCATTTTTTCTGAAGAGACCGTTTGCCTCGGCAAGAAAAGTCTCCAATGACACGGCATAGAGTTAGAAAAAGAACGGCAAGTCGCACAGAAGGATAGGGAGCGTATAGGGAGAGGTCCGATACGCACGTACGCAAAGGGGGAAAAAAAGAAAAATAATGCCCCGACTTCTAGATGAACGAAGGGGGGATAAGAATGCACAATCCAAAGCATCGGAGTGATATAACGTCTTTTGAAGACGAAAGAGTTCTTTTCCTCGGAAGGGAGACAACAACGTGTGGGAACCCTCCACGTGATGGGCGGGGTGGGCATGTATAAGATATTCCGGGAAGGAGAAGGGTTTGCATCCAGCCTCGCATTATGTGAATACACCCTTCTCTCTCTGCCAAATATCTTTTCCGAGCATCCATTCCATTAGGTAACCCCACACCACCTCCGCTAACCCTTTTGGGGAAAGTGGTCAGTCCGGTAGGGTACGAGAAGGGGGATTAAGGGTCCCGCGCCAGGGTGTGGAGTGGGTAGTGTTTGGTTGAAGATGAGAGGCCACAGCTTGACCCCCCTGACGCGTCCGGTTTAGAGATTCCCATGGAGGGAGTGGTTGATGGGGGGGATGAGGTTTTTCCTTCATTCATTCCCCATCTCACCCTTTTGGAATTTTTATCTCCTTCGAATCTTTGGCCCCGGTTCGGGCGGATCGGCGAGGAAGAATTTCTCCTCGGACTTTGCTCGTTGAACGCTCAAGATGGTCCCAAGGCACGCTTTCTTACTTGACTTTCCATACCTGATAGATTCAATAACTTCTGCGGTGTATTCATTTCGATTCCTGGATGGGATGTGCCCACGGGTGAATTGAAACTTATACGATTCGAGTGCCTCTTCTTGCGGGTTCGGTGGTTCCGATAGTGATTGTGCTCGTTCCACGATTGCGGTGTATAATTTTTGGCGATATCCCGGATGGTTGTTAGAAAAGGGTATAGTATTGTAAGGTGGTACGAAGTTTGATTTTCGGGGCCGGATTGAAACGGGGAGCAAGTGAAGCGACCGACTTAATGCGTAGGAATCAAAGGACGATCGTTTAACGTCAGAAACCGAGCCTTAAACTATACAAAATCTAGAAATTTCTGTAATAAATACAATGAACTGCTAAATATAACTTAAATCCGTTTATAACTTCGGACTTCCATCGATAATTTGGCCATAAATGTGATTTTAGTACATTATTATATGTCGATTTCTTAGCAGTGCTTCTACAGCTAAGGTTATTTCGCATACATCGACTCCCACCGGAATCGAACTCGGGGCCGCTTTCACCAAAGCCGAACGCGCCGCCCACTCGGCTATCCGGGTGCCCAAAACGTTTAAACTACCTGCATTAAAGACTTCAGTACATATAGTTTACTTAGGTAATGGCAAAGTCGTATTTTACTATTTTAATCATTCTATTTGGAAAACATTGTTCGATATCCGTCCTAGAATAGTACTTTTTGGTGAAACAAGGAAAAGTTTGTAATTACAGACCTTCAAACTCCTTAGTCGAGAATTGTTTTG
This sequence comes from Sympetrum striolatum, assembly GCA_947579665.1. NCBI lineage: Eukaryota > Metazoa > Arthropoda > Insecta > Odonata > Libellulidae > Sympetrum > Sympetrum striolatum. The sequence goes on along the minus strand of OX388351.1, from coordinate 38,877,008 downwards.
GAGTCTTCTTCAAGTAAATTCAGTACAGCTTTCTAAGGAATCAAACAAAAATATATATAAATTAATAAAACAATATTTAGAAATGAAAATATTTATGGGTTAATTTAGATGCTAATAACTATATATATTTTTATAGAGTGTAAATATGGATTACATTTTAATACTGTTCCTTGAGCAATCATAAAGTTTTCCAGCGATTAAGTCATACTTTACAATTGCAAACATTTCAGCTTATAAACAATGCTCAGACTACCACGACTCTCATAAGATCTGTAACTACAGGTAAAAATTAATTTTGTGTTTTATGTGCTCAAACGGCTAACGATTTTATCTATCGGTCGATATTTAACCTCTTTATGTCCCTATAGTCGTGATTGAGACGCGCTTCTTCCTACTAACATATACTTGAAGCATATTTCTTCTCGTTATTATAAGAGTAGACACTGCTCCATGATATAAGATAAGTCTAGTATAACGTAGTCCTCATATCACGAGATTCCACGATCATAAAAATCCCTCTTATCATCCCCTAATCTCCGCGGAAATCACGAAAAACTTCCGCCGCCCATATACATACGCGGTGATTTTTCCAGGCTGAACATTACTTACGTACCCGGCCAAATATATGGGCGCAAGAATCATTGTATTCCAATACGTCAGATCCTTCGATAAGCCATTACCTCAAAGCGGGAGAAAAGGTTTCTTTTGTACCGCACACACTAGAACGGCCCTCTTCGGGCACCCCTTCTCCCACGCCCCGAATTTATTGCAATGCAGAGGAAAAGGGATTCCACTTTTTTCCGCCCGTAATTCATCCTCCCTTTCCCCACAATGGCCATTTCCTTTTCTTTCCCTCCGCGCGTTATTCCTCTTCCCCGTCATCGTTCCTAGGCCCCGCGATGATTACCGGCCCTTCTCCGTCTTTTTTTATTTCCTCCACTCCTTCTTCCGCTTCCTCTCTCTCTCTCCTCTCCTCACTTCTTGGCTCGTTCCGGAAATTTACGCTCCCGAGATGTCGCCATCTTCCCGCGCGGTAATTTAGGGCCGCTTCCCGCGCAAAGACGGGCCCCATTAGATTACGGAATGGCGCGCGAACAAAAGAATCCCTCGCGGCCTAGAATGCCTCGAACGAGAGGTTATTAATGAGTTTTTATAACGTCCCCCTAGAAAGCTGGAGTCGAATCTTGGGATTTATCCGTAATGGACAACCGTGGGGTCATTATAGGGCGTTTAGGGCGCCTAACTGGGACGGTCGTAATTTCGCGAGATGTATTTTGCCCGAAAATTCCTTCCGGGATTTACGTCGTGAGTGACCTTCTTGTTGGCTCGATATTTTATGGAATGAGATTAAAATACGTGGGTGTACTTTGGGGCTCTGCTCTGCTAAATGTGAATCTTTAAAATTCATTAAAATCGAGTCGAATGGGGGATAAAGGAGATGTTTTTAATACAGCAGCATAATTTATCCGACGAATTTATTGTTATCATTAATCGGGCTGCAATTTGGAATCTTCTTTACGGTGTCAACCGTATACACTCAATAATAAATAAAATAGCACAACCTTAATAGAATACTATATCATTTTCTCATGTGAGTTCGGTATCGGCTTGAAGTTGAAGTATTTAGCAGAAAATGGAACATCTCTTCAATAGCAATAAAGAAAACTTAAAAAGAGGAATAACTGGGATATCTAAAAATTAGTGAAATGATCCTAAAACAAGAGATCGACCGCAAGGAAAATGGTACGGAAGACCTGCGCAAACCTTCGCTGGATTGAATCTTTCAAATGCAAAAGGGAAATTAAAATTAATCAGAAATACAAAAAACGCCAATTAAGGATGTGCCAAGCCTGTAACGACTTGATTTCGAGAACATCAAATTTATATGAATACGAATTTGATTTGAGCAAAATAGAGGAAAATTTGGCCCCCTAGAAACCTAGCCATGAGGTCATTTTATTTTTTTTACTATGGGTTTTTATTAAGAATCAAGTATACCAGACACCAGTTCCTGGTCTACCAGAACTGTGCCATCGAATTCCTGCAGATATTGAAAATGTTACGCCTGAAATACTGCAAAACACTAGGAGAGAGTAAAATACAGATTCTGCCACTAATGCTGCACACATGTATTAAATTTGTAAAAAAAAACATTTTGAGTTACTATAATTCTAGAAACATACCACTAATAAATATCTTAATTAACTCTCAAGTTATTACATTTTGTATTGTTGCACGATTAACCTGGCCACAGCAATAAAATTACAAATAGATAAAGTAAATAATACATGTGATATAACCGCACCAAACAATTACATTCATTCTGGTCAATCTTTATTTAATACTGCGAAAATAATTACCCATAGAGCTAATAAAAAGCAAGAGCATGTATTCCACCCGCTACATCCTAACTCAACTCACCTCTTAGCATGCCTCATTTCCTCTCGAATATTTTTTTTAGCTAATGATGAAGGATTAGATAAACTCTATGGCCGACGACTTAACAGAAACACCCGGCTAATTAAACCATCAAAACATTTTCAGGAGTTTTCGCTGCTTCAAAAGGTTACCCATTCGTGACAAACATAATCTTCTCTTCATCCACAGTTCCACCGTGCCGACCAGGATAATTTGCACGGACAGTTTTCACACCTAAGCTCCTTTGGCATTCTAATTTGCGCCCGTGAAGATAAGAGCGATGAAAATGGAGCCTCGAGAGACCTTTTATTTTCCCATCTTCGGCCCCAATAATCGGAATGACCTCTTCGTGTTTGTTTTCTCCATTCGGATCCAATTAGGGACTCTTTTCATCGATTTAACAGCAGTCCATCCGTACGTGTAAGCAGCCGACGTAATAGGAATCTTTTAATGCAATTTCCCTAATTGAATCGTGCCTCTCCCAAGCATTCCGGCGTCCGCTGGAGCGCCTCTATCATAATTCGCTGTGGTCCGATGGAGCGGGCTAATTAGGATGGCACAGAGGGAGCCACTTACTCGGCCTACACAAGTAGTTTTTTTTATAACGGAGATCAAAAGATGAACTTTTATCGAAAACTGAATTTTGTAAAGGATACTCGGGATAGTCAATATTGGAATTGAGCTAATTCAGTTACTTTCCGTTGGAATAAACAGATTGTTTACTTAGTTTTTTCTAATATTAATAGTGATAGTTTCTCATTTATTGATGGGCGTATTCTAGTCATACCTAACATACCATAAAGCTTAGGATATATGTTATCCAGGAGGAAATTAGATTTTTTTAAGGATATGCAAATAATGAGGATTTGAGTCGATGAATAATGAATCATTTTATCCATGGAGGATATTTATTCATTAAGAAATGTATCTAACTGTAGGTTCTTCCCTAAAACCAACCTCTCCTGTTCTTCCTCTCAAATTTTATCCCATACTGGTGTTTTACTTTATCCTACTGGTTTCCTACAGTATTTTTTAAGTCACTCACTGTATTAACGGCTAACGAAACCGACTATATTTGTTTACTCTAAGATTTCGATATTATATTTAGCCATCTTACGCTACATCACATCCATTTTAATACTATTTAACATGAACACACTAATCAACCAGCGTTAATATCTAAAAATAATAATTATTATAATCACACGTCTTTTTTATAGCGAAATTGAGACTAATAAGTCTTTTCTCACATCAAACCCTTCGTCAAATAAGTCTTAAAGAAAGAGATGACGAATGAAAAAATACACATAAGAAAACTATTTAATGAATTAAAAATTAAGGTTTCGTTTAGGAAAAAATATGCACCGCAGCAAGAAGCCGCCCGTAGGAAGATGGGTGTGAAAACTAGGCGAAACCAACGGATAGGTAATTAAAATATTAAAGTAAAGAAAGATATAAGAGGCAAACAAAAAAATACAGGTACATTCTCACATAGATGAATCAATATAAATGTTTGCATAACAGCAAAAGAACACAGTGGAAAGCGGGCAATTACCTAGTTGACAAGGAAAAAACAGCTACAAAACTGAAATTAAAATAGAGTAGTGGATGGAACAAATGAAAAGATTAACTTTAACAATCCATAAGGAATTTAATTTTTAACGGCCATGGGTTTTAGAATAGTGAATATTGGAGGGTTCGGTAGTATAACCAGATTCGTCGATACTAACTGATAGGATTAATTGTTTCTGTCAATACACAAATCATCATCAGCTATCTTCAATCCGACGTCGGATGTTTGCCTCCCCAAGTACTTTCCAATTTTTTCTGCCCTGAGCTTCTCGTTGCCACGTTACACCTAAGTACTTGATGACGTCTCTATTCCATCTGTCTATAGGTTTTCTTTGTGGTCTCAACACATCTCTTGGTATCCAGTTGAGAACTGCAGATGTCCAACGATTGTCGTTTCTTCTCGCAATATGGCCGGCCAACCTCCATTTTAGTGATCTTACCTTATGTATGATATCTGTAACTCCAGTCACATTCTCACCCAAGTGTTGCGTACACATATGTATGTATACATTTACGAATGCAACATCGTGAAGTGAATTCGGACAAAGCAACGAAAAATGAATCCTTCCCCCTCTCCCTTGCAACTTAAAATATGCTCGGTCATACAATTAATGCTCCAAATCACAGCTTGCCAAATGGAATTGCCGATCCCTCCCTGCAGAGGCATTACTTTCCTCCACCTTTCAGGTTATTCTTTTCTCACACTCTCCCTTTCATCATTTCGACCCCTCCGCTCCTCAAACTCGTTCTGTTTTGTTCGGTGTCTTTGGGCCTTAATTAGTTTCCTCGTCTCCTGAGAACTTAATTCGCAGTCATCAATCATTTACGTTTATTCCGAGATCTCATTTGCCTAACAATACCCTCTTCTCCCGCCGAATTCCTCAATCTTCCTTACGGCGAACGGGACACCTTGTCTAAATAGCTATTGTGGAGAATTTCCATTATTTATTATTTCGCTCCTATGCGGTCGCTGTAAGAAATGAGTCGATTGTCTATTCTGTTCTATTAATGGAATTCTCGTATCTTTTTCGCGTATCAACGCTCTAAATATTTATAGAGAGCGAAGGTTTCCAAGTAAGGCTTTAGAAGAAGACTTATTAGGCATTGTATTCGGCATTTTATTTTGTAAATCTCGAGTTGCCAGAACTGACTTTCGTTTCAGGCTCGGAAATTGACTCATTTACACTTACTAATGAAAAGTTCCCAGAGGCTTTAGCTATCCAAAACGAATTCAGGAATCGTAACTTATAATTTATTGAAATACAGTATAGTTCAAGATCTTATAAAGGTCAATTCCAGGTCGATCTGTGCGTATCATTAAAAAAATTAATATCCTTGAATTTTTCATTAAACCCTTCGAATTTCACCTTAAATTTTCAAAACTTTTCTTCCTCTTGATGTACTGTAATATCTGATTAAATATATGAGCGTAAGTTTTATACACTAAATTATTATTTGTTATTTTTAATATTGCTTCGACAGCTAAGGTCACTTTGCACTTCTTGGTTCCCACCCAGAAACGAAACTAGGATCCGATACCTAGGATAGGATAACCTAGGATAGGATCTACACAGAAGGTGAAGGTGCTCCGTGCACCACTATGCTTTTCGGAAGCCTTATGGGTACTTATCAAAGCGATTTATTTTAATTTCAGTGTTTACTTTTTTAACTAAGCATGGTCGATGGTATACTACGTCGAATATTACTCGTAAAAATACCCAAATGTATGGAAGTACTGCTTACTCCAGGAATGTAACTCTATTTCAATTTAACGCTACGTTTGTTGTTATTCTGTAGAAAAAATAATAGTAATTTTAAAGAAAATAAACTATAAGGATACACAATGTTTTATTTATTTTAATATAATTCATTCAATAAATCCCGGCTGCAAAACTTTCAAATTTGTTTTCTATTGTTAACATGAAGTTCGAGAGGATTGTTACAATCCGATATTACACGACACACCAGTTGTTACGGAACACCTGTGTTTGCGACACATCAGTATTTTCATAACACCGATATGGCATCTCTGCCCTTCATGGTATTCATACTTCGTTTGAATTTTTAATCCCGAAAAGGGTTATGTAAACTTCCCTCTTTCCCGCGTTCCATCATTACCTTATTGGCAAAGAGTTGGTAAATAAGGAATTTTCAGAGAGCACCAAAAAACGAAACTCCGAAAATAGAAATTAATTCCCGCAAGCGATCACTTTAACATCCCCGCATCCTTCGAAGGCAAGAGACACCGCGCCGGGAAAGATGTTTCTTATTCCTGGAATTGACACTTTATCATTGAGCTCTCCACGAAACGAGGATGGAAGGGAGTCTTGTAATGTTAGCAGCATAACCGAAATGGAGCAGTGACAGGACCTTGGGAGTTCAGAACCGAAGGGATAGAAGTTCGGGAAAAGAGGGAGCCTCTGATATAAGATGGCTGGAGCTTCTGACTGCCACACTATCATGTGATGGATGAAGAAGCTGTCCGGAAGCACGAGAATGGACGGGCGGAAAGGGGGAATATAAAAAAGCCCATCTTCCTCTTCTCCCTTCTCTTACCTTCCTATTTTTTTATGTATTCCTCCGCTTCCTCTTAGCGCGGCGGGGGCCATGCACCATCCCTTTCGTGTCCCCGCCATCACAATCTCTCTCCCTTTCAAGGATTCTTATGTAATGGAAATGAGGCTGGGGAAGAAAGTGGGTCGTATCTTCCGGGGCTTTTTCCTCGGCGGCGAAAGTTTTTGCTCGTGTTTCGCGGAAGGTGATGCGTTTGGGCGGATGCGAAATATTTGGATGGCGCGTAAATTTTGGATGGTTTTCATCCCATCGGTGGGTGGATCCCCGCGGGTGATGAGGGATGGATTGGCCGGGTGTAAAACTCCGATCGTGCGTCAAATTTTCGATCCGTTCAATCATCCTGCGTATCTGCACAATGTATTTTTTGCTTGTCCTGAAATATTTCCAGATTCTTAATGTCCAAAATTCTACTTATTTATTTATTTGTTTGCCCTTTTTAATTGACTGTTAATTTTTAACGTCATAGTTAGTATGTTTAGTTCCGTAAACGATTTTAATTTTTTGAATGTATTATTTCATATTTGTTTGCGATATTTATTATTTTCTCATAGTGTATTATTTTAATTTTTCCTATTCTACATTTTATTTATTTTTCGGAATTCAGTTATAGTGCTGCTTTTGTAATTTTCATGTTACAAACAGCTTTCTTCTACATCTTTAAGCTTGTACTATCAGTAGGTTTTTCGCAGGTTTTTCACACTCCCCATCTTCGTGGGTGTTTTTTCCGCAGTGGATCTTATTTCTTAAGATATCGCATCAGGCATTTTTACATCCCCAGTTTCCCTCTCCATTTCTGTTCACTTATACATTATTTAAGTTTTTGATGATATAAATTGACGGCATTTTAGATGGAAGAGATTTTCATTTACCAAAGATTTTGAATAATATCTTTGTTGCAGATAATAATAACTTCATGATTTTACCAACAGCTCGGTTTCAGGGTATGGTAAAAGTTCCTATATAAGCTGAAGAGAGAATTTTTCTCTGCCTTCAAGGGAACAAAATAGCCTCGTTTCTACGATAACATAAAACAAAAAGAACATTTTCTATTCGTGGATACGGCATGAAAGTAAATTCCTCATCGAAGATTGAGAATCTTATTTCTTTGCACGATAAGAAAAATTGTTGAAAGCTATGATACAATTCTTCGATTTTCTATATCTATAAATATGGTTTTACCTGTACGATATATCTCTGAATGTCTCGGCTTTACATTCTGTTATTATTCTATACAATATAATAATTATATTACTATACAATATAATAATTATATTAATTATATACTATACAATTATTATTATTATTCTGTTAACATTTATTGTTCCTAGATTAAAGTTACGCCTTTTTATACTTAAGATAAATTCATTTCATAACCGTGACTAAGTGGAATATATTAGAGTTCTTAAACTTAGAATATAACCCTTAATCTGCTAACTGAGTTTTCTGGATCTTTCTTACACAATACAGTTCCTTATATAGACCATCAAACGTTCTTACCCAACGGTGAGTTCTTGGGTCTGAAAATTCTCACTTCACGGAATTTCTTCAATTTTTGATAACTCAGCCCGACATCTTGCTCCTTTACCATCCTTAATTCTTCATAATCGCATTCCACCTTCAGCGTCTAACGTCTACCCCTTCTCTGAACGTACTGAAGCCTGTTTTTCATCGTAAACATTCCCTCGGTCATCTGAAAGACAAATCGATCGCGCGAGTTTCAACGGAGAAAAACGGTATGGAGTTCGGTCCACAGAGAGACGAACGTTGCAAGAGTTTTAATGTCAACCTCCCGCACTGGCTGGAGTATAAAAACCGTTCTCAGCGAGAGGCAGTTGGCAGCTCTCGATCCCACAACTCATGACAAAAGCAAATCGCAGCGCGCGCTCGCATGGCAAATTATTTTCTCATGGAATTGCAACGGAACGTTTTTATCCCTCCCGACCTACTTAACCGAAAAATATTTCAGAAAAAGAAGTCCCCGTCTCCCCCACTTGACTCCATCGCAGTAGAGATCTCCTAATAACGTCTAAAGCCCGGGGAAAATAAATTTTATGGAAAATCCATTATAAACCCCGCGGTAAGTGGCTGTTAAATTATTATTCAAGCTCGAGGGGGGTAGAATCATTCCGGGCGAAAATATAAGGAAATGGGGGGCCGATAAAGGGACGTGATAGGAAGGGTTTAATTTGCATATGCAGCAAACTAAGGTAATCAACTTAGGTATTGGGAAGCAGTAGATACATGAATGTTCTACCTTTCATGAGTTCTAGGTTTATATGCGCTCAAAAATTCTTTTTAAGCACCATCTCCTTCATTTTCTTATAGTTAACCCCTCCTCTTATGTCATCCAAAATCTTTTGTCTTTGTCTACCCCTGTGTTTTTCCCTGAAATCTATCCTCAAGTACAGTCTTCACCAATCCCTATTCCCTTAATATTTAAACCACTCATTTCTTCTGTTGATGCGTAATCAAATCAATTAAAGCCCTCTCCTCCCCAACCCTCCCCAGCACCTCCGTGCTTTTTTTAATTAACCAAACTTTCTTTTTACATTCTACGCCATTCCCACATTCCGTAGGCCTCTAAACGTTTGAATTCCTTCTTTCTCAATGTCCACGTTTCGCACCCATAAAGCAAGACACTCCAAACCAAGAATTTCACCAATCCTTTACTACATCAAATTTACATCATATAGCAATCATCGAAAATAATTTTTTTTAATAATGTACCTAAAATTTCATAAAGGAAAAAAACTGCCTTTCTCGCTTAAGGGTGGAACGGCATTTCAAAACAGCTAATTTATTTTTAAGATTTTACGACATGTTTCAATTTTCGAGCATTTGGAAACGTCCAGAATGTTAGAATAGTGGTAGGGTAAAGCCGTTTAGTAAAGAATTGCCATGATATATAGTTAAGATATACCACGTTGTTACTTAATATTCGATGAGAATTATTAAAGTATTGCATTTTATGTTAAACATTTAAGATTAGACTTTGCTCGGAAAGTTAGGTATGGTAAGATAAAGAAAGTAGTAATTTTATTAATAAACGTAGCTGCTTAGACCCATATCGCTGCCTTTTTTCCATTTTATCCTCGATTTCATGGGTAACTTATGAGCGTAACAAGGGAAAGTATGTAATTACAGACCTCCCAGGTCGTTAACCTTGTAATGAGAGCAGCAAAATTTTCTGAAGGATGGAACAAAAACTATACATAAGTTGAAAATATTGAAAATAAAAATATTTACAGGTAAATTTAGATATGAATAAATACGTGACTTTTGCAGAAGTTAAATATATTAGATTTCATTGTGTTACATCGGCATTCGTAAATTATTCTAACGTTAAAGTTGTATTTTACTGTAATAATCATTTCAGTAAGGTAACAATGATAGGGGAACTGCAGTAGCCCTCAGAAATGGTAAAGATAAACGTATAAATGATTTTTGTTCTTTATGTGCTCAAACGACTAACAAGTTTAACTATTTGTGCCCGTGATTGAGATGCGCTTCAGTCTACTAACTAACTACGTCTTTCTCCAGTATCATCTTCGACTTCATGGGTAACTTTTGGGTAAATCAAGTACGTTGGGACGTGAAAGGAAGGGTTTAACTTGCATGTGCAGAAGAAAGTAAGGGTCTCCGACGTAGATATCGGAAGGGAGGAAAAGAGAATGCGATGGGTTAGGGGAATAGGTGATGATGCGGAGTTAGAGAGGGATAAGAGAATGGGAGTGAGGTATACATAAGGGGGAGATAAAGTTGTAGGACCTGCTGATGAAGGAATATGAGTTGTAGAGCGGGGGGAGATATGGTAATCTTCGGAGGGTATGGCACGAATTTTCTCACGTCTTCTACGCCGTATGTAAAGTAAGTGAAGGGCGCGCGGTGTTAAAGAAGGGTTTGATTCCTCAAGATTTTTGCATTACAATTCGCCGTGTCTCCTTGAGGAAAATGAATCTCGCTATCGGTCTGGACCAACGAGGTGTGATGAATGCGGGACCGAAAGAATTCAACGGATTCCAATGATACTTTCTCAGGAATCTTTGCGTTTCGCGGGAGGAATCAAACGGAAAATTTAAGTGAACGTTAAGCCCTGTGTGATCTCGGGTGAAATATTTTTCTGCTGACGGCAGGCATTCAAATTTTTAAATGCCGGTCTGAGTCTTGCTTCCCATGAGTTTTCAGTAGGTAGCGATGTGCTCTGAGTGCTATCACCCGCGAAATCAACATCTTAAAATGTTTGCTTGAGGATATTGCCGAATACACTCGGATGGATGAATTTCAGCATTGTATTTTAATTGATATTCTTTGATATTTGGACCATGATCTCATTAATTTGTTAGGAAATATTGAACTAGTTTAATTTAAGCGGTTATTTTGGTTGTAAGGCTTTTGTTTTTTTTCTTATATTAACCTTTCGATGGCTTATTAATTGATTTATTATAGCACACTTAATTGTGGAATTTCATTTATTTGTTTACTAAATTGTTATTATTACTATAACGTTCTTCTCCAACTTGCCTCATTAGAATTTAGTCGTTGGTTAACCACTTCTGAACTTAGGCTATGGAGTATTTCGACCCTAACGAAAGTTAAACAAAGGCAAATTAATAAGTAAGACTATATTTAAAAAAATAACATATATTCTGATTTTTATGTACCTTCCAACGTTTTTGGACGCTCATTTTTTCATAAAAGCTGTGAAATTCGTTATCCACTCATTAATCATCTTGGTCTTCATTTCATTTAGTAGTAAGTATAGCAGTATGTACGTCAAATTCAAGTGAATTCGTTATTCCTATTTTCAGCAATACTGATCTAAGTTTTACTAATAATACGTTGGCTGTTTACACCGAGTTCTTTCCCAGTAAGGCGTATTATATAATTTATAAAATAAATAATTCATCTTTGAATTCTGATTTTTGCCAAGTACCTGACACTTTTAGATGTTAAACTAATGTCTTCAGAAGATGGAAAGCTACTTTGAATCTAAACAACAACCCGGGATATCAATTTTCTAAAATAGTTTGCGTGGCATTGTCAACGAGTATACTCGGATGGATGAATTAACACAAAGAATTAAAATTGCTATCTTCTTAAGCTAAGATCATGATTTCATCAGAGGGTAGGAAAAATTGAATGATGGAATTAAATATATTCAGGAGGATGTGAAGTGTTAGAACAGCAACTTTATCGTTCAGTTCTTCCTTAGCAGCAGTTTATAACAGCTCATAGTAGAGCTGAAGTGGACTTATCATTCTTACAATTACTCCTCCTCAATGCATTCTACCACAGTATTATCATGCGGGTATTAAAGTAAGCTCCAGGAATAACACGGAAAATCACGGTCCTTGACATTTGCATGCATTTATTTCCATGTTACTACGTTTTTCGGATCCGCAAAAGGCTCCAGGATCCGTTCGTTTGCCTCGTGAAGGTTCCATTCTTTTTCTTAATGCCTAGCGAATGGGATTTTTTCGGAATAAGTTACGAAACGAGCTCTCGATTTATCCTCATTACACAAAACGCTGTCTTTCCTTAAACTATTCCGAGTTATGCCGGTGCAGGGGATCTCTCGAAAAAAACGCAATTTAATGGGTGCCTCGCCGCTGAGTAATCCTCGGAAAGGATTTTGTGAATTATCCCCCAAACGATCTTGTGGGAGAGATCCTGCGGCAGGGAGAAAGGCAAGGAAAGGGAGGGGAATAAATTCTGCGATGAAGGAAAGGGACGAAAGATGGAATCAGAAGACTGAGGGACGAAACCGACCATTTCATGAAATCAGGTTACACGGAACAAGAAGCATCTGTAACGTCTTTATGCTGAAAAGAGAAAAAGCCCCGTTCTAAAGGGGAATCTGAGGATCAGATCTAAGATTCGTTTCAAAATTTGATATCCATTGCACTTTCTTAAAATCTTGCTAATTTTCCTTTTGATCCTTACTCGAATCCATACTTTCAAAAATCTTTTCATCGGTAAGACCGAGGAATTTGCTGTTCGAATCAGTATTTCTGAGAATGACAAGAGAAGGCAAATTATGAACAACGAATGGGAACAAATTCCAACTATAATATTAAAATGCAAGATTTTAAGATTAATTTATATAATATTTAAGACTTTCACATGCTTCCAAATATTCTAATTTATTTTTAAGATAAGTAGAGAGCTTAAAACTGCGAGCTTTTCGTTTTAAAACCCCTTCTCAAGGACATTTTTTCAATAATTTCATAATTATAAATGGCATAATATGTCGGGTTCCCGGTAGTCATGTGGACAGCGCGTTTGCCTTTAGTGAAAGTGGTCCCGGGTTCGATTCCCGGGGGGAGCCAATGTGCGAAATGACCTAAGCTGTCGAAGCACTTTTAAAAATACTACTACTACTACTACTCCATAATATGTCTGAAAGATGCATTACCGAAGTGTCTGGATAAATTTTCACATATGGTGAGAATTTTATCGGTATACCATTGATTAAGAGGATAATTAATCAACGCAGTCATCTGAATGTTTTCAATTTGTATGCCATCAGCTGAATGAAATGTATTTACGATTGAGTTCTAAGAAAGCATTGCAACGTAGAGGAAATTTTAGAAGCTGGTGGTGTAACCTCTACACGTACAAATTTCTCTGCAGTGGAAGAGTTTCTAAAATCATCTCTAGAATGTAAGAATGACGAGTGATTGGAAATTGTGACTCTGCACTAGATGCATTATTTTGTCAATTTTATAATTGAACGAATAACACTCGCATCTGTAAAAAATTATTATTAATTAATTCTTAATTCAATATTAGTATTAAAAATAATTCTGCAAATCAGGAAACCAGTAAGTTTTCTCATGCCCTCCCTCTCACTATGTCTATTACCTCACGAGTCCCGCACGGTTACGGTCTAGGTCCCATACTTTTACCACAATTACAATCCTACTCTGCCTATCGCGAAGCTATACGTGTTGGGAGCCTTAGAACACCCACGTCTACTAGAGACTCCTCAGTTCTTGGTAATCATCCGCATTAAACGAGAAATGAAAAGGAAGCTGAGATGGTGAAGGAACATGATGCTTTCGAAGATGGGGATAATGGGGGCCTCCATTATTAGGGATGAGGTGCGCTTGTGGCGTGGAATCCGTAGGCTCTACCTCGGTGGTTCCTCGAGCATCTTCTGGTGTTCTGTTAGGGGGAAGGGTTATATGACTACGGATTGAGATGGAATGAAGGAAAATCTAGAGGAATGCTATAGAATAGAGGGATTGAAGGGGAAGGTACGAAAGAGAATGAAGGGAGATAGACACGGCAATAGGGATAATTAAGATATCCTAAGATGGAAAATACCCTATTTTCTTCAGCAGAAAAGTTACCAACTCAAATCTCGCGATAGGTTGTTTGTTACATAAGTGTGATTGTTAAAATTTCGTAAAAGAAAACACAAAGGGAGGAATAAACCAGGGCCACCTTTGAATCACGAAATATAATTCGAAGTAAAGCCGAATCGATTACTATTCCGGAAAATATTTATTCTCGACGCGTCTGTTCTCATCATCTATTTCCATGATCTTTCTCGCAGTGTCTGAACGACTTGTAAAACAGGGAGGTCGTATTTTCCGAAAACGTATTTTCTCTGAAATTATTTAATAAATTTATCCTTTTTACCAATCTTCTGTCCTCTACAAATTCACATCCCGTGTCCTGAATCATCAGAGTAAAGCTTGCTGATCTATCGTTTCAATTCTTTACTAATCGCATCTTTTTTTAATTTAATGTATTTATGCTAAAATAAATAAAACGGCTTGTAACTTCAAAATTTAATTTCCTCGATATTTGTATTATTATTTTCTTTGGGAGAGAATAATTCAGCGTTAAATTTAAATGTAGTGAGTTTTGTGGAATAAGTAGTAGGTAAATCCATAAATTTTGATGTTTTTAAGAATAATATTCGATATGCTAGGCCGATCATGTGCAGAAGGTGCTACTTCCATTGAATCCATTACATCTTCTGAGAGCGTACTCTCTCTAACTTCATCAAGTAATATCAATCGGAGATATTATTGCCATTCCTTGACAGTTATTATGAAAGTGCTGCAGAATTGTTAACTTACGTATAGCGGTAAAGAGGGAACGGTTTATCGTAGAGGAGAGAGAATCAGAAACTGCGTTGCGGAGGGCGAAACGAACTCAGGAAACGAAAAAGAAAAGGATCAGGGGAGAGAAAAATACGAGGGGCGAAAGAAAGTAGAATAATAAGGAACGAGAGGAAAGAGCAGAGAGCGAGGGGAGCTAAACAGAGGAAGAGTTCGAGAAGAGAAATGATTTGATGGTGGTAGGAGACCCCACACCAGCGCTTCAACAAAATGGAGGTTTCGGAATTCGAGGGGAGAAAGAGAGAGGGAGGGTGAAAGACGAGGAGAATGGGATAAATTTTGACGTTGGAAATGGAATTCATTTGCGAGAGAGGAGACGTTCACCAACGGAAAGTACTGAGGCGGTAAATACTCGGTTTTAAGAAATGAATGGTCCCGCTCGGAGACGTCTGCTCGTTAAAGAAGCGGTAGCATTAGGCTCAGTCGCGTGTGCAGTATCGGAACGGGGGATAAGGGAGTTTCTTTTTTAATCTGCTTATGGCGTGCGCTTGACGGGATGCGAGGGAGGAAGCGAGACGGAGAAAATCTCGAAGAAAAGTACACGAATGGCGTTTAAGTGGTGGAAAGCGGTTACTCGAACGAAACGGGTGCCTCGGAGGGTGCGAATTCAGACTGTCACGGGGAGGGCTCCCTCCCGCCTTACTAGGTCGATGCGTAGGTGGGAGAAGGCGTTTTGAATCTGCTACTGTCAGGATTAATTTATGCAGAATCGAGCTACCGGGTTATACCGAATCAGTCGTGAATCCGAGATTGATCGATGCGCGGGAAATTCGAAAATAACGATGCACCTGGATTTTCCGCGCATTATATTCACTCAAAATATACCCTTAAATGTAGCTAATGGATTTAAGATTGGCTGATTTAAGTTCTTCAGGTTCGCCCATTTGGTCTTTTGCCGTATCGGTGATTTTTAGGGCATGTTTTCCCTCTCCTATCTAATGGCTAATTGGCTGTTTTGAATTTTCCAAAATGTAATATTAAAAGGAATTTTCCTTTAATTCTGAGCCTATGTATTGCATCACATTGATGAAGTCGAGATTACTTTTTTCCATGTTAGTTGTAAAACTGCTTGTTTGATATTTGTTAGAGGATTTATAAGCTACTTTTGTTCCTGCTATCCTAATTTTATGAGTGTGATATTCGTATTTTGGTCATGGTAAATGTGTAGTGTGTCTTTCATACTCTAAAATGCGTGTCTCAAAGATCCATGATCTATCGCATCCCTAAACTTTTCAATTTTATTTTTTCTTTCAACCCTTTGTTATAACAATATTCAACCTTAATTCAATTCACTCCTGTCATCCAAACTGAACCTGTCCGTAGCTTGTTCAAGATTCTTGTTTTTTCTATGCTTTTATATTTTTTTCTTCTTTATTTAATACATTAATTGGTACTACGATTCGATGTAATTGGCCTTAACTAGCTGTTTTTTGTAAATAAATAAAATTCGCTCTCCTTCAGTTTTCCGTAATTAATTTACTGGCATTAATAATTTCTCGACAAACAATGTCTCACCAAAAGATTTCAGACACATTTTCACGCTAATCCGTGCCGCTCATTGGTCTTCCCTAATTCAATTGTACAGCAGAGGCAGTGGGAATCCTACATGCACTCACGCTGAAAGGACAGGCGGAAAACGTAAAAACTGCGATCATTGAAAAAATTCCGACAACAGGTTCCGTTCCGGTTCGGAGAGAGCTCAATACTAAAGCAGAAGGGCTCGTCCAGTGGATCGTATGGTGCTGCAAATGTAAGGGAAGGCACCCAGAAAAAGAAATTGAAGAAAACAGGAGGCGAGCAAAGAATTGGGCATCGCAAAGGGAGTCGATGGAATGATGAATCGCGGAAATTTGAAACGATTCCGTGATTTATTTTCGTGAAAGGAGTATTGTTGCGGACAGAACGAAAATTTTTATTCGTCGCAGTGAAAGGGTTTTCTTCGCTTTCTTTTGTCAGCAGTATTTAGAGATAGACGAGTTATGGTTCGATTTCAGGAAGAGCTGATGGATAGTTGGGAATTGCTTTGTGGCAGATTGAATTGCGTGAATCGCCGTTTAAATTCAGAGAGCCATTAAGTATTATTTTTGGCGCATAACTATGTCTCCATTAGAAAAGGGATATAATTATTCTCGTTGTTAGAGACACATTAAAGTATCTATGTAGCTTTCTTTGACATTCTATAGGACGTAACTAAATATTGAATTTCACAAAAATTAATTAGAATTTTACTGCATTTTCCTGTGATGTACCTTACCAGTAATTGACGCTTTTATCTGAAAACATGCGTTCAACAATTTTTCTCCAAACTTGCATTTCTTTCTTCCGCTATTCTTTTCCTCTAAAAGAGGCGGTGAGTACACCATAAGGGAAATATTACCATATGTGTTGTTTGGTTAATGAACACCATATGTGAAAATATTTAAAGGAGTTGAATTATTTATGAATGAATGGAAGAATCTCGTTATATTTTTTTCATTTTTAAGACTAACCTTTACCTGAATATTTCATAAAATTCCCAAGGAAGAATAGATCTGAAAAAAGTCCGATTGTTCCTTGGGATTTTTCATGGGTGCACATCTCGCGCAAAATAATTTTTACCTATTTTACTTTTTAAAATTACTTGGTAACTATCCTTGTACACAAAAAGCCCTTAATAGCTTTGTTAATCCTTAATGTTATCCCAAAACTTTTAAATTCATGCTTAAATACGCATGATCAGAGACTTTTCAGACTGCATTTGAATAAATGTATGGCAAATAACTTATCATCGATTTCTAATTATTCAGTACATTGTATAAATCGGTACTTTTATATATGATGAATGATATACAGGGTAAGATAAATCTCAACATAACATATATTATATATTTAAAGGTTGAGTTGATTCCAATTGATAGGTACACATCGGTATATTTATATCTTTGTGTAACACATCGGCGGGATTAGCGATTATAGTCAATCACGAACTGCTTTGTTCCGCTCTGATATATACCGAGTAAGATTACTGTTAGTTAATAATTACATCCTCATTCCAAAAG
Source organism: Sympetrum striolatum (assembly GCA_947579665.1). NCBI lineage: Eukaryota > Metazoa > Arthropoda > Insecta > Odonata > Libellulidae > Sympetrum > Sympetrum striolatum. The sequence goes on along the minus strand of OX388351.1, from coordinate 38,859,271 downwards.
GGAATACCGTGAATGATTACGTACGAAGTTCAAATAAATCGCTCCTTTAATATCTTTTGTTTTAGTACAAGCAAAACAATTTAGCATCGTTTTCTTATTTTCGTTACTTCCCGTACACTTCATTACTTCCGTCAGTCATTTATATTTTTTGAACATGCTTCGCATACCGATATCAGCACCTTTGAGATTCCACCTCCTTCTGTATTCACACATCTCCTGCCGAAGCCAAAATTAAGTCTCCCCATTCGAATCTGCATTTTTTTCCTCTTCTACTTTCGCCTTTCGGATCCAAACCTTCCGCACCGCTTGAGGAATGAAGAATGAGATTAAGTGAATGACGAGCATACACGGAGACGTGTTATTCTCCCCTTCTGGGTGGGGCCCTTTGATTGGCCGACGCGCGGTTTTTTAAGAGTGTCCGGTGGTCGTAGAACTGACCATCCCACAGCGGAACGGGGAAGCGCGGGGGGATGAGGCAGGGCGGGGAGTGGGGCATTTATAATGGCCAAAGGTACAGCACCTGGATGAGGGTTTTCACCACGACCGGATCCCAAAAGCGTCGTCCAGTTTGTGTAGGACGAAACGTTTTGCATCTCTTAAAAATATCTCCCTTGTCCCCACTCGGAAGCACGCAGGTTCGAATCCTCCCCGGTGGCAGATGTCGCCCTTCCGAGGAAAAGATCGAAAAAGTATTTTAAAAGGCAAATTTTTTATTTGGTGTCCGTGGGAAATTGAAGGAGATGATGCTCCGGTTGGAGATAAACTTCCGTGAGACTCGGTCCGCAGGAATAAATTTGGACCAAATCCTTTGCGATCTCTTTATAGCTAAGGTCTTTATCGCCTACATACATTAAGGTTTTATTTGCGCGTCGATTGTCATTGTAATTCGCCGCGGTTTGATAACGGACTGGAGAATGGAATGCGGGTGACCTGAAGAAAGTCGAGGAACTTGAAAATCCTTGGCCCTTTCACCACCTTCAAATTCTTCCCGTATCTCGAATGTCATAAGGAAAACGTTTCAATTAGACTAATCCCGCATAAATTGCGCGATGGGAAGAGTTTTATGGAATTCCGAACCTTGAAATTTGCAAATTTTTCCTCCGTATGCCAATGTCATATTATGACATCTTCCCAATAAAATTTCACTTCAGTGTAAATTTATATTCATACCAACGAGATTCACTGGACGTTTTGGAACTGATCATTAGAATAGGGCACCTTACAACTCCCAATAAAGTCATTACCTTGCTAACCAAAATCTTACATTAAATTAATATCCTCGAGTTTTAATTACAGGAAAACAGACATCTTGGAAGGACTACTTTATAAGTTCCATAATATTTTTGCCGCAATCAGTAATTCTGGAACTAACAAAGTCGTTCTTCTTCTTAATTCTTACTTACATTCATCTTTATTATATCTATTTCTCAATATATAATGGGAATAAATGGGATATTTTAACCAAAATTTTAAAAGAATGAAACAAAATTGGAAAAAACTTGAACAAAATGGTAATAATTAAACGTGTTTATGGTATTTGACGATCTGTCGGCAATTATTCTTATTCCTGAATCTTACCTCCTATATATCTTTTTTATAGTTAGCACTCGGTATACAACGAAAATAAACTAGATTTTTAAAAGAAAATGAAAGATTGAATAGAAACAAAATTTTAACTAGTTTTCAAAAATGGAAAACATAAAGCGGAATAATTATGTTTGACGAACTCAGTCGGCACAACAAAGTTGGCAAAAATCCATAACTTTCTTTCTTGTAAATTAAATTGAATGGATATGTTTAGTATCCAAAATAACAAAGTTTTGACATACTTATTTTTTTAATCTATTTGAGAATTTTACGAACTTATGGATTCTTCGATCAACTATATTTCCGTTACTCTAATTTATTCGCGCTTGCTAACACAACAGAATCTTGAAGTAAAATAAAAAAACCTTACATCGCATTTACTTAGAAAGGTTCTTCAACACTTTGCTCGAGAGAGACAATAAATTAATAAATTTCCAGCAGAATATAGCTAAGTATTTAAAAATTTCAAAATATCTATCTGTGCCCTGAAAGGCCTTACCTTGTAAGTTTTAATTCGGTAAATGAAACGGGAAGTCAGAAATGATATAATTTGATGACATTTATCTTTTATTCGATATCTGGAAAAGTTATTTATACAAATATTTCAATCAGGTATCTCCCATACGCCCTATTACCGTTAATAGATAATTACGAATTCGCTTTATGAAGTCATCCGCTTCTGCAGGAAATCTTAATAAATTCCCTTCCCTTGATATCTCATAGTAACTGGATACACGTGGATACTAAATATAGAATGTTATTATGAACGCGACTTAAATTTGATTTACGAATCAGAAAGTGAATTATGCTTAATAGAGGAAAATTACATTCAAATGTGCTGCTGGCTCATCGGAGGATATTTCGTAATTACCTCTTAAAATAAAGAGAAGCCAAATTTAATACTAATGTTAATATAATCACGCTAATCACTTGTCGCAGAAATTCCCAAAATAATGAAGGAATTCCCTTTCTGGAAAACTCCGGAAAGAATAATATCAGCTCCATATCCCGAACTTTTATCTTTGTTCACTTCCTCGTTAGCTTCCTAGAGATTGTCGCTTAATAAGAAATTGTGATAATCATTTCCCATACTTAACGAAGCGCTTCCTTCTTTCATTAGCGTCTGAAATTCAGCCAGTACGCATATCTTAAGGAAGTTACCACTTATGATCTTTAAGGTGCAGTATATATTTGACAACCACGTTTGAAATTGCGCCTATCCCTCCGATATCCGCAAAGCCTTCAAGGATGCTCATACACTCATTAATGCTTGTTTATAACAATACAGTGATTGTCCAACATCTTCTCTAAGATAGTGCAATTGACGTGAAATTTGTACTGCCTCTATGATTTTGATGTGTTTACAAATACTTTGGAAGACTTCTCGACGTATCAAATGCCCTTACTGTTGAATTTGGACTCCTAATTTTGAGCTAGCTATTTTGGAATAATATTTTTTGGTTCACTTCGTTCATTACATAAAATCAATAACAATCGTGAATTTACATTATTACTTTTGCTTTTCGATTATCGGATTCCATCAAGAACAACTCGCTTATTCTTCATGAATATTCAACGTCTATCAATAATAAAAGAGTCACTTTTTCAGAATTCCTTCAATCTTCAACCCCTTGTCTTCCAATAAAATATTTGATCCTTTTAATCTCCCAATTAAATTGATCCTAAATGCGGTTTCATGATATTAATCTATGTAATTTTTCTGATTAATCCACATAACTGTTTCTGTATTTTTGTTTTATCACTTAACATTTTATATCATTCTTTAACTTTTCGATGTTACTCCTTTTACAATTGTTTATTATCAGCTTTAATTGGACTTAAGCTGCGTGTTGATGCTTTTTCCACAGATAAATAAGATAAGAGGGAAAAACTGTACATAAAATGAAAATCGATTGACGATTTTGCTGAACTAGTCTCAACTCACATGTTGTTACATAAAGATTGGATTTATAATACACTGAAGTATATTATCCTTTGTTCCTGAAAAAGATTCGTTTAACCTCTGTGTACGTATAAAATTTTAGAATTGAACACAAACTCTGGCCATAGTTATGGTTTGTTTGCTTCTCAGTGCATTAGGAGAATTCTTAATGAATGGATGTTCAATTTTGACAAGAGTGTCCTTTGCGACGTAAGAGTCTGACGTGCATCCCTTTTTATCACGTGAAAGGCCTTACACCTGAAGCTGTTGGTGTGCTTTAGAACTCGCCCAACGAGTAACCAACTCGCGACCCAGAATTTCAAATGATTAATTTCCACCCGGGCGAATGGCAAACGAGATTCTGTCTCACAGCAGTAGATCAAAATAGTGCCGTTAAATTCCACCTTATTACTCTGGTACCAAATACACTAGTTAATTTTTTAATATTTTGTTATGTATATTATATATATATATATATATATATATATATATATATATATATATATATATATATATATATATATATCGAAATTTAAGAAAATCAACTTTTCCAATAAGTACCTACTACAATATCGATTTGGCGATTCAGATGTTTTTTTTAGATTTAGTAAGAACCAAGTTGCTATTATAAAAGCGTATATAGTGATAATTTATTTCTGAAGTAAACACCGTTCAACAGGTATTTTTTAAGACAGGTTTTACACATCCCCTTTTAATTTGAGTTTTTTTCTGAGTGTTGGTCTCTTCTTCCTTTAGTTGCGAGGATATTTTCACGTAAATCTACCGTTTGCTTCTTTTTGAAGTCGTTGCAAATAAAGAGAAGTAAAATAAATTGTGCTTTAACCTTGGCCACAATAAAACGGTAAGGTTACCATGCAAATCCACATAAAGTACCACGTAGAATTTGTTTTTCTATGGTAAAAGTAGAATTACAATTAATTTTATAATTTCATGTGATGGAAATCTACCAAAAAGTTAAATTTGGATTGGATTTTATTTTTTTCTTAAAAAGACATGCTAGTTTGGGTGGGAGAAATGAACGTGTTTAATCTTCACAAAGAAATGTGCGTCTAACCTTAATGGAGCCATGTGCTAGTGACAGGCCAGGTCAGGTCAGGGAAATTTTCATACCACCAGTTAAGTTTATAAAAACAGCACACAACTTTTTCGGCCAATAAAGTCCTCGATGCCTTCGACACTTGCCGTTTTTTGTCCCGCGCTGCACGACACGCGCCAACTAAACCGATACGTACTGTTTTAATCCTCCGATCACCTTCAAACCGGAAGCGAACGCGAAAAAAATCACAATAACCCAACACCACATGTACCTGTAGAGTTGCCATTCAGCCGCGAAAACCCTTTTGGCCTTACCTACTGACCCTTTCCTCTTCCGAACCTCTTCCTGACCACCCATCCCCTCCCCGCGTAAGCAACGCCCCTTCTTAAAATTACCCCTTTTCTCCTGGATAACTCGCCGGACACTGGCTATGCCAATCGCCTTCCTTCACTAGCGAAGGCAACACGGGAAAGCCGGAATTGTTCCTGGGTCTATTCGCTCCTTAACTTTAGCAAGGAACGGAGTCGACAGTGGTGCAATAGTTCCCATGAGACGCATCGTGTCCGAGCGATTCCAGTGAAATACGGCGACGAGTCACGTGGCGCTTGGCGTTGGTGTTTTTTTCGTGCAAAGCGTCGGATTCTTGGATGTGCACAGCGTGAGATTTTTTATGCAGTGTTTTTTCGGTGCATCTACCTGTTGTCGGGAGCTGTTCACCGGCGAGAAATTTGGAAGGAAATGGATGAGTTGTGAAATATATATCGCGTGACGTTAATGGAATCACAATGGAAGATTATCTCGCTGATATTTGTAAACTTTTCATGCAGGTAATCTCTTGGCATGCCCTTCCGAGGAAGTATGCCGCCATTTATTTTCCCTTATTTTTTTTGTGTGTTGATTAGAAGATTAGAAATTATAATCAGTTGGAAATGTATTTTTGGATTGCTGGGTAGTTGTAGGAAGTTATTACATCACTATTATTAATCTTTTTTACCATTTTGACTGATACAAATTATCTAGTTAGCGGCTTCCCACAAGACAGTACCATGTTCTAATAACGAAATTGGCATATTTATTATTTTAAGAACAATCTACCGTGAAAATAACAGATACTATATATAATTTCCGTTTAAGTGCAAAAGGTAGTCGTATGAATGAAATATTAAGGAAATCGGTTGCAGATACTTTGGTTCTCTTCAAATAATGTCATTTAAAAAAGATGAAATATCAAAACATAAATAATTCAAATAAAAATGCTCTTGATCTAAATAGTGAAAGTTGAGAATGTATTATTATTTTATATTCATCAAAACTTAAGTTTGCACTATAGAATAATATAGTATAATATATATAACACTATAGAATATTAATGCCATTTATTGAATTATTTGCCCTATTAGTTTGCTTTATAAAAGTGACATCAAAACATTCATATTGCTCTTGATCTCGGAAGTGGCAATTGAAAAAATATTTTTATTTTTCATTTGTTAAAACTTAACTTTTAATCATGGAAAATTTACTTTTAAATATTTAATTTGAATGTATTGTAAATATTCGTTTCATTTCGTTTGATAAAATCGTTATATCTGATAACACTACAATATATAATTTTCAGTGGCAAGGCGTCATTTCATGTGATTAGTCATCTTGGTAAACCGCTCCGGAATTTGCGGTTAGTAACGTACACGCTGAATCGATTCATGATTTCTTTTCAAAACGATACAGAAAACAACCAAAACCTCTATGGTTTTTGGCATTTCTTGGCTTCTAAATTCTATGATGTTAACCGTTACCTTTACATGTTCAACCCATTCGAAACCTCTTAATACATTAACACAGTATTGCATATTATAGTTTCAATTTCTCTCAGTTCTTTAAAATATTCATTTTCTGTTTCCATCCAACTACAAATACGTTGCCCGAATCTCAGCAGAAAATGACTTTGCTCCCCTCCCTTTTGGTTTTCTTTCATTTTTCATCTTTCAGCAGGGCCATCAATCTCAAAACCTAATTACGTTTTGTAACTTTTCTTCCGCTTTGTTTCTCGGTCGAGAACAGTTTCAAAATCTTTCATTAGAAGTTCCCGGCGTGTCTGATTTAGCGGCTGACACTTTAAAACTTGAGGGATCCGTTTAATGTTTAACTTTATAATACTTTTGAGTTGTGTCAACTTCTCTGGCGGTGGAAAGATCGAGAGAATAGACGCGGAACTCGATTCTGTGAACCGCATTTTGAATTTCACTCATATTCTTTCTTAATCATTATTACTTTCATTTATCTTCTAAGTTCCTCTGAACGTTGAGAATCCGTAGCGTTGTCTATATTTTCTAGTGTTTTACAGAAAATATATTTTATGTATTCCTCCAGGATGAAAAATAGTATTACATAGTAAAGTTTTACTAGTTTTATTGCAAATGTGGCCAGTTTCAACTCAAGAAGTCACCATCAGGCACTATATTCAGTGCTCGATGATGACTTGTTGAATCGAAACAAGTCTCAATCGTGATTAAACTAGTGAGCTAAGTAATTACATTTCTCATCCCTGTTATTGATTCGAGAAAGTGACGACTTCAACTTTTGATTTTATTTCCCTAGATTATTTGTTGGAATACCAAACGCAACAGTAGGAAAGTAATATTATAAGTTGAACTTAGGAATAGTTATATTGATTTATATTTGATGTTTAATAGCATTTGGATGTTATATGTTAATTTTGTATCACAATTGATCAAAGAGGGAAACTAAATTATTGTAGAATACACCAGTTTTGATCACCGAAGCTTTCCGACAAATATTTTTAGGCAAAATTTTATGCTTCTCAATAAAGATGGTAATCCATTTCTCGGCGGAAAAGGCATAAAAGAATGAAGCTCCTATTTTGATCGGCAGTAAACTTATCTGATTCAATAAATTCCGTAAATTGGCGAACAGCTACAAGATGTGATGGAGGCCCATTACGATATTATCTGAAGATATACCTCTCTTTTATATGTCATCATTCCTACATTTCAATGCCTCGAGGCTTCATTTATAACGAACGAACGGTTATTTTTATCTTTTGAATCGTAAGGAATGAAGAATTTCTCTCAGATGTGTGATTTTTTAAGTTGCAATAACCACCTTAAAAGATGTATTCATCACCACACAGATTCATTAGATTTTCATCCGTAATACTTATGTATTGATCTTTAGGACATTTACAATTACACTATCTGAAATCCTTGCTTCATACCATCTTATCAGCTTTTTCTTCTATATTTTTCCAGGATACTAACCTTTATCTGGAGAAACGTATTTTCCACACATTTGTGCTCGTCTATTCATTCACTTTCGCTTATGATCTCGTGATCTTCTCCTCTCTTATATATGTATTATTCTCTTATTCATCTTCTTTCTCTTCACTAGTCATATTTTAGATACCCAAAACCACGGCGGGAATGTAGCTTTAACTTAGATTTTCCTTAGAAAGTACGTCTTATTTCAAACCTGAAGCATTTCATCTGAAATGCCCTTTGATTCTCATATTAAAGTGTCCAGTTATATTACTCAGCCTCTACGTATTGTCTACTTGCATATAGAATTATTATATAGCTGAAAAATACAATTAAACTGGCTTATAAAAAACATTGGCTGTTGTTAATTAAATTATGAAATTAACTCATAAGATAAAATTAACTTGCTGTTTAAACATGTGTGTACAAATTTTGTTTAATATAGGCTGCATATTAACATTATATTTTCAATAACTATATTGGGGTAAAGCGTCCATTCATGATTAAGTGAAAGTAACTTTAAATTTCGTCAGACGCCAAAATATTTATAATTCAGCAGTACTATATACTGAATTACCGAGTAATTTCTCTAGATGGAGATAGTTTTTCTCATCATCAGGAGAATCTAGTCGGAAACCTAGCACTAACACGGAAATTTAATTTTGCATAAGTAACCCATTGAAAAATTAAGTTACACTTTAAGAGCCGAGATACAGCCTGAATTCCACCTAACACGGCCACTTTTTATGATGCGATTTGCCACAATGTATGTATTCTTCATTTCCTCCCGGAGGTAAAGTTTTCGAGGGGTTGAGATTGGGGTCTTTATTGCGTCAATGATGGAGACTTTTTATCCATCTTTAACTCATATTTACCTTCTAAAGTACGCAGCATTTCCATTCCTGTTCCCGCTACATTTCCTCGAATAAGTCCCTCTCTTTACGGTATGCAATTTTCCACCCTCCCGTTTATGTTATCGAGGCACATACTTTTCGGAGACGAGGGTGGTCTTTTATTTTTTACGGCCATGCTCATGAGAATTTTTACGGCTGGTTATTTTGCCTGCGTAGGTGTTTTTCCCTTAAAAAGCAGGGGCGATCTTGAGATGGAGGAATGGAAATGAGTTACGTAGTCGTGGGTAAAAGAGCTTCGGCTTGTTGGATGAGGAGAGCGGGGAAGTAATGAAAATTAAGAACGAAGTCAATTTGTAAGGCCAATATTTGAGCAAACGTAAAAAGAGAAGGCACGTATTTGAATTTTTAACGCATTCATATATTATCCCTCTGTAAAGAAGGAAAAATCGAGCACGGGCGTTAATGAGTTAGATGTTTAAAATCTCCAATTGCCGTCTTATTGCCGCATTCTTGCACTCCGCAACTGCCACCTGTATTCGGAAACAACAGAAAGACTCAGATTACCTACTAATTATGAAACACCAAATGTGCTATATCTCAATGCTCTTAGTTGCTAGAATACTCCATTAACCATGATAATAATAGCATCGCTATTGAAATGTACATTGGTTGTTTCTTAGAAAGTTTGCAATCCCGGTTTTTGTGTTGTTTCCAAAAACCGATGGCAAATCGAGGTTCAGGCCTTCGACAAAGAAAGATACAATATTGTGATGTACAATTACAGATATTGGAGATGTTAAATTTCTAATATTATGATGGCTTGAGGTGTGACTTGGTAGGACTCCTTCATAACCACAGAGAAAGAAAAACTTACTTTATAGAGTTTGCAAAATAACTAAAAAAATTTATTTCGCAGTCTCTACAGAGTGAGATTTTAGGAAAGAACATTTAATTTTTCTGCGTTGCTCAAAACTCTCCGTACAAATATTATTTTAATTCAGTTTTCAGTTACAATAACTAATGCAGTCGGACCACGTTAAGTCGCATTCCAAAGTACCAGTGAAAAACTCAATATTTGACGTTTTCGAGTTAGAGAATACGACGTTGTAGGCGCAATTGATCAAGAACTGTTTTTTTTCGGCTAAATTATATTAAGCATTGGCTATATTGCCGTTTTATGCGAAAACAATGAGGCTGCATAACGGTTCATGTATCTGAATTATTATCTGCAAAACTGTCAAACAGGGCAGTGAAACAATTTTATCTTTAGAGAAAAAACGTCTGTTAAGTTTCTTTGGTATAGATATGCCTATGCATCTCGCAAGACCTGTTATTCAATCTCATCTTTAGCCCGATGTACATTTTACTGAAGATCCTGAAGACCAAAAATATTTCTCGTAATATATCAGTGTAAAGTAAACCGTTCATGACGGGATCACTGAGCCCATCTCATTATTAATCCCGCTAATAAACACAAAATGCCCAAACCAATATCTTTGTACCGTAAACATTTTCTTTTGAATTATGTAATTTTTCTGTAGCCATTTGTGTAGGAAATAATAGTTAATTCAGCAAGTTTTTTTATTGAATAGTAGAACCCTGTGATATCTCTCCTAAATCTGTTATAATTGTCCACAGTACCCTGCAATGTGCCAGCCTTCTAGTTGCTATGAGGAATGTCGTCAAAGTAATGAGGAATACTTCGGTGATTCGCAGAATTTTTTTAAGGTGATTGTAAATGTGAAATGACAGTCCTTATTCATGCAATTCGCATTCGCTTCACATGATATGATCGTCATCGTCGTGATTGTGAGGTTCTGAGTGCCGTTGTTTATTTTCTTATAAAAATGTTAATCTATTTATAATTCTAACATTATTATGATATTCCATTATGAAAATCTCATGTTAATAACTAATTATATTTATTATATTTTTAAAATTTTCTCTATAGGAAATATTCTTGAATATTCTAACAAATAAGCTCCAAAGTTTCCACTCATATTTATGTTCCGCCATTTTCCACATCAAGATTACTTCAACGAAATGAACCAGTCGAGTATTCATTGATCTTTGTTATGTCCAAGGTATTAGTCAAATAGTGCAGGTAATACTGCTACTATTTCAAAGGGCTACTTCATTTAATTAGATGTATATGTTCTATATCTAAGCAGAGCTATTTCATAAATGCATGTGTATACCTCTTTGGCTAAAACATGTGTAAGGTTACGGTTGAGAAAAGTGTACGTATTTAACAATAATAAATTTTCTTTTATTTGGGAAAGCTTGGGACGCTTCTTATATTTAACTCTATGCGATGAATTGACCAGTATTGAATGTGAAAAAATCTCAAAGTAAATTATTAGTAAGAATGTCAAATTTAAAAACAGGTCTGAACATAATGCCTATAGATTAAAATCCTAAATGTATTATTTCCCTTACTATATATGAAATATTAGTCTTTGTCTTCCCGCTCTATGGTACATCACCATGTATCGAAGAAGGTTTTGGATGGATTCCTTTGATTGTGCTAGACTGATGAATCTCAGAAGATTCATTGAATCAGGCGAAGTGTTGTGGTCATCCATAAGGAAAAGAATCTACGAAAGAAATGTACTTTTACCACTGTTATTTGTAAAAAAACTTGTGTTAAATATAAAATTCTTTCTTAGGTTCTTTCAGAAGATTCAGTTAAGAGAGAAAGCACATTAAGAAAGATCTGAAAGGCTAAAAAGAACAATTCAGATACAAATTCACGGAGATAAATCAGTATAAATGTTTGCTGAAAGCTAAAAGAATTGGGAAGGAGTTGATTAGATTACAAAAAATAACTACATGTAAAATTCAAATGTTATAGTACTATATATAGTTCAGTATTTTAACCAGATTCGTCGATACTAACTCATAGGGTTAATTAGACTTTAAATTAGGGCTCGTTTATACTTATTTTATATTTATACCTAGTTTATATGCTTTTATCTCTCAGCCTTACTGTATATTCCCCATTTGTGCAACCTTTGACTAATTTCGCCAATTCCATCCTCTCTTCCCATGATAAAGAGCTCGGGCCTCGCTTCGGGGAAGGCCAGCGGAAGCACATCTGGGTCATCGGGGTCAAGCGGCGCGGTGACCACGGCGAACGCATCTGGAAACGCGGCTTCGGCGACCCCAAAGCCGGACCCCAAGCCAGTGGAGTGCAACTTATGCCATCGGAAGTTCAAAAACATCCCGGCCCTCAACGGTCATATGAGGCTGCACGGGGGCTACTTCAAAAAGGTCAGGAACCTTGGCGGCGTGAACGCTGCTGCATGGATTGTTTGAGCCGTGCCTTTTCGCTTTGTTTCTCGAACGCGCCCTTTTCCGCACGCTTTTAATATTTCGACGCGTCGCCCGCGTTTTGAAGCGACAAAGCTCACGTTAACCTTTGTCCTCTGAGGTGCACGTTCTTTCGGCCGAGAGGACGTGACAGGGGAGAGCGGGCTGTTTGCGTCATTTTTTGTTTCAAAGTGCGTCCCCCCGTGTTTTCTACGCGGATAGCGATTGGCTTTTGAACTGCCCCGCAGATTGTTTTGACTTTTAAAATTTGCATGTACGCCTTTCAGATGCAGTATACTTTTGTAGCGACTTCTAAAAAGTCCCTTGAAGATTAAACGCTCGCGTTTTGGCTACATGTAAAACGGGGTGATTTCTTTCAATTCTTTCTCGCGATCACAAATAGATGCAACGTATAGTAAAAAATGAATTTATGTGAATTCAGGAGAATTAAAATACCTTTGAGCTATAAATTTTAACTCATACTGTACTCTCAAATAGATGGCACCGTTACTTGTTACTTCAAAGTTCGGATTCCGTTGTTACATCAATTTTTTGTCGATATTATACATATCATCCGCATATTTGTGAAGATTTCCTATTAAAATATGAAAGGTTTATGCATAAATATCTTCCAAAACCATTTCCGGCTCTAATCTATACAGTGAATGTAGTAAAGAATTTATAATATCATTGTCATAAAATCTCCAATATCCATTATCGATGAATAAATAAGAAAACTTCACAATTCCTGCACTTATAAAATACTTGTATATATTTTACGACCAGTTTCTTTTTTTCTTACCTGATGATGACAAACTTGCCTAAACCGGTCGCAAAATATATATTTAAGGCTGGAAATTACTATGTTGTCTTATTTATCTATAATGTCGTTTCCCGAAGTCCTGCGTAATACCATAGAATTTATATATTTCATGAAATACAGTCTCTTTGTCATCATTCCTACGAACTAGTGTGAAATTCATTTCACATGATGCATTTATTAGTAGCTAGCTGCAACAAAAATCAGCATGTCGTATTTGAACTTTCAACTGAAAATAACTTGATTTAATTAACCTTGTAAAGAAAGGAATGTTGGGACACGGCTGTTGAGGAATTTGTGCTCTCAAAAATTGCGGTGTCCTGCCTTTTTTCTCGGAATACCAGGTAACGAGAAGAGGAACTCCGACAAAAACGGCTATTGGAGATTTTAAACCTCTAATAAATTAACGTTAACCACCTATCTCTTATAACAATAAGTTTAACCCCTTCTTAATCTTAATTGCATGGCATGAATACCCATAGTATAGTATATTCGTCTAGTAACAATGTGTGTTGTGTGTACGCGAATACTCGCCTAAAGGATGAGAAATTCGTTGGTCTGTACTCAGCGGAGATGGGCAAGAGTAAGCCAATTTCGATGCATGTGCAAGAGTTTTCTTAACGATCTTCCAAATCACTGCGTTCCGTCTAACCCACAAAATAACCTTGTGTGCTGCACCCGTTTTACCACTAATCAGTTTGTTTTGTTTGAAATTAACTCCAGTTTGATTTATACTAAGAAACGAATCTTTGTATCTTGACTTGGTTTTCTCGATGTAGCTTAATTACTTGCCTTTTTATTATACCATGAGCTTCAACCGGAACTGCCTCTGGAATAGTAGAGCGTAAACCACATTGATAATAAAGCTTTGAGCTACGGTATATGCTCGAGTGTAAACCGAAAAGAATATAAGTCGAGGCACCTAACTTTACCATAAAAACTGGGAAAACTAATTGACTTGAATGAATGCCTAGGGTGGGCAATGCAGTAGCTACTGGTAAATTTCAACATAATAGTAGATACCAATAAAATTACAGTCGTTGAGGCATCATTAAGTTATATATTCTTTAAATATTTATTCAATTATACAGTTTATGTATGAATTTAATTGGGACCTCACCCTCACTCGAGCATAAGCCGAGCCGAGCTGAAAATCTCGGTTAATACACGAGTATATAAAATGATTTGATTGGAATATTTGTACGAAATTGTTTTGATTTATTGAAATATGTGATCAACAATCCATTCCGTAACTTCACGAGGCATCATGGCGTTGATTTCATTATTCACTGCTGCAATTCTGTAAAAATTACGAGATCGATCGATTCGCGATTCAAGTGTAGGCAAATTCCGGTATGTTTTTTGGAGAAGATCGTCCAAGAAAGCCGCATCGAATCCCAGTGCCCATCTCAACGATCAGACCATGAATTTTGACTTCCTTTAGGATTCTGAGTCGAAGAAATCGGAGAGAAAGGAATCCTCGGGTCCACCATTACAGACGGCAAGCGTGAGCGTCCGTGCACTCATTGGAGAGAAGATAATCCAGAAGAGGATCACGACGAACCCACAGCTGGTGGCACAGATCCAGGCACAAGCGCAGGCAGCCCAGGTGCAAGCACAAGCAGCACAGGCGCAGGCACAGGCTCAGGCGGCCCAAGTCCAGGCACAAGCGGCCCAAGTCCAGGCACAGGCGCAGGCGGCCCAAGTGCAGGCGCAAGCAGCCCAGTTCACACAGGGAACCTTCCAAGGTGAGATGAGAACCGTAATTTACTGATAAATATCATGTTTTCATTATTATTACGGTAGCATCATACATACAAGCATACAAAAATAATGTCTACCCGTAGACAGTTCATTTACAAAATTCCCTCACTCCCATCTTGTTTAGCATAGCCGCACAATACACTTAACCTTTCATCAGTCGCAGTTATGTTCATAACACGAAAAGTCGCGCGTTGTATTCCATACAAACGATCGATTTTCGGCCAAAATTGTAAAATTAATAGGAACTAATTATTATTTATGAGAACTAAACTTTAGGTATATATATAATAATAATATAATTTAAGAAGTAAACAACTTGTAGTAAAAAATATTATTATTCACCTTTATTGATTTACATGCGTTCAGAGAGTACCTACAAAGCTAGATGTCTATAAGTTCGATATTGAAATGCGTCAAATAAAGTTTAAGACGAAATAAGTGAAAAACTCCATGTAAACGTTATAGTAAGCAAAAATAGAGTTCACCAACGAAAACCTTACCCATGCGGTCGCGCGTTGTATGCGTTACAACAGTCGTCACTTCACAGATTTACTCGCTTTCGCAGTCGGTTTAAGACTAAAAAGAAGCATTTGACGACTTTACAAGTTAATGGTAAGTGCGATAAAGGAATAGAACCGGGAATGAGGTTCAAGGGACCACCCAGGTAGAAACGGGACCCGAAAAACCGTCTGTGTTGTATCGAATACAACAGCGCGACTGACGGAGGGTTAACGTTAGTCAGTAATTGGAGTGTACATCGTCAGTATGGGACCCTTTCCAAAAAAATTATATACCAAAAAATTGACGAATGAGCCTGCCGATAATGAAATGTGAGACAAGTAGGGGATCGCCTGGTAAGGTAATGTACGGTGGGGACTTTTTGGGCCCCGCGGGAAAAATTACCACGATTATAAAACGAGGGCAGAGGGTCACAGAAGAGATGTTGGTAAATATTCGTTTATCCATAGGGCAGCAGTTGACTGGAATGGGTTATCAAAGGAAATGTTAACCTCATTCCCCTTTTTCAAAACAAATCTATTTAAAAAAAGATTTCCTTAAATAATTCCTTGAAAATGCGTAAATGGATCAGGTTTTGAGTGGAGTTGTTACGAATGTGATATAATGTATGGTATATTTGTATTGAGATGTTCTTTACATGCGAGCTTATTGTTACTGAATAAGAAAAAATTTTGATGTGGAAATATATACATATTATGTTGGAGGTGATATGACAAGTTACCACCTGGTTGTTAGCTACTTGTAACTTTGTATATGATGATATTTTAAGCGGACGTTTTCCATTCAAAACACTCTACTCAGTGAACTCTAACGTCCACAACCATTATCATTCAGCATTAAGTACAAGCTGTTACTAAAATTCGAAGTTTGGGGATACTTTAACATATTATCAATGATAGTCTAACACAGAGGGAGCTAAACATTAAATAACTCTACTCAACATTTGGCCAAAGTAAAGGAGTTAAACGCCTCGAAACCTCCCGCAGGCAGTAAGTAGAAATCAATTATGTTCAAAGATAAAAACATTCCAAAATATTGAAAGTTTCAATGCCGCATGAATACGTGGCGTGATAAGTAAAAGTAATGGTGAATTATGTAATGGACATGGTTAATTGAAAAAATAATTTTACTCCGGATTTTAATGTAGGGCATTATTGAACGGAACGTCAACTGCTCTTATTTCTTGATTCAATCTTTAAATGTATTTGCTCTATCATAAGTCATAGTTTTCTCTCGTGCAAAATTATCAGCAGTGAATTCACTGAATATCTTTCAAAAATGGTTAACGTTGTAATTTGCGTCTCACTCTTGTTTCAACTGATCTTATGAAGTTTAAATGATAAATGTCAATCATTAGTGTCAATAGACTACGAGATACTAATCTCATACAAAAACAGCTCTGCAAAGTTCTGATTCATTATTTGTGTATCTCAAATTAATAACACTCAGTGAATTGTATTTTTTGTTTTTTAAGTGTTTGGCAAATATTTCCACGAAATCCTTCTCATTGCTAGCCTTTGAATGCAATATACAGTTCGATTTTAACATTGCCGAGCTTCCTCGTACCAAACAAGGAAGGGATCAGCTCGCGATACACGTTATTTAGATTTTCAATCCTAAATTAACACATCCTAGCATACTATTGTACCCACAGGTGATATTGTAGCAAATCTAAGCAAATGACTTTGTCTTAATTGAAATTCTTTTTCCTTACTGCCAGTGACCGAAGATTTTGGATGACTTTTTCATTTTATGTTCTTATGCTTCATTTGTTTGTTTGACTTAATGATTACCTAATTTCGGTGTTATTGTTTATTACATTAAAAATATTTTATTCATCTCCTTAAATATACCAAATTCAATTTATTTCCTTTAGTTTGCTTAACCAGCATTATTGATCTTACCTTAACTTTCACGCAAAATAATGCAAATATATTTTTAATGCTTTTAAATATTTTCGCTTGAAACTCATTTTAGCAGGACTTAGTAAATTTTCATATATATTTTGTCCCCAGACAAACTTGATTATAATTCTCCTCACTTTATTTTCGTAGCTCTAATTCGAAGTTTACTTTGTACTAATTTGCTAAATTTGCCTAATTTGATCGTTCTTGGCTTTTAATTTTCTTCCACCGTAATGTGAATTAACATGTCTCACTCATAACCCACATCTCGTCGCATTCTACCAGGAAACTCGCACAGTGCTTTTTGGAATGCCGTAGGCAACGCAGGTGTTGCAGTTGGCCAGACGGACAGCAGCACAACAAATGGGAACGGCACTTACCACTCCCCGCTGCCTTCCACGCCTCCCCACTACCCCGCGACGCCACCCACGCCCCAGCAGCAGGACACCCCAAACGGTTTCGCCGTGCCCGCAGCCCCTGCCATCACCCAGACGGCACCGTCGGAACAGAGGGCGAGGCGCAACTCGGATTCTGCCACAGCGGCAGTGCAGACACAATTGGACCGAAGATCCGTCTCCCCGTCACCGAACATCAAGAGACTTCAACGCACGGAGTCCGACCCCGGGGGGTCTCCTGGAATGGTTTCACCGGTGGCCCTCGCGGCATTCTCCGGGGACGAAGACGGGGGTTTAGGAGCGTACGCGAGGGACGAGGATGACACCGGCGGTTACTTCTCTCCCTCGCTGCAGGAGGACGTCTTCACACAGGTTTCCGTCCAGGAGACAATGTTACTTCACGGTGTGGATCCGGCGCAGCTGGCGGAAACGATACAGGTGAGTTTCATGGTAAGGACCGTTTCATCGCCGATTGTTAGGTATTTCAAGACTAAATTAGAAATTAAGTCTGTTTGTGATGAAGGCCTCGATTTATGCTCTATGCTTCCCTTTTTTTCAACATCAATAGTGAGAATTATTTGATAATTATCTACCGAATGTCTCCAATTATTCATAAAATTCCGTTTCCGTTCTGCTAGTTGATGCAATACAACAGCACATCATTATTTTAATGTCAATATTGATTAATTACACATTTAGGTAGTTAATTAAAATAATGTTGTAGCAGCATATCGCAGCATATATAATTTTTCTAATAATTTAAATTAAATAATCCCCTGAAGTATGATTCTTCCACCTCTTTGAAAGATTTCTCTGTAAAAGTTCATCTACCGCTAGATGAAGACAAATTTTCTAACCAATAGTTTTACTATATGTAAACAAATTCTAAATTTTATAGAGTTCCATTATGTAATGATGAGATTTATATATTTCGGTGTTCAATTGATTTCCTTACAAATTGATTTATTTTACGCTTTGGAATTGTGTTTCATAGATACTCAGCGAATAAGTTCCCATCACCGAAGGAACAATCCTCTTTCCATGTAAATATTAACGCTACTTAAGGAACCTTATTTACAATATCATCTAAATCATACTTTGGCATCAGTTAAATGTAGATTATTATCCGTAATAGAATAGAAATTGAGGAATTAAGTTTCCGCAAGAGGAGCATAATGATTGGCTTCAGTATATGGTATTGAAAGTTTAATTAGCCTCATATTCACTCTTCAGCTGTCGGAGCAGCTCCAAGCGGCCTCTCTACTCCAAGACCAGGACATCGGCTCCCTGGAAGAGTACGAAAACGCGGCGGCCCTTGCCGCGGGCACCGACGACGACCAGAGCCCCGTCACCTTCCACCATCACCATCAAGACCAGCAGCAGAGCGGGGACAACCAACACCACCACAGCCACCATCAGACCTACCACTCTGTCCTCCACTCCCCTCTGCCCCAATCCGTGGTGGGCCTTGCGGAGTTCGAAGCCTTCCAGAGACAGCAAGCGACGGTAATGGCCGCGGGGACGCAAACCTCCCTCCAGTCCCCACCGGAAAAGGACAGCGTACCATTCGGTTATGCCCCTTCTCCGCCCTTGCCCTCTCCATCTCTTCATCATCACAACATGCATCATCAAAGCATCCATCAGCAGCATCTCCATCACCAACAGCTCAGGAGTGGGGACTCGCCGAGTTTCACCTATCCGACTCCCCCCGCGAGCCAGGAGGGGCAGTCGCCATCCTTTGCCACGCAGGGGACCCATAGACAGGCGCCCCAAATGCCATCTTCGCCCCTGCCCAACCCCAACGAGAATGGCGATTCCCACGATTCCTTCGTCCAGTCGGTGATATCGCACGCGGTATCCGAGTGCGGAACGGCGGCCGCGTCCTCGCCCTTGTCGGCCTTTTATTCCGGGGCCCCTTTGACGATGTCGACCTCGGCCGCGGTTGAGGCGGCGCTCTCCGAAGTCCTTCCGGACGACGAAGAGGAAGAAGCGGCGGCGGCTGCGGCTGCTGCTGTGGCTGCGGGTGTGGGTGTGGACGAGGAGGAAAGTTCGGAAGGGAGTGACGCCGCGGCGCTATTTCATCATCACCATCGACATGTGCTGGATCTTCCTCCTGAATTGTCCTCTCCAAGGTAAGACACAAGCCAACCAATGAGTACCTTACTTTTTTTCTGTGGTCCTTGTGAGTACGCTAACATACCTCTAACTTACTCCAGCTATTTTCTATTGTCAGATATAAATTAAGAACCGATGAATGTTCGCAGTTTACAATATTTTATCTTTGAATGTTTGCGACGTTGACCACATTTTTTATAATCGGCATTTATGACACGAGTGCGTTGAGAGATAATGATGAACTTAGTATTAATTAATTATTTACCCTTTTTTCTATATTCCCTCTCTACGCCACCTCTTTATGTTCTCCTAGGATATTTACAATATAATATGTATAATATGTATCTTTTCGTATTTTGCAGAAAATACAAGTGCCCTTGCATAATCACTCGTATCAATCTGTATAAATTCATGATCATTAATTTTGTTTGAAATGGTTACTATCTCGTTTTGTTTAATTATTGAACAGCTCTTTGCGCTTAGTAAGTACGATATGAGTTTCAAACAGGCCAATAATAATAAAACTAAAATATAATATATAAACAGTCACTAGACTTATTATATTTTTGTCCTTCAATAACTCCGATTTCAATAACCGTTCAGGAAAATTAGTCTTTTATAATCCACTTTATTTATTAAGATATCAGCGAAACTGACTTTAAGACGAATTCATATTTTTGTGATTGAGGAGTAGTACTTTTGATTGAGGAGTAGTACTTTTGATTGAGCATCAGCAAGTGATTCATAGTAAAATAGGAAGTTAGTATTTTTTGGATGAATCACGCGAGAAGAGAAGTAATGATTAGAAATTCAAGTAATCATAGATTCTTATACTTATTATTGCGACATTTAACGGATCTCGTACGCATAGCTATCTACATTGTAAATAAAATTACATATTGTAATCTGTATAGAGAATGTCGCAGGTTTTCGCTCATATCATTAATTCTCTTACAATGTATATAACTTTACTCTTACAGACCCACGCAAACGCAGCATCATCGAAGCAACGAAAGGCAATCGGCACAGTCCCCTCTTTCGGCGACTCCCGTGCCCTCCCCACTCTCCCTCTCCAGCGTCCCCGCCTCTTCGTCCTCCGTGTCCTCTCCATTGCCCTCCGGTTCGTTTTCGGCCGCCAACGCACAAGTCACCCAAGGGATGAACACTCCCCCGACGGGCGGATTCCCATCCCTCTCCCCGCATCACCACACCCTCGGTCTGCAGTCGAGGATGATGCCCAACTCGGAAGACCCGCTACTCTCCAGTAGCCCAAAGGAGTTCGGGGGCAGAAGAAGGTTCGATTTCGCCGGCAGCTCCTTCCGGTTGGTGGGAGGCGCTGGTGACAACGGTGAGTATGGCATTACGGTAGACGAAAGGGGAGAGATCAAGTTCTTCCGGGAGCAGTCGCCGTCGACGTCGACACCTCCACCCCTACCGCCTCCTCCACCGCCCCTGGCACCTCCTCCACCCCCTTCGGTGTCTATGCAGTACAGACCACCTTCCGGTAGCGTCGCGAGCGCCGGTGGGGTACAGTACCGGCCGAGGTCTGCCGAGTCTCCGGTAGCGGAGTCCGCCCACAGAAGTGGATCCTCCTCACCATCGCCTCATGGAAGGAGTTCGGTGCGACACAGTCACAGGCATCATCAACAGCACCAACAGCAGCAGCAACAGCAACAACAGCACAAGGTTTACCATCAGAAGTTGCTTAAAGGAGTGGAGAAGGAGGAGATGTTGGATGAAGATTTGTTCCTCAGCCCCACTGGGTGAGTGGCTACTTTATTTCTAATGATGGAAGCAATAACGTGTTTCTAAAATTGTCAGTAATCATGAGTAGAATTTTTTTCTTCACTCTTATTATTTAAAACAACAAGAATCATTTCCAATGTTTCTTTGTGCTTAAAAATTAGCGTGCTTACGCCATGGTAAGATTTCGAAGATCGTTATAACTTTTCTTAATTTTAAATATTAGGATTTTAAAAAACTTTTCTTGTGATTCATTCAGAGAAACTCTTGTAGATGTTTTCACCAATATGAAGACAAACTTAACTTCCGTTAATTATAAGAGCATTTTACGTTTAGTATCCTTACCAATATTTGTTAGGCAATGCCATATCTTTCCATAAGAAGTTCAGAATATGTGATGGAACCTGTTTTGAGAACTGATGGAAAGATATTGGTCGTTTTTTGGTTAAATGAAAAGCAATTTAATTAAAACAACGAAAGTGCGAAAAATCGTTCCTATATTACTAAACTTAAAAAAAAATAATTTAATAAGTAGAATTTTACTTCGTGCGATGTTAAAATAGAGTAACCCTTTTCTAAAGAAATTCTTTTTCGTATTAAATGAAGAAGTTCGTGATTTTTATGATAATTATTCGTGTACTGATTAATTCCGGTATTCAAAACTTAAAGCTTCCTACAAAATCACTCAATCGATATTATTAAATGATATTAGAGATTCGTTATTTAGGTAAGAAAATTGAATTTTCTGTATTAGAGTCAGTTTAAATTGGCAATGGAATAATTAGTCACTGGTAGATAATTGATTTTTTTTAGAAACATATATGTTTGAATCAGAGTTGAGGCAACAATATTCGCGTGTTGGAATCTCTGGTCCCCGACATCTACTCCTCTGTACGTCTTTGGCCAGTTTCTTTGTCAAAGAAAACGCCTCTCTAAAACCATGGTAGTTAATGTTAGTCGTAGATGTTTCCATCTGTTGTTTCTATGGCACCGCTGATCTTACAGAGTCAACTCGAGCCAAATGAACTACGTCCGCAGGAGGCAGCGTCCGGAGCCTTTATTCATCCCCTCGCACATGAGCGAGCTCACAGGAGGGGGCACCAACCAGGTCCACTTCAATCATCACCATCATCATCATTACCACCACCGGACCAAGCATCGCCTCAACGCCACGGCTTCGCAACTCCGATCCCCTCGTCACTTCGTGCTGAGGGACGCTTCGCCGTCCTCTTCCTCATTGCCCACGCCTAATGCATCGCCATCTGAGTCGCCCCCACCGTACACACCACCTCCGATGCTCAGCCCACTGAGAAGTGGTCAAGGGCTGTACTGGCAGGTGACGGCGGCGAGGATTTCCCAGCAGATAGCATCCCAGAGGCTTAGCTCGGCGTTGGGGAACAAAAAAGGTAAATATGATCTTATTTGTAGTAAAAAATGAGGCATGTGCTAACTTTTTACTAAAATGGCTTATATAAACTGTTCTCTGTGACAGTGACCATGAAGTCGCCTTCATGGTCACCTCAACTGGGTGTTAACCCGAGAAATAGTTTACACAAGCTATTCACCAGGAGAGTATCAAGCCTCTAAAATGGCTCATAGTTGATAAAATGCAAAGTTGCGAGTCATTGCTACAATAAATAGCCTTTACTATTGAAAATAATATTAATTCCTAAGAGAAGTGAAGTAGGTTCTTGTCAGCTAATTGTCAGGGAAATTTAACGAAATTATAGTAACGAAAACTGAAAAATAAATATTTTCTTCAAAGGTAAGAAAGAAAGCAACTGCAATGCAGCAGTTATAGTTCCTCTCAGAAAGACATACTTACATGAGTTATTTTTTGTGGATTATTTGAGGGTTAAGCCTTGCACTCCCATAATATTGCTTCGTTTCCTTGAGTCAAAATTTTCATTAAATTTATAGCGTGCCTTCTACTTATTCACCATCAGCTACGGTACATAAGTTCTGTGATATACACAAATACCGTTCGTGATAAAAATTTCAAACAGAACCAAAAAACGTTGATCAGTGTTGTTATTGAATGGAAAAAATTGGAAATTCCTATCGGTAAATCCAATTTCTTTACTTAAAATTAAAGCATTAATTTGAAATTGAACAGTACGACTTGTTAGATGATAGAATATACATTCTAATTGTATATTATTGTATCGGTTAAAAGTGCTTCGAATTCTTTACCCATTTCCCACATGGGCTCCCACCAGGAATCGAACCCGGTATCGCTTTATCTAAAGCCGAACGCGTTGACCACTCCACTATGCGGGAGCCCTCTGGACTCGCAAATGTTTCACCTCGAAACGGAACATTCTCAATAATCATTCAATTCATTTTCTTCGAATCATTTCATGCAATCTCACTTCATAATTTACCTACAAAGACCATCAGCAACTATTCGAATGTGAGAAACGCGGGGGACTTCCGAGAATGTCATTAATAGCTATGCTTTTACAGAAGCAGCAACATTTTCAACAGTCTTGCTGCGTGTTACCTCTATAAATTCTCTTTTATAAACTCCCAAATATTTGTAACTCAAACCGGCTTCACGGAGCACCTCCCCATCCATCACACTTTCGTAACAAGTCATCCGAGTAGCTGCGAAAAGTTTGGGTTCTCGAATTTCGCTTTCGAACCGTTCCCCCATCCGCTTGTTGCAGTTTGCATCTCAGGAGAGTCAACCTCAACGTCTTCATCTTCCTCTCCACCAATCACAGCCTTCCTAGAAGACAGCCTGTCAAAGGGCAACTCGCCGACGCAAAACTCCAATCACCATCAGCACTACCACCGGACGTCTTGCAGTACGCAGCACAGATCCATCCAGTCCATAAGCTCTCCGGCGCCCGAGACCGATATAACACCTCATGTGAACGTGGGAACTAAATACCAAGCAGAATTGCCACCTCTGATGGGGTCTAGGGACATGATGGAAAGGACAGAAGAGGCTGACCACTTGCTATGGGATCCTGTTACCATTGGGAAAGCGTGTACCCAAAATGAAGGTATGATATGCAACCATTGCAGAGTTCAAGAAATAAATATAAGTCCTGCCTGTTTAAGAAATTTCTATTAGTGCAGCTGCAAATATAATTCTTTATCCATGGTAACATATTCAGCAATTGGAAAAAAAGAGAACTTCTTCCCTAATTTTTATGAAAAAACTTTACGTAAAGATGGTGAGATTTGAAAATAATATATTAGTTATTATTTTATTTACTGATTGAGTTTTTGTTTCTCTAGGGAAGTTATATCTCTAGAGAAATTCTTTAAGGAATTAATTTATCCTAATTCCATACTATTCCTTTACAAAATACATAAGGAGGTTAAATAAATTAGTATCATAATTAAGTGTTCATAAGAAGATTTCATATTTAATCTATATAAATTGAAATAAAAATTTGGTGATTTTACCTAATCTTGCAGATAACATAATATATCAAGTAATATTTTACAATTCAAAGTAAACATTAAAATTTACAAAATTCTCTCTGAATCTGATGACTCAAACTTACAGAAACATTCTGCATTCAGGTTTTATTGTATTGGTTGTAGTTTAAACATAATTTTATGCCCTAAATATATAATTTTTAAACTGAAACATCATCAATGAAGACTTTTCGTAAATTCATAACTCTGTTATCCAAATTCAATTTTTTTGTAAAGGTTTTATTTATGTTGAAATTCAGTATCCTTTGTATACAATTAACAGTCAGGACATAGAACCTAAAGGAACATAGATTTATTATTAAACAGCCAATTTAAAATTGAAATCTTTTCAAATCATAAAACATTTCAGTTGGTAAAATATTGCAGTAAATTTTACGCCTGAAATTTAAGATTTAAGAAAATTCAGTGAAATCTTAGCATTGGTGAATGAGAAATAATGTAATTTCTTAACAGGAATATGGTCCAATATATGTTGTCCATAAGATCTCTTAGATACTTTGGGTAAATGTGACTTGAATATCGCCTCATTAATTAATTTATAACTTTTCATTTCAGTGGACATGTTCTTAGAATTTGCATGTTGTGCAGCAGTACCAGGCGGAGGCAGGAACAAAGAGTATGCACTTCATCTACTTCAGATGTGTCATGGAAATATCCATGTAAGTCCATGAAGAAATTAAGCTATGAAATAGTGGTACAGTTCCTACTACAAACTTTTGATAAAGATAAAATATAAAGAATAAATTTGTGATAAAAAACTTAAGCTTTGAACATCCTTAAATTACTTCCTTCAATCATAAGTTACAAAATTAGATATTGGAAAAAATGAAAGAAATATTTAAAATAAGTATACTCTAAAACATGACTGAATTTGGAATACTTCCTCCATTCAATTCAAGTTAAAAATGGTTGCTGCAATGAAAATTTTAAGCGATTGTATATTTTTGAATTCCCTATAGAGAGATCCTCATTTCAGAAAATATTTCATTCCTATACCTTCTTTGTTTTCTTACATTTCTTGCTCTCCTATTTCTATCAAAGATCTCACCTTAATTATTTTCTTGCAGGAGGCTATGCTGAGGCTAATGCAACCCACTCCAAAGTTACCACAGGGTCATCCACTTCTCACCTATCATTATGCTGAAAGTGAAAAATGGGCTCCTCATGAGATTGATGCCTTCAGACAGGGCTTGTACAAGTATGATAAAGATTTTCACAGCATTTCATACCAGGTAAGTGTTAGTTAGTCATTTCCTTCTTTTATATAGAGCCAAAAGAGAAAAGATCTAAATATATCATTCAATACACTTGATACTCTTCTTTCTATAAAAATAAGCAACTAGGCAATGTGATAATCATTATTTATTAATTCATGAAAAGCAATTTTTGTTCAAATGGAGTTTCTTAGAAGAGCTCTGCAGAAAAAGAAATATCGTGGAGAGTATTTAACATAATTTATTAAAAACACATCTTGGAAGTGCACTCACTTAATTCTATGCAAAATACCTTAAAAATTACTTTTCATTATCAGAAAATTTTTAAAATCTATATTCCTATGAACTTTATTCAATCAAGAAAGGCAAGATTAATTTAGCAAAATATACTCTTTTCACCAAAGAAATATTTCTTCAAAAATACTCTAGGGTACAATGTACAGAAGTGAAACTAAACAATAATCCATTCATAAAACTCATGCCACTACTACAGTCTCCAATATAATGTCATAAATTACCACCTCTATTTTTAGATTGGAACAAAGTCAGTAAAGCAGTGTATTCAGTTCTACTACCTGTGGAAGAAAGTATGTCCAGATGAGTACCGCAGGCTGAGAATTATTCAAAGAAAGAGGAGACAGTCTACAGTGGAGCAACTTACATCGCCACATGGATCTCAGCTGTTGATCAATGATATTATGGATGATGATGAAGCAACAGCTGAGATGATTCTTCTTGGTTTGGGAGGCACCATCACAGATACAAGCCAAAGAGCCCCCACTTGTGGACAAATAGAAGAGAAACATGTGCCAAATATGGTAAGTAATTAAAGCCAAAGAACTCATACCTTATCATTAATTGACATTAAATTCTTATATCAGGATGGATCTTTGGAATTAATACTTAAAGTCTAAAAAGTGATTGCACAGCTCATTTTATTCAAATATGATATCCCTTGCTGCTGACATCATACTGTCACAAAAATAATATTCTGAACTATTCATAAGTCATAGGATTAAGATAGTGCAATTTTCATAGCAAACTAAGTATAAAAACTCAAAACAACATATATTATGTCTAATCTGGCTTTTATCAGCAGAAGTAGCCACAGCATGTTTTTAATGAAGAGGGCTGTCAACATAAAGAACTAAATATGGAAAGAAACACCAATATCTCTTAGTCTTGGCCAATGTGAATCAGTTGGGATCAATTGAGTCTTGTAAAATATTACTCTTTAACCAGAAATTATATGAACAAATGTGGTTGACATAGAATATTTAAATAAGATCTTTCTTTTTAATTATTTTCTCGATTAATGTTCTCTATTTATGAATGACTAAAACAAAATCTATGTACTGCACTCATAAAGTGAGTGGCTTAGTTAAATGTAAAAATATTCGTAATTTATTCATAATCTATAATATTCCACTAAGATTTTAAAGATCTTCTCTTTTATAGCATAAATATTTCCAAATAAAAAAACAGGGTTCATGTTAACTTTATGCAAACTTATTGTAAATTTTTACCACTTTTTTTATGTATCTCAATGAATTATTTCAGGTTAGTGATGGAGACCTAGTGTCCAGCACAAGTTCAGACAATCGAGTCTTTGTATGTGAATATTCTGATTGTTCTGCTGTGAGTATGAAACTCTTTTTCTTTACATATGAATTTAGTTACCCATCATAATTTAGATAAATGTACTTGCCATAGCGTAATTTTGACAAGTCAATTAAATATGTAGCGCAAATGAAATATAATTTGATTATTTCTCATTTTTTTAAAGAAAGATGAAAAATTCCTTTAACTGGAAGTATAAAAAAGTAAAATCAAAGTACTTGCTGATGACCTCAAACCCAATTCCTATGTGGCAGTTGTTGATGAATACCATTCATTGGCAAAATTAAGGTTTTCTATCATGATTTGGCACTGATCCAATCAGAAACATCAGAATTAGATATGCTCAATAGATTTGTGTCTCTACTTTAAGATGTTTAAGAAAATGTGTTCATAATTGAAGTTAAATTTATCATTTGTATTTTTATGGTGTTACCTGTTGCTATCTTTGTTTAAAGTGATCATAACATATATAAAAATTTGCATCTTTTGCGGCTTGATATATTTTTATAGGTTATGGTGAATTTTATTTTTCATCAAATTTCAAGTAATTACACTGTATTTTAATGGAGGAATAGTCAGAGTATACTGCCAACATGACAAGATTATAGTGCTTTTAATTTTTTCAGCTTTTGTCCAGGTTATTTTTTGAGAGAACATTTAGATAAAAAAAGCTGAATCATGATATATATAGTAAATTACAAAAATTTGATTGTAATAACCCTACTCAGCAAGTGGAACGCTTTATATAATTCAAAATTAGCATTATGATATAGCAATTGATCTGCTCTAAACAGTTTCCAAATGCATCCATAAATATTGAGCACTCAGTAAATCATTTAGGTGACTGTTGAAGGAGTATCAGGCTTAGGTCTTGTTATAAAACTTGGAAATTACCTCTGTTCAAAGATGATAGAGGGGGTCAGATATGAAAAAATATTATGTACATTATCTCTAAACTTTTCATTTAGTAATTAAAATTGAAAAATTTGATAATATTACGTAAATACACACATTCATGTTTATCTTTTTTCTTCATAATTCCAATGAAATTACATATTTTCTATTTGTAAATTTTTTGGCAGCATGCTGATATATTTTGAGGTCACCTTTTGACAGGTTTTCCTCTGGGGTACCTATATCCATCCTTTTTTGTTCTTTCTGATTTTGTTCCTTTCTTTTATATATTACTGTAGTTAAAACAATGTATCCTAGGTTCAAGATCTCCAATTACTATCTTTGTTTGCTTTCCTAGCTTCTCTTTGTGGTATTTGGAGAAATCAGGAAAGAGTAGCTGGACGTATTAGAAGCACTGTTGTACATTTCAAAATCGATGCTCCTGTCTTCAGGGTCAATGACTACTTGTATTGATTACTATTTTAATTAATTACTTGTACTCATTAATCCTGATGATGAGAGCATCACTTTTGAGATGCGCATCAGTCACTTTTAAGCCATAAAAAATGGCTATTGTAGATCCTAAACCTCTAATTCATTAACAGCCATGCTCCAAATTTTATTTCTTTACATATCAATGTATGTTATACAAATTATGTGAAAGAATGGAATAAGCCAATAAATATCATTATTAATCTTTCATCAGTCGTGCCTATGATCATAACACGAAAAGTCCAGCGTTGCATTCCATACAACAGATAGATTTTCGGCCAAAATTGTAAAATTAATTGAACTAATTATTATTTCTGAGTACTAAAGTTTAGGTAATAATATAATTTAAGAGGAATAATTTAAGAAGCAAACAAGTTTTTGCAAAAAATATTATTATTGACCTTTATTTATTTACATGCGTTCAGAGAGTACCTAAAAAGTTAGATGTCTATTAGTTCCAAAATTGAAATTCTTCAAATAAAGTTTAAGACCGAAAACGAAATTAGTGAAAAATTTAATTTAAATGTTATAATAAGCAGATATAGAGTTCACCAACGAAAACCTTACCCATCCGGTCGCGCCTTGTATTTGTTGCAACAGTCGTCACTTCACAGATTTACTCGCTTTCACAGTCGGTTTAAGACTAAAAAGGAGCTTTTGACACCTTAACAAGTTAACGTTAAATGAAATAAAGGAGTAAACCCGGGCATGAGGTTCACAAGACCATCCAGGTAGAAACGGTACCCGAAAAACCATCTGTGTTGTACAAAATACAATGGCGTGACTGACGGAGGGTTAAAATATTGCTATAAATCCTGTTAATTTAGTAATTGGCAATTACTAATTGCCTTAACATATTCTTTTCTCTTCCTCTCTTTCTTGGATGGCTGGAATTCAACAATTACAGAGCTTCAATTCACGTGCAGCCCTAAATGGGCACATCCGCATTCACGGAGGAGGGCTTGGGCGTACAGGGGGAAGCGGGGTTGGGGGTGGGCACTCACCCACACCGGAAAGGCTGAGGCCCCCAACTAATGCCTCCAACAATGCTCCTGCGTACACAACGACACTGAGTGAGACTCTAGAAGAGTTTCCATGCAAGATTTGTGGGAAGTAAGTGATATATGAACAAAAAGGTCGATTTAGAGGTTTGGTGAAGTGGAGGGGGAGGAGGTTGGTGGACACTTGAAGGTAAATAGTTTTTCTTGAGAGAAAACCAAATCAAGCCTTTGCAAAGGGATGTGTGTCCAGTTGTGATTTTTTTGATTCGTCGAGTTTACCCAATTCTTTGGCATCAGATGTCCTGTCTTCCTGTTTTCCTACTCAGATCAAGAACTGTGATTCTCAAAATATATGTTTCTTTTCTTTACTGTTGAATGGGTGTTTTTTTATCAGGGTAGCAAAGGAATTCGCAGATGGCTTATGATTGTTGTTGAACATTGTGTTTCTGTCTCCCACTTTTCCATGATTATAATCCCTAACCAACCCATTTAGACCTTTTTGCTCACAAGCTCCTGCCTTGATGTTTTCATGATTCCAGTTTCAGTACTAAATACTCTCCTCACTTGGTTAGTTAGCATATTTGTTTTAATCTTCAAAACACTTCTGGTTTGTAGAAACCAGAATGAAGATACTGAATGCAACGATGTTTCTATTTCAAAACATAACTAAAATATGGTTGGACTAATTTTGCAAGTATGTTATCAAAATTATCTCATAATGGAAGACTTGTTTTCAAATCAATTTATAAATATATTTTTACCTCTTAAAGAGAAACCATTCTGCCAACCAACTCATGGTTTTCATAGCTGTGGTCTACAGTTAATGCAATTAAGCAGGATAATTCTTAGCTTGGAAAATTTTCATTTTCATTTTGAATGGTTTTGACACAATAATTTCTTAACATGGTACAATGGTTAAAATCAATGCCATTATTAAAGTAAGTTAACATTAACTTAATGTTGAACATTAATGACTGCCTCAGTAGATTTTATTTCTTAACATGTTTTAAATGAGTTTCATTGTCAAAAATTGAACTAATATTAAACATTTGAATGCTCAATAACTTTTATACGAGCATTTCATTAAAACAACAATATTTATTTCTCGTTTATACTTGTTATGAAAACATGATTTTTTAACTCTTACATTTTATGCAGATTTATTTGAAAATCAAAAACACTAGACATGTTTGACAGCAAAATACCTGGTCCTCTCAATATGAATTTCCAAACTATCTCTACCTTAAGAAACCCCTTCTTTTTCTCTATCTATCTTCCATATTTGTTATACTCCTATTTGTGTAATGTTCCATGTTAATTGAGCTGCATGTCTGTGTTATTCCATCACTCTTGCTTGTCAGCACAATGATGTTGCAAACTCAGGACTACCAGAAGATTATTTCATTCCACAAGAAATCCCATCAATTTAAAGTAGAGAAGGAAATAGAGTAAACATGTGATTTTGAAGCTTTCACAGCATTAACTTAGTAATGAATGATTTGAAAGATAATAATTTTTAAATTAATTAATTTCTTCTTAAAAAAGTAATTCATACTCAGGAAATCAAATTCCTATGATTTTCTATACGTGAGAGTTGGAATGTGAGTTTGTGCAATTTGTTAGATCTATTTGTACTCTAACTAAAAGGAAAAATGGAACATGCTGTGGTATTAACATAAAGAGTTAAAGGATCTCCAAATTGCCGTTGTTTGCGTACAAACCATCGTGTGGAAGTGCCCTAACCATGGGGGTTAACATTAACCTTAACTGAGGTATTGTAAGCGTTATTATTCTCAATACGTATTTTGGTGACCATGTCACCATCTTAGGGATGACAGTTCTCTTCCTTTCTCTAAGATGGTTACATAGTCACTGAAATACATATCGAGAATAATAACGCATAAAATACACCTCAGTTAAGGTTAACCTTAACCCCTATGGTACTTTTTCCCAACGGGTTGTTTGCAAACAACGGCTATTTGGAGCTCTTCCAACTCTTAATGTTTATATGTACTCTATTGCATTAGGAATTGTAATGGTAGGGAAGGTAAGGGAAGTTAGTCTCAGAGATGGATGATTAAAATTTCTTGATTTTTTATATTTTAAGCTAAGGTTAAAGTTAATTTTTATGGAAGTTTAGGTAAACAATTACTATCTGTTTCCAGAATTCTCTAGAAGTATTAGCCTCTTTAGTCTGCATGATAATGAATATCAGACTAAAAGAAATTTATTGAGAATTCTATATCATTTGATCAAAGTTATACATCCTGCTTTATTGTGGAGGATTTCTTTTTAGACCCAATTCTTTGATGATAGATACAATTTTGAATTGCAGCTGAATATTACATGCATCGATGAATGGCATTTCCTCTTATGGCTATCTTTCACTACAGTGGTATCCTCCAACATATTATGTCAAATAATCAGCATAAATGTATCATTGTCTCAAGTGTGAAGTAGAAAAGCTATCATTTAGAAAAGGGCTGCATGGCATATTTGGGGACTTCAGTATATTTTGAGAATCACAGTTCACTAAAAATGTCTTAACGTCAATTAAAAGTTTGAATGCTGAGAAGTGTTCTTTGTTATCTCACATCTGCAAAATTAAGACCCTGAGTGACTCTCCATCTCACCAAGAATGAAGACAGGCTGCTTGGGAAATCTACCGCCTCAGCCTGACTGTCCTTACCTCTCTGCATTTTTTAGTGTTTAAGTGTTAATTTTAAAATGAATGGTTAATGGTTACTTTTTGGCTGCCATATGTCTGCCAAGAGAAACAATTCTTTTTATTTGTCTCATTTCATAAACGGAATCCTCAGCATGCTGGCTGTACCTTCAAGTTTTTATTTGCAATTCTTCATTAATATATATACTATAAAACCTTTTCTAACTTTCACTAATCAAATCAGATGTCTTAAGCTCCACTTTTTTACTAAACCAATTTTTTTCCAATTTTTTTTATTCATGTCAGATAATTAGTATAGAGATCTAAATGTTCAGTGTTTTTTTGCAATTATGTTTATTTTAAATGTGAAAGTTAGCTTTTTGTATTAATGTTAGAAAATTCTGAAAACGTTTGTAGATTCTCTAAAAAATCTTTCAAATTAAGTATAGCTCTGTTATATCATTTACAAGTTTTCAAAATATGCAAAGTACATGCTTTCTGAACTTATAGAAATAAATATCATTAACAAATATTTTACAGAAAAGTAAATTTAATTTTGGAAATGTAAATGGAAGTCTTTCTCAATCTCTGCATAGTTTTCAAGTGATATTGGATGCAATAAATAATTAGGATTTCATGAGGAATTGCATTTCAAAGTAGTAATAATGGGCAGCTACACAATAAACAGGTCTGTATAAGGTAAGAGTTCAACTTCAAGTAAAGACAGAAAATTTTTACTTTCTCTCTTAATCAATGAGGTGAATAATCTTGCATTACTTATGCAATGTAAGAATCAGTGTCACCTGAAGAATCAATCTACGCTTTAATCACCAACCTCTTCTGACTTATTAAAATTCCAAATTTTAAATAACTTTTAATGAAATTAAATCAAGACAGTTTGCATATGTGAGCTGATTTTCTGTTATTCTGTGGCTAATGGACTTCTTTTGTAATGTTTGAACAGGGTCTTCAACAAAGTGAAAAGTCGAAGCGCACATATGAAATCTCACAGGCCCCCTGATGCCGAGCCAAAGAAGCCTAAACTCGATTCATCGACAGCGTCTCCGAAGGTGGAATGCCCATCACCTATCCAAGCAGCTCTCCTCAGACCACCCACACCGTCTTCTGGCTCGGGAAGCATGCGTAATTCTACAAATGGAGCTAACCTCACGTGAAGGCAGATGGTGGAAGCAACGGGCAAAAGTGGGAGATACTTGAACCTTCCAGATGAAGGGTCTTAGCTGGTATTTCCATGGCCTAAATGAAGACAAGTGTTTTTTTTCTGTTGGAAGACAAAAAAGAAAACACTAGAGAGATTCCTATGTAATGCCTCACCATGCTTGTTTGGGACTTCAAAAAAGAGAGCCTATTATAAGGTGAGGATTTTTTTAGAATTAGACAATCTCTCCTTTTGATATCAACACTGTGCCATCGTTAACACAGTGCCAAGTCTGTTGTATCGATATCTTTCAATTTTTCTTACACTCATCCCTCCTGTGCTTGGGTTGATCTGGAACGTAAGGTACCTTTTCAAATGCATCATTCACATTGTGTTAATGACTCTGCATAGTGGTTGCTTCAATTCTGGACCAATGTGGAAGACAAAGCAATTATACAAATATATATATATCTCTATATATATATATATATATATATATACACACAAAAATATGTATAAATATATAGGGCAGCGCTCGTGTTATCTGATAGAGCTCAAATCTCATCCTCAGGCAGAATATGAACTGCGGATCGAAACAGTATTATCTTCAGAACATGTAAGTGTTTGATTCTAGACATTTTGTACTATCTTTGTTTGATGTTAAGCAATGTTTTTTTAATTAGTCTTAAGGAGTTGTTATGGGCAGCTCTGACACGATTATACATGTTAGATGTTTTTGTTATAACCAAAGTGCAGGCCTGTTTCCAATAATGTGTAGATAGCCAAGTGTTAAGTGCCTTCCAACTGGGTAACAAATATGCCCAGGATAAAAAATCCAATGAAACTATGAAAAGTATCATTACGAAGGGGAAGTAAGAGTGAGGGATTTCAGATTGGAAGCAATATTGAATCCATGAGCTTGTTGACATGTATAAAAAAAGAAACGAAAAAATCAGGATTCTGTGGCTCTTTTGAGTCCCTCTAACTTTTATTTCCTTGGTCTCAAATTTTGTGCCAAGTTTATTGCTCTGTGTTGTGAGGCAAAATTTTGTGTCCTTCAAAGTGTGTGAAAGTCAGCTGACCTGAGGAACATTGTAAGTAAGAAAAAAGCTTTCTCCCAAAACTGTATTGACAATCCTTATGTTAGATTTTAAAGAATGTTGAATTCGTGTGCATGTGTGGTTGAGAGAGTGAATGAAAACGAGCGACCGAATGGAGAAAGTCTATTGAAATTGGGAGTGGAAAAAGTATATATTTTATGTTTGTTGTTAAGGCAAATGATTATCCAAGTTTTTTTCAATCGTATGTTGTGGATCCTAGCCCTAAAACATACTAAATATAGCAAAAAACTGTTGAGAATGAGATTAAAATTTTCTTAGATATTGTTAGTGTTTAGGTTCCTCTTTGTCAGTTGACTTGTATGGTGTTTTTTGTTATGTATAAGGTGCTAATGTCACTTCATTGTTAAAAAATCATTATTAATGTGTGGGTTAAATGGTGTACATCTGACACACTGCAGGCATAAATAAGTGTGGTTTCAAACTGGACAACAATCATGTAATATTGCTGTGGTCTTTCAAAACAAAAATACCTGATGATGTCAGAAATAGTGTCTATTCATATAAGTAGGTTTTTAACAATCAATAGTTATAATCTATTGTTCATGTGCCTGGATTCATATTCTTGTGCCAACCAACAAAATGTGCTGATTGGGAAACAGACACCATTAGTTACTGCTGAACATGATCTCAAGTTTAGAAAAAGGAGCAGTATCGAAAATATAAGGTTTATAACAAAAGAAGTAATAATCAATTAACAAGAGGTGTGGGGAATTAAAGCAACAGCCAAAAATGTCTCTTCCTAATCGTAGTCATCCATTAGTTATTAGTACCTAATTTATTGGCCAAAACGCTCTTGTTAAAAAAGTAATGGCAGGAAATGTCTGTGGTTTAAATGCTCATGACGTGGATTCCAGCAAGTTGTTGCTGTATTTTTATTCCCAAAATAACCTCTCTTTAGCTTCAGGTACAATTTTAAAGTTGCCATAGCTACTGGTGATATGGCTCGCTCAACACTGCATCGGCAACTCTGACAGTGATAATATCTTAATTACTGACTAGGCCTAACTATCCCGGATAGCATACTGCCTTTGTTCATCAGTTTCATGTTTACAAGGAAAAGAAGCTTAATGTTAGTGAAAATATTACTTATATATTTCTCCTTATGCATATATATGTTTAACAATCCCTTGAGATTGATGTCTCCGATTTAAGCTGGCTTATTCTTTCCCTCTATTTTTCTTTTTTACGTTAATTATGTTAGTGACTTGAATTCCAGTGTTCAGTGCAGTCCTAGTCTTAATAACACTCTCTTTGAATAAGCATTATCTACGCTCCATGGAAGAACCTTATAAAATTCACTGTCTCATAAATATTTTTGTGCACAAAAAATGAACTTCACTTACACTGCATGGTTGTTTTTTAATAATCTGCAATACATTGCCAGAATGGGTATTTTGGGTATAGTCGAATTAAAAAAAAGAGGTCAGAGGTATTCGAAAAAACAAACAAAAAAATAAAATAGACGTCCTTTCATTTTGAATTTTAATCATCTTCATAATATGTGATTTTGTAAGAAAATGAAAGCTTGTACACAATCCTGCTGTATGGGTCGACTGTGGCAGTTTGTTTCTTGAAAAAAAAATCATTACCTATTGTTCTTCCATGCTGAAATAAAATATTGATCACGATTCACATGAGTGAATGTGAGTCAATGGATATTCTCTTGCAATAGAACCATTCTCTCCATTTTTGCATTCTCGTCAGTGCACATTTTGGATGGAAACCTTTTTCTTGCTCATGGGTGCTGCTTCAGTCTAGAGGGGAGGGGGAATATCAGACAGTGTTGACAGGAAAGTTAACAGCAAAAAAGAGGCCTCTTTCTTTTCAAAGATTCCTCACATTCCACTAAACTGATATAGAAATCCTCTTAAAGTTGCTGAGAGTTTCACACAATTCCTAAATATTTATATTTTTTTCCTTGAGTGCTTGAGAAAAAAATCAATACTGAAAGACAGACAGTTGCATTTTATATGCCAATCTTGGAGACAAACTGATTCAATATAAGTTTATGAAAAAGATACAGGTATGAATCAGAAGTTGCAACTTGAGACCGCATAAACTAAGCCCATGCCAATATTCCAAGATATGGTTTTCTTTTCTGCTCACTGTTTTGACAAATAAAACAAGGCCTGAGGAGATATTCATTTCATCCTGTTCCCTCCTCTATAACCAGTGTGGCATTATTTTATATCAATTTCCAAACTGTGAAAATACGACAAAGACAAGAAAGAGAAATATATATATAATATAGATATATACACACAGTCAAACAATAGCCAATGTGGCAATTGAAGACGGTGATGCCATTGGCAATGGATTGTGATTCCTCCTTTTTATTTTGAGATTGTCTTTTGACAAAACAAATATCCCCTCAGACGCCCGTGCACAATTTGTTCTGCATCACATTTGATCTTGGTGACAATGGGACAAAAGATGTGCTACGCCACAGTACAACTTAAAAAATCAGATGTATATTATCATGCTCTGTAAGCATAATTTTTTGGTGATTTCTCATTAAATGTATTTTTATCTTTGAAATATTTTATTAATCCCCTTTAGATTATGTGAAGAGTGACCTTTGTGAATATTCCCAAAAAGTGAAGCCAAATCATTAAAAAAAACTTGTAACTTGTATGTACAGACTTGTATCTTAAACAAGACTTTTGATGTGATTTCTTGGAAGAATGTTCGATGGATTGGTTTTTGTTTGAGAAAAATGTGGTATTTTTCCTGTTATGTACTCAATGTACAGTGGACTGAAACTACTTCATTTTGAATTGAGTTTTACGATTCTACCATTACCAACTGGTCAGTTGAAATTACAGTTTAAAATAAAATAATATCTGATGATGTGTTCATACTCATATCAATTTTAAAGTGAAAAATACATTTACCCTGTGAAATGATGGAGACCTATACATGGTTAATCCATTAATTATTCCATTTTTAAGTTTAAAATAATATATGAAAGGACTTCTTTTATTTGAAATGAGTGATTATCATGAATGTCAAATTGACATGTGAATGATCAAAGCTGAAAGAGGTAATAAGTGGATTAAAAATCATAACTTATGTATGAAGCTTCCAATGATAGGAATGGAGTGGAAGTACCTATATGAAAGGTTTGCACAATATATACCATTTCCATAAGAAAGGATATGTAAGATTTAAAACGAACTGAAGCAGTGATTTCTAAAAGTAGAAGTTAACAGTTTTTATATAAAGTGAAAATTTGTATACCAAAGGACTTTACCAATATGTAAAATTTAAGAGATTACAAAATTTTCATAATCATGCAAATTATGAACAGTGAGACCTAATATTACATTTGTAAACATGTGAGAGTTCCAAATCTTGTTAAATCTGTTAATTAATATTGATGTAAAATCGAATTTCTAAAAATATGTAGACACTATAAGAAACAGTTTTGATGAATATAATTACAATAAAGGGAATAAAAACCCAGTAATATTATAAATCAAAAAGAAATAATTTGTTACCATACAATTTGATAAAATATTATCAAATAAGAGTGATGCTAATATCAGTAAAATGCTTTTAAGTTTGAATAAGTAATAATAATTGTGATTAGCATGAAATATGAACATAACATATGGGTTAATGAGAAAATTATAGGATATCAACTAGTGATGAAAGACAACAAGCTAAATATCTAATACCATTTGAAGCAGTACAGCAAATAAGAATGTGAATTCAATTCTTCAGGCATCCGTGTTCCAGTCAGCTGTTACTTATAGTTCTCTTAAGTAATGTTTCCATCTGAGATTAAGTATTAGATTAGACTCCATCTATGATTATATTAGCCAGTAAATATCTTTGAGTATTACTCAAATTTGTCTTTCAAATGAAAATTCTTGATTAGCAGGCAAGTCTCATATGTATACATGCTCATGGTATCATGATTTGAAATGTCCAACTTAAGAGAGGAATCGACTTAAACGTGTAACATATTTTTAAGGGATCTTTTGTTTCCACTACAATGACTCCAATTTTGATTAGAAGTTCAGAAACAATGAATTAATTTGTCCAAATTTTAACTTCTATTTTATTCATGTTCATGGAATCAAGACCATTTTATCATACATGATAAAATTCAAGACAAATAACATGATAGCCAAGATGAGGAAATGTTGTTCAGATTTCAGGGTTTTGTTGTCAAATTCTTAGAAAGAAAATTCAGAAAGAATTTATAACATTTGAAAATCTTAACTATATGAAATGAAATCAATCGTTTCAATATTTCCAAATGGTGCTCCCTCACTCGGGCAGATCAACTCAATGATCTCCTGAAAGATTTTCAACAGACAGTAATGAAATTTACCCAAAAATCTCCTGTTGTGTTTTCTTTAATGCCGAAAAGTATTTGCTCTGGAGCTTCTACAACAATTTTATTACTATCCATTGCCAATTATTTGTTGCCAATGTGCTACTGTACTTCCATTTGAAATTTTTATATGATAGGTATCAGGAGACTTTTATATCAAGCAGGAAATATAGATAAAAATTCATTTATGCATGGGAAGTATGATGTTGGTGAACGTTGTGGACTGGTTTCTTTAAATGTGTCTTATATTTAGTTAAAGCACAGATAGATTTAGATATGGCACATACTATGATTAATGACAAAAGATAGAATTGGAACCTTTCCTCAAAAGTCGGCTGTCAGATATCCTAAAGGGTAAATGTATCTCTCATTAGCAAAGGAGGCCTTTGTTTGATTCCTAGTCAAGACCACATTTAAACGTAAAAGCTAGAAAAATCCTTGCTGTAGATTTGATATCAGTAGAATTACCAAATGCTTTTTAAATAAAATTTTGGAACCACTTTAGTTAACAGATTGAACATTAAGTGTAGTCTTTGGTAGCTACTGAGTGAGCATAAGAATTGAAATATGTATGGTCTATGCCCATGAGTCTCCCACTTTTAACAACAATGCTTGCTTATGACAGGTCTTCACAGATCTTACTTTCCAAGGAAAGAAGTTACATTCTGTTATCTTTGCATCTGTCTTCAAATATTAATCTCTCTCTATCTCTGCTTGACCTGTTGGTTGTTTATACAAATGTTAGCTTCTTTATATTGGATTTATTTTTCTGGACCTTCACTTTATTTAAAAGAGATATTCTTAGAGCTCTAAATCTCACTTTATCATGCTACATTGTTATCTAAGCATGTGAACTTAATTTATGAATATTACCTAACTCCTCTCCATTCAGCTTCTTTCTAACTTTATCAAATCTCAGAGTACATACATTCATTGAATGATATGAGAGAAAGAAAGTAACTTTGTAAATCCTTTTATCGATTTTCTTTCATCTCGATCACCTCCTCTTCTATCTGCTCCATGTAAATACAATGTTATGCATCTATTTCATCCATAATCCTCTACTCTTTCTATCTTCCAGACATGCTCTTCTGCCATACATTCTTTTCTATTCCATCCTATCTCCCTATTGTAGCAGACGGCCCTCTGAGTGTCAATTCCCTAAGTGTCCGCCAGGGATAACGGGATCCTAAGGTGCCGAGAGGACGCTAGAGGCAGGGACTCAGTGTGAAAGGATATACGAGAGAGAAAGTGGTTTTTTTGAGTAAAAGTGCAAAGCTAGGGAGTGAAGTGCGACACTATTTACATATGATATGGTATGAGCATAGGTCTCAGGATTGTATCAGGTATATATGCATAGGTTCTATTATATTCATCTTTTTTGTATAATGTTTATTTTTCATAGTACTATTGTTGACCAAGTCCTCGACCTTTTCAATAATGCAAAAGAAAGACCTGGAAAACTTTAAAAAGGAGAATGAAATCACATAGAGGAAAGCATTAAATATAAATGATATAGATAGGTGAAGTATGATACAAACCTGCGATACAAAATTGTTAGCTCTAAACTGCAAACTCGAAACTCTAGGTCCTTCACCGTCCAAGATGACAACAAGAATCACATTTTCATTACGCACAACGCCACTATGAGGAGGATGCGGAGAGTTAGCTAACTTTGGAAAAAAATATAGGTATATTCTATCAAAATTATACCTGGATTTTTGATGTAAAAGCATTTAATTTCATGTTACATATTATTTAAATGTTATAGGGCAATTATATACATACTTTAAGAAAAGCTTTACTTGTATGTTTCAAATGTGTTGCATTTGCATTCTCTACATTCCATAGGTATTGCAATTGTAACCAATTTGCAATGAAGGAAAATTAATGCAAACCATAGAGCATTGCAAAAGCATTGCAGAACCATTCTGAATGTTCCTGCAATTAAGGTGAACCATTCCATGAAACATGGTGTCCCAAACATGGTCCATGAGGAAGACTAAAATATTAATGCTTCTAACAGTAATCCAACCCCTTTTCTCTTGTGAACATCTATTGGTCAAGCCTAATTTTTTCAGTTCACTTTCAACTTTCTTTTAAATGTTTGAAGATACATACAGTGAGATAATCCTTAAGCATATTTTTTAAAATTACATTAAAAGGTTAAAATTACATCTTCTGAGCTTTGGCTTGAGTTATGTATTTTTTCAATCAACAAGTGAGTTTTTTAATAATCCATAACAATGTAGAAAGTCACAAGTAAGGACTGGTAAGTAATAAAAAAAACATATTCAATTAACGTTAGGGTTAACAGCTTCCATCGCCAATATCTTCACATACTGACTATTTACTGGGCATTTAATAAAATGAGTCTATTATACTCATTATTTTCATGTTCTATTATTATACCATCATTTCAATTTAATGGTATAAATAAGCTCTCTCCATTTCTTTTGGCCAGTTGATATATAACAGCTGAGTCATTGTATCTTTCTTTACCTTGATACTCAACATAGTGATGGGTTTGATTAATAGTAGTCATTCAATGCACAGAGTATAATATGCTAACCATATTCATAATTTAGACCTAGTGTAAGCAACAAAAAGAAATGCAAAAGTAAGAACAAATTAATAAGGTAAGTAGAAAGGTGTGTGTGATCACTCCTCAGCAGCCGCTAAGGTATGAGATACTATCAATATTTACTCTAAGATCCACAGAAAACTTTGACTTCGTTGAGTGGATTTATAAATAAATACAGAAAAAATCTAAATAATTTAATCAAATTTTATTTTTATCTACCCTATTTGACGGCATATAAGACGCACCAGCATATAGGACGCACCCTCATTAAGTTGCCCACTCACAATTTTTTATAGTCCGTGCAAAAGCGCAGTACCACAATAACTTAAAATGTAGTTTATTTTAGTTGTCACGTTTCGTAAAAGCCAAATATTAACACAATCATTGAATGCAATAATGAAATAGGTAGTATAGACCATCCCGGCTAAAAATGGCATTCAGTATTGAAAGTTAACCTGTGGAGGTTGAACCTTCACATATAAGACGCAGGGAAATTTTTCGAGACATAATTTAGAAAAAAAGGTGCGTCTTATATGCCGTCAAATACGGTAATTATGAACTATAGTTCATAATTACCGTATTTGACAGGCAGATATAGACCAAAAGAGAAAAGTAATAGAATTCAAAAATGGAGTATATTATTAATAAAATACAAAAATATTTTAAAACCTATAGATATACAAGTCTATATTTTTTTAGAATCTTAATCTATATAGTGGTTGTTCTTGATTTACATTTGTAGAGTAGATAAATTATCTTTAATATTGTATTCCCTAAGGAAATTCATTTATTAATAATGGGAAATTGTATCGAATTACCTTTTACCAAGTTTGTATTAGTTCAGCTGTATCTTGTACATGACTTTATTTCTAATTGTCATAATTTCTTATGGTATTTTCTGTGATGTTTATCTCTCTTTCTTTGATTATTTACAGAGATTAACAAGTAAAATGCCATCACTTCATGGCATATTAATGATGTTAGATGGAGGTATGGTACTAATCTTATGTTTTAGTAAAATAATTGATTAGACAATATAAGAAACAAAAATGATTATATATATCGTTAAAAATGCTGAAAACCAGAATAGGAGTGGAAGTAGCAAGGTAGTAAGAAATAAACAATGAAAAGGATTACCTTTATACAGCAAATTTTACCGAACTCGAAATCATCAAGTTCTATTTCAATTTCTTTAAATAATATATAAGTAATAGTTATGTTAATCTAAGTAATATTGTAAGTTCTTTCCGAACCACTAGCACTTTCGAAATGGCGCCGTTACGCCGTTTTCATATTCCGCTTTCAATTTCTTTCCTCCGTCTGTAAACTTGAGGGACTTGAGGACCTTGAGGTTTGTTTTGCTGCTGCCGGTGGGATGGGAACGATGGAAATATTCGAACAAATGTGATATAGGGAAACGTTTACATTATTTAAAACTATAGACTTTCAAAAGAGAATATATTCAGTTTCAAAATGGTACTTATAGTGAGTGGAAACATTTTACGGTCAGCGTTCATCAACGACGTGCCAAAATGTTTTGGAAATGCACGGAAGCTTCATGATAGTGTGGATAAGAAGAGATTTTATGACATAATTGTCGCCGGAGGTGGAATGGTTGGAACTGCAATGGCATGTAGTTTAGGTAAGTTGTCACCATTGCCAATTTTATATTTGATACTTCCTCACATCACTGATCAACTGTGCCTAAATTTAATTTACCCATTTTTGTATTATTCCCGTCTCTAAAATTCTTCGCTGTTTTCTTTATCACATTATGCTTATGCTATGAAGGTGTGAATTCAAAACTTAGCAGCCGAAGAATACTTCTCTTAGAAGAGAGCCCAGAAAAGAAATGGGAAATGAAACCTCAATATAGTAACCGGGTATCAGCTCTTGGCGGAAATTCGAAGAAATTTTTAAGTTCAATAGGTGCTTGGGATCATATAGAAAGTGCACGATTCAAGGCAGTGAAGAAAATGCAGGTACTTCATGGCCTACATTGTTGTCTTTGGAACTGGTTGGTCGTCATCAAGGGATTTGTATTTAAACTAGGTCAAGTTAATTTTTGCATCTTTAAAAATTTCATTCAATTTAGATATGGGATGCTAATTCGGACGCAGTGATAACATTCAATGATGAAAATTTGGAAAAAGATATAGCTTACATAGTGGAAAATGATGTTTGCATGTCAGCAATAGACAAAGAGTTGAAGAAAACGCCAGTTGAAGTTATGTACGGAGCTAAAATAAAATCCTATGATCTACCAAATGAGGCGGAGTACAGGAGAAATGGATTGGTACACCTGCGCATGCAAGATGGGACTACATACTCTTGCAATCTATTGGTATATTCAGTTCGTTAAGTGATCTGTATTATTTTGATAGAAGTTATTCTTTCATGTTTTTAGACGAGTATTTAATATCAAGTATTTCAGATTGGAGCCGATGGAGCTAACTCTAAAATAAGGTCAACTATGGGTGTGCAATATTTATCTTGGAGTTACAAACAACTCGGAGTTGTTGCTACAGTTGTTTTGAGTGAGGTGAGTACCTCTTTGATGTTTAAATGTAATATTCAAAAAGCCGCTTTTGGTTGATTTTATTAGTAACATTTTCTGTTTTATTATTTCCTTCACAGCCTACCAATAACATCGTTGCATGGCAGCGGTTTCTTCCAACTGGTCCTGTAGCAATATTACCTGTGAGTTCTAGATTCAGGGCATTAAAAACAATAGTGAAATGTTTTCTAGAAGTCGAATTACAGTGATATCTAATGCTAGACTGTAGTTGAGTTAGTGTGAAATATTTCAAGTTTAAAGAATTTAAAATTTGTATTAATAGAAGCTAAGTCCAAACTTCGTTCCTTTTAAAGGAACACTTTGTTTTGCAAAACAATCGTTGGTGAACAGGTTTCAAATTGAGGTTGATATCGTCATATGGATGTTTTATCACCTTTCCATTAATTCAGTTGACTGATGAGCTGAGTTCTTTGGTATGGTCAACTTCTACGGAAGAAGCCAAGATGCTGCTTGAGCTGAACCAAGAGAGTTTTGTGGATTGTTTGAACGAGGCACTGGTAAGTAGTAATATGCTCTTGAGTATTGATGTTGACTATATACTTATCTATGGCCCTAGTGCATGGGAATTAT
This sequence comes from Sympetrum striolatum, assembly GCA_947579665.1. Classification (NCBI taxonomy): domain Eukaryota; kingdom Metazoa; phylum Arthropoda; class Insecta; order Odonata; family Libellulidae; genus Sympetrum; species Sympetrum striolatum. The sequence goes on along the minus strand of OX388351.1, from coordinate 38,814,288 downwards.
TTCAATATTAAATTACCTATGGACCTTCTTGTATGCACCCTATATTTAAAAAATGTATATTGAGCTCTAACTTGGTATTTAACAGTGCAAACAACTATTTATTCCTCTTACATTGTAGTAATTCTTTTATGAAACCTATATCATTTATCCTTTGCAAGTGTTATAGATATATCATTATCTGTATGTCATCGCCTCTCTCCAAAGAACAAGTACATCCCATTATATGAATTAATATATTCCTAGCAGTATGGTCATTTTATTTTTGTCTTAAAGAAAAAGTTCGTAGTGCAAGGTATACCTATTCATTTTTCCATAATTTATTTGCAAAGAAAACCTTGATTTAAAATAGCTTTTCTTCTTCTGTGACAATTGGTGCCTAAGATCAGTTTTTAGAAATTATGATAAAACAATGTTTAAATACTAAAACTGATGCACTCATGGAAGACTTAAAGAACATTATTCAAAGTAAAGAAAGAGTTGCTACTTTACAAAAAAGAAGGAAACTAACAGGAGGTTATCATAGGGTTTTATGAGTTCATGAACGAGACTTGAAACACACTTTATAATGTTTTAAAGGAATGAATTCATGGATGATCAATGTTATCCAGTTGAATTTATGTTGTTCAGAAAATGGAACTGGAAAGTTTTCGTGTTGAAATGACTCAGAGAAAATAATAGTTTTATTTCACCTCTGCATAACTATTCTTTCTAAAAATGTTTACATTATCAGAATTTTTCAAGGAATATAAGTGGTAGAAATAAATAAAATAATAAATGCATTAAATGTCTTGAGCTCAAGCTTGGCTCTTTTTGAGGTGAAGATGTTAATTATTTTTTTGGTGTACTGAACCTTTGAAAGTATTGACATATTTGATGTTATTTAAAAAAATATTTTTCTCAGTGGAAGAATTATCCAAGGTATGAGCTGGTTGAAAATGTGACTAGAAGATTGAGTGATATTATGGGCACCATCCTTGGACCAACAGTCGCAGCTGGGCCGAGGCAACTTCAACCAAGCATAAGTTCTGTTGTGGAAGGCTCGAGAGCTGCATTTCCTCTTGGATTTGGCCACTCTACTAGATACGTTGGTCATGGTGTGGCACTTATAGGGTTAGTACTTCACTTTCTGGGATTGATGACAGTGGCTTGTTTTAGCGTAGGAAAGGTTCTTTATATTTGAGAAAAGAATGATGTTGTTACTGAGAAGTTAATAGTGGCATGAGATGACTCCTATTTTATTATGAAAGCAATGGTGATAATACAATATTGAGTTAACTCATTTGTATCCTTGGCATCTCTATTTCTTACGAGTAAAATGTTGCTTGCATACTGCAAGCAGATCGACAACACTATTTTCATGTCGGCATCATATCGGGACGGCCATCAAAAGAAAAAAATGGATTGAAATTTTTCTTAAAATTCGCTGAAATTCCATCCTCTGGCATCGAACCCGGGTCTTTACTGTGAACTTACTATGCAGCACAATATAACATCACCATCTCTAATCTAATCACACATAGGTGTGAAAATTAAAGCAGAAATATGGGCTACAACTGCCTCAAAAGACGTTCTAATTTTCACGAATGTAAATGGCTCTCTGGATTCGAACCAAGGACGATCTTGGAAATCTAAAAAATGTTTCTAAAAGTTATTTATGATCTCTATCTATATGCAGAATTTGCAGTTTCTATATTATTGGCAAAGGTTTCAAAATAATTCCTAAAAATCGGATCAACTTCTGATTGCAGAGACACCTGGTGTCGAAACCAGGACTGATTGATAGCTGTGAATGCACTGTTTCATTTGTATGGACGTTATCTTTCTATATGCAAAGTTTGAAGTCGATATCGTGCCGGGAAGTACCTAAAATTTGTTTCCGTTATCTCCGTAGAAAATGCATTGAGGAATTTAAATGTCCCTCTGGGATCGAACCAAGCACCATCAGCGAATATGTAAAATTCGATTATGATATATTTTTATGGTATCGAACCTCATACCGAATTTCAAGTTTCTATGCCATCGGAAAAGGGTCCAAAAAAAATCTTAAAAATCGCCACAATGCATTTTAAACGGCCGATTTTGGCCCCGACCTAGCATCGAACCAAGGATTGCAATTCGTAGATGTCTTTATGGTTTCCTTTAGATATGCACCGCATCTAGCGATCCCTTGAATTTCAAATCTCTCCTTTTCCGGGAAGTGCCTCAAAAAAATTTTCGAAAATCCCCGCCATGTATTCTTATGGACAAAATCGCGACTTTGGGGCCTTCTGGAATCGAACCCATGACACCTAGGTTCAATGTCTGCTTTTTGATGGAGGTTATACGTTATGGCCAATATGTCGAAAAAATTTCAAGGCATTGGCACTTGTGGAACATGGTTAGAATTTTGATCCCCTATATATAACTTATATCTATTATATATAGATGCTTCTCCGGATTCATTCATGGATATACCTATATAGATAGATAGATAGATAGATAGGATACTAATTCACAGCCTAAACCATAAGCGGCATTGACTTGAAATTTTTACGACGTATTGGCCATAACGTGTAACCGCCAGAAAAATTGCGATTTTGAACGTCAGTATTATGGGTTCGATTCCAGAGGGCACCAAAGTCCCGATTTTTCCCGTTTAAATGCATTAATTGATTTTTGGGAATTAAAAAAAAATACTTCCCGGATAGGTAGAGAATCAAAACTCAAGGAGCCTATATATATGGTCATGATCTATCGAAAACATAAATGACTTTTACGGAAAATATCCTGGGTTCGATGCTAGGACGATGCAAAAATCGGCCCTTTGAAATACATTGAGGTAGATTTTCATTATTTTTTTTCATGCACTTATCTAAATGATAGGAAGTTCTCGCTTATACGGAAGATGTTTATTAAGCATAGGTTTTTGAAAAAAATTTAGATAAGACCTTACTGTTCCTTGGTTCGATGCCAGAGCACATAAAGTTTCTCTCATAAGGAATATAAGGGAAAAGTAGGACGTCATTTGAGGCAGTTGCACCTAATATTTCTGCTTGAATTTTCACACATGATTAAAGGATGTGATCTTCTTTAGTGCTGCATAGAAAGTAATACCAGAAAGACCCGGGTTCGAAGCCAGATGGTAAATATATCCCCCATTTAAAATGCATTGAGTTAGTTTTCATTATTTATTTTGATGTCTTTATCGAAATGATAGAAAGTTCTTGCATTGCTAGAAGATGTATATTAAGACTCAGCTTAAGAAAAACATTTAGATACAAAATGCTGTTCCTGGGTTCGATGCCAGAGCACATTAAAATTTCTCTCATAAGGAATAAAAGGGAAAAGTAGGACTTCTTTTGAGGCAGTTGCAGCCAATATTTCTGCTTGAATTTTCACACATAGTTATAGATGGTGATCCTCTTTTGAGCTGCATAGTAAGTTCACCAGGAAGACCGGGTTCGATGCCAGACGATTAAATTGTAGTTAATTTTAAGAATAATTTCAATCCTTTTATTTTTTTGCGGACCATCCCCATATAATGCCGATATGAAAGTAAGGTTATTGATCTGCTTGCAGTATGCAAGCTACATTTTACTCGTTTAATAGATAGATGCTTCTCCGGATTCATTCATGGATATACCTATATAGATAGATAGATAGATAGGATACTAATTCACAGCCTAAACCATAAGCGGCATTGACTTGAAATTTTTACGACGCATTGGCCATAACGCGTAACCGTCAGAAAAATTGCGATTTCGAACCTCAGTGTCATAGGTTCGATTCCAGAGGGCCTCAAAGTCCCGATTTTTCCCGTTTAAATGCATTGCTTTGATTTTCAGGAATTAAAAAAAAAATACTTTCCGAATAGGTAATGATTCGAAACTCAAGGAGCCTATATATATGGTCATGATCAATCGAAAACATAAATGACTTTTACGGAAAATATCCTGGGTTCGATGCTAGGTCGATGAAAAAATCGGCCATTTGAAATACATTGAGGTAGATTTTCATTATTTTTTTTCATGCACTTATCGAAATGATAGGAAGTTCTCGCTTATATGGGAGATGTATATTAAGCATAGGTTTTTGAAAAAAATGTAGATAAGACCTTACTGTTCCTTGGTTCGATGCCAGAGCACATAAAAGTTTCTCTCATAAGGAATATAAGGGAAAAGTAGGTCGTCATTTGAGGCAGTTGCACCTAATATTTCTGATGGAATTTTCACACATGGTTAAAGGATGTGATTTTCTTTAGTGCTGCTTAGAAAGTAATACCAGAAAGACCCGGGTTCGAAGCCAGATGGTAAATATATCCCCCATTTAAAATGCATTGAGTTAGTTTTCATTATTTATTTTGATGTATTAATCGAAATAATAGGAAAATCTAGCTTTGCTAGAAGATGTATATTAAGACTCGGTTTAAGAAAAAAATTAGACATGACCATGCTGTACCAGGGTTCGATGCCACAGCACATTGAAATTTCTCTCATAAGGAATATATGGGAAAAGTAGGACATACTTTGGGGCAGTTGAAGCCAACATTTCTGCTTGAATTTTCACACATAGTTAGAGGTGGTGATTTTCTGTTGTACTGCATAGGAAGTATCACCAGAAAGACCCGGGTTCAATGCCAGACGATTAAATTACAGCGAATTTTAAGAATATTTTCAATCTATTTTTTTACTTTTTAGGACCGTCCCGATGCCCATATGAAATAAGTGTTGTCTATCTGCTTGCAGTATGCAAGCTACATTTTACTCGTATAGCTATATAGATTGGATACTAATTCACAGGCTAAACCACAAGTGTCATTGACTTGAAAATTTTAGGACGTATTGGCCATAACGTGAGACCCCCAGGAAAAAAGCGACTTTGATCCTCAGTGTCATAGGTTCGATTCCAGAGCACCCCAAAGTCCCGATTTTCTCCATAAGAATACATGGCGGTGATTTTCGAAAATTTTTTTGAGGCACTTCCCGGACATGGAGAGAGTTGAAACTCGAGGGATCCCTAAAAGCCGTGCATATCCAACGAAAATAAAAAAGACATCGCCAAATATGGTCCATGGTTCGATGCTAGGTCGGGGCAAAAATCGGCCGTTTAAAATGCATTGTGGCGATTTTTAAGATTTTTTTTGGACCCCTTCCCGAATGCATGGAAAATTTAAATTCGGCATGGGATACATATCATAAATATATTTCATAATCAATTTTCACACAATCGCTGATGGTCCTTGGTTCGATCCCAGAGGGCCATTTAAATTCCTCAATGCATTTCTTACGGAGATAACGGAAACAAATTTTAGGTACTTCCCGGCACGATATCGACTTCAAACTTTGCATAAAGAAAGATCAAGTCAATACTAATAAAACTGTGCATTCACAGCTATCAATGTGTCCTGGGTTCGACACCAGGCGTCACTACAATCAGTAACTGATCCGATTTTACATAATTATTTTGAATCCTTTCCCTACAATATAGAAACTTGAAATTCAGCATGTAGATAGAAATCATAGATACATTTCAAAATCATGTTTTAGATTTCCAAGATCGTCCTTGGTTCGATCCAGAGAGCCTTTTACATTCGTGAAAAGTAGAACGTCGTTTGAGGCAGTTGCAGCCAATATTTCTGCTTGAATTTTCACATATAGTTAGAGATGGTGATCTTCTATTTTGCTGCATAGTAAGTTTACCAGGAAGACACGGGTTCGATGCCAGACGATTAAATTGAAGCGAAGTTTTAAGAATGTTTTCAATCCTTTTTTTTTTCTTATGAGGACGGTCCCGATATGATGCCGATATACAATTAGTGTTGTCGACTGCTTGCAGTATGCAAGCTACATTCTACGCGTATAGGAATATAGATAGATAGATAGATAGGATACTAATTCACAGCCTAAACCACAAGCGTGATTGAATTGAAATTTTTACCGCGTATTGGCCATAACGTGTAACCGCCAGAAAAATTTCGATTTTGAACCTCAGTGTCATGGGTTCGATTCCAGAGGGCCGCAAATTCCCGATTTTTTCCGTTTAAATGCATTGCGTTGATTTTCTGAAATTTTTAAAAAATACTTCCCGGGTAGGCAGAGAAATAAAACTCACGGAGGCTACAAATACAGTTATGATCTATTGAAAACGTAAATGACTTTTACGGAAAATATCCTGGGTTCGATGCTAGGACGATTTAAAAATCTGTCATTTAAAATACATTGAGGTAGTTTTTCATTATTTTTTTTGATGCACTTATCGAACTGATAGGAAGTTCGTGCTTGGCTAGAAGATGCATGGTAAGAATTGGTTTAAGAAAAAAATTTGGATAAGACCGTACTATTCCTGGGTTCGAAGCCAGAGCACAATAAAATTTCTCTCGTAAGGAATATAAGGGAAAAGTAGGACGTCGTTTGAGGCAGTTGCAGCCAATATTTTTGCTTGAATTTTCACATATAGTTAAAAATGGCGATCGTCTATTGTGCTGCATAGCAAGTTTTACTAGAATGTCCCGGGTTCGATACCAGGTGGTAAATATATCCCCCATTTAAAATACATTAAGGTAGTTTCCATTATTTATTTTAATGCACTTATCGATATAATAGGAAGATCTAGCTTAGAGTGAAGATTTATATTAAGACACGGTTTAAGAAAAAAAATTAGATAACACCATTCTGTTCCTGGGTTCGATACCAGAGCATATTACAATTTTTCACATAAGGAATATAAGGGAAAAGTAGGATGTCGTTTAAGGCAGTTGCAGCCAATATTTCTGCTTGAATTTTCACACATAATTATAGATTATGATCTTCTGGTGTGCTGCAGAGTAAGCTCACCAGGAAGACCCGGGTTCGATGCCAGACGATGAAATTGCAGCGAATTTTAATGATATTTAGAATCCTTTTTTTTTCCTTTTGAGGACCGTCCCGATATGATGCCGATATGAAATCAGTGTTGTCGATCTGCTTGCAGTATGCAAGCTACATTTTACTCGTATATATATATATACGAGTAAAATGTTGCTTGCATACTGCAAGCAGATGGACAACACTACTTTCATATCGGCATTATATAGGGACGGTCCTCAAAAGAAAAAAAAAGGATTTAATTTTTTCTTAAAATTCACTTAAATTTCATCGTCTGGCATCGAACCCGGGTCTTACTGGTAAACCTACTATGAAACACAATAGAAGATCACCATCTCTAACCATGTGTGAAAATTCAAGCAGAAATATTGGCTACAACTGCCTCAAAGGACGTTCTAATTTTCACGAATGTAAATGGCTCTCTGGATTCAAACCAAGGATGATCTTGGAAATCTAAAATATGTTTCTGAAAATAATTTATGATCTCTTTCTATATGCCGAATTTCAAATTTCTATATTATTGGGAAAGATTTCAAAATAATTCCTAAAAATCGGATCAACTTCTGATTGCAGAGACACCTGGTGTCGAATCCAGGAAATATTGTAAGCTGTGAATGCAAATTTAGATTTGTATAGACTTGCTCTTATATCAAGCAAAGTTTGAAGTCAATAGCATGCCGGGAAGTACCTAAATTTTGTTTCCGTTATCTCCGTAAGAAATGCATTGAGAAGTGCAAATGGCCCTCTGGGATCGAACCAAGGACCATAAGCTAATATGTAAAATTTGATTATAAAATATATTCATTATATCTATCGGCGTGCTGAGTTTCAAGTATGTATGTTATCGGGAAAGGATCCAAAAAAAATCTTCAAAATCGCCGCAATGCTTTTTAAACGGCCGATTTTTGCCCCGGCCTAGCATCGAACCAAGGACAATATTCGAAGATGTCTTTCCGATTTTCGTTGGCTATGCACGGCATCTAGCGGTCCCTCGAGTTTCAACTCTCTGCTTTTCCGGGAAGTGCCTCAAAAAAATTTTCGAAAATCCCCGCCATGTAATCTTATGGGGAAAATCGCGACTTTGGTGCCTTCTGGAATCGAACCTATGACACCGAGGTTCAAAGTCGGCTTTTTCCTGGAGGTTACACGTCATGGCCAATACGTCGTAAAAATTTCAAGTCGTTGGCACTTGTGGAACATGGTTAGAATTTTGATCCCCTATATATATCTATTATATATAGACGCTTCTCCGGATATCTATTATATATAGATGCTTCTCCGGATTCATTCATATATCATATCTATTATATACGAGTAAAATGTTGCTTGCATACTGCAAGCAGATCGACAACACTATTTTCATGTCGGCATCATATCGGGACGGCCATCAAAAGAAAAAATGGATTGAAATTTTTCTTAAAATTCACTGAAATTCCATCGTCTGGCATCGAACCCGGGTCTTTACGTTTGAACTTACTATGCAGCATAATAGAACATCGCCATCTCTAACTATGTGTGAAAATTCAAGCAGAAATATTGGCTACAACTGCCTCAAAAGACGTTCTCATTTTCACGAATTTAAATGGCTCTCTGGATTCGAACCAAGGACGATCTTGGAAATCTAAAACATGTTTCTGAAAGTTATTTATGATCTCTATCTACATGCCGAATTTCAAGTTTCTGTATTGTTGGGAAAGGGTTCAAAATAATTATTGAAAATCGGATCAGTTACTGATATTAGAGACGCCTGGTGTCGAACCCAGGACAAATTGATAGCTCTGAATGCACTGTTCGATTTGTATGGACTTGATCTTTCTATATGCAAAGCTTGAAGTCGATATCACGCCGGGAAGTACCTAAAATTTGTTTCTGTTATCTCCCTAAGAAATGCATTGAGGAATTTAAATGTCCCTCTGGGATCGAACCAAGGACCATCAGCGAATTTGTAAAATTCGATTATGATATATTTTTATGGTATCCAACCTCATACCGAATTTCAAGTTTCTATGCCATCGGAAAAGGGTCCAAAAAAAATCTTAAAAATTGCCACAATGCATTTTAAACGGGCGATTTTTGCCCCGACCTAGCATCGAACTAAGGATAATATTCATAGATGTCTTTATGGTTTCCTTTAGATATGCACGGCATCTAGCGATCCCTTGAATTTCAAATCTCTCCTTTTCCGGGGAATGCCTCAAAAAAATTTTCGAAAATCCCCGCCATGTATTCTTATGGAGAAAATCGCGACTTTGGGGCCTTCTGGAATCGAACCCATGACACTGAGGTTCAAAATCTCATTTTTTCTGGTGGTTACACGTTATGGCCAATATGTCATAAAAATTTCAAGTCAATGACGCTTCTAGTTTAGGCTGTGAATTAGTATCCTATCTATCTATCTATCTATCTATCTATATCCTTGAATGAATCCGGAGAAGCATCTATATTTAATAGATAGATGCTTCTCCGGATTCATTCATATATCATATATATATATATATATATAGAGAGGATACAAAGTCACAGGCTAAACCACTAGCGTCAATGGCTTGAAATTTTTACGACATATTGGCCATAACGTATAACTTCCAGAAAAATTGCGATTTTGAACCTCAGTGTCATGGGTTCGATTCCAGAGGGCCCCAAAGTCCCGATTTTTCCCGTTTAAATGCATTGCCCTGATTTTCAGGAATTTTTAAAAAATACTTCCCGGATAGGTAGAGAATCGAAACTCTAGGAACCTTTATATATGGTCATGATCTATCGAAAACATAAATGAGTTTAACTGAAAATATCCGGGGTTCGATGCTAGGTCGATGCAAAAATCTGCCGTTTAAAATGCATTGTGGCGATTTTTAAGATTTTTTTTGGACCCCTTTCCAATGGCATGGAAACATGAAATTCGGTGTGAGGTTAGATACCATAAAAATATATCATAATCGAATTTGACATATTCGCTGATGGTCCTTGGTTCGATCCCAGAGGGACATTTATATTCCTCTATGCATTTCTTACGGAGATAACGGAAACAAATTTTAGGTACTTCCCGGCATGCTATCGACCTAAAACTTAGCGTGATAGAAGAACTAACATTAACAAATCAAACTATGCATTCATAGCTACCAGTGTGTCCTGGGTTCGAAACCAGGCGTCTCTACAATCAGTAACTGATCCGATTTTCAATAATTACTTTGATACCTTTCCCAATAATATAGAAACTTGAAATTTGGCATATAGATTGAGATCAATAATAACTTTCAGAAACATTTTTTAAATTTCCAAGATCGTCCTTGGTTCGAGTCCCGAGAGCCATTTACATTCGTAAATATTAGAGCGTCTTTTGAGGCAGTTGTAGCCAATATTTCTGCTTGAATTTTCACACATAGTTAGAGATGGTGATCTTCTATTGTTTTTCATAGTAAGTTCACCAGTAAGATCCGGGTTCGATGCCAGACGATGAAATTTCAGCGAATTTTAAGAAAAATTTCAATCCTTTTTTTTTCTTCTGAGGACATTCCCGATATGATGCCGATATGAAATTAGTATTGCCGATCTGCTTGCAGTATGCAAGCTACATTTTACTCGTATCTATTATATATAGATGCTTCTCCGGATTCATTCATGTATCCATATATATATATAGCGAGGATACAAATTCACAGGCTAAACCACAATCGTCATTGACCTGAAATTTTTACGACATATTGGCCATAACGTGTAACCTCCAGAAAAATTACGATTTTGAACCTCAATGTCATTGGTTCGATTTCAGAGAGCCCCAAAGTCCCAATTTTTCCCGTTTAAATGCATTGCCGTGATTTTTGGGAATTTTTAAAAAATACTTCCCGGATAGGTAGAGAATAAAAAATCATGGAGCCTATATATATGGTCATGATCTATCGAAAACATAAATGAGTTTCACGGAAAATATCCTGGGTTCGATGCTAGGTCGAGGCATAAATCAGCCGTTTAAAATGCATTGTGGCGATTTTTAAGATTTTTTTGGACCCTTTCCCGATGGCAAGGAAACTTGAAAATCGGCATGAGGTTGGAGATCATACATATATTTCATAATCGAATTTTATATATTCGCCGATGGTCCTTGGTTCGATCCCAGAGGGCCATTTACATTCCTCCATGCATTTCTTATAGAGATAACAGTAAAAAGTTTTAGGTACTTCCCGGCATGATATCGACTTCAAAATTTGTATGAAATTAGATGAAGTCCTAATAAGTCATACTGTGCATTTACAGCTACCAAAATTTCCTGGTTTCGACACCAGGCGTCTCTACAATCAGTAAACCTCCTGCCATACGCCTCTGGCGGCTCGCGGGGTATATATCTAAATCTAAATTATCCGATTTTTAAGAATTAATTTAAACCCCTTCACAATAATATTAAAACATGAAATTAGGCATATAGATAGAAAACATAGATACATTTCATAAACGTGTTTTAAATTTCCGAGATTATTACATTATTGAAAAGTAGGACTTCGTTTGAGGCTGTTGGAGCCAATATATCTGCTTGAATTTTCTCAAATAGTAAGAGATGGTGATTTTCTGTTGTGCTGCGTAGTAAGTTCACCATTAAGACCCAGGTTCGATGCCAGACGATTAAATTGCAGCGAATTTTAAGAATATTTTCAATCCTTTTTTTTCTCTTTTGTCGGCCTTCCCGATAGGATGCCGACATGAAATTAGTGTTTTCGATCTGCTTGCAGTATGCAAGCTACATTTTACTCGTATTCATATATATATACGAGTAAAATGTAGCTTGCATACTGCAAGCAGATCGGCAATACTAATTTCATATCGGCATCATATCGGGACGGTCCACAAAAGAAAAAAAAAAGATTTAATTTTTTCTTAAAATTCGCTGAAATTTCATCGTCTGGCATCGAACCCGGATCTTACTGGTAAACCTACTATGAAACACAATAGAAGATCACCATCTCTAACTATGTGTGAAAATTCAAGCAGAAATATTGGCTATAACTGCCTAAAAAAACGTTCTAATTTTCACGAATGTTAATGCCTCTCGGGACTCGAACCAAGAACGATCGTGGATGTCTAAAACATGTTTCTGAAAGATATTTATGATCTCTATTTATATGCCGAATTTCAAGTTTCTATTTTAGTGGAAAAGGTTTCAAAATAATTCCTAAAAATCGGATCAAATTCTGATTTCAGAGACACCTGGTGTCGAACCCAGGACGTATTGCTAGCCGTGAATGCACAGTTTGATTTGTAAAGACTTGCTCTTATATCATGCAAAGTTTGAAGTTGATAGCATGTCGGAAAGTACCTAAATTTTGTTTCCGTTATCTCCGTAAGAAATGCATTGAGAAGTGCAAATGGCCCTCTGGGATCGAACCAAGGACCATCAGCGAACATGTAAAATTTGATTATAAGGTATATTCATGATATCTATCCACGTGCCGAGTTTCGAATATCCATGTTATCGGGAAAGGATCCAAAAAAAATCTTCAAAATCGCCGTAATGCATTTTAAACGGCCGATTTTTGCCCCGATCTAGCATCGAACCATGGACTATATTTTAAGATGTTTTTCTGATTTTCGTTGGATACGCACGGCTTCTAGCGATCCCTCGAGTTTCAACTCTTTCTCCATCCGGGAAGTACCTCAAAAAAATTTTCGAAAATCCCCGCCATGTATTCTTATGGAGAAAATCGCGACTTTGGGGCCCTCTGGAATCGAACCCATGACCCTGAGGATCAAAATCGCAATTTTTCTGGTGGTTACACGTTATGGCCAATACGTCGTAGAAATTTCAAGTCAATCACGCTTGTGGTTTAGGCTGTGAATTAGTATCCTATCTATCTATCTATCTATCTATCTATCTATCTATCTATCTATCTATATAGGTATATCCATGAATGAATCCGGAGAAGCATCTATATATAATAGATATATATATAGAGAGGATACAAAGTCACAGGCTAAACCATTAGCGTCAATGGCTTGAAATTTTTACGACATATTGGCCATAACGTATAACTTCCAGAAAAATTGCGATTTTGAACCTCAGTGTCATGGGTTCGATTCCAGAGGGCCCCAAAGTCGCGATTTTCCCCATAAGATTACATGGCGGGGATTTTCGAAAATTTTTTTGAAGCACTTCCCGGAAAAGCAGAGAGTTGAAACTCGAGGGACCGCTAAATGCCGTGCATAGCCAACGAAAATCGGAAAGACATCTTCGAATATTGTCCTTGGTTCGATGCTAGGCCGGGGCAAAAATCGGCCGTTTAAAATGCATTGCGGCGAATTTTTAAGATTTTTTTTGGATCCTTTCCCGATAACATGGATTATTGAAACTCGGCACGTCGATAGATATCATGAATTTATTTCATAATCGAATTTTACATATTAGCTTATGGTCCTTGGTTCGATCCCAGAGGACCATTTGCACTTCCCAATGCTTTTCTTACGGAGATAACGGAAACAAATTTTAGGTACTTCCCGGCACGATATCAACTTCAAACTTTGCATGTACAAAGATCAAGTCCATACAAATCAAACAGTGCATTCACAGCTATCAAAGAGTCCTGGGTTCGACACCAGGTGTCTCTGCAATCAGAAGTTAATCCGATTTTTAGGAATTATTTTGAAACCTTTGCCAATAATATAGAAACTTCAAATATGGCATATAGATAGAGATCATAAATAACTTTCAGAAACATTTTTTAGATTTCCAAGATCGTCCTTGGTTCGAATCCAGAGAGCCATTTAAATTCGTAAAAATTAGAACGTCTTTTGAGGCAGTTGTAGCCCATATTTCTGCTTTGTTTTTTCACACATCGTTAGAGATGGTGATGTTCTATTGTGCTGCATAGTAAGTTCACAGTAAAGACCCGGGTTCGATGCCGGACGATGGAATTTAGGCAAATTTTAAGAAAAATTTCAATCTTTTTTTTTCTTTTGATGGCCGTCCGGATATGATGCCGACATGAAAATAGTGTTGTCGATCTGCTTGCAGTATGCAAGCAACATTTTACTCGTACTTATATATAAGTTACGAGTAAAATGTTGCTTGCATACTGCAAGCAGATCGGCAATACTAATTTCATATCGGCATCATATCGTCACGATCCTCAAAAGAAAAAAAAAGGATTTAGTTTTTTCTTAAAATTCGCTAAAATTTCGTCTGGCATCGAACCCGGGTCTTACTGGTAAACCTACTATGCAGTACAACAGAAAATCACCATCTCTTACTATGTGTGAAAATTCAAGCAGAAGTATTGGCTCCAACTGCCTTAAATGACGTCCTACTTTTCAATAAGGTAAAAGGCTCTCTGGATTTGAACCAAGGACGATCGTGGAAATCTAAAACATGTTTTTGAAATATATTTATGATGTTTATCTATATGCCTAATTTCATGTTTTAATATTATTGGGAAGGGGTTCAAAATAATTCTTAAAAATCGGATAATTTACTGATTCTAGAGACGCCTGTTGTCGAACCCAGGAAATATTGGTAGCTGTGAGTAGACAGTATGACTTATTAGGACTTCAACTTATTTCATACAAAGTTTGAAGTCGATATCATGCCGGGAAGTACCTAAAACTTTTTTCTTTTATCTCCATAAGAAATGCATTGAGGAATGTAAATGGCTCTCTGGGATCGAACCAAGGACCATCAACGAATGTAAAAAATTTGATTATTAAATATATTTATGATATCTAAACCCATGCCCAATTTCAAGTTTCCATGCCATCGGGAAAGGGTCCAAAAAAAATCTTAAAAATCGCCACAATGCATTTTAAACGGCCGATTTTTGCCTTGACCTAGCATCGAACCCAGGATATTCTCAGTAGAACTCGTTTATGTTTTCGATAGACCATGACCATATATATCGGCTCCTTGAGTTTTGATACTCTACCTACCCGGAAATTATTTTTTTTTAATTTCAGAAAATCAAAGCAATGCATTTAAACGGGAAAAATCGGGACTTTGGGGCCATCTGGAATTGAACCCATGACACTGAGGATCAAAATCGCAATTTTTCTGGAGGTTATACGTTATGGCCAATATGTCGTAAAAATTTCAAGCCATTGGCGCCAGTGGTTTAGCCTGTGACTTTGTATCCTCTCTATATATATATACGAGTAAAATGTTGCTTGCATACTGCAAGCAGCTCGGCAATACTAATTTCATATCGGCATCACATCGAAACGGTCCTCATAAGAAAAATAAAAGGATTTAATTTTTTCTTAAAATTCGCTGAAATTTCATCATCTGGCATCGAACCCCGGTCTTACTGGTAAAACTACTATGAAACACAATAGAATATTACCATCTCTAACTATGTGTGAAAATTCAAGCAGAGATATTGGCTACAACTGCCTCAAAAAACGCTCTAATGTTCACGAATGTAAATGGCTCTCGGGACTCGAACCAAGGACGATCATGGAAATTAAAAATATGTTTCTGAAAGTTATTAATCATCTCAATCTATATGCCAAATTTCATGTTTCTATATTTTTGGCAAAGGTTTCAAAATAATTCCTAAAAATCGGATCAACTTCTGATTGCAGAGACACCTGGTGTCGAACCCAGGACACATTGATAGCTGTGAATGCATAGTTTGATTTGTTAAGTCTTGCTCTTTTATCATGCAAAGTTTGAAGTTGATAGCATGCCGGGAAGTACCTAAAATTTGTTTCCGTTATCTCCGTAAGAAATGCATTGAGGAATTTAAATGTCCCTCTGGGATCGAACCAAGGACCATCAGCGAATATTTAAAATTCGATAATGATATATTTTTATGGTATCTAACCTCATACCGAATTTCAAGTTTCTATGCCATCGGAAAAGGGTCCAAAGAAAATCTTAAAAATCGCCACAATGCATTTTAAACGGCCGATTTTTGCCCCGATCTAGCATCGAACCAAGGATTATATTCATAGATGTCTTTATGGTTTTCTTTAGATATGCATGGCATCTAGTGATCCCTTGAATTTCAAATCTTTCCTTTTCCGGGAAGTGCCCCAAAAAAATTTTCGAAAATCCCCGCCATGTATTCTTATGGGGAAAATCGCGACTTTGGGGCCTTCTGGAATCGAACCCATGACACCGAGGTTCAAAGTCGGCTTTTTCCTGGAGGTTGCACGTTATGGCCAATACGTCGTAAAAATTTCAAGTCAATGACGCTTTTGGTTTAGCCTGTGAATTTGTATCCTATCTGGGTATCTGGGTATCTGGGTATATATATGAATGAATCCGGAGAAGCATCTATATATA
The DNA here is from genome assembly GCA_947579665.1 of Sympetrum striolatum. Lineage (NCBI taxonomy): Eukaryota > Metazoa > Arthropoda > Insecta > Odonata > Libellulidae > Sympetrum > Sympetrum striolatum. The sequence continues at coordinate 38,798,184 of OX388351.1, read as the reverse complement.
ATAGATATACGAGTGCAATGTAGCTTGCATACTGCAAGCAGATCGGCAATATTATTTTATTTCGGCATCATATCGAGACGGTCCTCTTAAGAAAAAAAAAGGATTTAATTTTTTCTTAAAATTCGCTGAAATTTCATCGTCTGGAATCGAACCCGGGTCTTACTGAAAACCTACTATAAAACACAATAGAAGATCACCATCTCTAACTATGTGTGAAAATTCAAGCAGAAATATTGGCAACAACTGCCTCAAAAGACGCTCTAATGTTCACGAATGTAAATGGCTCTCGGGACTCGAACCAAGGACGATCTTGGAAATTTAAAAAATGTTTCTGAGAGTATTTAATGATATCAATCTATATGCCAAATTTCAAGTTTCTATATTATTGGGAAAGGTTTCAAAATAATTCCTAAAAAACGGATCAACCTCTGATTGCAGAGACACCTGGTGTCGAACCCAGGACACATTGATAGCTATGAATGCATAGTTAGATTTGTTAAGACTGGATCTTCTATCATGCAAAGTTTTAAGCCGATAGCATGCCGGGAAGTATCTTAAACTTGTTTCCGTTATCTCCATAAGAAATGCATTGAGGAATGTAAATGGCCCTCTGGGATCGAACCAAGGAACATCAGGGAAAGCATAAAATTCGATTATTAAATATATTTATGATATCTAACTCCATACCGAATTTCAAGTTTCCATGCCATCGGGAAAGGGTCCAAAAAAAATTTTAAAAAACGCCACAATGCAATTTAAACGGCCGATATTTGCCCCGACCTAGCATCGAACCCAGGATATTTTCCGTAAAACTCATTTATGTTTTCGATAGATCATGTTTATATATATAGGCTCCTTGAGTTTTGATTCTCTACCTATCCGGGAAGTATTTTTTTTTAATTCCCGAAAATCAAAGCAATGCATTTAAACGGGAAAAATCGGGACTTTGGAGCCCCCTGGCATCGAACCCATGACACTGAGGTTCAAAATCGCAATTTTTCTGGAGGTTACACGTTATGGCCAATATGTCGTTAAAATTTCAGGTCAATGACGATTGTGGTTTAGCCTGTGAATTTGTATCCTCGCTATATCTATTATATATAGATGCTTCACCGGATTCACTCATATATATACCTATATAGATAGATAGGATACAAATTCACAGCCTAAACTACAAGCGTCATTGATCTGAAATTTTTATGACATATTGGCCATAACGTGAAACCCCCAGGAAAAAAGAGACTTTGATCCTCAGTGTCATAGGTTCGATTCCAGAGGGCCCCAAAGTCCCGATTTTTCCCGTTTCAATGCATTGCCGTGATTTTCGGGAATTAAAAAAAAATACTTTCCGGATAGGTAGAGAAGTAAAACTCAAGGTGCCTATATTTATGGTCTTGGACTTTCGAAAACATCAATGACTTTTACAAAAGTTATCCTGGGTTCGATGCTAGGACGATGCAAAGATCTGCCCTTTAAAATACATGGGAGCCGTTTTTCATTATTTTTTTAGATGCACTTATCGAAATGATAGGATGTTCGTGCTTGGCTGGAAGATGTATGGTACGAATAAGTTTTAGAAAAAAATTTTCATAAGACCGTACTGTTCCTGGGTTCGAAGCCAGAGCACAATAACGTTTCTCTCATAAGGAATATAAAGGAAAAGTAGGACGTCATTTGAGGCAGTTGTAACCAATATTTCTGCTTGAATTTGCATACGCGCTTAGAGATGGTGTTTTTCTTTTGTGCTACATAGAAAGTATTGCCTGAAAGACCCGGGTTCGATGCCGGGCGGTAAAAATATCACCCATATATAATACTATGGGGTATCTTTTCATAATTTTTTATGCATTTATCGATATGTAAGGGAGCTCTTGCTTAGATGGAAGATGTATATTAACACTTTGTTTAAGAAAAAAAATAGATAAGACCATGCTGTTCCTGGGTTCGATGCCAGAGCACATTATAATTTCTCAAATAAGGAGTGTATGTGAATAGTAGGACGTCGTTTGAGGTAGTTGCACCTAATAGTTTTGCTTGAATTTTCACACATAGTTTGATATGGTAATTTTCTATTTTGCTGCATAGTAAGTACACCAGGAAGACCGGGGTTCGCTGCCAGGTGATTAAATTGCAGCGAATTCTACGAATATTTTGAATTTTTTTTTTCTTTTGATGTCCGTCCCGATATGATGCCGATATGAAATTAGTGTTGTCGATCTGCTTGCAGTATGCAAGCTACATTTTACTCGTATACCTATATAGATAGATAGGATACATATTCACAGCCTAAACTACAAGCGTCATTGATCTGAAATTTTTATGACATATTGGCCATAACGTGAAACCCCCAGGAAAAAAGAGACTTTGATCCTCAGTGTCATAGGTTCGATTCCAGAGGGCCCCAAAGTCCCGATTTTTCCCGTTTCAATGCATTGCCGTGATTTTCGGGAATTAAAAAAAAATACTTTCCGGATAGGTAGAGAAGTAAAACTCAAGGTGCCTATATTTATGGTCTTGGACTTTCGAAAACATCAATGACTTTTACAAAAGTTATCCTGGGTTCGATGCTAGGACGATGCAAAGATCTGCCCTTTAAAATACATGGGAGCCGTTTTTCATTATTTTTTTAGATGCACTTATCGAAATGATAGGATGTTCGTGCTTGGCTGGAAGATGTATGGTACGAATAAGTTTTAGAAAAAAATTTTCATAAGACCGTACTGTTCCTGGGTTCGAAGCCAGAGCACAATAACGTTTCTCTCATAAGGAATATAAAGGAAAAGTAGGACGTCATTTGAGGCAGTTGTAACCAATATTTCTGCTTGAATTTGCATACGCGGTTAGAGATGGTGTTTTTCTGTTGTGCTGCATAGAAAGTATTGCCTGAAAGACCCGGGTTCGATGCCGGGCGGTAAAAATATCCCCCATATATAACACTATGGGGTATCTTTTCATAATTTTTTTATGCATTTATCGATATGTAAGGGAGCTCTTGCTTAGATGGAAGTAGTATATTAACACTTTGTTTATGAAAAAAAATAGATAAGACCATGCTGTTCCTGGGTTCGATGCCAGAGCACATTATAATTTCTCAAATAAGGAGTGTATGTGAATAGTAGGACGTCGTTTGAGGTAGTTACACCTAATAGTTTTGCTTGAATTTTCACACATAGTTTGATATGGTAATCTTCTATTTTGCTGCATAGTAAGTACACCAGGAAGACCGGGGTTCGGTTCCAGGCGATTAAATTGCAGCGAATTCTACGAATATTTTGAATTTTTTTTTCTTTTGATGTCCGTCCCGATATGATGCCAATATGAAATTAGTGTTGTCGATCTGCTTGCAGTATGCAAGCAACATTTTACTCGTATATATATATGGATACATGAATGAATCCAGAGAAGCATCTATATATAATAGATATATGAATATCTATTATATATAGACGCTTCTCCGGATATACCTATAAGTTATATATATATATATAGGGGATCAAAAGTCTAACCATGTTCCACAAGTGCCAATGCCTTGAAATTTTTACGACATATTGGCCATAACGTGTAACCTCCAGAAAAAATCCGACTTTGAACCTCGGTGTCATGGGTTCGATTCCAGAAGGCCCCAAAGTCGTGATTTTGTCCATAAGGATACATGGCGGGGATTTTTGAAAATTATTTTGAGGCACTTCCCGGAAAAGGAGAGAGTTGAAATTCGAGGGACCGCTAGATGCCGTGCATATCTAAAGGAAACCATAAAGACATCTACGAATATTATCCTTGGTTCGATGCTAGGTCGGGGCAAAAATCGGCCGTTTAAAATGCATTGTGGCGATTTTTAAGATTTTTTTTGGACCCTTTTCCGATGGCATAGAAACTTAAAATTCCGTATAAGGTTAGATACCATAAAAGTATTTCATAATCAAATTTTACATATTCGCTGATGGTCCTTGGTTCGATCCCAGATGGACATTTAAATTCCTCAATGCATTTCTTATGGAGATAACGGAAACAAATTTTAGGTACTTTCCGGCATGCTATCGACTACAAACTTTGCATGATAGAAGAGCAAGTCTAAACAAATCAAACTGTGCATTCACAGCTATCAATGTGTCCTGGGTTCGACACCAGGTGTCTCTACAATCAGAAGTTGATCCGATTTTAGGAGGTATTTTGGAACCTTTTCCAATAATGTAGAAACTTGAAATTTGGCATATAGATTGAGATTATTAATAATTTTCAGAAACATTTTTTACATTTCCAAGATCGTCCTTGGTTCGAATCCTGAGAGCCATTTACATTCGTGAACATTAGAGCGTCTTTTGAGGTAGTTGTAGCCAATATTTCTGCTTGAATTTTAACACATTGTTAAAGATGGTGATCTTCTATTGTGTTTCATAATAGGTTTACCAGTAAGACCCGGGTTCGATGCCAGATGATGAAATTTCAGCGAATTTTAAGAAAAAATTAAATCCTTTTTTTTTCTTATGAGGACCGTCCAGATGTGATGCCAATATGAAATTAGTATTGCCGATCTGCTTGCAGTATGCAAGCTACATTTTACTCGTATGATATATGAATGAATCCGGAGAAGCATCTATATATAATAGATATATAGGGGATCAAAATTCTAACCATGTTCCACAAGTGCCACCGACTTGAAATTTTTACGACGTTATGGCCATAACGTGTAACCTGCAGGAAAAAGCCGACATTGAACCTCGGTGTCATGGGTTCGATTCCAGAAGGCCCCAAAGTTGCGATTTTCCCCATAAGAATACATGGCGGGGATTTTTGAAAATTTTTTTGAGGCACTTCCCGGAAAAATAAAGAATACAAACTCAAGGGATCGCTAGATGCTGTGCATATCTAAGGGAAACCATAAAGACATCTACAAATATTATCCTTGGTTCGATGCTAGGTCAGGGCAAGCATTCTCCCGTTTAATTTACATTGCGATTTTTAAGATTTTTTTTACTAACTTCCAGATGACATGGAAACTTGAAACTTGGCACATGGATATATATCATAAATACATTTTATAATCAAATTTAAGCAACCCGATGATGGTCCTTAGTTCGATCCCAGAGGGCCATTTACATCTTACAATGCATTTCTTATGGAGATAACGGAAACAAAATTTAGGTACTTCCCGGCATGCTATCTACTTCAAACTTTCCATGATACAAGAGCAAGTCTTTACAAATGAAACTGTGCATTCACAGTTTACAATATGTCCTGGGTTCGACACCAGGTGTCTCTGCAATCAGAAGTTGATCCGATTTTTAGGAATTATTTGAAACCTTTCCCAATAATATAGAAACTTGAAATTCGGCATATACTTAGATATCATAAATAAGTTTCTGAAACATATTTTAGATTACCAAGATCGTCCTTGGTTCGAATCCAGAGAGTCATTTAAATTCGTGAAAAGTAGAACGTCTTTTGAGGCAGTTGTAGCCAACATTTCTGCTTGAATTTTCACACACAGTCAGAGATGGTGATCTTCTATAGTGCTGCATAGTAATTTTACCAGTATGACCCGGGTTCGTTACCAGACGATGAAATTGCAGCGAATTTTAAGAAAATTTACAACCCTTTTATTTTCTTTTGAGGACCCTCCCAAAATGATGCCGATATGAAATTAATATGCCGATCTCCTTGCAGTATGCAAGCTACATTTTACTCGTATATATATATAGGTATATCCGGAGAAACGTCTATATATAATAGATAGGTATATCCGGAGAAGCGTCTATATATAATAGATGCTTGAAAAGTTCTGCAGTGATTTCTTTATTAGTGACTTGTAGTGCCACTAAATTTGCTTGTTCTTTCAGCATTAGTAATCCTGTTGCTAGAATTTTTTTGTGTAATGTATGATTTATTGGAACCATACTCTAAAATTCAGTGGAATGTTAGACTATTTTTGCAAATTGTTCAACACTTTTCTTGATTTATGGTGATGATTTTTTCTGTTCTTCAAATGTAGGGTGTTATCTTTAAATATGCATTCCTGGGCGGAAAGTACACATAAATGAACTTTTTGCCCTTGAAAGAAGATTTTATTATGTACTCCTCCATCTAAATCATTTTTCATGATGCGATGCTTCATTATACCATTTATTTTCATCGAATGTTCTCTTCCCTTATTCATACACCAACTATTTTTCTTTCTGTGGTTGTAAATCCATGTCTTGTTCTAGCCTCTTATATCCTCACCTGCTCTTTTCTTGCTGTAACAGAATTTATTGCTGAATTATTTCCCCTTCTGAACTCTCTGTCTGGGATATTTTGCTCATCCTCATTCTTTGTGACGCAATAACAATGTTTCAAGTGCTCTAGTTCCATTTATGATTCAAATAATAGAATTAGGTCTTTCAGAAAACCAGTAATTATGGGCTGTAAATTTTATCATATTATTGTTAACACATTATTATACACTGGAAAGTGTATCAGAAATGCTTAAGGAAAAGATGAGAGTTGAAATTCGAGAGATCGCTAGAAGCCGTGCATATCTAACGAAAATCAAAAAGACATCGCCAAATATGGTCCATGGTTCGATGCTAGGTCGGGGCAAAAATCGGCCATTTAAAATGCATTGCGGCTATTTTGAAGATTTTTTTTGGATCCTTTCCCGATAACATGGATGCTTGAAACTCGGCACGTGGATAGATATCATGAATATATTTCATAATCTAATTTTACATGTTCGCTGATGGTCCTTGGTTCGATCCCAGAGGGCCATTTACACTTCTCAATGCATTTCTTACGGAGATAACGGAAACAAAATTTAGGTACTTCCCGGCATGCTATCGACTTCAAACTTTGATTGATACAAGAGCAAATCTTTACAAATCAAACTGTGCATTCTCAGCCTACAATATGTCCTGGGTTCGGCACCAGGTGTCTCTGCAATCAAAGTTGATCCGATTTTTAGGAATTATTTTGAAACCTTTCCCAATAATATAGAAACTTGAAATTCAGCATATAGATAGACATCATAAATAACTTTCAGAAACATGTTATAGAATTCCTAGATCGTCCTTGGTTCGAATCCATAGAGCCATTTACATTCGTGAAAATTAGAACGTCTTTGGAGGCAGTTGTAGCCAATATTTCTCCTTGAATTTTCGCACATAGTTAGAGATGGTAATCTTCTGTTGTGGTGCATAGTAAGTGCACCAGGAAGACCCGGGTTCGATGCCAGACGATTAAATTGAAGCGAATTCTAAAAATATTTTCAATCCTTTTTTTTTCTTTTGAGGACCGTCCCGATATAATGCCGATATGAAATTAGTGTTGTCTATTTGCTTGCAGTATGCAAGCAACATTTTACTCGTATACATAAAAACTTGTGTATATGTGAATAGAAATATAGAGAAAAAATTAAGAAGGAGTGGAAGTAAAAAAAACCTGAGGTGATATCCACAGCAGGAAAACACCCATAGAGAAGGGGGGTGTGAAAAACCTGAGCAAACCTACTGATTGTGCAAGCTAAAAGATATTAAAGAAAGCTGTGAATAACATGGAGATTACAAAAGCAATAGTACTATGACTAAATTACAAATTAATAATACAATAGAATCAGAAACAAGAAAGACTGCAATAGTAAACCATGAGGAAACAATATGACAAAAAATTCAGACAAAATTACAAAAAAATAATAATAAAATTAAATTAAAAATTAAATTAAAATAGAACATTCAAATGACAAAAATTGTTTTGAAAATGACACTTACTAAAATGACTTATGAAAAATTTAACAGTTAGTTACAAATGGTAAATTAATAAATACGAATGGAAATATTTTTTTGTAATGAGGACCTAAGAAATATAAAATACGAAGGACAAGTAATATATAAAATTGTGCAGTGAAAAACTATAGTCATCAGAATGTTGATCAGTGCTGAACTAGCTATATTGAGGGGTAGAAGGAAAAATATCAATTGTGTGATTGATTCACTAGAAGATGAGAGAGGCATTTTTTCTTGAAAGAAAAGGTTGAAATATATGATTTTATATGAGGTGGAAGGGCTTTCCAAAATAATCAAAGTGAGGCATGTTGAATTTTAATAGAGGGCGTTAGGAAACTTCCTAAGAATCTGAGGGAATGAATGGAAAAATACATTTTTTTTACAAATTTTCACAACTTGCTCCAACCACATAAGATTGTTGTTAATGCAAACACCAAGATTATCAACAGAGTTACAGAATGGGATCTCAGTATTATCCAGGATGAGCTTTGCATTTATATCTCCCGTGAATTGTTTTAATAACGTGGGATATCCAATAACATTAGCTTGCAATTTTAGTGGATTTATTTAAAAAAATTGTCCTTACTCCATTTATTAATTTGTTCGAGGTCAGTTCATGTTCTGATTATATTCTGGGAAGCAGGCAACAGTAGAATCGAGATATATCTGCAAGTCATCGGCATATAAATGATGCATACAGTGTTTAATAGTTTGAGGGCAGTCATAGATATGTAGGCAAAAGAGCAATGGGCCCAGGGTTGATCCCTGTGGAAGACTGCGATCAATGTTTAACCAAGCAAATTCACCGTGAACAGTTCAGATGGACATCAGAATATTCTTTTCACAGTCCACTAATAGCTTGAGGCCACTATCGGAAAAGGCATAAGTTAATGGCTTTGTGTTTTTTGTGAAATAACCATTATTAGATGCACAAATTAGGATTGTCTTATTTTAGGGCTGTTATAAGAAGGCATATCTCAAGATGAGTTTAGTGACAATTGCAAACTTACTTGTTCTTTTATCAAGCATTCTGAACGATAAAATGTCTTCATAGTAGACTCTTCATTACTTGGGATGATAGAAAATATACTGATCCTTATTTTATGACTAACTGAAGCGCCCGTTGATTCTCAACGGGGAATATAGAAGTAGATTAAATTCAAGTTGCCGGTCGTGCAATGCGTAAATTCCCTTTAGAATAAGGTCTAAAATCCCAACCTATTCTTACTGTACAGGAAAATTCATGAGCTCGGGTCAACAATCGCATTGATCGTGAGGAGGATTGGCTGTTTACAACCTCAACAATTTTGGATAATTCACGCGTATTTTATCAAAATTCTCCAAATTTCGATTTGGAAACAATATTCCACGATCAAAATTAGAACATTAATTTAATTTCCGTTCTTTTACTTCTTGTTTCGACTCCGTATGACTATTCTTCTGTTTTAATTCTTCAAAAGAAGCCTGCTACCGATTAAAGTGAAGATTAGATTTATTCTTTATGGAAACCCATCTGAGCGATCTTGGTTCGAAACCAGCAACATTGTCGAATAAAATTGAGACAGTACATCCTTCCTGGTCCCAGAAAACACGTACGCAAAGTTTGACACGAATCTGGCAAACGGTTTGTACTAAAATCGAAGACACACAATCTCCTGACTGTAATTACGTACCTGCAATTGCTGGTTACCTTCTTACAGAAAATTTCTTGTTATCCATGTAATATATCGTACTCTTCAATCATCAGCTTTATGGGCCTAAAGTCCACGAGTATTTTTACGGGATAAAGCATGAGCTCAAATTCAACAATGGGATCGGTCGTCAGGGGGATGAGTTGTTTACAGCCTCGAATTTTCACGAAGGTTTTGTATATTTTACCAATATTCTCGCAAATTCTAATTGAAAGTAAGATTCCACGACCAAAATAAGAATTTTTATTCAATTTTCTTTCTTTCGGTGTTTGTCTAGACTCTGTACGACTATTTCTTCTAATTTAATTCTTCAAAAGAAATAAAGCCTGCAACCGATAAAAGTGAAGATTACGTGTATTCCTTATGAAAATCTATCTGAGCGATCTTGGTTCGAACCCAGCAAAATTCTTGAATAAAAATGCGACAGTACTTCCTTCCTGATATAAATGGACACGTATGTAAAGTTTGGGACAAATCTGGCAAACGGTGTGGACTCCAATCCAAGACAAACAAACACACAAACACACAAACCCACAAACCCACAGAATTTCTGCTTTATATATATAGATTGCCTGTTAATTTGATGTTTATTTACAAAAATTATTCGATAACCGAATTTCCGTAGAAACTTGAAAAAGTATTGGAGCAATACAAGATACCAGTAAAAATTAATTTGCGATGCACTTTTTTGCTGCATTAATAATATACCATTTTGGAAGCAAATAAGTCAGCTGATAGGTACGTAACACGTAAGGTAACACACATAACGTAGTAAGGTACGCACATATTTATTGGAATTGTGCTTGATGGCTAGAAATAAATTTGATAAACTGTTAAAACTGTGACTTGAAATCTTCATCTTCCTATTCGATGGAGCCAATTTTTTTCTCTGGTGATAGAATCCCACGAATCTCATAACTTATCCGGTCAACCATGTGGTCATGCAATGCCCAATCAAAATTTCAATTCATGGGAAATTTTTGTTTCCTTTGAACACTCAGTGCGTAAGACTGGGGTTGCGTCAGCTCTCTGCTGGTCAAACCACCTATTACTTATTCTAAATAATTGTAAGTTCACTTCTTCATTTTTTTTCACCTTGGTATGTGACTTTAATTCTGCAAATTCAATTATAATATCAACTATAATCAAGAGCCTACTGTATTTTTTAATGCAGCAAAATTTTTTATGTTCGGTATGTGACGCATTCAGTGGAATACTTAGCTAATACATAAATAACGAAGTCAAGCTTAATTGTAAGCCTACCAGAAAATTTCATCTGATATAAATGATTTTTTGTTTCTTAAACAAACCTTATGCAATAAGCTGTATATATACTTCATATTATTATTTTTATACATTAATGGTGTTTTCTTAGCAGGCAAAATTTCAATTAAATTTCAAAATATGCTGATGATATAGTCAAATAACAAAGGATATTGAAATAAGCATGGGCGTGCCAATGTGGGGGATCTGATGAGTGGATGTAATGTACGTTTTATATCGCTTGCCAAATAATCATAACTAATTTTTTCTTTCCCACGCTCTGCAACCTCTTGGAAGAAATAACTCTCAAAGACTCGGGAAGTTTATATCTACAGCACTAAAACACTTCTGCATAGAAAAAAATGAGTTTTTAATAGATATTGGACGTATCCAAACCAGAAATCCAAACAGCACTTACGATAAGTTTCCAATTGTTTGCGGATGTAAATTACTATCTTGGAAAGTGTAATAAGTTGACCACACAAGCATTAAACTCCTCTAGTTTTCACTGCATTTAGATTTCAAAAGAATTGACATATATTGTAGTAAGTAGTGGGCATGAATATACTAGCCTCTGTAAGGTAGGCATTTTTCATTTTCTCGCCAGCCTTAGACCTCACCATGGCCAGATTAAGGGGGGGCAAGTGGCCCCGGGCTTCCACCACTCGGGGGACCCCACCAGCAGTGATAAAAGTTTCTGTCGAAAACAATTTTTTTTGTACCTTGGGTCAAAAAACTAGCTTTCAATGATTAAGTACATCATAGTAAATCTGAATTCGAAAAAAATATACAAAAACTTCTCGATCAATTGTTTAATAATCAAGTTTTCCAGTTACAATAAGTGGTAAATATAATAATAATAATAATAATAATAATAATAATAATAAATCGTCTTTATTTGGGCGAGATTGAGACTTAAAAGTCTCTTCTTCCATCTAACCCATCGTCATTAATTATGAAATTAGAAGAAGAAAAAATTAGAAAAATTGTGGATATAAAAACCTAAGAGATTCTTAGGAAAAAAAATCCACTGCAGGAAAACACCCACAAGCAAGGGGGGTGTGAAAAACCTGCGCAAATACAAATACAGATTACGGACGAGCATAGGACAGGAACGTCTGACTAGTTTGATGATTCTGAGTGTCGAAAGCGACATATTAAAAAGTTTATCTTTTGAAAATCTCATTGATGTATTCGCTAGGAAAAAATCGAGAAAAGTTCATGTGGGTTGAAAAGACTGAATTAAAAAAAAAATTTTTTACTTGAAAAACAGACCATTTCATGAAAACTGTTAAATAAACAAAATTTGAACATAGAAAATTCTTTTCATTCTTATAATTGATACACTGACACACTTTCAGCTATTGTTTGAAATTTCTTCCTCTATCTTTCAATTGAAAAAAGGGCCACCACCATTCTCTGGCCCCGGGCCACCAGAAACCTTAATCCGGCCCTGGACCCCACCCATTATCAAATCCTGGCTGCGCCACTGTTGAGCTGTAATTGTTATTATTCAATAAATCTACATTAATGTATGTGACTATATGGATATTCTACCTTATACTGTGTTATTTTACATCAATAGTAGATATTATTTATATTTTAATATATAATAGTTCTTATTTATGTTTTACGATGGTATATCTTATGTATAATATGTATGGTGTAATATAATGCACAGTCTACATGAAGTTTTTGGAAGGGTTTCCCTCCCATATATTAATATATAATAGCTCTTATTTATGTTTTATGATGGTACAGTAGAACCCCGTTTTTACGAACCTCGATTTTACGAAGTGACACAGTTTTACGAACCATTCCGCCGGTCCCGATCTTTGTACATGTAAAATGACCTCGGTTTTACGTAAAACCTCGATTTCATGTTTTACGAAGTAAGAAGCCGGTCCCTAGGAGTGAATGAACCCCAGTTTTACGAAGTATTTGAAATTGTTTTGTCGCATTGAGCTCAATACAATGGGATGACGATCGCCGTAAACAGGAGCAGCTGAATCCAGATCGTCTATGTTGGGAAGACCCTCATCCCATGTATTTTAGATGGGAAAATGTGAAAATTTCGTGGGATACAAAGATTTTGATTACTGTTTTCGCGAAAAATGATAGCTTATAAGACGTAGCCGTGCTCTTTCTTTCTTCATCATGCTTTCTGGTAATATCGCGAATCCACGACCTGGGGTCGTATTGACAAGCAGTTTTCAGTAGTATATGGTTTCTATTTGGACGAAAGATTGAGAGAATAGAGCATGATAAGAATTTGTTTTCGACTTGGGGAGTTTTGGGCTCAGATCTTGGCTACTAAATTGGAGTGCGACATCTTAAAATGCTTAAGGCTGCTGCAGGGATTTCGGATTTTAGCTGGTTAGTAAAAGCTTGAAAAATAATGGTTGGATGGTGGACACCCTGAAAAAGGTTGGTCTCCAAGCGAGGAAAAGTCGCGCGCGTACAGTCAGAATCTCTCTCTGCGCGAGGTGGCCTGTGTTGTGATATCCCGTGTGCCTATCAGAAAAATAATGGATAAAACATCGCTGACCAAGAAAAGGAGGAAATCCCTGAGTTTGGTCACCAAAAGGTCAATTAGAAAGGAAGTACGTGATCGCGGGCAGACAAAAAATTCTGAAGGAGAAGGCTCAGGTTTAGGCTCTTAAACTGAAGTGCGACAACATTAAAGCCTCAAATGGGTGGCTTGATAGATTCAAGAAAAGATACGGAATCACTTCAATGAAAATCTGTGGAGAAGAAGGTAGCATCAACACAAAAGACGTTGAGCAGTGGCATGAAATAAACGATGACATTGTGTCTAAATATTTCCCTCGAGATATATACAACCTGGATGAAACAGGTTTGTTTTTCAAGGCATCACCTGACTCCATCCTCGGAACCCGTGGTGAAAAATGTCGCGGAGGTAAAAAATCTAAGGATAGGGTTACAGTAATGCTGATATGTAACCAAGATCGATCTGAAAAGTTGAAACCAGTTGTGATTGCAAAATCAAGAGCTCCGCGTTGCTTCAAGAACGTGAAAAATTTGCCTGTTTTGTATGAAAGTAATAAAAAAGCATGGATGGCGATGGGCATTTTTCAGAAGCAAATTATCTTCTTGCAGAGGAAGAGCGCATGCGAGAATTTCAATGTACTACTTCTTGTAGATAATGCCCCAGTTCATAAAATAAGCGGAGTAGTGCTCCCAAACGTACTTTTTCTGAGTCCAAATAGCACCAGTAAGATGCAACCGCTGGACATGGGAATATTTAACAACTATAAAGTCCACTATCGAAGATTTCTCGTCCAGCACTATCTTTGGACGCTTGGTAAGTTCTATTTATTTTCTATCATCTTGTGTATAAGAAATACCTACTACCTATATATATCCTTTGCGACGAGTATATATCCTTTGCGACCTCCATATTTTCTCTGGAATTCTTTAATTTTAGCAATATCATAGCCGCCGCAACCCCATCGCAGAACTTTGGTGAACCCTTTACTTGAAAGTAGCATTCCTGTGGGAGTTCTTCTCTGCAGCTGTCATGGAAATTAGTTTAATTAAAGAATACTAAATTTGTTGTAATACGTCACTATTACTTAAATTTTGATGCATTTTCAATACGTAATTTATTAATTAAAAGTGTTTTACGTGGTTAGGTAAGAATTTGCGATCGCGACTTATGATTTGTGACGCGACAAGATCGTTTAAAGTAGCCGCGAGTAAGTAGTTCTCGAAAATCACCGCTAAACGTCAGCGTAGTAGAACGCATATATAAAATAGAGGGAGTTTCAAATTAACTTAAGTAAAGTTCTTAAATGACTTAAAATATTTACGAGCTAGTTTCTTGGAATTCATGGCTATCAGTTTCATTCACTTTGACTTATGTGAGTCTCCTAGGCTTTGAAATAAGGTGTATGCTATAAAGGGAATCATTATAATCGTAGTCTTATTTTTAAATCCTTTCAATTTGATGCAGATATACTGCACATTGGCTGCTGGAGAGCCATGTCGGTAACGCTCGTGACTCATGAGGAATCAGTTCTGATTTCAAATCCTGGTGGGAGCACATGGGCAAAATGACCTAAGCTGTCAAAGCGCTTTTAACAAACTACTACTACTATAGTGCACACAGAGAATTGCATGTGATATCTATTGTTTTCTTTCTGAATGAGCTTGTGACTCTTATTTGACACAGAAATTAGTTTGATTTCATCCTCATAATTATTTGACAAGTTTAGACCTGCATAGTTTATCTTTCTGCTAGCAGAGCTTTAGTACGCATACATTTGTTGCTGATCAAGCCTCTGATGTGCCTCCATGGACATTGTTGCATGCTGTGCGAGGAATTGCCAGAGCATCAGACAGTGCCACTGCAAACACTATTTCTAACTGTAGGAGATCAGCTGGTTTTGGTGACACATCAATTATAGAGACAGAGGAGTTAGTGGAGGTTCCCACACTACAGGACCTCCTTAGTAAAGAAATGGCACAACTAAATCAGTACATCCCAGATGCATCCTCTCATGCTGAGTCATATGTCAAGTGTGACTCTCATGTGATGACGCATAACTGCAGTGAATTTAGTGAAGACGAAGAAGATGAGGATGAAGTGAACTTAGATTGCTCTTCTACAAGCTATGAAGATACCAGAAGCACCTCCCCCCCTACAAGGAATGAATTAAGACACTCTATAAAAGTGCTTCACAATTTTCAGATGTTTACTGATGGTGTACCTGATTTATACAATTATTACCTTTCAGGTATTGAGAAAATCACCTCATCTTTCATTGAAGCTTCCAAAAAAATAAAAATTGAAGATTATTTTAAAAAGTAAAAAGTTAGGAATTTTTTTTTCTGTTGTATTAAACATTAAACTGGATGTATAATTCATTTTATTGAAATACCACCTTCCTTTCAATCCCATTTAACATTATGCACTGTGTTACTGAACTTGGATTCTTATTGTAGAGATTTCGATTGCTTGAAAGAAAACCTCAAATTTACGAAGCCCGAATTTTACAAAGTGCAAATTTTTTGGTCCCTTCAACTTCGTAAAATTGAGGTTCTACTGTATATCTTATGTATAATATGTATGGTGTAATATAATGCACAGCCTACGTGAAGTTTTTGGAAGGGTTTCCCTCCCATCTATGAGCAAAAGCAAAATCATTTTTTGTGTTCTACTTAAATGTTGCCACCTGGCCAGAAGGCCAACTTGCAGTGTATATTTAATTAAATAAATATTTGCTCCCTTTTCCGGAATCGGGAGTACATTTTCCTCAGATTAAACTGTCCAGATTCAGATCTAGATGATTATCTTGATTATTTTTTTAGTATGAGGAACTATAAGAATTGACTGGTAGCCTAACCAGTCACAAACGTTACATACAGCAGCACCAGAATAGCAAAATATGTAGCATTGGATTCAAAACCCTTGCTACAAATCAATCATTGTTAATGTTGCCTGGAAATCCATGTTCTGCTACAATCAAATTTGCCTTTGTCATTCATGCCTTTTTGATTGATGTTCATTTTCCATCATATAGAGATGCTGCCCATAGGATTCATCCCTTGGCTGGTATGGGAGTCAACCTTGGCTTTGGAGATGTTGATTGCCTTCAGAAGAAGTTGTCAGAAGCTGCATATGGGGGCTGTGAATTGGGTGAGAGAAAATTTCATAATCCCCTCTATTTTCAATGACCTACATTTAGGAAAAGGCACAAAATGACCTCAAGTGCCAAAGCATCTCTATAATAATTGCCTCTGTTAATATGAAAATGTTCTTTTGTATGTAAACAGGAGATCATCATTACCTACTTCAGTATGAGAGTGAGAGACAATGGCACAACTTGCCGAGAATGATTGTCATTGATGCCTTACAAAAACTATATGGAACAGATGCTATGCCTGTGGTTTTGCTGAGAACACTTGGACTTCAGCTGACAGATATTCTACAGCCATTAAAAGTACATATGACACATATGATTTTCCATTCTATGCTATGTATCCTTCATATTTCTCTGACATAAATTTCTAATTTCATGTCATATTTTTTTTCAGAAAATGATAATGAAAGAAGCAGCCTAATGAGCATTTTTGAAGATATGCTTCCTTCCTTAGATTGATTCTCACAATTTTTGTTAAACTAATTGTTATTTCTAAAGTAAAAAAATAACACATTTTATAACAATTTGCAGCTTGTCATATTATATTTTGAAAATCCCATTTTATGCAACTGATTTCATAATTGAACATGACAGATATTAAGGCAGTTGGAATATGGATTGGAATATTTTGGTAAGTATTATATTAGATGATGTTACGACACAAACATTTGGTAAGTGTTTTGATTTATTGAGGATTATTTATAGAATCATCCTTGCAGAATGCATCATTGACTTTGTAAATTGTAGTATTGCAATGCTCAATTTTAATGTAAAAAAGTGTATTTTATTAAAATTGCAGACTTCTTTTTAACGAAATCTTAGTATCTTAAGATTAAAATAAGCTTGAACAAGGAGTGAGTCGAAAGAAATTTTTAAGTAAAAAAACATTCTTATAAACACAAATTAGAGTTATTAGTTACTTGTTGACTATATCACATCAGTACATGATGGATGGTTCATGGATTGTCCCGTGATAAGCCAGACACACCCTCCAATGAAAGAGGTGGAGTACCCAAATTGTGGTTTCTGGAGAACCATTGAACAAGGTATCTTGGAGGGTAAAAGCAGTAACTTATTACTATAAGTATATATATACGAGTAAAATGTAGCTTGCATACTGCAAGCAGATCGGCAATACAAATTTCATATCGGCATCATATCGGGACGGTCCTCAAAAGAAAAAAAAGGGTTGAAATTTTTCTTAAAATTCGCTGAAATTTCATCGTCTGGTATCGAACCCGGGTATATACTGTGAACTTACTATGCTGCACAATAGAAGATCACCGTGCCTAACTATGTCAGAAAATTCAAGCAGAAATATTGGCTACAACTACCTCAAAAAACGTTCTAATTTTCACGAATGTGAATGGCTCTCTGGATTTGAACCAAGGACAATCTTGGAAATCAAAAACATGTTTCTGAAAGTTATTTATGATCTCTATCTACATGCCGAATTTCAAATTTCTATATTATTGGGAAAGGTTTCAAAATAATTCCTAAAAATCGGATCAACTTCTGATTCCAGAGACACCTGGTATCGAACCCAGGACATATTGTAAGCTGTGAATGCAAAGTTTGATTTATAAAGACTTGTTCTTGTATCTTGCAAAGTTTGAAGTCGATAGCATGCCGGGAAGTACCTACATTTTGTTTCCGTTATCTCCGAAAGAAATGCATTGAGAGGTTCAAATAGCCCTCTGGGATCGAACCAAGGACAATCAGCGAACATGTAAAACTTGATTATGAAATATATTCATGATATCTATCCACCTGCCGAGTTTCAAGTATCCATGCCATCGGGAAGGGGTCCAAAAAAAATCTAAATATCGCCACAATGCATTTTAAACGGCCGATTTTTGCCTCGACCTAGCATCGAACCCAGGATATTTTCTGTAAAACTCATTTATGTTTTCGATAGATCATGATCATATATATAGGCTCCTTGAGTTTTGTTTCTCTACCTATCTGGAAAGTATCTATTATATATAGATGCTTCTCCGGATTCATTCATGTATCCATATATATATATAGCGAGGATACAAATTCACAGGCTAAACCACAATCGTCATTGACCTTAAATATTTACGACATATTGGCCATAACGTGTAACCTCCAGAAAAATTGCGATTTTGAACCTCACTGTCATTGGTTCGATTCAAGAGGGCCCCAAAATCCCGATTTTTCCCGTTTAAATGCATTGCCGTGTTTTTCGGGAATTTTTAGAAAATACTTCCCGGATAGGTAGAGAATCAAAACTCATGGAGCCTATATATATGGTCACGATCTATCGAAAACATAAATGAGTTTCACGGAAGATATCCTGGGTTCGATGCTAGGTCGGGGCAAAAATCGGCCGTTTAAAATGCATTGCGGCGATTTTTAAGATTTTTTTTGGACCCTTTCCGATGGCATAGAAACTTTTAAACGAATAAATTAAGCGAAATTTCAAATTTTTTTCCTATTTTTTTTGCTTAATTTTCCTCGTGTTATCGATATAATGAGATATAATGGAAAAAAGCAAGAAAAATGAATAATTTTTGGGAAATTTCAATTTTATTTCCTCTTTTTTTTCTAGATTTTCCTCATTATATCGAGATATGACCGAAAAAAGCAACAAAAACGAATAATTTTAGCCAAATTTCTATCTTTTTCCTCTTTTCTTCCTTCATTTTCCTCATTTTATCGAGATATTAACGAAAAAAAGCAACAAAAGCGAATAATTTTAGCGAAATATCAATTTTTAAATTATTTTTTTCCTTAATTTCCTCGTTTTATCGAGGTATAATCGAAAAAAGCAACAAAAACGAATAATTTTAGCGAAATTTCAATTTCTTCCCTCTTTTCATCTTCATTTTCCTCATTTTATCGAGATATTATCGAAAAAAGCAACAAAATCGAATAATTTTAGCGAAATTTCATTTTTTTTCCCTTAATTTTCCTCATTTTATCGAATAATTATCTAAAAAAGCAACAAAAACGAATAATTTTAGCGTAATATCAATTTTTTCCTATTATTTTGCTTAATTTTCCTCGTTTTATCGAGATATTATCGATAAAAGAGACAAAAACGAATAATTTTAGCGAAATATCAATTTTTTTCCTCTAATTTTTTTCTTAATTTTCCTCATTTTATCAAGATATGACCGAAAAAAGCAACAAAAACGAATAATTTTATAGAAATTTCAATTTTTTACCTCTTTTCTTCATTCATTTTCCTCATTATATCGAGAATTTATCGAAAAAAGCCAAAAAAACGAATAATTTTATCGAAATATCACCATTTTCCTATTTTTTTCCCTAATCTTCCTCGTTTTATCTCCATATATGCCGAAAAAAGCAACAGAAACAGTTCATTTTAGCGAAATTTCTATTTTTTTCCTTAATTATCCTCATTTTATCGAGATATGACCGTAAAAAGCAAAAAAACGAAAAATTTTAGCAAAATTTCAATTTTATTTCCTCTTTTTTTACCTTAATTTTCTTCATTTTATCGAGGTATGACCGAAAAAGGCAAAAAAAAGAATAATTTAGGCGTAATTTAATTTTTTTCCTCTTTTTTTCCATAATTTTCGTCATTTTATCGTTATATAATGGAAAAAAGCAAGAAAAACGAATAATTTTTGGGAAATTTCAATTTTATTTCCTCTTTTTTTGCTTAATTTTCCTCATTATATCGAGATATGACAGAAAAAAGCAACAAAAACGAATAAATTTATTGAAATTTCTATCTTTTTCCTCTTTTCTTCCTTCATTTTTCTCATTTTATCGAGATATTATCGAAAAAAGCAAGAAAAACAGATCATTTTAGCGAAACTTAAATTTTTTTTCTCTTTTCTTCCTTCATTTTCCTCATTTTATCGAGATATTATCGAAGAAAAGAAACAAAAAGGAATAAATTTATCGAAATTTCAATTTCTTCCCTCTTTTCTTCCCTCATTATCCTCATTTTATCCAGAAATTATCGAAAAAAAAAACAAAAACAGATGATTTTAGCGAGATTTCAATTTTTCCCTCTTTTTTGCCATTAATTTTCCTCATTTTATCGAGATATTACCGTAAAAGCAACAAAAACGAATAAATTTATCGAAATTTCTGTCTTTTTCCTCTTTTCTTCCTTCATTTTTCTCATTTTATCGAGATATTATCGAAAAAAGCAAGAAAAACAGATTTTGGGAAGTGGGTTGCGCGTAAATAAACGTTTTCTAAAAGAGACACACTAGTACTGCGTTGCGACGAAAGAATATGCCTTTTATTAAACTGGCTTTGAATATACAGGACAAGATGGCGCGTGCGGCCATAAAGGTTACAAACTGAGACAATTTCAATGTTATCTAGGCGGAGGCCACGATAGGAGTGAGAGCATCTCAAGCGCGTTGGGCACGGAGCTCTCCAAAAACAAATGCCCACCGTCGGCCGCTACAATATGGCGCTGGGCGCAGGCTGTCTGCACTGGTCGCCACAGCACCCCCCCGCCAGTGGTTTGCTCTCGATAAAACACGAAACAATACTAAAAAGATAAAAAAGAAAAACTGTTAGTAAATAATAATCAAAACAACTGAAAATCCCGGAGATGTTCCGGAAAACGGACAGATCTTCCTATTCTCGTCTGCCTTTCGTTTTCTGTGGACTCCGGTCGTTGCTCATCGGCGACGAAATAGGCGGGTTTTAGCCTATCAACCGAAACTCTAACCTCCCTGCCCTTGCATAGGATGAGGAAAGTTTTCTCCCTTCTGCTGATGACCTCGTATGGTCCGTCGTAGGGAGGTTGTAATGGCCGCCTCACTGCGTCGTTCCGAAGGAACACATGCGTGGAAGTCATTAGGTCTTTGTTAATGAAAACCTTAATCCGCGCATGGTTGGCAGTTGCTACTGGCCGCAGGTGCTGCATGCGTTCTCTTAATTCAGACGCGAAGGTAGTTGAGTCTGCGGCGTCTGTTGAGGTGAGGAATTCGCCGGGCAGGCGGATGGGTTGCCCGTATACCATCTCCGCCGCGGTGCCTTTGACATCCTCTTTCCATGCCGCTCTAATTCCCAGAAGGACGATCGGCAATGCGTCCAGCCAGCTGTCATCCTCATGGCACATTATAGCAGCCTTCAACTGGCGATGAAAACGTTCAACTAGGCCGTTGGATGCGGGATGATAAGCCGTGGTCCTTAGGTGCGTGATTCCGGTCATCCGCGCGACCTCCCTGAAGACCACAGACTCGAATTGGCGTCCCTGGTCAGTCGTTACTTGGAGAGGTGGTCCGAATCGGGATATCCATCCGGAAACAAATGTGCGGGCGACGGTCTCAGCAGTGATGTCCTCCATGGGAAATGCCTCCGGCCATCTCGTAAATCGGTCCACACAGGTGAGACAGTACTTCTGCCCCCGTGCGTACGGCAATGGTCCGATGATATCGACGTGGACGTGGTCGAATCTCGAGGCGGCGGCTGCGAAATTGCCGAGCGGTGCGACCGTGTGACGGTGCACCTTCGCCCTCTGGCACGAGATGCATCCTTGAGTCCACTTGCGGCAATCCCTCTGCATGTCAGGCCAAACGTAGCGGGTTGCCACGAGTCTTGCCGATGCTTTTGCCCCAGGATGTGCGAGAGAATGCAGAGAGGCAAATACCTGGCGACGGCAAAGTGCCGGCACGAAAGGTCTCGCTGGTTTGGTGGAGAAATCACAATACAGGCTGTTGGGTGAGCCCGGGATTGTGACCTCTCGCAGGTCGAGTGATGAACCTGAATCTAGCAGCGCCTTGAGTTCCACATCCTCCCGTTGGGCGGTTGCCAAAGTCTCCATGTCCATCCCTTGGTGAACAGCTTCAACGCGAGAGAGTGCGTCCGCAACCACGTTATCCGTTCCATCCACATGACGGATGTCGGTGGAAAACTGTCCGATGAAATCTAAATACCGGAATTGTCTAGGGGAACACTTTTCGGGTTTTTGACGAAAAGCGAACACTAGAGGCTTGTGGTCCGTAAATATGGTGAAAGCGCGCCCTTCCAGCATGTGTTTGAAGTGGCGGATGGACCGGTAAATCGCCAACAGCTCACGATCATAAGCGCTGTACATTTTCTCCGCTGGGCTCAACTTTTGGGCGTAGAAACCCAACGGCTGCCATTCACCATCGGGCCGCTGCTGCAATGCGGCTCCTAAGCTGCTATCGGAAGCGTCTGAAAAAAGTGCTAAATCATAGCAAGGATTAGGATGAGACAAAAGCGCAGAATTTGATAAGGAATATTTACAAGTGTCGAAAGCTTTCGTCGCTTCCGAAGTCCACATTAATTCGTCATCACCTTTCACATTGCCCTTCAATAAATCGTTCAGTGGGGCTTGCAATTCGGCGGCTTTGGGAATAAATCGTCTGTAAAAGTTTATCATCCCCAAAAACCTACGAAGAGACTTCGCTGTCTTTGGCACTTGGTAGTCTAATATCGCACGCACTTTCTCATCGAGTGGCTGAGTGCCGCGCTCCGTGACTTTACATCCTAAAAATTCCACTTCATTGACACCGAAAACGCACTTCGAAGGATTGACAAGCACACCATATTCACTTAAACGCGAGAATAGTTTTTCTAAGTGTATCGAATGCTCTTCTTCATTCTCTGACGCAACAAGAATGTCATCAATATATGCATAACAGAAATTCAGCCCGTGTAGCACTTCGTCAATAAAACGTTGAAATGTTTGCGCTGCATTTTGAAGGCCAAACGACATAAATGGGAATTCAAATAAGCCGAACGGCGTTATAATTGCAGTCTTACACACGTCGTCGGGATGCACGGGGATTTGGTTATAAGCCCTCACAAGATCTATTTTGGAGAATATTCTCTTACCTGCGAGGTTCTGAGCGAAATCTTGCATGTTCGGCACGGGATATTTATCCGGTATCGTCCGGGAGTTCAACGCGCGGTAGTCTCCACAGGGGCGCCACTCATCTCCTTTCTTCGGGACGAGGTGAAGGGCCGACGACCAGCAGCTGTCGGATCGGCGGGCGGTCCCAAGGCGAATCATTAACTCGAACTCTTTCTTCGCGATTGAAAGTTTATCCGGAGCCAATCTACGCGGTCGACAAAACACAGGAGGGCCAGGCGTCGTCTTGATGTAATGAACTGTGGAATGAGCAGGATCCTTATGGGTTCCCGCTGGCCTGGTTATTTCCGGGAAACGCTCGAGAATGCAGTGATATTGCGAATTACCCGCGACTGCCTTCACTTGCATTTCACTATTACCGACGAGGCCTCCCGGGACAGAGAGGGTAGTCGTGCTATCTATCAATCGGCGATTTTTAACATCCACTAAAAGTCCGTAATGGCTCAAAAAATCGGCACCGATAATGGGCTTGCTCACATCCGCGATCACGAAACGCCACGTAAAGTCTCTGCGCAACCCAAAATTCAAATTTAATGTCACCCATCCGTACGTCGCGATGGTAGTTTCGTTAGCAGCGAAAAGTTCATAGTTAGTTTTCACTCGCCTGCCACTAACATAATTTCGCGGATACACGCACAAATCTGAACCGGTATCAACGAGATATTGAGTTTTAGTCACTGCGTCAGACACAAAAAGGCGGCGCGAGGACGAGCGGCAGTCGGCTGCCGCATCTACCGACTGGCTCTCTAGTTTTCCGGCACGAAATTGCATGGGGAAACACATTTATGCGCTTTCTTACCGAAATTGATGTGGTACCAGCACATGCCATTTTGCGCGTCGGTCAACGGTGCGCGGGGACGGGAACGGGATCGGCTGCGGGGACGTCGCGGGTATGGAGGGCCTCGTGGCGTCGTCGTCCATCCGGAGGCCATGGCGTCAATCTTCCGCGTCAATTCTTCCACCTGTGCTCTAAGGGCGGCTGTCTCTGCGGCGGCGGTGTCCACGCGGTCGGGCTGCCTCGTCATCTCATGGACCCTGGGTCTCGGAACGAGCTCGTGCACACGGTCGGCCATGAGGGCGAGGGCGTCCAGCTCAATCCCATCTTGAGCAGTAACGATGGGCTGGATATGCTCCGGTATGCGTCCAAGCCAAAGGGAACGCAGGAAACCGTCCGGCATTGTCGCTCCCGCTAGGCTGCGGAGGTGCCTCAAAAATTGGGATGGCTTCCGGTCTCCCATCTCCTCATGCTCGAGAAGCTGCCGGATCTGCTGCTCCTTCGAAACGGAGAGCCTCCTAATAACTTCCTCCTTTATTTTATCGTAACGGCCGGTCAACGGGGGGTTAATTACAATGTCTTCCACCTCGAGCATGTGTCGTGGCCCAAGGAGGTTGACCACGTGGCCGAACTTCGTGCGGTCACTCGTTATTCCGCTCAACTCGAACTGTATCTCTAAATGTGAGAACCATAATGCTGGCTTTTCGTGCCAGAACGCGGGCGCAGCAAAACTAACCTTCTCTACCGCGTGGTTAATGGGTTCGGCGGAAACGTCCATTTTCGCGAAATTACTTCCCTATAATAACACGAACATCACGTCAGGGTCACCACTTTGGGAAGTGGGTTGCGCGTAAATAAACGTTTTCTAAAAGAGACACACTAGTACTGCGTTGCGACGAAAGAATATGCCTTTTATTAAACTGGCTTTGAATATACAGGACAAGATGGCGCGTGCGGCCATAAAGGTTACAAACTGAGACAATTTCAATGTTATCTAGGCGGAGGCCACGATAGGAGTGAGAGCATCTCAAGCGCGTTGGGCACGGAGCTCTCCAAAAACAAATGCCCACCGTCGGCCGCTACAATATGGCGCTGGGCGCAGGCTGTCTGCACTGGTCGCCACAAGATCATTTTAGCGAAATTAAAATTCTTTTTCTCTTTTCTTCCTTCATTTTCCTCATTTTATCGAGATATTTTCGAAGAAAAGCAACAAAAACGAATACTTTTAGCAAAATATCAATTTTTTTAATATTTTTTCCTTCATTTTCCTCATTGTATCCAGAAATTATCGAAAAAAGCAACAAGATCGAATAATTTTAGCGTAACATCAATTTTTTTCCTATTTTTTTTTGCTTAATTTTCCTCGTTTTATCGAGATATTATCGATTAAAGCAACAAAAACGAATAATTTTAGCGAAATATCAATTTTTTTCCCCTAATTCGTTTCTTAATTTTCCTCATTTTATCAAGATATGACCGAAAATAGCAACAAAAACGAATAATTTTATAGAAATTTCAATTTTTTCCTCTTTTCTTCATTCATTTTCCTCATTATATCGAGAA
This sequence comes from Sympetrum striolatum, assembly GCA_947579665.1. NCBI lineage: Eukaryota > Metazoa > Arthropoda > Insecta > Odonata > Libellulidae > Sympetrum > Sympetrum striolatum. The sequence goes on along the minus strand of OX388351.1, from coordinate 38,772,610 downwards.
TTTATCGAAAAAAGCCAAAAAATGAATAATTTTTGCGAAATATCACCATTTTCCTATTTTTTTAAAATTTTCCTCGTTTTATCTCGATATATGTCGAAAAAAGCATCAGAAACAGTTCATCTTAGCGAAATTTCTATTTTTTCCCTTAATTATCCTCATTTTATTGAGATATGACCGTAAAAAGCAATAAATCGAATAATTTTAGCAAAATTTCAATTTTATTTCCTCTTTTTTTTCCTTAATTTTCATCATTTTATCGAGGTATGACCGAAAAAGGCAAAAAAAAAGAATAATTTAGGCGTAATTTAATTTTTTTCCTTTTTTATTTCCATAATTTTCCTCATTTTATCGAGATATCATGGAAAAAAGCAAGAAAAACGAATAATTTTTGGGAAATTTCAATTTTATTTCCTCTTTTTTTTCTTAATTTTCCTCATTATATCGAGATATGACCGAAAAAAGATCAAAAAACGAATAAATTTATCGATATTTCAATTTCTTCCCTCTTTTCTTCCTTCATTTTCCTCATTTTATCCAGAAATTATCGAAAGAAGCAACAAAAACAGATCATTCTAGCGAGATTTCAATTTTTTACCTTTTTTTGCCCTTATTTTTCCTCATTTTATCGAGATATTACCTAAAAAGCACATAAAAGGAATAAATTTATCGAACTTTCTATCTTTTTTTTCTTTTGTTCCTTCATTTTTCTCATTTTATCGAGATATTATCGAAAAAAGCAACAAAAACAGATCATTTTAGCGAAATTAAAATTCTTTACCTTTTTTTGCCCTTATTTTTCCTCATTTTATCGAGATATTACCTAAAAAGCACCAAAAAGGAATAAATTTATCGAACTTTCTATCTTTTTTTTCTTTTGTTCCTTCATTTTCCTCATTTTATCGAGATATTTTCGAAGAAAAGCAACAAAAACGAATACTTTTAGCAAAATATCAATTTTTTTATTATTTTTCCTTCAATTTCCTAATTGTATCCAGAAATTATCGAAAAAAGCAACAAAAACGAATAATTTTAGCGTTATATCAATTTTTTTCCTATTTTTTTTGCTTAATTTTCCTCGTTTTATCGAGATATTATCGATAAAAGCAACAAAACGAATAATTTTAGCGAAATATCAATTTTTTTCCCCTAATTTTTATTTTAATTTTCCTCATTTTATCAAGATATGACCGAAAAAAGCAACAAACACGAATAATTTTATAGAAATTTCAATTTTTTCCTCTTTTCTTCATTCATTTTCCTCATTATATCGAGATATCATCGAAAAAAGCAAGAAAAACGAATAATTATAGCGAAATTTCAATTTCTTCCCTATTTTCTTCCTTCATTTTCCTCATTTTATCCAGAAATTATCGAAAAAAGCATCAAAAACAGATAATTTTAGCGAGAATTCAATTTTTCCTTCTTTTTTGCCCTTAATTTTCCTCATTTTATCGAGATATTACCGTAAAAAGCAACAAAAACGAATAAATTTATCGAAATTTCTATCTTTATCCTCTTTTCTTCCTTCATTCATCTCATTTTATCGAGATATTATCGAAAAAAGCAACAAAAACAGATCATTTTATAGAAATTTAAATTTTTTTTCTCTTTTCTTCCTTCATTTTCCTCATTTTATCGAGATATTATCGAAGAAAAGCAACAAAAACGAATAATTTTAGCAAAATATAAATTTTTTTATTATTTTTTCCTTCATTTTCCTCATTGTATCCAGAAATTATCGAAACAAGCAACAAAAACGAATAATTTTAGAGTAATATCAATTATTTTCCTATTTTTTTGCTTAATTTTCCACGTTTTATCGAGATATTATCGATAAAAGCAACAAAAACGAATAATTTTAGCGAAATATCAATTTTTTTCCTCTAATTTTATCTTAATTTTCCTCATTTTATCAAGATATGACCGAAAAAAGCAACATAAACGAATAATTTTATAAAAATTTCAATTTTTTCCTCTTTTCTTCATTCATTTTCCTCATTATATCGAGAATTTATCGAAAAAAGCCAAAAAACGAATAATTTTAGCGAAATATCAACATTTTCCTATTTTTTTCCTTAATTTTCCTTGTTTTATCTCGATATATGTCGAAAAAAAAACAGAAACAGTTCATTTTAGCGAAATTTCTAATTTTTTCCTTAATTATCTTAATTTTATCGAGATATGACCGTAAAAAGCAAAAAAAACGAATAATTTTAGCAAAATTTCTATTTCTTTCCTCTTTTTTTTTCCATAATTTTCCTCATTTTATCGAGATATAATGGAAAAAAGCAAGAAAAACGAATAATTGTTTGGAAATTTCAATTTTATTTCCTCTTTTTTTGCTTAAATTTCCTCATTATATCGAGATATGACCGAAAAAAGCAACAAAAACGAATAAATTTATTGAAATTTCTATCTTTTTCCTCTTTTCTTCCTTCATTTTTCTCATTTTATCGAGATATTATCGAAAAAAGCAAGAAAAACAGATCATTTTAGCGAAACTTAAATTTTTTTTCTCTTTTCTTCCTTCATTTTCCTCATTTTATCGAAATATTATCGAAGAAAAGCAAAAAAAAGGAATAATTTTAGCAAAATATCAATTTTTTTATTATTTTTTCCTTCATTTTCCTCAATGTATCCAGAAATTATCGAAACAAGCAACAAAAACGAATAATTTTAGCGTAATATCAATTTTTTTCCTATTTTTTTGCTTAATTTTCCAAGTTTATCGAGATATTATCGATAAAAGCAACAAAAACGAATAATTTTAGCGAAATATCAATTTTTTTCCTCTATTTTTTTTTTAATTTTCCTCATTTTATCAAGATATGACCGATAAAAGCAACAAAAACGAATAATTTTAGCGAAATATCAACATTTTCCTATTTTTTTTCCTTAATTTTCCTCGTTTTATCTCGATATAAGTCAAAAACAGCAACAGAAACAGTTCATTTTAGCGAAATTTCTATTTTTTTCCTTAATTATTCTTATTTTATCGAGATATGACCGTAAAAAGCAAAAAAAAACGAATAATTTTAGCAAAATATCAATTTTATTTCCTCTTTTTTTTCCATAATTTTCCTCATTTTATCGAGATATAATGGAAAAAAGCAAGAAAAACGAATAATTTTTAGGAAATTTCAATTTTATTTCCTCTTTTTTTTCTTAACTTTCCTCATTATATAAAGATATGACCGAAAAAAGCAACAAAAACGAATAAATTTATCGAAATTTCTATCTTTTTCCACTTTTCTTCCTTCATTTTTCTCATTTTATCGAGATATCATCGAAAAAAGCAACAAAAACGAATAATTATAGCGAAATTTCAATTTCTTCCCTATTTTCTTCCTTCATTTTCCTCATTTTATTCAGAAATTACGGAAAAAAGCAACAGAAACATATCATTTTAGCGAGATTTCAATTTTTCCCTCTTTTTTGCCATTAATTTTCCTCATTTTATCGAGATATTACCGTAAAAGCAACAACAAAGAATAATTTTAGCGAAATTTCTATCTTTTTTCTCTTTTCTTCCTTCATTTTCCTCATTTTATCGAGATAATATCGAAAAAAGCAACAAAAACAGATCATTTTAGCGAAATTTAAATGTTTTTTTCTCTTTTCTTCCTTCATTTTCCTCATTTTGTCGAGATATTATCGAAGAAATGCAACAAAAACGAATAATTTTAGCAAAATATCAATTTTTTTATTATTTTTTCCTTCATTTTCCTCATTGTATCCAGAAATTATCGAAAAAAGCAACAAGAACGAATAATTTTAGCGTAACATCAATTGTTTTCCTATTTTTTTTGCTTAATTTTCCTCGTTTTATCGAGATATTATCGATAAAAGCAACAAAAACGAATAATTTTAGAGAAATATAAATTTTTTTCCTCTAATTCGTTTCTTAATTTTCCTCATTTTATCAAGATATGACCGAAAATAGCAACAAAAACGAATAATTTTATAGAAATTTCAATTTTTTCCTCTTTTCTTCATTCATTTTCCTCATTATATCGAGAATTTATCGAAAAAAGCCAAAAAAACGAATAATTTTTGCGAAATATCACCATTTTCCTATTTTTTTTTTAAATTTTCCTCGTTTTATCTCGATACATGTCGAAAAAAGCATCAGAAACAGTTCATTTTAGCGAAATTTCTATTTTTTCCCTTAATTATCCTCATTTTATTGAGATATGACCGTAAAAAGCAATAAATCGAATAATTTTAGCAAAATTTCAATTTTATTTCCTCTTTTTTTTCCTTAATTTTCATCATTTTATCGAGGAATGACCGAAAAAGGCAAAAAAAAGAATAATTTAGGCGTAATTTAATTTTTTTCCTCTTTTTTTTCCATAATTTTCCTCATTTTATCGAGATATCATGGAAAAAAGCAAGAAAAACGAATAATTTTTCGGAAATTTCAATTTTATTTCCTCATTTTTTTCTTAATTTTCCTCATTATATCGAGATATGACCGAAAAAAGCAACAAAAACGAGTAAATTTATCGAAATTTCAATTTCTTCCCTCTTTTCTTCCTTCATTTTCCTCATTTTATCCAGAAATTATCGAAAGAAGCAACAAAAACAGATCATTTTAGCGAGATTTCAATTTTTTACCTTTTTTTGCCCTTATTTTTCCTCATTTTATCGAGATATTTTCGAAGAAAAGCAACAAAAACGAATACTTTTAGCAAAATATCAATTTCTTTATTATTTTTCCTTCAATTTCCTCATTGTATCCAGAAATTATCGAAAAAAGCAACAAAAACGAATAATTTTAGCGTAATATCAATTTTTTTCCTATTTTTTTTGCTTAATTTTCCTCGTTTTATCGAGATATTATCGATAAAAGCAACAAAAACGAATAATTTTAGCGAAATATCAATTTTTTTCCCCTAATTTTTTTTTTAATTTTCCTCATTTTATCAAGATATGACCGAAAAAAGCAACAAACACGAATAATTTTATAGAAATTTCAATTTTTTCCTCTTTTCTTCATTCATTTTCCTCATTATATCGAGAATCTTTTGAAAAAAGCCAAAAAAACGAATAATTTTAGCGAAAAATCAACATTTTCATATTTTTTTCCTTAATTTTCGTCCTTCTATCTCGATATATGTCAAAAAAAGCAACAAAAACAGTTCATTTTAGCGAAAATTCTATTTTTTCCTTAATTATCCTCATTTTATCGAGATATGACCGTAAAAAGCAAAAAAACGAATAATTTTAGCAAAATTTCAATTTTATTTCCTCTTTTTTTTCCTTAATTTTCCTCATTTTATCGAGGTAATACCGAAAAAGGCAAAAAAAAGAATAATTTAGGCGTAATTTAAATTTTTTCCTCTTTTTTTTCCATAATTTTCCTCATTTTATCGAGATATAATGGAAAAAAGCAAGAAAAACGAATATTTTTGGGAAATTTCAATTTTATTTCCTCTTTTTTTTCCTTAATTTTCCTCAATTTATCGAGATATCATCGAAAAAAGCAAGAAAAATGAATAATTATAGCGAAATTTCAATTTCTTCCCTATTTTCTTCCTTCATTTTCCTCATTTTATCCAGAAATTATCGAAAAAAGCAACAAAAACAGATAATTTTAGCGAGATTTCAATTTTTCCTTCTTTTTTGCCCTTAATTTTCCTCATCTTATCGAGATATTACCGTAAAAAGCAACAAAAACGAATAAATTTATCGAAATTTCTATCTTTATCCTCTTTTATTCCTTCATTCATCTCATTTTATCGAGATATTATCGAAAAAAGCAACAAAAACGAATAATTTTAGCAAAATATAAATTTTTTTATTATTTTTTTTTTCATTTTCCTCATTGTATCCAGAAATTATCGAAACAAGCAACAAAAACGAATAATTTTAGAGTAATATCAATTTTTTTCCTCTAATTTTATCTTAATTTTCCTCATTTTATCAAGATATGACCGAAAAAAGCAACATAAACGAATAACTTTATAGAAATTTCAATTTTTTCCTCTTTTCTTCATTCATTTTCCTCATTATATCGAGAATTTATCGAAAAAAGCCAAAAAAACGAATAATTTTAGCGAAAAATCAACATTTTCATATTTTTTTCCTTAATTTTCCTCCTTCTATCTCGATATATGTCAAAAAAAGCAACAGAAACAGTTCATTTTAGCGAAATTTCTATTTTTTTCCTATTTTCTTCCTTCATTTTCCTCATTTTATCCAGAAATTATCGAAAAAAGCAACAAAAAAAGATAATTTTAGCGAGATTTCAATTTTTCCTTCTTTTTTGCCCTTAATTTTCCTCATTTTATCGAGATATGACCGTAAAAAGCAAAAAAACGAATAATTTTAGCAAAATTTCAATTTTATTTCCTCTTTTTTTTCCTTAATTTTCCTCATTTTATCGAGGTAATACCGAAAAAGGCAAAAAAAAGAATAATTTAGGCGTAATTTAAATGTTTTCCTCTTTTTTTTCCATAATTTTCCTCATTTTATCGGGATATAATGGAAAAAAGCAAGAAAAACGAATAATTTTTGGGAAATTTCAATTTTATTTCCTCTTTTTTTTCCTTAATTTTCCTCAATTTATCGAGATATCATCGAAAAAAGCAAGAAAAACGAAAAATTATAGCGAAATTTCAATTTCTTCCCTATTTTCTTCCTTCATTTTCCTCATTTTATCCAGAAATTATCGAAAAAAGCAACAAAAACAGATAATTTTAGCGAGATTTCAATTTTTCCTTCTTTTTTGCCCTTAATTTTCCTCATTTTATCGAGATATTACCGTAAAAAGCAACAAAAACGAATAAATTTATCGAAATTTCTATCTTTATCCTCTTTTCTTCCTTCATTCATCTCATTTTATCGAGATATTATCGAAAAAAGCAACAACAACAGATCATTTTAGCGAAATTTAAATTTTTTTTCTCTTTTCTTCCTTCATTTTCCTCATTTTATCGAGATATTATCGAAGAAAAGCAACAAAAACGAATAATTTTAGCAAAATATAAATTTTTTTATTATTTTTTCCTTCATTTTCATCATTGTATCCAGAAATTATCGAAACAAGCAACAAAAACGAATAATTTTAGAGTAATATCAATTATTTTCCTATTTTTTTGCTTAATTTTCCACGTTTTATCGAGATATTATCGATAAAAGCAACAAAAACGAATAATTTTAGCGAAATATCAATTTTTTTCCTCTAATTTTATCTTAATCTTCCTCATTTTATCAAGATATGACCGAAAAAAGCAACATATACGAATAATTTTATAAAAATTTCAATTTTTTCCTCTTTTCTTCATTCATTTTCCTCATTATATCGAGAATTTATCGAAAAAAGCCAAAAAACGAATAATTTTAGCAAAATTTCTATTTCTTTCCTCTTTTTTTTTCCATAATTTTCCTCATTTAATCGAGATATAATGGAAAAAAGCAAGAAAAACGAATAATTGTTTGGAAATTTCAATTTTATTTCCTCTTTTTTTGCTTAAATTTCCTCATTATATCGAGATATGACCGAAAAAAGCAACAAAAACGAATAAATTTATTGAAATTTCTATCTTTTTCCTCTTTTCTTCCTTCATTTTTCTCATTTTATCGAGATATTATCGAAAAAAGCAAGAAAAACAGATCATTTTAGCGAAACTTAAATTTTTTTTCTCTTTTCTTCCTTCATTTTCCTCATTTTATCGAGATATTATCGAAGAAAAGCAACAAAAAGGAATAATTTTAGCAAAATATCAATTTTTTTATTATTTTTTCCTTCATTTTCCTCAATGTATCCAGAAATTATCGAAACAAGCAACAAAAACGAATAATTTTAGCGTAATATCAATTTTTTTCCTATTTTTTTGCTTAATTTTCCAAGTTTATCGAGATATTATCGATAAAAGCAACAAAAACGAATAATTTTAGCGAAATATCAATTTTTTTCCTCTATTTTTTTTTAAATTTTCCTCATTTTATCAAGATATGACCGATAAAAGCAACAAATACGAATAATTTTAGCGAAATATCAACATTTTACTATTTTTTTCCTTAATTTTCCTCGTTTTATCTCGATATAAGTCGAAAACAGCAACAGAAACAGTTCATTTTAGCGAAATTTCTATTTTTTTCCTTAATTATTCTTATTTTATCGAGATATGACCGTAAAAAGCAAAAAAAACGAATAATTTTAGCAAAATATCAATTTTATTTCCTCTTTTTTTTCCATAATTTTCCTCATTTTATCGAGATATAATGGAAAAAAGCAAGAAAAACGAATAATTTTTAGGAAATTTCAATTTTATTTCCTCTTTTTTTTCTTAACTTTCCTCATTATATAAAGATATGACCGAAAAAAGCAACAAAAACGAATAAATTTATCGAAATTTCTATCTTTTTCCACTTTTCTTCCTTCATTTTTCTCATTTTATCGAGATATCATCGAAAAAAGCAACAAAAACGAATAATTATAGCGAAATTTCAATTTCTTCCCTATTTTCTTCCTTCATTTTCCTCATTTTATTCAGAAATTATGGAAAAAAGCAACAGAAACATATCATTTTAGCGAGATTTCAATTTTTCCCTCTTTTTTGCCATTAATTTTCCTCATTTTATCGAGATATTACCGTAAAAGCAACAACAAAGAATAATTTTAGCGAAATTTCTATCTTTTTTCTCTTTTCTTCCTTCATTTTCCTCATTTTATCGAGATATTATCGAAAAAAGCAACAAAAACAGATCATTTTAGCGAAATTTAAATGTTTTTTTCTCTTTTCTTCCTTCATTTTCCTCATTTTGTCGAGATATTATCGAAGAAATGCAACAAAAACGAATAATTTTAGCAAAATATCAATTTTTTTATGATTTTTTCCTTCATTTTCCTCATTGTATCCAGAAATTATCGAAAAAAGCAACAAGAACGAATAATTTTAGCGTAACATCAATTTTTTTCCTATTTTTTTTGCTTAATTTTCCTCGTTTTATCGAGATATTATCGATAAAAGCAACAAAAACGAATAATTTTAGAGAAATATAAATTTTTTTCCTCTAATTCGTTTCTTAATTTTCCTCATTTTATCAAGATATGACCGAAAATAGCAACAAAAACGAATAATTTTATAGAAATTTCAATTTTTTCCTCTTTTCTTCATTCATTTTCCTCATTATATCGAGAATTTATCGAAAAAAGCCAAAAAAAACGAAAAATTTTTGCGAAATATCACCATTTTCCTATTTTTTTTATATTTTCCTCGTTTTATCTCGATACATGTCGAAAAAAGCATCAGAAACAGTTCATTTTAACGAAATTTCTATTTTTTCCCTTAATTATCCTCATTTTATTGAGATATGACCGTAAAAAGCAATAAATCGAATAATTTTAGCAAAATTTCAAGTTTATTTCCTCTTTTTTTTCCTTAATTTTCATCATTTTATCGAGGTATGACCGAAAAAGGCAAAAAAAAGAATAATTTAGGCGTAATTTAATTTTTTTCCTCTTTTTTTTCCATAATTTTCCTCATTCTATCGAGATATCATGGAAAAAAGCAAGAAAAACGCAAAATTTTTCAGAAATTTCAATTTTATTTCCTCATTTTTTTCTTAATTTTCCTCATTATATCGAGATATGACCGAAAAAAGCAACAAAAACGAATAAATTTATCGAAATTTCAATTTCTTCCCTCTTTTCTTCCTTCATTTTCCTCATTTTATCCAGAAATTATCGAAAGAAGCAACAAAAACAGATCATTTTAGCGAGATTTCAATTTTTTACCTTTTTTTGCCCTTATTTTTCCTCATTTTATCGAGATATTTTCGAAGAAAAGCAACAAAAACGAATACTTTTAGCAAAATATCAATTTTTTTATTATTTTTTATTCAATTTCCTCATTGTATCCAGAAATTATCGAAAAAAGCAACAAAAACGAATAATTTTAGCGTAATATCAATTTTTTTCCTATTTTTTTTGCTTAATTTTCCTCGTTTTATCGAGATATTATCGATAAAAGCAAAAAAACGAATAATTTTAGCAAAATTTCAATTTTATTTCCTCTTTTTTTTCCTTAATTTTCCTCATTTTATCGAGGTAATACCGAAAAAGGCTAAAAAAAGAATAACTTAGGCGTAATTTAAATTTTTTCCTCTTTTTTTTCCATAATTTTCCTCATTTTATCGAGATATAATGGAAAAAAGCAAGAAAAACGAATAATTTTTGGGAAATTTCAATTTTATTTCCTCTTTTTTTTCCTTAATTTTCCTCAATTTATCGAGATATCATCGAAAAAAGCAAGAAAAACGAATAAATTTATCGAAATTTCTATCTTTATCCTCTTTTCTTCCTTCATTCATCTCATTTTATCGAGATGTTATCGAAAAAAGCAACAAAAACAGATCATTTTAGCGAAATTTAAATTTTTTTTCTCTTTTCTTCCTTCATTTTCCTCATTAAATCGAGATATTAGAAGAAAAGCAACAAAAACGAATAATTTTAGCAAAATATAAATTTTTTTATTATTTTTTCCTTCATTTTCCTCATTGTATCCAGAAATTATCGAAACAAGCAACAAAAACGAATAATTTTATAGTAATATCAATTTTTTTCCTATTTTTTTGCTTAATTTTCCACGTTTTATCGAGATATTATCGATAAAGGCAACAAAAACGAATAATTTTAGCGAAATATCAATTTTTTTCCTCTAATTTTATCTTAATTTTCCTCATTTTATCAAGATATGACCGAAAAAAGCAACATAAACGAATAATTTTATAAAAATTTCAATTTTTTCCTCTTTTCTTCATTCATTTTCCTCATTATATCGAGAATTTAACGAAAAAAGCCAAAAAACGAATAATTTTAGCGAAATATCAACATTTTCCTAGTTTTTTTCCTTAATTTTCCTTGTTTTATCTCGATATATGTCGAAAAAAAAAACAGAAACAGTTCATTTTAGCGAAATTTCTAATTTTTTCCTTAATTATCTTAATTTTATCGAGATATGACCGTAAAAAGCAAAAAAAACGAATAATTTTAGCAAAATTTCTATTTCTTTCCTCTTTTTTTTCCATAATTTTCCTCATTTTATCGAGATATAATGGAAAAAAGCAAGAAAAACGAATAATTGTTTGGAAATTTCAATTTTATTTCCTCTTTTTTTGCTTAATTTTCCTCATTATATCGAGATATGACCGAAAAAAGCAACAAAAACGAATAAATTTATTGAAATTTCTATCTTTTTCCTCTTTTCTTCCTTCATTTTTCTCATTTTATCGAGATATTATCGAAATAAGCAAGAAAAACAGATCATTTTAGCGAAACTTAAATTTTTTTTCTCTTTTCTTCCTTCATTTTCCTCATTTTATCGAGATATTATCGAATAAAAGCAACAAAAACGAATAATTTTAGCAAAATATCAATTTTTTTATTATTTTTTCCTTCATTTTCCTCAATGTATCCAGAAATTATCGAAACAAGCAACAAAAACGAATAATTTTAGAGTAATATCAATTTTTTTTCCTATTTTTTTGCTTAATTTTCCTCGTTTATCGAGATATTATCGATAAAAGCAATAAAAACGAATAATTTTAGCGAAATATCAACATTTTCCTATTTTTTTTCCTTAATATTCCTCGTTTTATCTCGATATAAGTCGAAAACAGCAACAGAAACAGTTCATTTTAGCGAAATTTCTATTTTTTTCCTTAATTATCCTTATTTTATCGAGATATGACCGTAAAAAGCAAAAAAAACGAATAATTTTAGATAAATATCAATTTTATTTCCTCTTTTTTTTCCATAATTTTCCTCATTTTATCGAGATATAATGGAAAAAAGCAAGAAAAACGAATAATTTTTGGGAAATTTCAATTTTATTTCCTCTTTTTTTTCTTAATTTTCCTCATTATATAAAGATATGACCGAAAAAAGCAACAAAAACGAATAAATTTATCGAAATTTCTATCTTTTTCCTCTTTTCTTCCTTCATTTTTCTCATTTTATCGAGATATCATCGAAAAAAGCAAGAAAAACGAAAAATTATAGCGAAATTTCAATTTCTTCCCTATTTTCTTCCTTCATTTTCCTCATTTAATTCAGAAATTATGGAAAAAAGCAACAGAAACAGATCATTTTAGCGAGATTTCAATTTTTCCCTCTTTTTTGCCATTAATTTTCCTCATTTTATCGAGATATTACCGTAAAAGCAACAACAAAGAATAATTTTAGCGAAATTTCTATCTTTTTTCTCTTTTCTTCCTTCATTTTCCTCATTTTATCGAGATATTATCGAAAAAAGCAACAAAAACAGATCATTTTAGCGAAATTTAAATGTTTTTTTCTCTTTTCTTCCTTCATTTTCCTCATTTTATCGAGATATTATCGAAAAAATGCAACAAAAACGAATAATTTTAGCAAAATATCAATTTTTTTATTAATTTTTCCTTCATTTTCGTCATTGTATCCTGAAATTATCGAAAAAAGCAACAAGAACGAATAATTTTAGCGTAACATCAATTTTTTTCCTATTTTTTTTGCTTAATTTTCCTGGTTTTATCGAGATATTATCGATAAAAGCAACAAAAAGGAATAATTTTAGAGAAATATCAATTCTTTTCCTCTAATTCGTTTCTTAATTTTCCTCATTTTATCAAGATATGACCGAAAATAGCAACAAAAACGAATAATTTTATAGAAATTTCAATTTTTTCCTCTTTTCTTCATTCATTTTCCTCATTATATCGAGAATTTATCGAAAAAAGCCAAAAAAAACGAATAATTTTTGCGAAATATCACCATTTTCCTATTTTTTTTTTAAATTTTCCTCGTTTTATCTCGATATATGTCGAAAAAAGCATCAGAAACAGTTCATTTTAGCGAAATTTCTATTTTTTCCCTTAATTATCCTCATTTTATTGAGATATGACCGTAAAAAGCAATAAATCGAATAATTTTAGCAAAATTTCAATTTTATTTCCTCTTTTTTTCCTTAATTTTCATCATTTTATCGAGGTATGACCGAAAAAGGCAAAAAAAAGAATAATTTAGGCGTAATTTAATATTTTTCCTCTTTTTTTTCCATAATTTTCCTCATTCTATCGAGATATCATGGAAAAAAGCAAGAAAAACGAATAATTTTTCGGAAATTTCAATTTTATTTCCTCTTTTTTTTCTTAATATTCCTCATTATATCGAGATATGACCGAAAAAAGCAACAAAAACGAATAAATTTATCGAAATTTCAATTTCTTCCCTCTTTTCTTCCTTCATTTTCCTCATTTTATCCAGAAATTATCGAAAGAAGCAACAAAAACAGATCATTTCAGCGAGATTTCAATTTTTTACCTTTTTTTGCCCTTATTTTTCCTCATTTTATCGAGATATTACCATAAAAGCAACAAAAACGAATAAATTTATCGAAATTTCTATCTTTTTCCTCTCTTCTTCCTTCATTTTTCTCATTTTATCGAGATATTATCGAAAAAAGCAACAAAAACCGATCATTTTAGCGAAATTTAAATTCTTTTTCTCTTTTTTTCCTTCATTTTCCTCATTTTATCGAGATATTTTCGAAGAAAAGCAACAAAAACGAATACTTTTAGCAAAATATCAATTTTTTTATTATTTTTCCTTCAATTTCCTCATTGTATCCAGAAATTATCGAAAAAAGCAACAAAAACGAATAATTTTAGCGTAATATCAATTTTTTTCCAATTTTTTTTGCTTAATTTTCCTCGTTTTATCGAGATATTATCGACTAAAGCAACAAAAACGAATAATTTTAGCGAAATATCAATTTTTTTGCGCTAATTTTTTTTTTTATTTTCCTCATTTTATCAAGATATGACCGAAAAAAGCAACAAAAACGAATAATTTTATAGAAATTTCAATTTTTTCCTCTTTTCTTCATTCATTTACCTCATTATATCGAGAATTTATCGAAAAAAGCCAAAAAACGAATAATTTAAGCGAAAAATCAACATTTTCATATTTTTTTCCTTAATTTTCCTCCTTTTATCTTGATATATGTCTAAAAAACCAACAGAAACAGTTCATTTTAGCGAAATTTCTATTTTTTCCTTAATTATCCTCATTTTATCGAGATATGACCGTAAAAAGCAAAAAAACGAATAATTTTAGCAAAATTTCAATTTTATTTCCTTTTTTTTTTCCTTAATTTTCCTCATTTTATCGAGGTATTACCGAAAAAGGCAAAAAAAAGAATAATTTAGGCGTAATTTAAATTTTTTCCTCTTTTTTTTCCATAATTTTCCTCATTTTATCGAGATATAATGGAAAAAAGCAAGAAAAACGAATAATTTTTGGGAAATTTCAATTTTATTTCCTCTTTTTTTTCCTTAATTTTCCTCAATTTATCGAGATATCATCGAAAAAAGCAAGAAAAATGAATAATTATAGCGAAATTTCAATTTCTTCCCAATTTTCTTCCTTCATTTTCCTCATTTTATCCAGAAATTATCGAAAAAGCAACAAAAACAGATAATTTTAGCGAGATTTCAATTTTTCCTTCTTTTTTGCCCTTAATTTTCCTCATCTTATCGAGATATTACCGTAAAAAGCAACAAAAACGAATAAATTTATCGAAATTTCTATCTTTATCCTCTTTTCTTCCTTCATTCATCTCATTTTTTCGAGATATTATCGAAAAAAGCAACAAAAACGAATAATTTTAGCAAAATATAAATTTTTTTATTATTTTTTTTTCATTTTCCTCATTGTATCCAGAAATTATCGAAACAAGCAACAAAAACGAATAATTTTAGAGTAATATCAATTTTTTTCCTCTAATTTTATCTTCATGGCTTAACTCATTGGCGCTTAAAATCAATCCAAGTAAATCGCAGAGTATAATATTTGGCTATCCCAAGATACTGAGAAACATCAACACTCTTACACTACCCAAAGTAAAAATTGACAACATTGAAATCGATTTCAGCTCATCTGTAAAGAATCTAGGAATACTTTTAGATCAATCCTTTACTTGGGTTCCTCAAGTAGCGGAAGTCTGCAGGAAATCATATTCAACTCTTCAAAATATGAAACGATTGCAGTATATTTTACCATTTAAGCTGAAAAAATTACTTGTTCAAGCGTTAATTTTTCCTATCTTTGATTATTGTGACACACTAATGAATGAAGCAAACAAAACGGTCACCATTAAATTAGACAGAGCTTTTAATCATGCGGTCAAATTTATCTTCAACGCCAAAAAATTTGATCATGTTTCCCCACTTTTAAAAGAATTAAA
The DNA here is from genome assembly GCA_947579665.1 of Sympetrum striolatum. Taxonomy (NCBI): domain Eukaryota; kingdom Metazoa; phylum Arthropoda; class Insecta; order Odonata; family Libellulidae; genus Sympetrum; species Sympetrum striolatum. The sequence goes on along the minus strand of OX388351.1, from coordinate 38,757,377 downwards.
GTGGCTTCGTCCACAGTCAAGAAGAAAACTTCACACTCTTAATCTCGTGTATAAAGTTCTCAATGAATGTTGCCCCAGGTACCTCGATAATTACTTTACTATACTGAACAACACGCAAGGACTAGGAACTCGTCCCACTGGCAAACTCATGATACCAATTCATAGAACCGAAATTTGCAGTAAATCTCTCCTTGTCATCGGAGCAAAATACTGGAATGAAGTTGCTCAACCAAAATTAATACAATCATCTTTCTTTTCATTTAAACGTGAGATCTTTGAAAAACTCTATCGGTCAGAACAACAAATACCTACTTAGCTCTTTCCATCATTCCTTCAAATCGTCGTTACACCCAATCAATACTCTTCCTTTGTGTTTTTTTTTCAAATCTGAATAGCTATGTATACATCTCATCTGCCCTTTATTTCTCTCTTCATTTTCAGGTTCATCTCACCCTCTTTCTGCTGAGATAAATTTGAAAAAGTGGACGGACGCCGCTGGCTGACTTTTATTTATTTATTATTTTTTCTCTGACAAATACTATTTAGTAGGAAATTAATAATATTTTTATTTTTTTTCTTTCTTCTGTAAATTCATTGATATATGTATATTCTGTATGTAATTTTATTGTCTGTATTTAATTGTCATTTTTACTGTGTTTTCGCGGGTTTTTTTCACCCCCCTTCTCTGTGGGTGTTTTCCCGCAACGTGGGTTTTTCTTTAGCAACCTTCAGTTGCAAAGATTTTTCCCCACAATCTACTCTGTCTTTTTGTTTTAATTTAATTTATAATTATTCATATTATGACGACATACGAGGTTAGGTGGAAGAGAGGCCCACTTGGGCCTAACCTCGCCAATAAAGGGTCAAATAAATAAATAAATAAATAAATTTTCCTCATTTTATCAAGATATGACCGAAAAAAGCAACATAAACGAATAACTTTATAGAAATTTCAATTTTTTCCTCTTTTCTTCATTCATTTTCCTCATTATATCGAGAATTTATCGCTAAAAGCCAAAAAACGAATAATTTTAGCGAAATATCAACATTTTCCTATTTTTTTTCCTTAATTTTCCTCGTTTTATCTCGGTATATGTCGAAAAAAGCAACAGAAACAGTTCATTTTAGCGAAATTTCTATTTTTTCCTTAATTATCCTCATTTTATCGAGATATGACCGTAAAAAGCAAAAAAACGAATAATTTTAGCAAAATTTCAATTTTATTTCCTTTTTTTTTTCCTTAATTTTCCTCATTTTATCGAGGTATTACCGAAAAAGGCAAAAAAAAGAATAATTTAGGCGTAATTTAAATTTTTTCCTCTTTTTTTTCCATAATTTTCCTCATTTTATCGAGATATAATGGAAAAAAGCAAGAAAAACGAATAATTTTTGGGAAATTTCAATTTTATTTCCTCTTTTTTTTCCTTAATTTTCCTCAATTTATCGAGATATCATCGAAAAAAGCAAGAAAAATGAATAATTATAGCGAAATTTCAATTTCTTCCCAATTTTCTTCCTTCATTTTCCTCATTTTATCCAGAAATTATCGAAAAAGCAACAAAAACAGATAATTTTAGCGAGATTTCAATTTTTCCTTCTTTTTTGCCCTTAATTTTCCTCATCTTATCGAGATATTACCGTAAAAAGCAACAAAAACGAATAAATTTATCGAAATTTCTATCTTTATCCTCTTTTCTTCCTTCATTCATCTCATTTTTTCGAGATATTATCGAAAAAAGCAACAAAAACGAATAATTTTAGCAAAATATAAATTTTTTTATTATTTTTTTTTCATTTTCCTCATTGTATCCAGAAATTATCGAAACAAGCAACAAAAACGAATAATTTTAGAGTAATATCAATTTTTTTCCTCTAATTTTATCTTAATTTTCCTCATTTTATCAAGATATGACCGAAAAAAGCAACATAAACGAATAACTTTATAGAAATTTCAATTTTTTCCTCTTTTCTTCATTCATTTTCCTCATTATATCGAGAATTTATCGCTAAAAGCCAAAAAACGAATAATTTTAGCGAAATATCAACATTTTCCTATTTTTTTTCCTTAATTTTCCTCGTTTTATCTCGGTATATGTCGAAAAAAGCAACAGAAACAGTTCATTTTAGCGAAATTTCTATTTTTTTCCTTAATTATCCTTATATTATCGAGACATGACCGTAAAAAGCAAAAAAAAAAACGAATAATTTTAGCAAAATATCAATTTTATTTCCTCTTTTTTTTCCATAATTTTCCTCATTTTATCGAGATATAATGGAAAAAAGCAAGAAAAACGAATAATTTTTAGGAAATTTCAATTTTATTTCCTCTTTTTTTTCTTAATTTTCCTCATTATATAAAGATATGACCGAAAAAAGCAACAAAAACGAATAAATTTATCGAAATTTCTATCTTTTTCCTCTTTTCTTCCTTCATTTTTCTCATTTTATCGAGATATCATCGAAAAAAGCAAGAAAAACGAATAATTATAGCGAAATTTCAATTTCTTCCCTATTTACTTCCTTCATTTTCCTCATTTTATTCAGAAATTATGGAAAAAAGCAACAGAAACAGATCATTTTAGCGAGATTTCAATTTTTCCCTCTTTTTTGCCATTAATTTTCCTCATTTTATCGAGATATTACCGTAAAAGCAACAACAAAGAATAATTTTAGCGAAATTTCTATCTTTTTTCTTTTTTCTTCCTTCATTTTCCTCATTTTATCGAGATATTATCGAAAAAAGCAACAAAAAACGAACATTTTAGCGAAATTTAAATTTTTTTTTCTCTTTTCTTCCTTCATTTTCCTCATTTTATCGAGATATTATCGAAGAAATGCATCAAAAACGAATAATTTTAGCAAAATATCAATTTTTTTATAATTTTTTCCTTCATTTTCCTCATTGTATCCAGAAATTATCGAAAAAAGCAACAAGAACGAATAATTTTAGCGTAACATCAATTTTTTTCCAATTTTTTTGCTTAATTTTCCTCGTTTTATCGAGATATTATCGATAAAAGCAACAAAAACGAATAATTTTAGAGAAATATCAATTTTTTTCCTCTAATTCGTTTCTTAATTTTCCTCATTTTATCAAGATATGACCGAAAATAGCAACAAAAACGAATAATTTTATAGATATTTCAATTTTTTCCTCTTTTCTTCATTCATTTTCCTCATTATATCGAGAATTTATCGAAAAAAGCCAAAAAAACGAATAATTTTTGCGAAATATCACCATTTTCCTATTTTTTTTTTAAATTTTCCTCGTTTTACCTCGATATATGTCGAAAAAAGCATCAGAAACAGTTCATTTTAGCGAAATTTCTATTTTTTCCCTTAATTATCCTCATTTTATTGAGATATGACCGTAAAAAGCAATAAATCGAATAATTTTAGCAAAATTTCAATTTTATTTCCTCTTTTTTTCCTTAATTTTCATCATTTTATCGAGGTATGACCGAAAAAGGCAAAAAAAAAGAATAATTTAGGCGTAATTTAATTTTTTCCTCTTTTTTTTCCATAATTTTCCTCATTCTATCGAGATATCATGGAAAAAAGCAAGAAAAACGAATAATTTTTCGGAAATTTCAATTTTATTTCCTCTTTTTTTTCTTAATTTTCCTCATTATATCGAGATATGACCGAAAAAAGCAACAAAAACGAATGATTTTAGAGAAATATCAATTTTTTTCCTCTAATTCGTTTCTTAATTTTCCTCATTTTATCAAGATATGACCGAAAATAGCAACAAAAACGAATAATTTTATAGAAATTTCAATTTTTTCCTCTTTTCTTCATTCATATTCCTCATTATATCGAGAATTTATCGAAAAAAGCCAAAAAAACGAATAATTTTTGCGAAATATCACCATTTTCCTATTTTTTTAAAAATTTTCCCCGTTTTATCTCGATATATGTCGAAAAAAGCATCAGAAACAGTTCATTTTATCGAAATTTCTATTTTTTCCCTTAATTTTCCTCATTTTATCAAGATATGACCGAAAAAAGCAACAAAAACGAATAATTTTATAGAAATTTCAATTTTTTCCTCTTTTCTTTATTCATTTTCCTCATTATATCGAGAATTTATCGAAAAAAGCCAAAAAACCAATAATTTTAGCGAAAAATCAACATTTTCATATTTTTTTCCTTAATTTTCCTCCTTTTATCTCGATATATGTCGAAAAAAGCAACAGAAACAGTTCATTTTAGCGAAATTTCTATTTTTTCCTTAATTATCCTCATTTTATCGAGATATGACCGTAAAAAGCAAAAAACGAATAATTTTAGATAAATATCAATTTTATTTCCTCTTTTTTTTCCATAATTTTCCTCATTTTATCGAGATATAATGGAAAAAAGCAAGAAAAACGAATAATTTTTAGGAAATTTCAATTTTATTTCCTCTTTTTTTTCTTAATTTTCCTCATTATATAAAGATATGACCGAAAAAAGCAACAAAAACGAATAAATTTATCGAAATTTCTATCTTTTTCCTCTTTTCTTCCTTCATTTTTCTCATTTTATCGAGATATCACCGAAAAAAGCAAGAAAAACGAATAATTATAGCGAAATTTCAATTTCTTCCCTATTTTCTTCCTTCATTTTCCTCATTTTATTCAGAAATTATGGAAAAAAGCAACAGAAACAGATCATTTTAGCGAGATTTCATTTTTTCCATCTTTTTTGCCATTAATTTTCCTCATTTTATCGAGATATTACCGTAAAAGCAACAAAAACGAATAAATTTATAGAAATTTCTATCTTTTTCCTCTTTTCTTCCTTCATTTTTCTCATTTTATCGAGATATTATCGAAAAAAGCAACAAAAACAGATCATTTTAGCGAAATTTAAATTCTTTTTCTCTTTTCTTCCTTCATTTTCCTCATTTTATCGAGATATTATCGAAGAAATGCAACAAAAACGAATAATTTTAGCAAAATATCAATTTTTTTATTATTTTTCCTTCAATTTCCTCATTGTATCCAGAAATTATCGAAAAAAGCAACAAAAACGAATAATTTTAGCTTAATATCAATTTTTTTCCTATTTTTTTGCTTAATTTTCCTCGTTTTATCGAGATATTATCGATAAAAGCAACAAAAACGAATAATTTTAGCGAAATATCAATTTTTTTCCCCTAATTTCTTTTTAAATTTTCTCATTTTATCAAGATATGACCGAAAAAAGCAACAAAAACGAATAATTTCATAGAAATTTCAATTTTTTCCTCTTTTTTTCATTCATTTTCCTCATTATATCAGGAATTTATCGAAAAAAGCCAAAAAAACGAATAATTTTAGCGAAAAATCAACATTTTCATATTTTTTTCCTTAATTTTCCTCCTTTTATCTCGATATATGTCGAAAAAAGCAACAGAAACAGTTCATTTTAGCGAAATTTCTATTTTTTCCTTAATTATCCTCATTTTATCTAGATATGACCGTAAAAAGCAACAAAAACGAATAAATTTATCGAAATTTCTATCTTTATCCTCTTTTCTTCAAAAGGCAAAAAAAAGAATAATTTAGGAGTAATTTAAATTTTTTCCTCTTTTTTTGCATAATTTTCCTCATTTTATCGTGATATAATGGAAAAAAGCAAGCAAAACGAATAATTTAAGGGAAATTTCTATTTTATTTCATCTTTTTTTTCCTTAATTTTCCTCAATTTATCGAGATATCATCGAAAAAAGCAAGAAAAACGAATAATTATAGCGACATTTCAATTTCTTCCCTATTCACTTCCTTCATTTTCCTCATTTTATCCAGAAATTATCGAAAAAAGCAACAAAAACTGATAATTTTAGCGAGATTTCAATTTTTCCCTCTTTTTTGCCCTTAATTTTCCTCATTTTATCGAGATATTACCGTAAAAAGCAACAAAAACGAATAAATTTATCGAAATTTCTATCTTTATCCTCTTTTCTTCCTTCATTTTTCTCATTTTATCGAGATATTATCGAAAAAAGCAAGAAAAACGAATAATTTTCGGGAAATTTTAATTTTATTTCCTCTTTTTTTTCTTAATTTTCCTCATTATATCGAGATATGACCGAAAAAAGCAACAAAAACGAAGAAATTCATCGAAATTTCTATCTTTTTTCTCTTTTCTTCCTTCATTTTTCTCATTTTAACGAGATATTATCGAAAAAAAGCAACAAAAACGAATAATTTTTGCAAAATATCAATTTTTTTATTATTTTTTTTCCTTAATTTTCCTCGTTTTATCGAGATATCATCGAAAAAAGCAAGAAAAACGAATAATTATAGCGAAATTTAAATTTCTTCCCTCTTTTCTTCCTTCATTTTCCTCTTTTTATCCAGAAATTATCGAAAAAAGCAAAAAAACAGATCATATTAGCGAGATTTCAATTTTTTCCCTTTTTTTTGCCCTTAATATTTCTAATTTTATTGTGATATTACCGTAAAAAGCAACAACAAAGAATAACTTTAGCGAAATTTTTATCCTTTCTATCCTTTTCGCTTTTCTTCCTTCATTTTCCTCATTTTATCGAGATATTATCAAAGAAAAGCAACAAAAACAGATCATTTTAGCGAAATTTAAATTTTTTTTCTCTCTTCTTCCTTCATTTTCCTCATTTTATTTAGATATTATCGAAGAAAAGCAACAAAAACGAATAATTTTAGCAAAATATCAATTTCTTTATTATTTTTTCCTTCATTTTCCTCATTGTATCCAGAAATTATCGAAAAAAGCAACAAAAACGAATAATTTTAGCGTAACATCAATTTTTTTCCTATTTTTTTAGCTTAATTTTCCTCGTATTATCGAGATATTATCGATAAAAGCAACAAAAACGAATAATTTTAGAGAAATATCAATTTTTTTCCTCTAATTCGTTTCTTAATTTTCCTCATTTTATCAAGATATGACCGAAAATAGCAACAAAAACGAATAATTTTATAGATATTTCAATTTTTTCCTCTTTTCTTCATTCATTTTCCTCATTATATCGAGAATTTATCGAAAAAAGCCAAAAAAACGAATAATTTTTGCGAAATATCACCATTTTCCTATTTTTTTTTTAAATTTTCCTCGTTTTATCTCGATATATGTCGAAAAAAGCATCAGAAACAGTTCATTTTAGCGAAATTTCTATTTTTTCCCTTAATTATCCTCATTTTATTGAGATATGACCGTAAAAAGCAATAAATCGAATAATTTTAGCAAAATTTCAATTTTATTTCCTCTTTTTTTCCTTAATTTTCATCATTTTATCGAGGTATGACCGAAAAAGGCAAAAAAAAAGAATAATTTAGGCGTAATTTAATTTTTTCCTCTTTTTTTTCCATAATTTTCCTCATTCTATCGAGATATCATGGAAAAAAGCAAGAAAAACGAATAATTTTTCGGAAATTTCAATTTTATTTCCTCTTTTTTTTCTTAATTTTCCTCATTATATCGAGATATGACCGAAAAAAGCAACAAAAACGAATGATTTTAGAGAAATATCAATTTTTTTCCTCTAATTCGTTTCTTAATTTTCCTCATTTTATCAAGATATGACCGAAAATAGCAACAAAAACGAATAATTTTATAGAAATTTCAATTTTTTCCTCTTTTCTTCATTCATATTCCTCATTATATCGAGAATTTATCGAAAAAAGCCAAAAAAAACGAATAATTTTTGCGAAATATCACCATTTTCCTATTTTTTTTTAAATTTTCCTCGTTTTATCTCGATATATGTCAAAAAAAGCATCAGAAACAGTTCATTTTATCGAAATTTCTATTTTTTCCCTTAATTTTCCTCATTTTATCAAGATATGACCGAAAAAAGCAACAAAAACGAATAATTTTATAGAAATTTCAATTTTTTCCTCTTTTCTTTATTCATTTTCCTCATTATATCGAGAATTTATCGAAAAAAGCCAAAAAACCAATAATTTTAGCGAAAAATCAACATTTTCATATTTTTTTCCTTAATTTTCCTCCTTTTATCTCGATATATGTCGAAAAAAGCAACAGAAACAGTTCATTTTAGCGAAATTTCTATTTTTTCCTTAATTATCCTCATTTTATCGAGATATGACCGTAAAAAGCAAAAAACGAATAATTTTAGCAAAATATCAATTTTATTTCCTCTTTTTTTTCCATAATTTTCCTCATTTTATCGAGATATAATGGAAAAAAGCAAGAAAAACGAATAATTTTTAGGAAATTTCAATTTTATTTCCTCTTTTTTTTCTTAATTTTCCTCATTATATAAAGATATGACCGAAAAAAGCAACAAAAACGAATAAATTTATCGAAATTTCTATCTTTTTCCTCTTTTCTTCCTTCATTTTTCTCATTTTATCGAGATATCACCGAAAAAAGCAAGAAAAACGAATAATTATAGCGAAATTTCAATTTCTTCCCTATTTTCTTCCTTCATTTTCCTCATTTTATTCAGAAATTATGGAAAAAAGCAACAGAAACAGATCATTTTAGCGAGATTTCATTTTTTCCATCTTTTTTGCCATTAATTTTCCTCATTTTATCGAGATATTACCGTAAAAGCAACAAAAACGAATAAATTTATAGAAATTTCTATCTTTTTCCTCTTTTCTTCCTTCATTTTTCTCATTTTATCGAGATATTATCGAAAAAAGCAACAAAAACAGATCATTTTAGCGAAATTTAAATTCTTTTTCTCTTTTCTTCCTTCATTTTCCTCATTTTATCGAGATATTATCGAAGAAATGCAACAAAAACGAATAATTTTAGCAAAATATCAATTTTTTTATTATTTTTCCTTCAATTTCCTCATTGTATCCAGAAATTATCGAAAAAAGCAACAAAAACGAATAATTTTAGCTTAATATCAATTTTTTTCCTATTTTTTTGCTTAATTTTCCTCGTTTTATCGAGATATTATCGATAAAAGCAACAAAAACGAATAATTTTAGCGAAATATCAATTTTTTTCCCCTAATTTCTTTTTAAATTTTCTCATTTTATCAAGATATGACCGAAAAAAGCAACAAAAACGAATAATTTCATAGAAATTTCAATTTTTTCCTCTTTTTTTCATTCATTTTCCTCATTATATCAGGAATTTATCGAAAAAAGCCAAAAAAACGAATAATTTTAGCGAAAAATCAACATTTTCATATTTTTTTCCTTAATTTTCCTCCTTTTATCTCGATATATGTCGAAAAAAGCAACAGAAACAGTTCATTTTAGCGAAATTTCTATTTTTTCCTTAATTATCCTCATTTTATCTAGATATGACCGTAAAAAGCAACAAAAACGAATAAATTTATCGAAATTTCTATCTTTATCCTCTTTTCTTCAAAAGGCAAAAAAAAGAATAATTTAGGAGTAATTTAAATTTTTTCCTCTTTTTTTGCATAATTTTCCTCATTTTATCGTGATATAATGGAAAAAAGCAAGCAAAACGAATAATTTAAGGGAAATTTCTATTTTATTTCATCTTTTTTTTCCTTAATTTTCCTCAATTTATCGAGATATCATCGAAAAAAGCAAGAAAAACGAATAATTATAGCGACATTTCAATTTCTTCCCTATTCACTTCCTTCATTTTCCTCATTTTATCCAGAAATTATCGAAAAAAGCAACAAAAACTGATAATTTTAGCGAGATTTCAATTTTTCCCTCTTTTTTGCCCTTAATTTTCCTCATTTTATCGAGATATTACCGTAAAAAGCAACAAAAACGAATAAATTTATCGAAATTTCTATCTTTATCCTCTTTTCTTCCTTCATTTTTCTCATTTTATCGAGATATTATCGAAAAAAGCAAGAAAAACGAATAATTTTCGGGAAATTTTAATTTTATTTCCTCTTTTTTTTCTTAATTTTCCTCATTATATCGAGATATGACCGAAAAAAGCAACAAAAACGAAGAAATTCATCGAAATTTCTATCTTTTTTCTCTTTTCTTCCTTCATTTTTCTCATTTTAACGAGATATTATCGAAAAAAAGCAACAAAAACGAATAATTTTTGCAAAATATCAATTTTTTTATTATTTTTTTTCCTTAATTTTCCTCGTTTTATCGAGATATCATCGAAAAAAGCAAGAAAAACGAATAATTATAGCGAAATTTAAATTTCTTCCCTCTTTTCTTCCTTCATTTTCCTCTTTTTATCCAGAAATTATCGAAAAAAGCAAAAAAACAGATCATATTAGCGAGATTTCAATTTTTTCCCTTTTTTTTGCCCTTAATATTTCTAATTTTATTGTGATATTACCGTAAAAAGCAACAACAAAGAATAACTTTAGCGAAATTTTTATCCTTTCTATCCTTTTCGCTTTTCTTCCTTCATTTTCCTCATTTTATCGAGATATTATCAAAGAAAAGCAACAAAAACAGATCATTTTAGCGAAATTTAAATTTTTTTTCTCTCTTCTTCCTTCATTTTCCTCATTTTATTTAGATATTATCGAAGAAAAGCAACAAAAACGAATAATTTTAGCAAAATATCAATTTCTTTATTATTTTTTCCTTCATTTTCCTCATTGTATCCAGAAATTATCGAAAAAAGCAACAAAAACGAATAATTTTAGCGTAACATCAATTTTTTTCCTATTTTTTTAGCTTAATTTTCCTCGTATTATCGAGATATTATCGATAAAAGCAACAAAAACGAATAATTTTAGAGAAATATCAATTTTTTTCCTCTAATTCGTTTCTTAATTTTCCTCATTTTATCAAGATATGACCGAAAATAGCAACAAAAACGAATAATTTTATAGATATTTCAATTTTTTCCTCTTTTCTTCATTCATTTTCCTCATTATATCGAGAATTTATCGAAAAAAGCCAAAAAAACGAATAATTTTTGCGAAATATCACCATTTTCCTATTTTTTTTTTAAATTTTCCTCGTTTTATCTCGATATATGTCGAAAAAAGCATCAGAAACAGTTCATTTTAGCGAAATTTCTATTTTTTCCCTTAATTATCCTCATTTTATTGAGATATGACCGTAAAAAGCAATAAATCGAATAATTTTAGCAAAATTTCAATTTTATTTCCTCTTTTTTTCCTTAATTTTCATCATTTTATCGAGGTATGACCGAAAAAGGCAAAAAAAAAGAATAATTTAGGCGTAATTTAATTTTTTCCTCTTTTTTTTCCATAATTTTCCTCATTCTATCGAGATATCATGGAAAAAAGCAAGAAAAACGAATAATTTTTCGGAAATTTCAATTTTATTTCCTCTTTTTTTTCTTAATTTTCCTCATTATATCGAGATATGACCGAAAAAAGCAACAAAAACGAATGATTTTAGAGAAATATCAATTTTTTTCCTCTAATTCGTTTCTTAATTTTCCTCATTTTATCAAGATATGACCGAAAATAGCAACAAAAACGAATAATTTTATAGAAATTTCAATTTTTTCCTCTTTTCTTCATTCATATTCCTCATTATATCGAGAATTTATCGAAAAAAGCCAAAAAAACGAATAATTTTTGCGAAATATCACCATTTTCCTATTTTTTTTTAAATTTTCCTCGTTTTATCTCGATATATGTCAAAAAAAGCATCAGAAACAGTTCATTTTATCGAAATTTCTATTTTTTCCCTTAATTTTCCTCATTTTATCAAGATATGACCGAAAAAAGCAACAAAAACGAATAATTTTATAGAAATTTCAATTTTTTCCTCTTTTCTTTATTCATTTTCCTCATTATATCGAGAATTTATCGAAAAAAGCCAAAAAACCAATAATTTTAGCGAAAAATCAACATTTTCATATTTTTTTCCTTAATTTTCCTCCTTTTATCTCGATATATGTCGAAAAAAGCAACAGAAACAGTTCATTTTAGCGAAATTTCTATTTTTTCCTTAATTATCCTCATTTTATCGAGATATGACCGTAAAAAGCAAAAAACGAATAATTTTAGCAAAATATCAATTTTATTTCCTCTTTTTTTTCCATAATTTTCCTCATTTTATCGAGATATAATGGAAAAAAGCAAGAAAAACGAATAATTTTTAGGAAATTTCAATTTTATTTCCTCTTTTTTTTCTTAATTTTCCTCATTATATAAAGATATGACCGAAAAAAGCAACAAAAACGAATAAATTTATCGAAATTTCTATCTTTTTCCTCTTTTCTTCCTTCATTTTTCTCATTTTATCGAGATATCACCGAAAAAAGCAAGAAAAACGAATAATTATAGCGAAATTTCAATTTCTTCCCTATTTTCTTCCTTCATTTTCCTCATTTTATTCAGAAATTATGGAAAAAAGCAACAGAAACAGATCATTTTAGCGAGATTTCATTTTTTCCATCTTTTTTGCCATTAATTTTCCTCATTTTATCGAGATATTACCGTAAAAGCAACAAAAACGAATAAATTTATAGAAATTTCTATCTTTTTCCTCTTTTCTTCCTTCATTTTTCTCATTTTATCGAGATATTATCGAAAAAAGCAACAAAAACAGATCATTTTAGCGAAATTCAAATTCTTTTTCTCTTTTCTTCCTTCATTTTCCTCATTTTATCGAGATATTATCGAAGAAATGCAACAAAAACGAATAATTTTAGCAAAATATCAATTTTTTTATTATTTTTCCTTCAATTTCCTCATTGTATCCAGAAATTATCGAAAAAAGCAACAAAAACGAATAATTTTAGCGTAATATCAATTTTTTTCCTATTTTTTTGCTTAATTTTCCTCGTTTTATCGAGATATTATCGATAAAAGCAACAAAAACGAATAATTTTAGCGAAATATCAATTTTTTTCCCCTAATTTCTTTTTAAATTTTCTCATTTTATCAAGATATGACCGAAAAAAGCAACAAAAACGAATAATTTTATAGAAATTTCAATTTTTTCTACTTTTTTTCATTCATTTTCCTCATTATATCAGGAATTTATCGAAAAAAGCCAAAAAAACGAATATTTTTAGCGAAAAATCAACATTTTCATATTTTTTTCCTTAATTTTCCTCCTTTTATCTCGATATATGTCGAAAAAAGCAACAGAAACAGTTCATTTTAGCGAAATTTCTATTTTTTCCTTAATTATCCTCATTTTATCGAGATATGACCGTAAAAAGCAACAAAAACGAATAAATTTATCGAAATTTCTATCTCTATCCTCTTTTCTTCAAAAGGCAAAAAAAAGAATAATTTAGGAGTAATTTAAATTTTTTCCTCTTTTTTTGCATAATTTTCCTCATTTTATCGTGATATAATGGAAAAAAGCAAGCAAAACGAATAATTTAAGGGAAATTTCTATTTTATTTCATCTTTTTTTTCCTTAATTTTCCTCAATTTATCGAGATATCATCGAAAAAAGCAAGAAAAACGAATAATTATAGCGACATTTCAATTTCTTCCCTATTCACTTCCTTCATTTTCCTCATTTTATCCAGAAATTATCGAAAAAAGCAACAAAAACTGATAATTTTAGCGTAATATCAATTTTTTTCCTATTTTTTTAGCTTAATTTTCCTCGTATTATCGAGATATTATCGATAAAAGCAACAAAAACGAATAATTTTAGCGAAATATTAATTTTTTTCCTCTAATTTTTTTCTTAATTTTCCTCATTTTATCAAGATATGACCGAAAAAAGCAACAAAAACGAATAATTTTATAGAAATTTCAATTTTTTTCCTCTTTTCTTAATTCATTTTCCTCATTTTAACGAGATATTATCGAAAAAAAGCAACAAAAACGAATAATTTTTGCAAAATATCAATTTTTTTATTATTTTTTTTCCTTAATTTTCCTCGTTTTATCTCGATATATGTCTGAAAAAGCAACAGGAACAGGTAATTTAAGCGAAATTTCTATTTTTTTCCTTAATTATCTTCATTTTATCGAGATATGAGCGTAAAAAGCAACAAAAACGAATAATTTTAGCGAAATTTCAATTTTATTTCCTCTTTTTTTTCCTTAATTTTCTTCATTTTATCGAGGTATGAACGAAAAATGGAAAAAAAAGAATAATTTAGGCGTAATTTAATTTTTTTCCTCTTTTTTTTCCATAATTCTCCTCATATCATCGAGATATAATGGAAAAAAGCAAGAAAAACGAATAATATTTGGGAAATTTCAATTTTATTTCCTCTTTTTTACTTTATCCATATACGAAGTATAGAGAAAGTATTGTTTTCATGAAAAAATTCGACTTCGAGATTTTAACGGAAATACATGTTTTGGGGTCCCTAGAACACGTTTTGACCATTTTCGGAATGATGTCTGTGTGTATGTGTGTGTGTGTGTGTGTGTGTGTTTGTGTGTGTGTGTGTGTGTGTGTGTGTGTGCGTATGTGTGTGTGTGATAGTGGGCGCTCTAACGTGAAAACTATTTGTCGTATCAATACCAAAACTCATATATAGTACTCTGGTGTGTGCTGTCAGAGTTGATTAGTTTTTGGAGTAAATCGGTCAACCGGAAGTCGAGCTTTATTCATTAAAGCTCATTTCCGGTTTTCAAAATATCTCCATAAATATGATATATGCGTAAATTGTATCCTTTATAAAAGTTTTAGATAATGTAATTTACTATAACTTTTGTACATATTATATTTTTGTATCACCTGTTGATTAGGAGTTATTCGTGAAATACCGATAAACCGGAAGAAGATGATTATGTACTTTGTGGGCGCTCTAACATGAAAACTAAATGTTGGATCAACACTAAATTTCATATATAGTACTTTTATTACAGTCGTTAGAGTTGATTAGTTTTTGGAGTAAATCGGTCAACCGGAAGTTGAGATTCATTCTTCAAAGCTCATTTCCGGTTTTCAAAATATATCCATAAATATGATATTTAGATATATACTATTATTTATAAATGTTTTAGAAAATAAAATTACTATAACTTTTGACGAAAACATATTTTTGTATCACTGATTGTTTAGGAGTTATTAATGAAATACTGATAAACCAGAAGTTGCTTAGTGGGTGCTCTGGGCTCTATGGGCGAAAGGCCAAATTTGTCGTTTTTTATCTAGCATGTCCCGAAAAACATTATTTATAATGTTTGTGACGTAAAAGATAATAATATATAAATAAATCACTCATCTTCCAAGTTAAGATGGAATATAGAGTTCGAAATTACTGTCGTAGATAAATATTTACATCTTATATATGGAGAAAGTCATGTGCTGGCCACATCAGATTTTTTGAAATTGACGAGATCTATCCACTTTATATAGACATCTTCAATTTTTTCATGCAGTTAACTCAAAAAACGTCGAAAACTCGAAAAAGAAAGTCTCTGAAATTTCTGTTTTTTGGCCGTATTTTGCCAAAAATTCAGCAAAACTAGTCATGTTTGTACTCATTTTAATGATATTGACGAGATCTATCCAAAATATATAGATATCTACAATTTTTTTATGCAGTTTATTCAAAAAACGTCAAAAACTCGAAAAAGAAAGTCGCTGAAATTTCTGTTTTTTGGCCATATTTTACCTAAAATTCAGCAAAACTAGTCATGTTTGTACTCATTTCAATTATATTGACGAGATCTATTGCAATTATATACATATCTACACTTTTTTTATGCAGTTAACTCAAAAAACGTAGAAAACTAGAAAAAGGAAGTCGCTGAAATATCTGTTTTTTGGCCATATTTTGCCAAAAATTCAGTAAAACTAGTCATGTTTGTACTCATTTTAATGATATTGACGAGATCTATCCAAACTATATAAATATCTACAATTTTCCATTTTCAACGAGATCTATTCCAATTATATAGATATCTACACTTTTTTCATGCAGTTAATTCAAAAAACCACGAAAACTCGAAAAATTTCATTGAAATTTCATGTTTTTTGGCCATATTTTTAGAAAGATTTGGAAAAACAGGTCAAATTTTGAGTCTTTTTTTGAAATTGACGAGATCTATCCAAATTATATGGATATCTTAAATTTTTTTATACAGTTAACTCAAATAACGTCGAAAACTTGAAAAAGAAAGTCGCTGAAATTTCCTTTTTTTTGGCCAAATTTTACCAAAAATTCAGCAAAAATAGTCATGTTTGTACTCATTTTAATCATATTGACGAGATCTATCCAAATTATACAGATATCTACAATTTTTTTATGCAGTTTACTCAGAAAACGTCGAAAACTCGAAAAAGAAAGTCGCTGAAATTTCTGTTTTTTGGCAATATTTTGCTAAAAATTCAGCAAAACTAGTCATGTTTGTACTCATTTTAAAGGTTATGACGAGATTTAACCAAAGTCTTCACAAATATTCTATTTTTCTTGCCAGTTTACCCAAAATACGTCGAAAACTAAAAAAATACTTGAAATTTCATGTGTGTGGCAATATTTTGCTAAAAATAGAGAAAATCAAATTAGCTTTAACCCTATTTTAAAGTTATTAACGAGATCTACCAAAATTATATGAGTCTTTTTAATTTTTTGTGGCAGTTAACTCAAAAAACTTCGAAACCTCGAAGAAAAACTGTGAAATTTCATGTTTTTGCCAATATTTTGCTAAAAATTGAGAAAAATAGGTCAAGTTTGGATTCATTTTTAAGTTTTTTGACGTTATTTAACCAAAATTTTCACAAATATTCAATTTTTCTCTGCGGTTTACCCGAAAAACGTCGAAAACTCGAAAAAGAAAATCTCTGAAATTTCTGTTTTTTGGCCATATTTTGCCAAAAATTCAGCAAAACTAGCCATGTTTGTTCTCATTTTAATGATATTGACGAGATCTATCCAAATTATATAAATATCTACAATTATTTCATGCTGTTTACTCAAAAAACGTCGAAAAC
The DNA here is from genome assembly GCA_947579665.1 of Sympetrum striolatum. Lineage (NCBI taxonomy): Eukaryota > Metazoa > Arthropoda > Insecta > Odonata > Libellulidae > Sympetrum > Sympetrum striolatum. The sequence goes on along the minus strand of OX388351.1, from coordinate 38,740,638 downwards.
TCGAAAAAGAAAGTCGCTGAAATTTCTGTTTTTTGGCCATATTTTGCCAAAAATTCAGCAAAACTAGTCATGTTTGTACTCATTTTAATGATATTGACGAGATCTATTCCAATTATATAGATATCTATCCTTTTATTATGCAGTTAATTCAAAAAACGTCGAAAACTCGAAAAAGAAACTCGTTGAAATATCTGTTTTTGGCCATATTTTGCCAAAAATTCAACAAAACTAGTCATGTTTGTACTCATTTTAATGATATTGACGATATCTATCCAAACTATATAAATATCTACAATTTTCGATTTTCAACGAGATCTATTCCAATTATATAGATATCTACAATTATTTCATGCTGTTTACTCAAAAAACGTCGAAAACTCGAAAAAGAAAGTCGCTGAAATTTCATGTTTTTTGGCCATATTTTTCGAAAAATTTGTAAAAACAGGTCAAATTTGGACTCTTTTTTACTTTCTCCATATACGAAGTATAGAGAAAGTATTGTTTTCATGAAAAAATTCGACTTCGAGATTTCAACGGAAATACATGTTTTGGGGTCCCTAGAACACGTTTTGACCATTTTCTGAATGATGTCTGTGTGTATGTGTGTGTGTGTGTGTGTGTGTGTGTATGTGTGTGTGTGATAATGGGCGTTCTAACTCGAAAACTAAAAGTCGTATCAATACCAAACTTCATATATAGTACTGTTGTGTGTGCTGTCAGAGTTGATTAGTTTTTGGAGTAAATCCGTTAACCGGAAGTCGAGCTTTATTCATTAAAGCTCATTTACGGTTTTCAAAATATCTCCATAAATATGATATATACGTCTATTGTATTACTTATAAAAGTTTTAGATAGTAAAAATTACTATAACTTTTGTATTTAACATATTTTTGTATCACCGGTTCATTAGGAGTTATTCGTGAAATACTGATAAACCGGAAGAAGATGATTATGTACTTTGTGGGCGCTCTTACATGAAAACTATTTGTCGGATCAACACCAAATTTCATACATAGTACTTTTATTACAGTCGTTAGAGTTGATTAGTTTTTGGAGTAAATCGGCTGACCGGAAGTTGAGCTTCATTCTTCAAAGCTCATTTCCGGTTTTCAAAATATCTCCATTAATATGATATTTAGGTATATACTATTATTTATAAATGTTGTAGAAAATTTCATTTACTATAACTTTTGTATGAAACATATTTTTGCATCACTGATTGTTTAGGAGTTATCCATGAAATACTGATAAACCGGAAGTTGCTGATTATGTACGTTGTGTAAAGCTCATTTCTGGTTTTCAAAATATATCCATAAATATGATATATTGGTATATTGTATTCCTTATAAAAGTTTTAGATAATATATTCTACTATAACTTTTGTATTTAACATATTTTTGTATAACCGGTTGATTAGGAGTTATTCGTGAAATACTGATAAACCGGAAGAAGATGATTATGTACTTTGTGGGCGCTCTAACATGAAAATTATTTGTCGGATCAACACCAAATTTCATATATAGTATTTTGGTTTGTGTCGTTAGAGTTTATTAGTTTTTGGAGTGAATCGGTTAACCGGAAGTTGAGCTTAATTCTTCAAAGCTCATTTCCGGTTTTCAAAATATCTCCATAAATATGGTATTAAGGTATATACTATTATTTGTAAAAGTTTTAGAAAATGTAATGTACTATAACTTTTGGTTGAAACATATTTTTGTATCAGTGATTGTGTAGGAGTTATTCATGAAATACTGATAAACCGGAAGTTGCTGATTATGTACTTTGTGGGCGCTCTATGGGCAAAAGGCTATGGCTCTATGGGCAAAAGGCCAATTTCATCGTTTTTCATCGATCATGTCCCGTAAAAATTATTTATCATGTTTTTGGCATCAAAGATAATATATAATATTAATAACTCAAATTCCAAGTTTAGATGGAATATAGAGTTCAAAATTATTGCGGTAGATAAATATTTACATCTTATATATATGGAGAAAGTCATGTGCTGGCCACATCAGATTTTTTTAAATTGACGAGATCTATCCAAGTTATATGGATATCTTCAATTTTTTCATACAGTTAACTCAAAAAACGTCGAAAACTCGAAAAAGAAAGTCGCTGAAATTTCCTTTTTTTTGGCCAAATTTTACCAAAAATTCAGCAAAACTAGTCATGTATGTACTCATTTGAATGATATTGACGAGATCTATCCAAAATATATAGATATCTACAATTGTTTCATGCAGTTTATTCAAAAAACGTCAAAAACTCGAAAAAGAAAGTCGCTGAAATTTCTGTTTTTTGGCCATATTTTGCCAAAAATTCAGCAAAACTAGTCATGTTTGTACTCATTTTAATGATATTGAGGAGATCTATTTCAATTATATAGATATCTACACTTTTTCATTTAGTTAACTCAAAAAACGTCGAAAACTCGAAAAAGAAAGTCGCTGAAATTTCTGTTTTTTGGCCATATTTTGCTTAAAATTCAGCAAAACTAGTCATGTTTGTACTCATTATAAAGGTTTTGACGAGATTTAACCGAATTATTCACAAATATTCAATTTTTGTAGTCAGTTTACCAAAAATACGTCGAAAATCGAAAGATACTTGAAATTTCATGTGTGTGGCAATATTTTGCTTAAAATAGAGAAAAACAAATTAGCTTTGAGCTCTATTTTAATGTTCATAAGGAGATCTACCAAAATTATATGAGTCTTTTTAATTTTTTGTAGCAGTTAACTCAAAAAACGTCAAAAACTCGAAAAAACCGGTGAAATTTCATGTTTTTGCCAATATTTTGCTAAACATTAAGAAAAATAGGTCAAGTTTGGATTCATTTTTAAGTTTTTTGACGTGATTTAACCAAAATTTTCACAAATATTCAATTTTTCTCTGCGGTTAACCCAAAAAACGTCGATACTTCAAAAAAATTCATTGAAATTTCATGTTTTTTGGCCATATTTTTCGAAAAATTTGGAAAAACAGGTCAAATTTGGACTCTTTTTTTGAAAATGGCAAGATCTATCCAAATTATACAGACATCTTCAATTTTTTCATGCAGTTAACTCAGAAAACGTCGAAAACTCGAAAAAGAATGTCGCTGAAATTTCTTTTTTTTGGCCATATTTTGTTAAAAATTAAGAAAAACTAGTCATGTTTTACTCATTTTAAAGTTCTTGACGAGATTTAACCGAATTCTTCACAAATATTCTATTTTTCTAGTCAGTTAACCCAATATACGTAGAAAGCTCGAAAAAATACTTGAAATTTCATGTGTGTGGCAATATTTTGCTAAAAATAGAGAAAAACAAATTAGCTTTAAACCTATTTTAAAGTTATTAACCAGATCTACCAAAATTATATGAGTCTTTTTAATTTTTTGTAGCAGTTAACTCAAAAAACGTCGAAAATTCGAACAAATTTCAGTGAAATTTCATGTTTTTGCCAATATTTTGCTTTAAATTGAGTAAAATAGGTCAAGCTTGGATTCATTCTTAAGTTTTTTGACGTGATTTAACCAAATTCTTCACAAATATTCAATTTTTCTCACCAGTTAACCCAAAAAACGACGATACCTTGAAAAAATTCATTGAAATTTCATGTTTATGGCCATATTTTTCTAAAAATTTGGAAAAAAAGGTCAAATTTGGACTCATTTTAATGATATTGACGAGATCTATCCAAATTATATTGATATCTACAATTTTTTCATGCATTTAACTCAAAAAACGTCGAAAACTCGAAAAAGAAAGTCGCTGAAATTTCTATTTATTGGCCATAATTTGCAAAAAATTCAGCAAAACTAGTCATGTTATTACTCATATTTAAGAATTTGACGAGTTTTAACCAAATTCTTCATAAATATTCTATTTTTCTTGCCAGTTTACCCAAAATACGTCGAAAACTAAAAAAATACTTGAAATTTCATGTGTGTGGCAATATTTTGCTAAAAATATAGAAAATCAAATTAGCTTTAACCCTATTTTAAAGTTATTAACGAGATCTACCAAAATAATATGAGTCTTTTTAATTTTTTGTGGCAGTTAACTCAAAAAACGTCGAAAATTCGAACAAAATCTGTGAAATTTCATGTTTTTGCCAAAATTTTGCTAAAAATTGAGAAAAATAGGTCAAGTTTGGATTCATTTTTAAGTTTTTTGACGTGATTTAACCAAAATTTTCACAAATATTCAATTTTTCTCAGCGGTTTACCCAAAAAACGTCGATAACTCGAAAAATTTCATTGAACTAACATGTTTTTTGGCCATATTTTCTAAAGATATGGAAAAACAGGTCAAATTTTGAGTCTTTTTTTGAAATTGACGAGATCTATGCACTTTATATAGACATCTTCTATTTTTTCATGCAGTTAACTCAAAAAACGTCGAAAACTCGAAAAAGAAAGTCTCTGAAAATTCTGTTTTTTGGCCGTATTTTGCCAAAAATTCGGCAAAACTAGTCATGTTTGTTCTCATTTTAATGATATTTACGAGATCTATCCGAATTATATAAATACCTACGATTTTTTGATGCTGTTTACTCAAAAAACGTCGAAAACCTAAAAAAGAAAGTCGCTGAAATTTCTGTTTTTTGGCCATATTTTGCCAAAAATTCAGAAAAACTAGTCATGTTTGTACTCATTTTAATGATATTGACGAGATATATCTAAAATATATAAATATCAGCAATTATTTCATGCTGTTTACTCAAAAAACGTCGAAAACTCGAAAAAGAAAGTCGCTGAAATTTCTGTTTTTTGGCCATATTTTGCCAAAAATTCAGCAAAACTAGTCATGTTTGTACTCATTTTAATGATATTGACGAGATCTATTCCAATTATATAGATATCTATCCTTTTATTATGCAGTTAATTCAAAAAACGTCGAAAACTCGAAAAAGAAACTCGCTGAAATATCTGTTTTTGGCCATATTTTGCCAAAAATTCAACAAAACTAGTCATGTTTGTACTCATTTTAATGATATTGACGAGATCTATCCAAACTATATAAATATCTACAATTTTCGATTTTCAACGAGATCGATTCCAATTATATAGATATCTACACTTTTTTCATGCAGTTAATTCAAAAAAAGTCGAAAACTCGAAAAATTTCATTGAAATTTCATGTTTTTTGGCCATATTTTTCGAAAGATTTGGAAAAACAGGTCAAATTTGGACTCTTTTTTTGAAATTGACGAGATCTATCCAAGTTATATGGATATCTTCAATTTTTTCATACAATTAACTCAAAAAACGTCGAAAACTCGAAAAAGAAAGTCGCTGAAATTTCCTTTTTTTTGGCCAAATTTTACCAAAAATTCAGCAAAACTAGTCATGTTTGTACTCATTTTAATCATATTGACGAGATCTATCCAAATTATACAGATATCTACAATTTTTTTGTGCAGTTTACTCAGAAAACGTCGATAACTCGAAAAAGAAAGTCGCTGAAATTTCTGTTTTTTGGCAATATTTTGCTAAAAATTCAGCAAAACTAGTCATGTTTGTACTCATTTTAAAGGTTATGACGAGATTTAACCAAATTCTTCACAAATATTCTATTTTTCTTGCCAGTTTACCCAAAATACGTCGAAAACTAAAAAAATACTTGAAATTTCATGTGTGTGGCAATATTTTGCTAAAAATAGAGAAAATCAAATTAGCTTTAACCCTATTTTAAAGTTATTAACGAGATCTACCAAAATTATATGAGTCTTTTTAATTTTTTGTGGCAGTTAACTCAAAAAACGTCGAAACCTCGAAGAAAAACTGTGAAATTTCATGTTTTTGCCAATATTTTGCTAAAAATTGAGAAAAATAGGTCAAGTTTGGATTCATTTTTAAGTTTTTTGACGTGATTTAACCAAAATTTTCACAAATATTCAATTTTTCTCAGCGGTTTACCCAAAAAACGTCGATAACTCGAAAAATTTCATTGAACTAACATGTTTTTTGGCCATATTTTCTAAAGATATGGAAAAACAGGTCAAATTTTGAGTCTTTTTTTGAAATTGACGAGATCTATGCACTTTATATAGACATCTTCAATTTTTTCATGCAGTTAACTCAAAAAACGTCGAAAACTCGAAAAAGAAAGTCTCTGAAAATTCTGTTTTTTGGCCGTATTTTGCAAAAAATTCAGCAAAACTAGGCATGTTTGTTCTCATTTTCATGATATTGACGAGATCTATCCAAATTATATAAATACCTACAATTTTTTCATGCTGTTTACTCAAAAAACGTCGAAAACCTAAAAAAGAAAGTCGCTGAAATTTCTGTTTTTTGGCCATATTTTGCCAAAAATTCAGCTAAACTAGTCATGTTTGTACTCATTTTAATGATATTGACGAGATCTATCTAAAATATACAGATATCTACAATTCTTTCATGCAGTTTATTCAAAAAACGTCAAAAACTCGAAAAAGAAAGTCGCTGAAATTTCTGTTTTTTGGCCATATTTTGCCAAAAATTCTGAAAAACTAGTCATGTTTGTACTCATTTTAATGATATTGACGAGATCTATTTCAAAAATATAGATATCTACACTTTTTCATGCAGTTAACTCAAAAAACGTCGAAAACTCGAAAAAGAAAGTCGCTGAAATTTCTGTTTTTTGGCCATATTTTGCAAAAAATTCAGCAAAAATAGTCATGTTTGTACTCATTTCCATTATATTCACGAGATCTATTGCAATTATATACATATCTACACTTTTTTCATGCAGTTAACTCAAAAAACGTCGAAAACTAGAAAAAGAAAGTCGCTGAAATATCTGTTTTTTGGCCATATTTTGCCAAAAATTCAGCAAAACTAGTCATGTTTGTACTCATTTTAATGATATTGACGAGATCTATTCCAATTATATAGATATCCATCCTTTTATCATGCAGTTAATTCAAAAAACGTCGAAAACTCGAAAAAGAAACTCGCTGAAATATCTGTTTTAGGCCATATTTTGCCAAAAATTCAACAAAACTAGTCATGTTTGTACTCATTTTAATGATATTGACGAGATCTATCCAAACTATATAAATATCTACAATTTTCGATTTTCAACGAGATCTATTCCAATTATATAGATATCTACACTTTTTTCATGCAGTTAATTCAAAAAAAGTCGAAAACTCGAAAAATTTCATTGAAATTTCATGTTTTTTGGCCATATTTTTCGAAAAATTTGTAAAAACAGGTCAAATTTGGACTGTTTTTTTGAAATTGACGTGATCTATCCAAGTTATATGGATATCTTCAATTTTTTCATACAGTTAACTCAAAAAACGTCAAAAACTCGAAAAAGAAAGTCGCTGAAATTTACTTTTTTTTGGCCAAATATTACCAAAAATTCAGCAAATTTAGTCATGTTTGTACTCATTTTAATCATATTGACGAGATCTATCCAAATTATACAGATATCTACAATTTTTTTGTGCAGTTTACTCAGAAAACGTCAAAAAAATTCGAAAAAGAAAGTCCCTGAAATTTCTGTTTTTTGGCAATATTTTGCTAAAAATTCAGCAAAACTAGTCATGTTTGTACTCATTTTAAAGGTAATGATGAGATTTAACCAAATTCTCACAAATATTCTATTTTTCTTGCCAGTTTACCCAAAATACGTCGAAAACTAAAAAAATACTTGAAATTTCATGTGTGTGGCAATATTTTGCTAAAAATAGAGAAAATCAAATTAGCTTTAACCCTATTTTAAAGTTATTAACGAGATCTACCAAAATTATATGAGTCTTTTTAATTTTTTGTGGCAGTTAACTCAAAAAACGTCGAAACCTCGAAGAAAAACTGTGAAATTTCATGTTTTTGCCAATATTTTGCTAAAAATTGAGAAAAATAGGTCAAGTTTGGATTAATTTTTAAGTTTTTTGACGTGATTTAACCAAAATTTTCACAAATATTCAATTTTTCTCAGCGGTTTACCCGAAAAACGTCGAAAACACGAAAAAAAAAGTCTCTGAAATTTCTGTTTTTTGGCCATATTTTGCCAAAAATTCAGCAAAACTAGCCATGTTTGTTCTCATTTTAATGATATTGACGAGATCTATCCAAATTATATAAATATCTACAATTATTTCATGCTGTTTACTCAAAAAACGTCGAAAACTCGAAAAAGAAAGTCGCTGAAATTTCTGTTTTTTGGCCATATTTTGCCAAAAATTCAGCAAAACTAGTCATGTTTATACTCATTTTAATGATATTGACGAGATCTATTCCAATTATATAGATATCTATCCTTTTATTATGCAGTTAATTCAAAAAACGTCGAAAACTCGAAAAAGAAACTCGCTGAAATATCTGTTTTTGGCCATATTTTGCCAAAAATTCAACAAAACTAGTCATGTTTGTACTCATTTTAATGATATTGACGAGATCTATCCAAACTATATAAATATCTACAATTTTCGATTTTCAACGAGATCTATTCCAATTATATAGATATCTAGAATTATTTCATGCTGTTTACTCAAAAAACGTCGAAAACTCGAAAAAGAAAGTCGCTGAAATTTCTGTTTTTTGGCCATATTTTGCCAAACATTCAGCAAAACTAGCCATGTTTGTTCTCATTTTAATGATATTGACGAGATCTATCCAAATTATATAAATATCTACAATTATTTCATGCTGTTTACTCAAAAAACGTCGAAAACTCGAAAAAGAAAGTCGCTGAAATTTCTGTTTTTTGGCCATATTTTGCCAAAAATTCAGCAAAACTAGTCATGTTTGTACTCATTTTAATGATATTGACGAGATCTATTCCAATTATATAGATATCTATCCTTTTATTATGTAGTTAATTCAAAAAACGTCGAAAACTCGAAAAAGAAACTCGCTGAAATATCTGTTTTTGGCCATATTTTGCCAAAAATTCAGCAAAACTAGTCATGTTTGTACTCATTTTAATGATATTGACGAGATCTATTTCAATTTTATAGATATCTACACTTTTTCATGCAGTTAACTCAAAAAACGTCGAAAACTCGAAAAAGAAAGTCGCTGAAATTTCTGTTTTTTGGCCATATTTTGCTTAAAATTCAGCAAAACTAGTCATGTTTGTACTCATTATAAAGGTTTTGACGAGATTTAACTAAATTATTCACAAATATTCAATTTTTGTAGTCAGTTTACCAAAAATACGTCGAAAATCGAAAGATACTTGAAATTTCATGTGTGTGGCAATATTTTGCTTAAAATAGAGAAAAACAAATTAGCTTTGAACTCTATTTTAATGTTCATAAGGAGATCTACCAAAATTATATGAGTCTTTTTAATTTTTTGTAGCAGTTAACTCAAAAAACGTCAAAAACTCGACAAAAACGGTGAAATTTCATGTTTTTGCCAATATTTTGCTAAACATTAAGAAAAATAGGTCAAGTTTGGATTCATTTTTAAGTTTTTTGACGTGATTTAACCAAAATTTTCACAAATATTCAATTTTTCTCTGCGGTTAACCCAAAAAACGTCGATACCTCAAAAAAATTCATTGAAATTTCATGTTTTTTGGCCATATTTTTCGAAAAATTTGGAAAAACAGGTCAAATTTGGACTCTTTTTTTGAAAATGGCAAGATCTATCCAAATTATACAGACATCTTCAATTTTTTCATGCAGTTAACTCAGAAAACGTCGAAAACTCGAAAAAGAATGTCGCTGAAATTTCTTTTTTTTGGCCATATTTTGTTAAAAATTAAGAAAAACTAGTCATGTTTTACTCATTTTAAAGTTCTTGACGAGATTTAACCGAATTCTTCACAAATATTCTATTTTTCTAGTCAGTTAACCCAATATACGTAGAAAGCTCGAAAAAATACTTGAAATTTCATGTGTGTGGCAATATTTTGCTAAAAATAGAGAAAAACAAATTAGCTTTAAACCTATTTTAAAGTTATTAACCAGATCTACCAAAATTATATGAGTCTTTTTAATTTTTTGTAGCAGTTAACTCAAAAAACGTCGAAAATTCGAAAAAATTTCAGTGAAATTTCAGGTTTTTGCCAATATTTTGCTTTAAATTGAGTAAAATAGGTCAAGTTTGGATTCATTCCTAAGTTTTTTGACGTGATTTAACCAAATTCTTCACAAATATTCAATTTTTCTCACCAGTTTACCCAAAAAACGACGATACCTTGAAAAAATTCATTGAAATTTCATGTTTGTGGCCATATTTTTCTAAAAATTTGGAAAAAAAGGTCAAATTTGGACTCATTTTAATGATATTGACGAGATCTATCCAAATTATATTGAAATCTACAATTTTTTCATGCATTTAACTCAAAAAACGTCGAAAACTCGAAAAAGAAAGTCGCTGAAATTTCTATTTATTGGCCATATTTTGCAAAAAATTCAGCAAAATTAGTCATGTTAGTACTCATATTTAAAAATTTGACGAGATTTAACCAAATTCTTCACAAATATTCTATTTTTCTTGCCAGTTAACCCAAAATACGTCGAAAACTAAAAAAATACTTGAAATTTCATGTGTGTGGCAATATTTTGCTAAAAATAGAGAAAATCAAATTAGCTTTAACCCTATTTTAAAGTTATTAACGAGATCTACCAAAATAATATGAGTCTTTTTAATTTTTTGTGGCAGTTAACTCAAAAAACGTCGAAAATTCGAACAAAAACTGTGAAATTTCATGTTTTTGCCAATATTTTGCTAAAAATTGAGAAAAATAGGTCAAGTTTGGAATCATTTTTAAGTTTTTTGACGTGATTTAACCAACATTTTCACAAATATTCAATTTTTCTCAGCGGTTTACCCAAAAAACGTCGATAACTCGAAAAATTTCATTGAACTAACATGTTTTTTGGCCATATTTTCTAAAGATATGGAAAAACAGGTCAAATTTTGAGTCTTTTTTTGAAATTGACGAGATCTATGCACTTTATATAGACATCTTCAATTTTTTCATGCAGTTAACTCAAAAAACGTCGAAAACTCGAAAAAGAAAGTTTCTGAAAATTCTGTTTTTTGGCCGTATTTTGCCAAAAATTCGGCAAAACTAGTCATGTTTGTTCTCATTTTAATGATATTGACGAGATCTATCCAAATTATATAAATACCTACAATTTTTTCATGCTGTTTACTCAAAAAACGTCGAAAACCTAAAAAAGAAAGTCGCTGAAATTTCGGTTTTTTGGCCATATTTTGCCAAAAATTCAGAAAAACCAGTCATGTTTGTACTCATTTTAATGATATTGACGAGATCTATATCAAAAATATAGATATCTACACTTTTTCATGCAGTTAACTCAAAAAACGTCGAAAACTCGAAAAAGAAAGTCGCTGAAATTTCTGTTTTTTGGCCATATTTTGCAAAAAATTCAGCAAAACTAGTAATGTTTGTACTCATTCCCATTATATTCACGAGATCTATTGCAATTATATACATATCTACAATTTTTTCATGCAGTTAACTCAAAAAACGTTGAAAACTAGAAAAAGAAAGTCGCTGAAATATCTGTTTTTTGGCCATATTTTGCCAAAAATTCAGTAAAACTAGTCATGTTTGTACTCATTTTAATGATATAGACGAGATCTATCCAAACTATATAAATATCTACAATTTTCAATTTTCAACGAGATCTATTCCAATTATATAGATATCTACACTTTTTTCATGCAGTTAATTCAAAAAACGTCGAAAACTCGAAAAATTTCATTGAAATTTCATGTTTTTTGGCCATATTTTTCGAAAATTTTGTAAAAACAGGTCAAATTTGGACTCTTTTTTTTGAAATTGACGAGATCTATCCAAATTATATGGATATCTTCAATTTTTTCATACAGTTAACTAAAAAAAAGGCGAAAACTCGAAAAAGAAAGTCGCTGAAATTTCCTTTTTTTTGGCCAAATTTTACCAAAAATTCAGCAAAAATAGTCATGTTTGTACTCATTTTAATCATATTGACGAGATCTATCCAAATTATACAGATATCTTCAATTTTTTCATGCAGTTAACTCAGAAAACGTCGAAAACTCGAAAAAGAATGTCGCTGAAATTTCTTTTTTTTGGCCATATTTTGTTAAAAATTAAGAAAAACTAGTCATGTTTTACTCATTTTAAAGTTCTTGACGAGATTTAACCGAATTCTTCACAAATATTCTATTTTTCTAGTCAGTTAACCCAATATACGTAGAAAGCTCGAAAAAATACTTGAAATTTCATGTGTGTGGCAATATTTTGCTAAAAATAGAGAAAAACAAATTAGCTTAAAACCTATTTTAAAGTTATTAACCAGATCTACCAAAATTATATGAGTCTTTTTAATTTTTTGTAGCAGTTAACTCAAAAAACGTCGAAAATTCGAACAAAAACTGTGAAATTTCATGTTTTTGATAATATTTTGCTAAAAATTGAGAAAAATAGGTCAAGTTTGGATTCATTTTTAAGTTTTTTGACGTGATTTAACCAAAATTTTCACAAATATTCAATTTTTCTCAGCGGTTTACCCAAAAAACGTCGATAACTCGAAAAATTTCATTGAACTAACATGTTTTTTGGCCATATTTTCTAAAGATTTGGAAAAAGAGGTCAAATGTTGAGTCTTTTTTTGAAATTAACGAGATCTATCCACTTTATATAGACATCTTCAATTTTTTCATGCAGTTAACTCAAAAAACGTCGAAAACTCGAAAAAGAAACTCGCTGAAATATCTGTTTTTTGGTCGTATTTTGCCAAAAATTCAGCAAAACTAGTCATGTTTGTTCTCATTTTAATGATATTGACGAGATCTATCCAAATTATATAAATACCTACAATTTTTTCATGCTGTTAACTCAAAAAACGTCGAAAACCTAAAAAAGATAGTCGCTGAAATTTCTGTTTTTTGGCCATATTTTGCCAAAAATTCAGCAAAACTAGTCATGTTTGTACTCATTTTAATGATATTGACAAGATCTATCTAAAATATATAGATATCTACAATTTTTTCATGCAGTTTATGAAAAAACGTCAAAAACTCGAAAAAGAAAGTCGCTGAAATTTCTGTTTTTTGGCCATATTTTGCCAAAAATTCAGAAAATCTAGTCATGTCTTTACTCATTTTAATGATATTGACGAGATCTATTTCACAAATATAGATATCTACACTTTTTCATGCAGTTAACTCAAAAAACGTCGAAAACTCGAAAAAGAAAGTCGCTGAAATTTCTGTTTTTTGGCCATATTTTGCAAAAAATTCAGCAAAACTAGTCATGTTTGTACTCATTTCCATTATATTCACGAGATCTATTGCAATTATATACATATCTATACTTTTTTCATGCAGTTAACTCAAAAAACGTCGAAAACTAGAAAAAGAAAGTCGCTGAAATATCTGTTTTTTGGCCATATTTTGCCAAAAATTCAGTATAACTAGTCATGTTTGTACTCATTTTAATGATATTGACGAGATCTATCCAAACTATATAAATATCTACAATTTTCAACGAGATCTATTCCAATTATATAGATATCTACACTTTTTTCATGCAGTTAATTCAAAAAACGTCGAAAACTCGAAAAATTTCATTGAAATTTCATGTTTTTTGGCCATATTTTTCGAAAATTTTGTAAAAACAGGTCAAATTTGGACTCTTTTTTTTGAAATTGACGAGATCTATCCAAATTATATGGATATCTTCAATTTTTTCATACAGTTAACTAAAAAGAAGGCGATAACTCGAAAAAGAAAGTCGCTGAAATTTCCTTTTTTTTGGCCAAATTTTACCAAAAATTCAGCAAAAATAGTCATGTTTGTACTCATTTTAATCATATTGACGAGATCTATCCAAATTATACAGATATCTTCAATTTTTTCATGCAGTTAACTCAGAAAACGTCGAAAACTCGAAAAAGAATGTCGCTGAAATTTCTTTTTTTTGGCCATATTTTGTTAAAAATTAAGAAAAACTAGTCATGTTTTACTCATTTTAAAGTTCTTGACGAGATTTAACCGAATTCTTCACAAATATTCTATTTTTCTAGTCAGTTAACCCAATATACGTAGAAAGCTCGAAAAAATACTTGAAATTTCATGTGTGTGGCAATATTTTGCTAAAAATAGAGAAAAACAAATTAGCTTAAAACCTATTTTAAAGTTATTAACCAGATCTACCAAAATTATATGAGTCTTTTTAATTTTTTGTAGCAGTTAACTCAAAAAACGTCAAAAACTCGAAAAAGAAAGTCGCTGAAATTTCCTTTTTTTTGGCCAAATTTTACCAAAAATTCAGCAAAAATTGTCATGTTTGTACTCATTTTAATCATATTGACAAGATCTATCCAAATTATACAGATATCTACAATTTTTTTATGCAGTTTACTCAGAAAACTTCGAAAACTCGAAAAAGAAAGTCGCTGAAATTTCTGTTTTTTGGCCATATTTTGCTTAAAATTCAGCAACACTAGTCATGTTTGTACTCATTATAAAGGTTTTGACGAGATTTAACCGAATTATTCACAAATATTCAATTTTTGTACTCAGTTTACCAAAAATACGTCGAAAACTCGAAACAATACTTGAAATTTCATGTGTGTGGCGATATTTTGCTTAAAATAGAGAAAAACAAATTAGCTTTGAACTCTATTTTAATGTTCATAAGAAGATCTACCAAAATTATATGAGTCTTTCTAATTTTTTGTAGCAGTTAACTCAAAAAACGTCAAAAACTCGAAAAAAAACGGTGAAATTTCATGTTTTTGCCAATATTTTGCTAAAAATTAAGAAAAATAGGTCAAGTTTGGATTCATTTTTAAGTTTTTTGACGTGGTTTAACCAAAATTTTCACAAATATTCAATTTTTCTCTACGGTTAACCCAAAAAACGTCGATACCTCAAAAAAATTCATTGAAATTTCATGTTTTTTGGCCATATTTTTCGAAAAATTTGGAAAAACAGGTCAAATTTGTACTCTTTTTTTGTAAATGGCGAGATCTATCCAAATTATACAGACATCTTCAATTTTTTCATGCAGTTAACTCAAAAAACGTCGAAAACTCGAAAAAGAATGTCACTGAAATTTCTTTTTTTTGGCCATATTTTGTTAAAAATTAAGAAAAACTAGTCATGTTTGTACGCATTTTAAAGTTCTTGACGAGATTTAACCGAATTCTTCACAAATATTCTATTTTTCTAGTCAGTTAACCCAATATACGTAGAAAGCTCGAAAAAATACTTGAAATTTCATGTGTGTGGCAATATTTTGCTAAAAATAGAGAAAAACAAATTAGCTTTAAACCTATTTTAAAGTTATTAACCAGATCTACCAGATCTTTGAAATTTTTTGTAGCAGTTAACTCAAAAAACGTCAAAAACTCGAAAAAAAACGGTGAAATTTCATGTTTTTGCCAATATTTTGCTAAAAATTAAGAAAAATAGGTCAAGTTTGGATTCATTTTTAAGTTTTTTGACGTGGTTTAACCAAAATTTTCACAAATATTCAATTTTTCTCTACGGTTAACCCAAAAAACGTCGATACCTCAAAAAAATTCATTGAAATTTCATGTTTTTTGGCCATATTTTTCGAAAAATTTGGAAAAACAGGTCAAATTTGTACTCTTTTTTTGTAAATGGCGAGATCTATCCAAATTATACAGACATCTTCAATTTTTTCATGCAGTTAACTCAAAAAACGTCGAAAACTCGAAAAAGAATGTCACTGAAATTTCTTTTTTTTGGCCATATTTTGTTAAAAATTAAGAAAAACTAGTCATGTTTGTACGCATTTTAAAGTTCTTGACGAGATTTAACCGAATTCTTCACAAATATTCTATTTTTCTAGTCAGTTAACCCAATATACGTAGAAAGCTCGAAAAAATACTTGAAATTTCATGTGTGTGGCAATATTTTGCTAAAAATAGAGAAAAACAAATTAGCTTTAAACCTATTTTAAAGTTATTAACCAGATCTACCAAAATTATATGAGTCTTTTTGATTTTTGTAGCAGTTAACTCAAAAAACGTCGAAACTTCGAACAAAAACAGTGAAATTTCATGTTTTTGCCAATATTTTGCTAAAAATTGAAAAAATAGGTCAAGTTTGGATTCATTTTTAAGTTTTTTGACGTGATTTAACCAAAATTTTCACAAATATTCAATTTTTCTCAGCGGTTTACCCAAAAAACGTCGATAACTCGAAAAATTTCATTGAACTAACATGTTTATGGCCATATTTTCTAAAGATTTTGAAAAACAGGTCAAATTTTGAGTCTTTTTTTGAAATTGACGAGATCTATCCACTTTATATAGACATCTTCAATTTTTTCATGCAGTTAACTCAAAAAACGTCGAAAACTCGAAAAAGAAAGTCTCTGAAAATTCTGTTTTTTGGCCGTATTTTGCCAAAAATTCAGCAAAACTAGTCATGTTTGTTCTCATTTTAATGATATTGACGAGATCTATCCAAATTATATAAATACCTACAATTTTTTCATGCTGTTTACTCAAAAAACGTCGAAAACCTAAAAAAGAAAGTCGCTGAAATTTCTGTTTTTTGGCCATATTTTGCCAAAAATCCAGCAAAACTAGTCATGTTTGTACTCATTTTAATGATATTGACGAGATCTATTTCAAAAATATAGATATCTACACTTTTTCATGCAGTTAACTCAAAAAACGTCGAAAACTCGAAAAAGAAAGTCGCTGAAATTTCTGTTTTTTGGCCATATTTTGCAAAAAATTCAGCAAAACTAGTCATGTTTGTACTCATTTCCATTATATTCACGAGATCTATTGCAATTATATACATATCTACACTTTTTTCATGCAGTTAACTCAAAAAACGTCGAAAACTAGAAAAAGAAAGTCGCTGAAATATCTGTTTTTTGGCCATATTTTGCCAAAAATTCAGTAAAACTAGTCATGTTTGTACTCATTTTAATGATATTGACGAGATCTATCCAAACTATATAAATATCTACAATTTTCAACGAGATCTATTCCAATTATATAGATATCTACACTTTTTTCATGCAGTTAATTCAAAAAACGTCGAAAACTCGAAAAATTTCATTGAAATTTCATGTTTTTTGGCCATATTTTTCGAAAATTTTGTAAAAACAGGTCAAATTTGGACTCTTTTTTTTGAAATTGACGAGATCTATCCAAATTATATGGATATCTTCAATTTTTTCATACAGTTAACTAAAAAGAAGGCGATAACTCGAAAAAGAAAGTCGCTGAAATTTCCTTTTTTTTGGCCAAATTTTACCAAAAATTCAGCAAAAATAGTCATGTTTGTACTCATTTTAATCATATTGACGAGATCTATCCAAATTATACAGATATCTTCAATTTTTTCATGCAGTTAACTCAGAAAACGTCGAAAACTCGAAAAAGAATGTCGCTGAAATTTCTTTTTTTTGGCCATATTTTGTTAAAAATTAAGAAAAACTAGTCATGTTTTACTCATTTTAAAGTTCTTGACGAGATTTAACCGAATTCTTCACAAATATTCTATTTTTCTAGTCAGTTAACCCAATATACGTAGAAAGCTCGAAAAAATACTTGAAATTTCATGTGTGTGGCAATATTTTGCTAAAAATAGAGAAAAACAAATTAGCTTAAAACCTATTTTAAAGTTATTAACCAGATCTACCAAAATTATATGAGTCTTTTTAATTTTTTGTAGCAGTTAACTCAAAAAACGTCGAAAATTCGAACAAAAACTGTGAAATTTCATGTTTTTGCCAATATTTTGCTAAAAATTGAGAAAAATAGGTCAAGTTTGGATTCATTTTTAAGTTTTTTGACGTGATTTAACCAAAATTTTCACAAATATTCAATTTTTCTCAGCGGTTTACCCAAAAAACGTCGATAACTCGAAAAATTTCATTGAACTAACATGTTTATGGCCATATTTTCTAAAGATTTTGAAAAACAGGTCAAATTTTGAGTCTTTTTTTGAAATTGACGAGATCTATCCACTTTATATAGACATCTTCAATTTTTTCATGCAGTTAACTCAAAAAACGTCTAAAACTCGAAAAAGAAAGTCTCTGAAAATTCTGTTTTTTGGCCGTATTTTGCCAAAAATTCAGCAAAACTAGTCATGTTTGTTCTCATTTTAATGATATTGACGAGATCTATCCAAATTATATAAATACCTACAATTTTTTCATGCTGTTTACTCAAAAAACGTCGAAAACCTAAAAAAGAAAGTCGCTGAAATGTCTGTTTTTTGGCCATATTTTGCCATAAATCCAGCAAAACTAGTCATGTTTGTACTCATTTTAATGATATTGACGAGATCTATTTCAAAAATATAGATATCTACACTTTTTCATGCAGTTAACTCAAAAAACGTCGAAAACTCAAAAAAGAAAGTCGCTGAAATTTCTGTTTTTTGGCCATATTTTGCAAAAAATTCAGCAAAACTAGTCATGTTTGTACTCATTTCCATTATATTCACGAGATCTATTGCAATTATATACATATCTACACTTTTTTCATGCAGTTAACTCAAAAAACGTGGAAAACTAGAAAAAGAAAGTCGCTGAAATATCTGTTTTTTGGCCATATTTTGCCAAAAATTCAGTAAAACTAGTCATGTTTGTACTCATTTTAATGATATTGACGAGATCTATCCAAACTATATAAATATCTACAATTTTCAACGAGATCTATTCCAATTATATAGATATCTACACTTTTTTCATGCAGTTAATTCAAAAAACGTCGAAAACTCGAAAAATTTCATTGAAATTTCATGTTTTTTGGCCATATTTTTCGAAAAATTTGTAAAAACAGGTCAAATTTGGACTCTTTTTTTTTAAATTGACGAGATCTATCCAAATTATATGGATATCTTCAATTTTTTCATACAGTTAACTCAAAAAACGTCGAAAACTCGAAAAAGAAAGTCGCTGAAATTTCCTTTTTTTTGGCCAAATTTTACCAAAAATTCAGCAAAAATTGTCATGTTTGTACTCATTTTAATCATATTGACAAGATCTATCCAAATTATACAGATATCTACAATTTTTTTATGCAGTTTACTCAGAAAACTTCGAAAACTCGAAAAAGAAAGTCGCTGAAATTTCTGTTTTTTGGCCATATTTTGCTTAAAATTCAGCAACACTAGTCATGTTTGTACTCATTATAAAGGTTTTGACGAGATTTAACCGAATTATTCACAAATATTCAATTTTTGTACTCAGTTTACCAAAAATACGTCGAAAACTCGAAACAATACTTGAAATTTCATGTGTGTGGCGATATTTTGCTTAAAATAGAGAAAAACAAATTAGCTTTGAACTCTATTTTAATGTTCATAAGAAGATCTACCAAAATTATATGAGTCTTTCTAATTTTTTGTAGCAGTTAACTCAAAAAACGTCAAAAACTCGAAAAAAAACGGTGAAATTTCATGTTTTTGCCAATATTTTGCTAAAAATTAAGAAAAATAGGTCAAGTTTGGATTCATTTTTAAGTTTTTTGACGTGGTTTAACCAAAATTTTCACAAATATTCAATTTTTCTCTACGGTTAACCCAAAAAACGTCGATACCTCAAAAAAATTCATTGAAATTTCATGTTTTTTGGCCATATTTTTCGAAAAATTTGGAAAAACAGGTCAAATTTGTACTCTTTTTTTGTAAATGGCGAGATCTATCCAAATTATACAGACATCTTCAATTTTTTCATGCAGTTAACTCAAAAAACGTCGAAAACTCGAAAAAGAATGTCACTGAAATTTCTTTTTTTTGGCCATATTTTGTTAAAAATTAAGAAAAACTAGTCATGTTTGTACGCATTTTAAAGTTCTTGACGAGATTTAACCGAATTCTTCACAAATATTCTATTTTTCTAGTCAGTTAACCCAATATACGTAGAAAGCTCGAAAAAATACTTGAAATTTCATGTGTGTGGCAATATTTTGCTAAAAATAGAGAAAAACAAATTAGCTTTAAACCTATTTTAAAGTTATTAACCAGATCTACCAAAATTATATGAGTCTTTTTGATTTTTGTAGCAGTTAACTCAAAAAACGTCGAAACTTCGAACAAAAACAGTGAAATTTCATGTTTTTGCCAATATTTTGCTAAAAATTGAAAAAATAGGTCAAGTTTGGATTCATTTTTAAGTTTTTTGACGTGATTTAACCAAAATTTTCACAAATATTCAATTTTTCTCAGCGGTTTACCCAAAAAACGTCGATAACTCGAAAAATTTCATTGAACTAACATGTTTATGGCCATATTTTCTAAAGATTTTGAAAAACAGGTCAAATTTTGAGTCTTTTTTTGAAATTGACGAGATCTATCCACTTTATATAGACATCTTCAATTTTTTCATGCAGTTAACTCAAAAAACGTCGAAAACTCGAAAAAGAAAGTCTCTGAAAATTCTGTTTTTTGGCCGTATTTTGCCAAAAATTCAGCAAAACTAGTCATGTTTGTTCTCATTTTAATGATATTGACGAGATCTATCCAAATTATATAAATACCTACAATTTTTTCATGCTGTTTACTCAAAAAACGTCGAAAACCTAAAAAAGAAAGTCGCTGAAATTTCTGTTTTTTGGCCATATTTTGCCAAAAATTCAGCAAAACTAGTCATGTTTGTACTCATTTTAATGATATTGACGAGATCTATTTCAAAAATATAGATATCTACACTTTTTCATGCAGTTAACTCAAAAAACGTCGAAAACTCGAAAAAGAAAGTCGCTGAAATTTCTGTTTTTTGGCCATATTTTGCAAAAAATTCAGCAAAACTAGTCATGTTTGTACTCATTTCCATTATATTCACGAGATCTATTGCAATTATATACATATCTACACTTTTTTCATGCAGTTAACTCAAAAAACGTCGAAAACTAGAAAAAGAAAGTCGCTGAAATATCTGTTTTTTGGCCATATTTTGCCAAAAATTCAGTAAAACTAGTCATGTTTGTACTCATTTTAATGATATTGACGAGATCTATCCAAACTATATAAATATCTACAATTTTCAACGAGATCTATTCCAATTATATAGATATCTACACTTTTTTCATGCAGTTAATTCAAAAAACGTCGAAAACTCGAAAAATTTCATTGAAATTTCATGTTTTTTGGCCATATTTTTCGAAAAAATAGTAAAAACAGGTCAAATTTGGACTCTTTTTTTTTAAATTGACGAGATCTATCCAAATTATATGGATATCTTCAATTTTTTCATACAGTTAACTCAAAAAACGTCGAAAACTCGAAAAAGAAAGTCGCTGAAATTTCCTTTTTTTTGGCCAAATTTTACCAAAAATTCAGCAAAAATAGTCATGTTTGTACTCATTTTAATCATATTGACGAGATCTATCCAAATTATACAGATATCTACAATTTTTTTATGCAGTTTACTCAGAAAACGTCGAAAACTCGAAAAAGAATGTCGCTGAAATTTCTTTTTTTTGGCCATATTTTGTTAAAAATTAAGAAAACCTAGTCATGTTTGTACGCATTTTAAAGTTCTTGACGAGATTTAACCGAATTCTTCACAAATATTCTATTTTTCTAGTCAGTTAACCCAATATACGTAGAAAGCTCGAAAAAATACTTGAAATTTCATGTGTGTGGCAATATTTTGCTAAAAATAGAGAAAAACAAATTAGCTTTAAACCTATTTTAAAGTTATTAACCAGATCTACCAAAATTATATGAGTCTTTTTGATTTTTGTAGCAGTTAACTCAAAAAACGTCGAAACTTCGAACAAAAACAGTGAAATTTCATGTTTTTGCCAATATTTTGCTAAAAATTGAAAAAATAGGTCAAGTTTGGATTCATTTTTAAGTTTTTTGACGTGATTTAACCAAAATTTTCACAAATATTCAATTTTTCTCAGCGGTTTACCCAAAAAACGTCGATAACTCGAAAAATTTCATTGAACTAACATGTTTATGGCCATATTTTCTAAAGATTTTGAAAAACAGGTCAAATTTTGAGTCTTTTTTTGAAATTGACGAGATCTATCCACTTTATATAGACATCTTCAATTTTTTCATGCAGTTAACTCAAAAAACGTCGAAAACTCGAAAAAGAAAGTCTCTGAAAATTCTGTTTTTTGGCCGTATTTTGCCAAAAATTCAGCAAAACTAGTCATGTTTGTTCTCATTTTAATGATATTGACGAGATCTATCCAAATTATATAAATACCTACAATTTTTTCATGCTGTTTACTCAAAAAACGTCGAAAACCTAAAAAAGAAAGTCGCTGAAATTTCTGTTTTTTGGCCATATTTTGCCAAAAATCCAGCAAAACTAGTCATGTTTGTACTCATTTTAATGATATTGACGAGATCTATTTCAAAAATATAGATATCTACACTTTTTCATGCAGTTAACTCAAAAAACGTCGAAAACTCGAAAAAGAAAGTCGCTGAAATTTCTGTTTTTTGGCCATATTTTGCAAAAAATTCAGCAAAACTAGTCATGTTTGTACTCATTTCCATTATATTCACGAGATCTATTGCAATTATATACATATCTACACTTTTTTCATGCAGTTAACTCAAAAAACGTCGAAAACTAGAAAAAGAAAGTCGCTGAAATATCTGTTTTTTGGCCATATTTTGCCAAAAATTCAGTAAAACTAGTCATGTTTGTACTCATTTTAATGATATTGACGAGATCTATCCAAACTATATAAATATCTACAATTTTCAACGAGATCTATTCCAATTATATAGATATCTACACTTTTTTCATGCAGTTAATTCAAAAAACGTCGAAAACTCGAAAAATTTCATTGAAATTTCATGTTTTTTGGCCATATTTTTCGAAAAAATAGTAAAAACAGGTCAAATTTGGACTCTTTTTTTTTAAATTGACGAGATCTATCCAAATTATATGGATATCTTCAATTTTTTCATACAGTTAACTCAAAAAACGTCGAAAACTCGAAAAAGAAAGTCGCTGAAATTTCCTTTTTTTTGGCCAAATTTTACCAAAAATTCAGCAAAAATAGTCATGTTTGTACTCATTTTAATCATATTGACGAGATCTATCCAAATTATACAGATATCTACAATTTTTTTATGCAGTTTACTCAGAAAACGTCGAAAACTCGAAAAAGAATGTCGCTGAAATTTCTTTTTTTTGGCCATATTTTGTTAAAAATTAAGAAAACCTAGTCATGTTTGTACGCATTTTAAAGTTCTTGACGAGATTTAACCGAATTCTTCACAAATATTCTATTTTTCTAGTCAGTTAACCCAATATACGTAGAAAGCTCGAAAAAATACTTGAAATTTCATGTGTGTGGCAATATTTTGCTAAAAATAGAGAAAAACAAATTAGCTTTAAACCTATTTTAAAGTTATTAACCAGATCTACCAAAATTATATGAGTCTTTTTGATTTTTGTAGCAGTTAACTCAAAAAACGTCGAAACTTCGAACAAAAACAGTGAAATTTCATGTTTTTGCCAATATTTTGCTAAAAATTGAAAAAATAGGTCAAGTTTGGATTCATTTTTAAGTTTTTTGACGTGATTTAACCAAAATTTTCACAAATATTCAATTTTTCTCAGCGGTTTACCCAAAAAACGTCGATAACTCGAAAAATTTCATTGAACTAACATGTTTATGGCCATATTTTCTAAAGATTTTGAAAAACAGGTCAAATTTTGAGTCTTTTTTTGAAATTGACGAGATCTATCCACTTTATATAGACATCTTCAATTTTTTCATGCAGTTAACTCAAAAAACGTCGAAAACTCGAAAAAGAAAGTCTCTGAAAATTCTGTTTTTTGGCCGTATTTTGCCAAAAATTCAGCAAAACTAGTCATGTTTGTTCTCATTTTAATGATATTGACGAGATCTATCCAAATTATATAAATACCTACAATTTTTTCATGCTGTTTACTCAAAAAACGTCGAAAACCTAAAAAAGAAAGTCGCTGAAATTTCTGTTTTTTGGCCATATTTTGCCAAAAATCCAGCAAAACTAGTCATGTTTGTACTCATTTTAATGATATTGACGAGATCTATCTAAAATATATAGATATCTACAATTTTTACATGCAGTTTATTCAAAAAACGTCAAAAACTCGAAAAAGAAAGTCGCTGAAATTTCTGTTTTTTGGCCAAATTTTACCTAAAATTCAGCAAAAATAGTCATGTTTGTACTCATTTTAATCATATTGACGAGATCTATCCAAATTATACAGATATCCACAATTTTGTTATGCAGTTCACTCAGAAAACGTCGAAAACTCGAAAAAGAAAGTCGCTGAAATTTCTGTTTTTTGGCCATATTTTGCTTAAAATTCAGCAAAACTAGTCATGTTTGTACTCATTTCCATTATATTCACGAGATCTATTGCAATTATATACATATCTACACTTTTTTCATTCAGTTAACTCAAAAAACGTCGAAAACTAGAAAAAGAAAGTCGCTGAAATATCTGTTTATTGGCCATATTTTGCTAAAAATTCAGTATAACTAGTCATGTTTGCACTCATTTTAATGATATTGACGAGATCTATCCAAACTATATAAATATCTACAATTTTCAATTTTCAACGAGATCTATTCCAATTATATAGATATCTACACTTTTTTCATGCAGTTAATTCAAAAAACGTCGAAAACTCGAAAAATTTCATTGAAATTTCATGTTTTTTGGCCATATTTTTCGAAAAATTATTAAAAACAGGTCAAATTTGGACTCTTTTTTTTTAATTGACGAGATCTATCCAAATTATATGGATATCTTCAATTTTTTCATACAGTTAACTCAAAAAACGTCGAAAACTCGAAAAAGAAAGTCGCTGAAATTTCCTTTTTTTTGGCCAAATTTTACCAAAAATTCAGCAAAAATAGTCATGTTTGTACTCATTTTAATCATATTGACGAGATCTATCCAAATTATACAGATATCTACAATTTTTTTATGCAGTTTACTCAGAAAATGTCGAAAACTCGAAAAAGAAAGTCGCTGAAATTTCTGTTTTTTGGCCATATTTTGCTAAAAATTTAGCAAAACTAGTCATGTTTGTACTCATTATAAAGGTTTTGACGAGATTTAACCGAATTATTCACAAATATTCAATTTTTGTACTCAGTTTACCAAAAATACGTCGAAAACTCGAAATAATACTTGAAATTTCATGTGTGTGGCGATATTTTGCTTAAAATAGAGAAAAACAAATTAGCTTTGAACTCTATTTTAATGTTCATAAGGAGATCTACCAAAATTATATGAGTCTTTCTAATTTTTACTAATAGTTTTATAATTGTTAGAGAAATAAATAAAATAAACTAAAAATAGACTAAAATAAACTAAAAATAGAGAAAAACAAAATAAACTAAAAACAATGGAAACTGCTGAAGATTGGAGAACACTTACCTGGTAGGCATGCAAACCAAAATATACTTAGAGAAGCGCCTGGACCTACAAGACACGCGAGAAAAAATATAGCTAGTGATAGTCCTTTGAGTGCGTGGCGATTATTTATCGACTCGTTTATACTGACTCACATAAAGCGATGTTCAATTGAGGAAACACGCATGCAAAATGATGAAGATTTTTCTCTCACCGTTATAGAGCTAGATGCATGTATTGCCATATTTTACGCCCGCAGAATATCAGGCAAGAATGATCACTATATTATAAGTGTTTGGTCAAACGACTGTGGAACACAATTTTGTAAAACGACGATGTCTAGGAACCGTTTTGTAAACATTTTGCAATATCTAAGATTTGATGAGAAGTCTAATCGATCCCAGCGACTCAAAACTGACAATTTTGCTCTCTTTTCAACAGTGTGGGATATATTCATTGATAATTACATAGCTTGCAACAAACCCGGTCCGTAAATTACGGTTAATAAACAACTCATCCCCAGCAAAACTAATACGGCCATAAATATTGGCTAGCTGTTGAAAAGGATAGCAAATATCTTGCAAATGGCTTTCCTTATGTTGAAAAGGATAATTTACGCCATACTGATTGCCGTTTGATGACCAAGTAGTATTGAAATTAATGCAGCCATTTCCGAAAAAAGTGCAAAATATTACCGTTGATAATTATTTTACTTCAGTCAAACTCGCTGAACAGCTAAAATGCCAAGGTTCTATTGAACTCAGGCAACATTGTGGGAACGGTGAATAAAAAAAGACGAGAAGTACCAAAAGAGATCAAATCAATGAAAGAAAAATTGTATAACTCCATACTTTTTAGAAACAATGATGATTTCACACTTGCTGTATATAAAGGTAAACCAAACAAGAATGTCATAATTCTTAGCTCCGTACATCCCAATTTCGGCGTTCCTAGTGATTCCGCAAAGAATACTCCTGAAACGGTGAAGCTTTGGAATGAAACTAAATACGGGGTAGATGTGGTAGACCAAATGGCACGTAAATATACCACAAGAACATATAATAGCCTATCCACTCGTTTGAAAATACTCTAGACTAAGCGGGTATAAATTATAAAATTAACATTAATAAAAAATACGTCTTTTTTGTAAATACCATGTTTTAAGAATTACAATAATAAAGAAAACTGATAAAATAAAGCAATGTATCGATAAAACCTGAGATAAACTGCAAATATGAACAATAATAAGGTAGGAGTCAAAATGACTCCATTTGGTAGTTCTAAGAGGGGTGACAAGCCCGGTTTTCCTAGTGCTAAACAGAGAGTTATGCGTTTGCAGTATAAATATCTAAAGAGTTATTTTGAGCAAAGATTTGTTTCATGTAATTCGTTGAAACTCTTTGGGATCCCGAATTATTTATAAACTATAAGAAAGCAGGGTGACCAACATCTTCGGCTGTAAAGTCAAGGTACAGAATAAAATATGTGTAAAAAAAGGCCATTTTCAATAAATTCCTGATAAATTGTTAGGTTTTTCATGAAGATCTGATCGCTACCTTGACTTTACAGCCGAATATGTTGGTCACCCTGCTTCCTACAGTTTATAAACTAGTTCGGGATCCCAAAGAGTTTCAACGAATCATATGAAACAAATCAGAGCTCAAAATATCTCTTTAGTTATTTATACTGCAAACACATAACTCTCTGTTTAGAGATCCGTTTTGACGGTTGGCAGCCCTGTTTCATAAAGTGTTTCCTCAAATGAATTCTAATTATTCAAGAAAGGTAACTGAATTTAAATTTGAGTTTTAAGTTTCATATTTATCTGAGAAAATAATTGGAAGAACATTTTATAATGATAAAAACTTATATGTTGGTAACCCTGCTGAAAGTGGTTTTATATATTTGTAAATGTTATAAAACGATTTTGCGTGGACGAAAACCCCAGGTTGGAATTTTTCACGGCATAATTCGAAAAATTCTTCCGCTATCGTATTCGCTGGAGGTTTTTCCCGAAGCGCGAACGAGTGGTTTTATATGCTTTCCGTCAGATGGCATAGCAATCTTGGCGTAACGCGACCAACTTTTATCAAAAATTCGGATCTTCTACCACTTATTCCGAAAATATGAGTTTCATTGGTCTAGTTTGAGTAAGAAAAATATTGCAGAGTATAAAACTCTGCAGATTTAGGACATCGGTCCGCTTTTTGTTTAATTAATTAAAATTTAAACAAATTATGAGGTAAAACATCTTATCAGCACTTGCAAAAAAGTTACATTATGAAGTTCTGCAAAATATACGTCTTTGCGACTTAAAAAAGTATTTAATTACGAATTTTAAAAGTAGGCGGTAAAAATGGCCGCCGCCGTCCTTCTAGGTAGGGCGAAACTCCCGTCCTCCTAGTGTTAAACAAATATTTCCCCCTTAACTGTTTTAAACAATCTGAGATATTTAAGTTAATAATGTATAGTTTAATGTGCATTACATGAGGCTCACTCATTCATAGATATGTTGCATCAAAATCATCCACAATAACATGCACAGTTACACCTTAACAGGCGTGCAGATTTGAAGGTTTCAAGAAAATGAATTATTGTTAGAATTTTACTCACCATAAAATGTGTTACCAAGTATCTTGGCCTTTTATGTTAGCCAAGAATCTTTCGGTTTGGCCTTCCTTTCCACCAGGCTTTTTATAGGCTCCCATTCCTTGCTATCGGGCCACCGGCATTCGCCATTACTGTACCAACACAATGGTACAACAGCAGGCCTTGTTCAACTAAAAAGTGAACAATAATCCACATAGTTTTACTGGAATGGAGTATCAATATTTAATAACTTATAGCATTCATTTCAATCATCATCTTTGAGTAAATCACATATATAGGTTATTTAAAAGAATTCAATTGAGATAAATACATACTATGCAGCTGTTATGATCCAACTTCTGGCAAAATGTCAAGCAGTCAGGCTTAATTAAGTAGGCACGCAACAGAATCAAATGATTTGAATATAGTTAAAACTATAGTTGCAAATAGCAATCGCAGAATTTGACATAAAATTACACATTCAACAACTCTTTAGGTGAGAATACATTTCATTCGAAGTTTCATTTAGTTGGAATTCCGAGAAGTTAATACGACTGGTGGTGGCCTTTACTTTTCAAAAAACCTATTTTAAATACACAGGGATATTTGCAACGAAATATATCAAATCTAAACGCAAACACGACAACGAATAACTGATACAAATACGTTAGATTGAAGGTAGCACTGTACATCGATAACTAAATCGTCGCAATCGCAGAACTTTACATAAAATTACACATTGAACAACTCTTTAGGTGAAAATGTATTTCATTCGAACAATGTCACAGAAATGTGCACTGGAATTAGCTTAGCTTAGCTGGAATTCCGAGAAGTTAATTCGACACGTAGTGGCCTGTACTTTCCAAAAAGCTTATTTTAAATACTAACGGTTATTCGTAACGAAATATAGCAAATCTTAATGCAAAAACAAGATATAAACAGATTTTGACTAAATAAAGCATAATTCACAGGTAATGTGAATCCAACAAGGATGATCAGCAACGCTGGTCCAACGCAGCAACGCTGGATAAGAAGATCCTCCTTAGACTGAATATAATATTTAGTAGCGAAACTGTGCTTAACGCAAGGGATCGAAAGAGCAAATGAAAGTCCTAAGAGGACTAAATGAAAAATATGAAATGAAAACAATATGAATGGTATATGAAACAAGGAATGGAGAGGATATGAAAATGAGTAATGGAAGTCCCAAAAAGAACTGTCGTGAACGTGATAATGAAAGACTGAAGTAGCGAGGATAAATGCACAAGCGAAGGGTTATCATACCTAAGGTAGAGTAACGAGAGCACATGCATCATGGAGGTTCCTCGTCGAATTCTGGCTAGTTACATTAGCGCTGCGTATCGGTAAACGACGAAATGGAGGTTAGACGGCAGTCATTATTCTTTCACGAAACTCAAGTGAATTTTACCTAATTTTTACAATTAAAAGTCGTCACGATGCATTTTAGAAAGGAGAATATTTACCCTGACCTAGCGAAATAAAAGAAAAATCTTACTTAAAAATTAATTTTCTAGAGCTCAATATCGAATGAAACATACACAGAAGTTCGTGGTTCTCCATAAATATTACATGAATATTCCAAGGATATCCTCGTTTGGATATTGTGTTACAATATCTATAGAATATCCATAGAATGTTACAGATTCGACCTAACGTCTCTGGGATATTGGTAACCACATCTGGATATCCATACAACATTGTCTGCTACTTGGATTATATTTACGATTTATGCGAATACTGGAGAAATAAAATCATTCATAGCCTTGACCATATAAATATCAATATTGTCTGCTCCAGTAGATCTTTTAATTTTCATTTCTCTTATAACCCAGTTTATTTCTTTGTAATCAGTGGGAAATAAAAATAGTGATTGGATCCCTTGATTCAATTTTTCTATAAATATATTATATGGTATATTTACGTTATTTTGTTGTTATACTTCATCCCATGCGCAACGATATAAATATTATTTTAAACGAGAAAAGTTGACCCAGTTGACCTTAGTCTTGAAGTCCACGTCCATCTTTCTACAATATTTTTTAATCTCCAATTTCAAATCACATTTAGTTAAATGGTGGTCGGTAAGGCCTAAGTCCACTGCTTGTGCTGAACACTCAATATTATCTCTAGACCTGAGAAACGCATGATCTATGCATGATTCACTTATATTTGTTATCCTTGTTACAGTATGGATTATTTTTTCTAAGTCCGAACTCGACATTAAAATTTGGTATTCATCAACAAAATCTGTTTGTTGAAGTGCACATAAATTCATATCACCGATCATAAGTAAATTTCTTTCCGTTGAAATGTCTAACGATATTTTAATATCTGTTATGAACGTTCTAACGGGTAAGTAATGAATTCTATAGATAGCAATTAAGGCTAATGAGACTTTAGAATTCAATTCAACAATTAGTTTGACTAAGTCAGCAGAAGAAAAGCCAAGCAGATTGCAGTATGTAAAAGAATAGGTCTTCGCAAGAAATACAATAACCCCTCCAGCTCGATAATTATAATTGCACATAACTGCTTGATAATAAATAGAAAGCTGGTAACTGGATGCTTCAAATTCAAATATCCAAATTTCGGAGAGAATGATGATTTGTGGTTTATATGTTTGACTCTCTAAATATAGCGTGAAATTATTAAAATGTTTCCGTAGACTTCTTATATTTTGATGAATGACACTGAATTTTATTATAGAATCGCTATTTGAATTTACTTTTACATGAACCTCATTCATGTTTAGCTTTATTTAATTTACTAAGCAGTACAACCATAGTGGGAATGGAAGTAGAATTCTCAATATACAGTCAATTAAAGACATATAACTAAAGTGAAAATTGCAACACATTGCAAGATACAATATGAACAAGTATGAAATAGTATAACTATAATAGAAGAATAATAAACAAGTATCACGAATAAACAAAAATGCGATACAAAACATTTTTATGCACCTTAATAACTTCATTGGCAGAATTAATCAAATAATCATGTGTGAAACTCTTCATCTTATAAAACTATAATAATAATTTACCTAAGTCTTCCACACAGGTGAGCACTAAAATCGGCTGCTTTTCGGCTTTCCTCGTTAAAATTCTCCCATTATGCATCCAAAGATAAGCGTAGTGCTTAGCATTCTTTACTCTCTTGCTGCATTGATTAACCTTCGACGGCCGGGGTAAGCGCTTCATTGATGTACACAGGTGAGTCAGACTGTGTAGTAGGATCTAATGACAAATGGCGAAGAGAAATATTCTTCTTCACCCTACGTTTTGCCAACAAACTTTCCTTGATATTTTGACTAAAGTAACGCACCGCTATTCCCACATTGGTCCAGAATCCAGAGAGAAACTTTATATTTTCTACCGAATGAATAATATGAAGTTGAAAGGAAGGGTTTTCTGCGTTCGAACTGGTATCTTAGAGTTTGTTCTAAAGGTGGATAGATAGTTAAACTCTCGCAAAGAAGTCTGAATTAGGCCAAATTTATTCTAGATCTTTCACTCTTAACCATACAACTTATGAAATAAATAGAACGTACGTCACGAAAAATCGAGTGGGATCCCTAACACTAAGAAGAATATCATTCGAAATGAAAGTTAAAAGAATATTCGTTAGCACAACCCAGGAAAGGAAGTCAGTAAACTTCCTGGTTTGGCTCATTTGATTTTCTCGAGGGGCCATTAAAATCAGAGTTTTGCCGATTTTCCAGTCAGAGAAGAAATTCCAATGGACGTCCACATTCTACTTTACTTATATATAACGTACTGAGGAAGGCTGGAATCATTTTGCCAGAAGTGCTTTAGAAGCCAGCAAGCAAGCCAGAGGAGCATTGTGAGTAGAATTAACTTCCAATTTGTTTGTAAAATATCCCTGAATTTGTGTTCCTAGTTATGTAATCTCCTTCAATTTACGAGGAAAATCGGTAAAATCAATTAATATCAACACCGAATATACAATAGGAAAAAAATGAATCAGACGGAAGAAATTCGACTGCGAAAGAGGAAGAAATCGTTGGCAGTAACATTAAATGAAGCTTGGGAAAGAGAAAACTTTTTAGAGGTAAGAGTTGACTTGCTTGACTAAAAATTCTATGTAAGTGCACCAGAAATTACTTCAAATCGGTGATGTTTTTCCAAACAGGTTCTCCCTCAGCCAGTCGGTTACTTCAAGGATCCTCTCAGAAACTCCGACATAAAGAAGCAAACCTGTTTGAGTTACCTTACGGACCGTTTCTAAAGAGTGGTTTCCCCGGACATAGAAGATTTACTGATGGAAAATAATTGCAATTTGGTCCGATCTACTTTAGCATTAAACCGATGGATGGGTTGCCCAGGCCAGCGAGAACAAAGAGAGAGTGGACATTTCTTGTTGGACATCGAGATATCATGGAGTTCACTATAGAGGTAATCTTATTCTTAATAGATTTAAGTATCGAGTAACTCTTCAAACGATTTATCAAATTAATGTCATCCAAATGCTAGTGAATTTCCGTGCGTGTATACCGAGCACAAAATGTTGTCGCGTTTTTAGACTCTAATTCCAGCTCTTTCCAAAGTACATACTAATACTCTTCAACCTTTGCTTTTGCTACTCTCGCCACTTCATTATCAGTATTTTTGGTAATATTAGGGAACTGCTACGAATAGTCCCCCATTACGACATTATAATTTACTTAAATATGTTGGACAATTTCACAACCACTGTAAGATACGTATCAACAGGTAAGAAAGAACAATATAAGAATTTACTTCAAACTGGGAATGAGCTTTAATTTTAAATACCAAGAATTTTATCTCTCTTAAGACAGAATGAAATATTTCAAATTATGAAGGGTTTTACAATACATTGATATAGAAAGTATAAGAAGGAATACTACCCTAGTAGCACAATTTGTGATCGCAACATGCTTGAAACATTTCAGTGAAACATTTTAGGAATTTTTAAAATGCGCGTAGCACATTTTGGGTATGAAATTTTTGCCGGGTAAAAATGTGCCAGAAATGTGCAGTCAACATTTCGGTTAAAATGGCTCGAAAATATGCTATACACATTTTAATGTAAATCTTTCGAGCGCTCATTATATTCCAGATAATACTGAGTTTTTCACAAAATAATCAACGAAAACACGGGATATTATACATGGTTTCAAATACAATAAGGTTCTCATTAGTAAAAGAAATCAATGGCTACGTAATAATCGTATGTTAATGAAGTATAATTTGAAATTTATTTTACATATATGCATAATATACCTCCAGTTTTCGTTGATTAATTTGCAAAATACCAGGTTACATTGGAAATTTATCAAGTCTTCATTAGCCCTTTTTTTTAATTAAACTAGGTAACTATGAATTCTCTTTTCAGCTGAATGATGCATTATTAACAATAATACTTTTCGATCACACATCAAATTTCCCAACGGACAAACAAACAAACGTTTTCATAATCCCTTACTTTTAATTAAACAGCTACCCACATAGCAGAATCACATCTCAGAGATATCTCGAATGTCTAACAAGATGTCTTGGAGATGCCTCAGTGACCTTTCGTGACATCTCCAAGGTATTTGAAAACACGATGAATATTGATTAAAGGAAACATTCTAAATCACTTATCAGCTGAATGACTATATTATTAATAATACTCGATCAAACATTTCACACACATCACATTCCATCACTCTCTTCAGCAGGAAAACGAAGTAAAAACAGGAGATTAAGCTATGGTATTTTTTGTTTATTAAAACAAAAACATATTCAACAAAAATTGTCACAAATCACGCGAGCTGTCAAACGTCACGAAAACAACTACATTCAGAAAATTTTAAAATTATATACATGCTATTTTATAGTTTAACACGAATACACACATCGAATCGCAAAACGTTCCCACTATTCACACAAACCGCCAAACAGCACTTAAATTGTTAGACCACACGATTTTTACACAAATTCGATTTTCAAACATTGACATCTATATCTTATTCCTTATTGATATGAAAATTCTCACTTCCAATAAGGAAATTACGGGTATACACTAAAATAAGTGAAGCCAAGCTTGGCGAACGACGCTAACGACATCAACTGCCATAGAGGAAACACGCCACCACAATTCGTTCTTCAACTATTATAGCTAGCTGCATGCGTTAGGCACGGTTTTAAATTCACCCATCTGATGATTTATGCACTGCGTTTACCAAGCGATCTCTGCTCGATCTGGTGGCAGCTCGTACCGGCAATGTAGGACCGATCTCATAGGACCGACGAGTTTATCTACACGAGCTTAACATATCGATATTTGCGATATTCACGTATCGACTGCAAACCATCGAGAATTTGGCGCATCGAGATTTGAAGGCCGCCATTGTGCTTCTTCGTGGTGTTATTTATTTAATAAGCAGAAGTGTCCGTTGATTCTCAACGGGGATGTTAAATTTCATAAATAGCAGTGTAACAACCTTGATCGTAAGAAATACTTCATAATTGTTGATAGATAGGAAATACCAGACATTCTAATTCAATATACTAAAGCCCGTCATACACGGTACAATCTAAAATAAAATATTGTCGACAATATTTGATTTTTCACTTCATCTCCGAGAGCCCTCATAAACGATACAATCTAAAATAAAATATTCTGTTTTTTAAATCCAACATGGCGGATCTGCGAAACCTGATTCTCGCTAGAATTAAAGGGAAGGATCTCGGCTTCAGTACGCAGGGAAGGGCTGAACAAAGAAGATTTTTCATAGAATATAATGTTAATTGTGTGGTGGTTGGCCACCTAAAACAAAACGGGATATAAACAGTTTCACATATGTAAATAGATACAAAACTCGCTCACTTACAATGGAAATGAATCTCTCGGTCTGACTCCTCGAACAAACCATCCTGGAATAATCCACAAACAAAGAAAATATCACAATTTTAAGGATCTTTAATCAATGATTATAACTCTATGATTATTGCTTAAAATTTTTTTGAAGTTTGTTCTATTACGTCAGCTGCGAGCGTATACAAACACGCCTTTAGGTTGCGTGTTGTTTGCCTTAATTCCCTGCAATACCAATGGAATTTAAATTTAAATGTTAGTAACAATAAAAGAAACACAATTACGGCTTGTAGTTTAATTTATTGTTTGTTTCAATTCAATGTTACTTTAATTGTTCATGTTATTATTAAATCAAATTAATGCTAATATAAATGAGACTTGATATTCATGAGGTATAAGATATATTGCATTTGGAATTGATTTCATTTTTGTGAAGATACGCGTATTTTCCGTTGACACAAATAGTGCTTGTTAACTATTATAATAGAGTATTCGTTTATTTGGTTGCAGGAATCACGTTTGTATATATTGCTGCCTTTCGGATGATTTCGACGACAAAATTTTCCCTGTTTTTATAACGTAAACATACATCGTTTGAAGTTTTATCTACAAAGCCGAAAATATTAATCTACATTATATAAGGTGATATTATTCATAAAAATATATAGCTTCAATCAATTCAATTTCAAAAGTTAACGTATGGTTTTATTGCCATAAAATTTCGGCTCTTCTTCTCAATTCATTTCTTATGAGCCTATCTTTCGCATTGATTCGTAGGAGAGCTGAGTCCAACAATCACCTTTGTCGTTAGGGAATTGTTTATGCCCACAGAATTTTCACCATTTTTGTCTGAATTCTCTCAATTTCGACTCGAATGCGATATTCTACGACCAAAACAAGAATATTTATTCAATTTTCTTTCTTTTGGTATTAATCTCGATTTGGTACGACCATTATTTCTGATCTAATTCTTCAAAATAAAAAATGCCTGATATCGATCAAAATGAACTTTGTGTGTATTTCTTATGAGAGACGATTATACTGGTCCAGAGTCAAACTAAGGATATTTGGACATAGATTTTAGCTCTCTGCACTCTTTCTCCATATGAACTTTAACTATGCCAAATCTCAAACTCCTCCGTTCGCGCAATATCCTTAAAAAGGGATCCAAAGTTTTCTCTTCACGTATTAATATGTAGATACTCTTAAATAACGTGTAAAACTAAACTAAACTAAAGTAACTAATCTAGTAACTTCTAAAGTAAACGGGTATGAGTTTTTAAAAGAACTTTTTCCACTCAAGAAATCTAGAAAGCAGCAATTTCAAAAGGTAAACAAGGCAATTGGGAAGTTAAAAGAGCGCGTCAGACAGTGTTGCAAGTGGCGGAAATCGACCGTGGCCAATTGGAAATCCTGATACATCAACCATGACATCCTCAAACTCACCAAGTTCAACTTCCTGACACCTAGGTGACAGGATAGTCTAAATTGTGAAAATGGCCGATTCACAATATTTTTGGAATAGAACAAGTTCGAAAATCTGAGAGATTCTCAAAAATCAGCCAATCAGGAAGAAGAAGGCGGCCATGACACACAATATTTTATTTTAGATTGTACCGTGTATGACGGGCTTAAGAAATATAAGTTACAATGAAGTCTACAAAGCCGCATCAACTCAATATTCAATATACTCTGATGAAAAATATCTTCAACTGAGACGATATAAATATATATTCTAAGATCACATTAGGATAAGCAGGACCACGTTTAAAGTACATCTTCATACAGGTACAAGAGGACAAATGAATCAAGCATTAAACGTAAATGACAGAAATAAATACATTTCACTCAAATAAACAAAGATGAATATTCTATACGGGAAGTAAATGTATTTTGGAGCTGACTGGTATCTCAATCTTAAAATATGTAACATAAACACGAACCACAAAATAGAAACAAAGATTCAACACCAATAATAGAAGGATAGTAAATGAATATGGAGTGGAAGCACTTAAAAACAACGAATAAATCCATTTTTGCAAGGGAATGAGTTTCTTTACACATGGTAATTTAGACAAAATTTTAGTATATTTTATCAATATTCTCGCAATTTCGAATCGCAAACGATATTCAACGGCCAAAGTAAGAATCTTTATTCAATTTCCCTTCTTTTGATGATAGCGCCAGGAGTTATTGCGATTGTATTTGTTTTCGTACGCTGACAAAAGAGAAGCGGAGTCCGCAAGAACACCGAGGCGACCGATGTCGTCACAGGGGTAGCATAACCTATCTCCCTCTAGCGACCAAAAGTGAAGCCAGGGGTAAAGCGGCAAATTGCGCATTTCGCCATGCTGGTGAGAACTTTTCGTACCTCCCTATACTAATACATTGTTTTTTCGTGATTTTGCGGCTTTGATACAGAGTTATCAAGGTTTGATTGAGTGATTCGAACGTTTTGGAACACAAAACGTTGTTTGAGCAATGTGATACACGAAGTAATTTTGTTATTTTCGAGTTTCTAAAGGTTTAATAGGTAAATAAGCAGGGGCTTGTTTCTGCCGTCAATATGACCAATTGCAGTGCATTTGGCTGTAAGAACAGATTCGTCATTTTGACAACTTTTACTGCATTGAGCCCCAATTATGAATTAGAACAAACATTTGCAGAAGCGGAAAATCTCTAATTACCCTAATGAGCTATTATAATGTATGATAGAGTAGCTTTATCTCATTGCGGTAAACGATTATTAAGGAATTTTTATGCCATACTTGGTATTGATCGATTAAAAACTAAGTCGGATTAATGCATTATAATATACATAAAATTAACATTTTAATAATCAACGAGGTTTTAATACAGTTTGCGGAAGTTTGGCAGATGATTCGTTTTTTATATTGCTGTAGCAGACGACACCGGCATCCGAGAAGTTTACATTGCAGGCATGTTTTATTTTCCATAATGAAAAGAATCAAGAGGACTTAGAGAAAAAAATCGAACATGATCGTTAAGTAAAAGGTTCATTTAAACTATCTGCGTCCATGTCATAGGATAGACAAGCTCCTGAGTCCCGTATGAGAGGAAAATAAAACCCCAAAAATACATGTAGTTAAAGGGGAGCTGGCGAAAAGTTCTCACCAGTGCTCTGCGGGTTGCGTTTTTTTTGGCTTCACTTTCCCAACATTTGACTCGCCCTGTGGATGTCGTGCTGAACCTGGTCCACCTTTTTTGCCGGGTTGAGTTCAGCTCACTTTTAGCCATTCTAGCCCGCGCTGTTCAGCGCGTTTCTGTTTACCAACTCGAACTGACTTGGCAGCACCGATCTGAGATCGCTTGGTAAACGCAGTGCATCTGTGCATCATGTCTGCATCGATGATCTTTGTCTGATTACTTCGATTCGATTATCAATTCTTGATGAGTTTAAGAACAGTCCGCTGGTTTTTCTTCTGTTTGACAAGACGGCTACTGTTACATTTAAAACTTGTTCCATCTCCATAATTCTTTAACCTCGAGTTGAATTCAACAGATCTGTCGAAACGTAAATCATTGCATCGTTTTTGTTCATCGATTGTTGCATTATAAATACGTTATATTTCCCATTGTAAGTTGATATTTACTGGCTTTTATGAGGTTATTGATATTAACATTTGAATGATCCGCTACTGTCATCAGAACCATATATTATATATTGATTCTTCATCGCGAATTAATTATCTCCATGAAAGCGATGGACATCGGTGGAAAGCATCGTAAATCCATCGGTGAATAAAGAAACGGTTGATGAATCCATCGATTACTTTAAAAACGGATTGATGGATTTACGATTACATCGATCCACCAACTTCAGTGCCTTTAGCCTCTCCACTAATGAACATGAGTGAAAGTTTGCCGGAAATTACCTATTCAAAAATGGCTACTCGACTTCAGACTGGTTCTCTTAACAAGAATAAGTGACTAATAAGTGAGTCCTGTAATACCTCAAATGTTCCTTCCAGTGACACTAAACCTGATTCTTTATTAATCAATCTCTTGCACATTAATATTCAGTGCCTGAGAAAGAAATGTCTTGAGCTCGAAGTGCTTGCTAGTGCGAATAACGCTGATATTATCTGCATATGTGAACATTGGCTGGTTCATGATGAATGTAAGGTATTATCTATCCCTGGATTTAAAATTGCCGATTTCTTCTGTCGCTCTAACTATAAAAATGGTGGCGTTTTGATCGCTGTAAAAAACTATCTTAATTTTGCTTCTGTTGATTTTGTCATTACTGACCTATTAGAGGAAACTGTTTTTGAATGTTGTGCCACTCGCCTCATCACTGAAAAGTTTTTTTTATTATATTTTCTCCATCTACCGATCTCCATCATCAAATTTCAATGTCTTTCTTCACAAATTAAATATTTTATTAGATCGTGCTTTTAGTACAATCCATCATTCTTCTAAGATTATCATATGTGGTGATTTTAACATTAATCTCCTTATTAATTCCAATTATAAAGATGACTTTTTGAATCTTCTACTCTCCTATGGTATTGAGTCAACCAATTTTGAACCCACCAGGATCTCAAGATACTCTAAATCTTCGTTGGATACTGTCCTCTCTAACATTCATTCTTCCCTTATTTGTACTGATGTTCTAAACTCGGATATCTCTGATCATTTTCCTTTAATTTCTCACATTAATATTGATCTTAATCTTCAGCCTCTCATTATATTGAAACGCTTTTTTTCTCAAAGCAACGAACACACTTTTCTCTATCTTCTCAGAAGCGAAACTTGGAAGAATGTTTACAATACTACTAGTTTTGATAAGTCCTTCTACAAGTTTTATAATAAATTTCTTTATATCTTTAATGTTGCATACCCATTAACATCTAAGGTTGGACGCACTTCTAATGGAACTTCTAAAAATAATAATTGGATCACTAATGAAATCAAGATCTATTCTATTTTTCTTAAGGACCTTGCTTTTCAAGTCAAAACTTCTAATGATCCCACTCTTAGTTCCACATACAAACGGTTTAGATTTCAGTATAGAAATATGCTTAAGAAGGCTAAACTGAGTCACAATAATCAACGATTGATCTTAGCCAAAAATAAATCTAAGGAAGCATGGAAAATCATCAAGAGCACTAGTGAATTCAACTCTAAAACTGAACTTCTTTTAACTGATCATAACACTGGCGAAATTGTTTCTGATCCAGCATTGCTTGCTACTTTTTTAAATAACCATTTCTCTTCACTCTCGACTCCTTCTAACTTCTCTGCTTCTTATTCCAGAAATTTTGCCTTAAATATTCCAAATTCCTGTTATCTCTTTCCATGTGATGAGTATGAGCTTAGATCGGTGGTTTCTAGTTTGTCCAACTCTTGCTCTGGTGATGACGATATTCCTGGTCACATTGTAAAGCTCGCCTATGATTTCATCAGGGAACCCTTACTCTATCTCATTAATCAGTCCTTGCTTTTAGGAGTTTTTCCTTCATCTTTAAAACACTCAAAAGTTATCCCTCTGTATAAAAATAAAGGATCTAGATTGGATATTAATAACTATCGCCCTATTGCTATACAGAGTCACTTTTCAAAAATATTTGAAAAGATCTACTACTCACGCTTAGTCTCCTTTCTACAGTCTAACAATATTCTATCAGTTTTCCAACATGGCTTCATTAAAAATAAATCTACTACCTCAGCTATTCACGATGCAGTCGATTTTATATTTTCTTCTCTTGATAATGGCAAAAAAACTCTAGGACTTCTATTTGACTTCACTAAGGCTTTTGATTATGTCAATCATCATCTTCTTCTCTCTAAAGCTTTCCATCAAGGCATTAGAGGCGCTTCTTATAACTGGCTGAAATCTTTTCTGCTACATCGAACACAAAGTGTTTCTTTACTCTCTAATTGTACTAAATACAATTCTAATGCCAAAACTATTAATATTGGAGTTCCTCAGGGTTCCGTATTAGGACCACTATTATTTCTACTTTACATTAATGATTTACCTAATAAATTTAATGGACTCACTGGTGTACAGCCCATTCTTTTTGCAGATGACTCTCACATAATCATTTCTGCCGATTCCCAGCTTGATCTTTCAATTACTAGTGATCATATTTGTTATATAATGAATTCGTGGTGTAAAGAGAATTTCATTCATTTAAATTCTGATAAAACTCAGGCCCTTCAATATGCTCTTAGGAATTCTACGCTCATCAACCCTAACCTTTCAGTGAACAATAGTCCTATTAAAACTGTTTCTCAAGCTAAATATCTTGGTGTAATTCTGGATAGTAAATTATCATGGGGGCCTCATATTACTTACTTGCTTTCCAAATTAAACTCCCTTTGTTTTTTAGTAAGATCTCTTCGCTGCTCCGTCAATATCGACGTTTTACTGCAGTTGTATCACGGATCTTTTCAGTCCCACTTACTGTATGGATTATTATTTTGGGGCAATGCTACCAACAGCCATAAGGTTTTTGTTTTACAAAAACGTTGCGTCAGGATTATTGCAGGAGCACATCCCTGTGCTCCTTCCCTACCAATTTTTAAAGCTTTTCAAATTCTTCCTCTTCCTTGCCTTTATATTTTCTCAGTTGTTTCTTTTATCCACTCTAACATTTCTCTGTTCCCTACTAATTCCGTTCTTCACAACCATTTTACTAGATCCAGCACTCATCTTCATCTCGCATATCACAGAAAAAAAATCTCTTTTTGCGGTCCCAAGTCCATTGGTTTCCGTCTCTATAACAAATTGCCCATAATTTGTAAAAATTCTACTTCCTTATCTATGTTTAAATCAAGGGTTAGAAGTTTTCTTCTTAATAAAATGTATTATAATTTTTATGACTTTTTGAATGATGTTATTTAGTCTTGAGATTCATATTGTTGATAACTGCTGTGCATGCAATGCCTTTGATTTTCCTTTTGTACTCCATTTTTTTTGTATTTTAAATTGTACTTGACTTGTTCTATATCATTTATATGATCTTTGAATGAAATAAAATTGAATTGAATTGAATTGAATTGAATCGATGAATTTTAAAAAGTGCCTATTGCTGAATAAGAATTTTTATTGAATTTCCTTTCTTTAAGCCCTTGTCTCTATTACAAACGACCACTTTCTAATTTTAGTTGTCAAAAGGAAAGAAAAGCTGCATTAAATCAAAAATTTTTATAATTATTAGTTATAGAAGGAAGTGGAATGAAATTTTGCACAAACATGCTTGTAACATGTTCAGAAAAACCTGCGCTCTAAAATCCCCTTAAAACATTTTTAGCACATGCTCACGTTGTGATTCTGAAACATTTTAGCTAAAATGACTAAAATTCCCTGAGCACATGCTCAGCATCTTCTGTGCTACTAGGGTACCTTAATGATTACCGGGATGATATTCTAATTAGGTAATAACCTAGCTAAAATATTTCTATGATTAATTCAAAGATTCACATGCACATTAATAATAGCTGTGCATATTATTAACTGGTGAGCCTTAAATTACTGAGATTCTAAAAATTGATCAAAATTTAGAATTAAAGAACTTTGGTCTTCTAAATTTCTATGGTATATTAGTTGTTCTATATTAAATCCAATGTCCTTTATATCCTTAACTTTTATGTCATAGTATCAACTTTGTAAACTAATTTATAAACTTGTATATTTTGGGGAATTAAATCATTAATTTTATTCAGCAGTATTGCTTGATTAGCATGGTATTGAACTTCAACAAAATATTAACATAATATTTCATTATCAATGCAATAACCAATGTTTTACCAATAAGCTAAAACGTATTCACCATAATTCATACAATACAGTTTTTGGTGTAGTTTATTATTAAATGAATGTTTAAAATATCTTATAAAAACTATAATCATAAAAGTAAAAAATGTAGTAGCAAATGAAAACTGTAAAATATTAAAATTCTCATTAAAATAACTAATGTTATATTTTGATTAGAGATTCTTTAAATCCCAAGTTCTGTTCTGAAAATTAATTTTATGATATGCAACAAATAAATTTAACAAAAGCCTAATGGAAAGATTATGTTGAATTTCATGTTGTCAAAACCAGAAATGACCATAAATTTGGTATTTGAATTTCAATAGAACACAGAATGAAATGAGCAGAAACATAATGCCAACTGTTTCCGGTGATAAAAATTATTATAACATTATAAACAACTTCAATAATATTAGTATGATTTAACATGCACTGAGAGAAGTTTTTTTTCTTTCAGGGGAGCTGAGACTGTAATTGGAAATAGTAAATCTTGTTACACTTGTTTAAATGGAGACCTGCATAGAGAATTGAACCTAATAAAGTTGGAGGTAACTATCAGAAATGTGCGGTGGAAACTTATGAATAATAAATCTTTTTTCATTTCATTAACCAAAGATTAATAATTAAGAGATTTTTAATTGAAATGTAATCATGATACAGTGCAAGTAGCTTATGTGTATTCAAGTTAAATTATAAATACTGAATAATGTAGGTTCTTTCCTCTACTTCCACATACTTTGTTGACAGCAGTATTAGTGGTACTTTCTTTATTTTTTTAAATTGAAACATCTGTCATTGTTAAATGCTAGTCATTAATATTTAAAATCAATACATACATTATAAGGAAATTCTTATCCTAAATCAATGTTTATTATGAATCCTAGCTATTTGGAATGAGTTTTATAAAAGTCAAACGTAAAAACAGACATGTCTTACTTTAATCTTTAACTTAATTAACTAATAAAATATAATATTTTTTGTTTTGGTATTTAGAAAAAACATGATTTTGATTATTTTGCCAAAACTTTCATATAAAATTTGTGAATTAAAGGTATGTAAACATACTTTTGACAATTCAATATTTAACCCTTAAGATGCGGGTGTATTTTTCTTTCTCGACAGTCGTGTGCGGGAGGCAAGTTAGAGAAACGGTCCCTTCTCCTGGTGGGTCAGACTAGTTGCAGCAGGCAGAAAACCCCTATAATCTGGGTAGACCTTTTTCCGATGCCCGCGTTCAGCGGTTATAGTTCAAGACTTTTGGTTGTTCCTCTGACGTGGAAGCAATTGCCAATGATTTAATTGTCTTATTTTTTCCCTTGCTTTTAGCTGATTAATTTGATACCAAACAGTTAGTAGATACATTGATTTTTAACGAGTGAGGAAATATGAAATTACGAGTGCACTACGAATCTTGGAATTACGCAGAGGCCGGAAAACCCCGGCGAAGGGTTTTCCACATTTAGGACAATGCAAACGATTTTGTGAGGGTGCGTATAATTCACAGGCACCACCATAAAATTGAGAAAGGCCAAGCATGGGCAAGGAAGAGCAGGTCAAACGTTTTAAAACGTTTTTCCCGCAGTTCTCGCATTCTGACAGGAAAACGTTTTTAAACGTTTCCCGCAGTTTAAGGGTTAATCTATTTTGCATTTAAATATATGTTTCAATAAATACATTTGTAAAATTTTATGATGTGCTGTTGAAAGATAATTTCTTAATGACCCATCATTAAAGTTAAGATGTTAACTAGTTCTTAGAAAATTAATAATAATAAAATTTTTGCAGGGAATACTGGATTATAAAGTTATGAAAAAGTTAGTTCAAAACAAACAAACAGAAGAAATCAATGCTGATGGTATGGAAGGTCTGGATACACGTCCTTCCGGTCCATATGCTGCCATTCCTCATCCAGAGGACAAGATATTCAACTAATAATCCAGATTGTTTGAAAATAACTTGCAGGTTGGGAATAATTTATACACTAAGTAGACTGACTTGAAGTATGTACTAAGCACTGGAAGAACTTGAAAAACAAAGAATACCTTATGTTTTCCTGGAGAATCAATCCCA
The DNA here is from genome assembly GCA_947579665.1 of Sympetrum striolatum. Classification (NCBI taxonomy): domain Eukaryota; kingdom Metazoa; phylum Arthropoda; class Insecta; order Odonata; family Libellulidae; genus Sympetrum; species Sympetrum striolatum. The sequence goes on along the minus strand of OX388351.1, from coordinate 38,696,031 downwards.
AAAATTATTGTATGTTTACTATTTTTCATCCTCAGTCCTTCAATTGAAATTAATCAAAACTATGTTAAGTTTAAAGTGGTGCTTTCTATTTGCACAGCTGCTCCAATTAGGACCTGGAAGATGAGTCTAGCATTTTTGAAAAGTCTAATCATTTTTAGGGTATCAGAATTTAACAATAATGGAAATAATAAATCTTTAAGAATTTAAATTCTCTGGCTAACAAAGACACCGGAACACCAATTAACAATTTATACTTCACACAAAGCTAAAAAATTTCTTTTCGAAGCACAACCATAATTTGCTAATTTTTCTCATAAGCTAGAGTGAACAGTATCCAACATACTTAAGTAAATTATAATATCGCAATGGGTGACTATTCGTAGCAGCTCCCTAATATTACCAAAAATACTGATAATGAAGTGGCGAGTGTAGCAAAAGCAAAGGTTGAAGAGTATTAGTACTTTGGTAAGAGCTGGAATTAGAGGCGAAAAACGCGACAACATTCTGTGCTCGTATACACACACGGATATTTACTAACTTTTGAATGATATTAATTTGATAAATCGTTTGAAGAGTTACTCGATACTTAAGTATATTAAGAATAAGATTACCTCTATAGTGAACTCCATGATATCTCGTTGTCCAACAAGAAATGTTCTCTCTCTCTTTGTTCTCGCTGGCCTGAGCAACCCTTCCATCGGTTTAATGCTAAAGCAGGTTGGACCAAATTGCAATTATTTTTCATCAGTGAATCTTCTATGTCCAGGGAGAACACTCTTTGGAAACGGTCCATAAGGTAACTCAAACTGGTTTGCTTCTTTATGTCGGAGTTTCTGAGAGGATCCTTGAAGTAACCGACTGGCTGAGGGAAAACCTGTTTGGAAAAACATCATCGAGTTGAAATGATTTCTGGTGCTCTTACATAGAATTTTTAGTGAATCAAGTCAACTCTTACCTCTAAAAAGTTTTCTATTTCCCAAACCTCATTTAATGTTACTGCCAACAATTCCTTCCTCTTCTGCAATCTCTTTTCTTCCGTCCGATTCATATTTTTCCAATTGTATATTTGGTGTTGATTAATTGATTTTACAGATTTTCCATCAAAATTGAAAGCGATTACATAACCAGGAACACAAATTCTGGGATAATTTTAAAAACAAATTGGAAGTTTATTCTACACACAATGTTTCACTGGATTTCTTGTTGGCATCTGCAGCACTCCTGAAAAAATGATTTTAACCTTCCTCATTACATTATATGTACCTAAAGTAGAATGTGGACGTCCATTGGAATTTCTTCTCTGACTGTAAAAGCAACAAAGCTCCGATTTTAATGACCCCCCAAAAAAATCAAATGAGCTGAACCAGGACATTTTCTGATTTCGTTTCCTGGGTTGTGCTAACAAATCTTCTTTTAACCTTCATTTCGAATGATATTATAATTCTTAGTGTTAGGTATCCCACTGGATTTCTCGAAACGAACGTTCAATTTATTTCTTCAGTCCGACCTGATTCTAACTTCTTTGTGAGAGTGTAACTATCTCTCCACCTTTAAGATAGAGAACAAACACTAAGATATCAGTTTGACTGCAGAAAACCCTTCTATAAACCCTTCCTGAATATTAATGTAAATGTTATTCTTCATATGTCCAGTTCAAACATAGCATATTCATTATTTGTGATATACTTTCCCTGGAGAATTTTTGATTACTTCTCTTATGTTTTTCATTCAGCTATCAGAAATAGAAAAGTCATTACAGTGATTACTGAGTTACTAAGAATGGCACAATGTAAAATTTTTATTTTGCTACAAAATATAATTTTTCCCCACCTTAATCAAGGAGACGAAGGAAATTTGTAACATTAATTTAGATACACCAATTGTGACCTAGAATACGCGAAATCTTTGTCCGTCCAGAATTAAGAGGAAAAATACCAATTCTAAATTTAAAACAAACAAGATTAGTTGGGATTGATATAAATATTGAAGTGAATTATTTACAGTTAGATTATTATTATTTTTTTAATATGTTAATCAATGTGCCTATGTTCCTTTTGATTTTTTTAATCTTCCTTGTATCACAATTTTCACACCCTCTTGAAAAAATTGTAATTTGTTTCCCAGTGTAATTTTTTTTTCCAACTAGATGTAAAAAATATCACTAAAGAAATGAATATGGAATAAGTGCATATATTTGCTGTTCATTTTGTTACTATCCACCCCTGTATGGTTTGAATTACTGCTGTTGCTATTTACCCTGACCAGCAGGTGAATAGCAACACCATACAAAATTAGCATTGGTGGTGTTATATTTCATATCAACAAATTGCCATTTGGAGGTAAGGAAATACACATCTAGACATATTTAGATTAAAAAGAAATTATAGTTTTTTTTTAGCTGCAGTAGACAGTACCAAACTGAAAATGTTGCTATTCACCCCATTCTACAATATTCTGAATGAAGAAGAGGTTGATATCATGCAGTGATAAAATATTCTCAACAATATGATAACCTCAGTTGGAAAAGAAGAGCAGTGCCATTCATAGGAAATCAAAAAATAGTTATTAAGAATTAAGAAAGAGATATAATGAATCCTTTTGAATGATTATGCTAAGAAATAACCTTCAAAGAGAACTAATGCATTAAATAAAATTAATAATATCCATAAAAATTGAGGCATGCATGGGCGTCGCCAGGGGGGGGCAGGGGGGGGCAGCTGCCCCCCCCTGGAGACCCATTCGTATTTTGGTTGGGGATGTGTTGTAGAAACAATTTTTAGGCACGAGCGTATTTGAAAAGAATTAAGACCCAAAACAAAGTCAAGTGTTGGCACGTGTAAACACCAGTGATGGGAAAAGTACTTCCTAGTAGGAAATTCATTTATATCTCCAGCTCAGCACAAATATTTCAAGAATACTTTGCAGCAGAGTCAACAGCCATCCCCTTCCTTCTCAAAAGAAGAAAAGTTCGGTTTCAGGGTGAACAATGTAGTTAGAACTGCCTCTCAATGCGATCAGAGCGCGTAGTTATGCGATTATGTCCTCTCTCTCAAACTTCCTTGAGTATCGTCCGACAATCGCCCGCAGAAGACAAAGGATTCAGTTTTTTTCGTTTTCCCTTCAAAATGGACATTAGAAAGTTTTGCGGTGAGTATTTTGCAAATAGGCCCAAGCAGTGGCGCAGCGAGGGGGGGAAGTTTAGGGGTTCAAACCCCCCCCCAAGAGTCAAGGCCTATGACTAGCTCTGTGCTTTTTTCTGCTGAAGAGTACAAAACCCCAATCATTTGCTTGATAAATTCAGCGAAAGCTTTGCATGCCAGTAAATGGCTCCGATTACAGCTAAGTTGATGTTTTCGGTAGCAGAGCAGGCCTAGAGCCGACATCGATATCAATGGGACGCTACGAGTGTTCCGCACACAATGTTCAACGCATGCACTTCTTAACCATATCCTTTTGTTAGATGACTCACACCATTAGATAAGATTCCCATGAGAAGAATTCGAAAGTGCTGATTCATTTACTCCTAGCAAAAACATATGGGAAAATTCGAGAAGTTATTCGAAACTTACACCCTGAAAACAGAGATTAAGAATACGTTTGAGATACAAACAGGTTGATAAAACGCTCAGTTAGATCTGTTGCATGTGACTATTTTAAGGGTGTGAATCCAAAGCTAGGCTCGTGAATAGTGCATTTGAGAAATACCCAGGGAACAGTTCGAAGGAGAGTCAAGTTTGGATTTCATAAGATACAGATGGACATCCGAAAATTTTATCACAGTCCGCTAATAGCTCGAGGCCTCTATCGGGAAAACGTAAGTTAATGTCTATGTAGTTTTTTGTAAAATGACCATTATTAGTTGCATAAATTAGGATTGTATTATTTTAGGGCTGTTATCGGAGGGCACATCTCATGATGAGTTAAGCGACAATTCCGAAGGAACTGGTTCCTTTGTTAAGCATTCTGGACGATTAAAAGTCTGTACAGTAGACTCTTCATTACTCGGGATGATATAAAATATACTGATACTTATTTTATAATTACCCGTTAATTTGCTGTATAGTTACGAAAATAATTCAATAACCGGGTTTCTGTAGAAATTTGTAAAAGTATTGGAGCAATACTGTACAATTACAGTGAAAATTAATTTTGGATGATATCATTAATTATATACCATTTTGGAAGCAAATCAGTCAGCTGAAAGGTATTGTGCGCGTAAGTTACGCACATATTTATCGGAACTGTGACTTGATGACTTGAAATAAATTTCAGAAACGGTTAAAACTGTGACTTTAATTCTTCAGCTTCCTTTTCGATGCAGCCAATTTTTTCTCTTGTGATAGAATCCTACGAATCTCATATCTGGTTATGCAATGCCCATTCAAAATTTCAATTCGTGGAAACTTTTGTTTCCTTTGAACACTCAGTGCGTAAGACTGGGTTTTGTATCATCTCTCTGTTGGTTAAACCACCTATTACTTAGTCTAAATAATTGTAAGTTGACGTCTTCATTTTTTCCACCTTGGTATATAACTTGATTTCTGCAAATTCAATTATAATATCAACTATAATCAAGAGTCTACAGAATATTTTAATGCAGCCGAATTTTTACTCTCCGGTATGTGACGCATTCAATTGAAAACTTGGCTAATACATAAATAACGAAATCAGGCTTAATTGTAAGCCTACCAGAATATATCATCTGATATAAATGATTTTTTTTTTCTTAGAAGAGGAGGTAATTTTAAAAGCAACAGATCAAGTCATTCCTAAGAAAGCTGCTGATGATATAGTCTAATAACGAAAGATGTTCAAATAAGGATGGGTGCACCAATGTGGCGATTTATTGAGACGTTTTATATCGCTTGTCAAATAACCGTAACTATTTTTTCCTTGTCACGCTTGGCAATACTTAAGCATCGAAAAAAATTAATTTTTAATAGAAATTGGACGTAACCAAACAAGAAATCCAAACAAAACTTATGATAAGTTTTCAATAGTTTGCTTATGTAAACTACTATCTTGGAAAGTTTAATGAGTTGGCCATATAAGCGTTAAACTCCTCTAGTTTTCAATACATTTAGTTTTTGGAGGATTTGACATATTTGTAGTAAGAAGGGGGCATGAATAAACGAGCCCCTGTAAGTTAGGCATTTTTCATTTTATCTGGCAGCTTGCCCCCCCCTGGCCCAGTGGCTGGCGACGCCCTTGGAGGCATGATAGATGCAACTACATGAATAGAAGAAGAAAGGACACTCATGGCAGAAAATTAACTACTTCACACATAGTGAATGTTCCTAGATTTAATACATACAGTTCTATAATTTCCAAGAGAATTCCTGTATAAAATAATTTTCAGTGTTCAGCTTTGTTACCAAGAAAATTAAGTAATAATTTATTTCCTTAAAAGTTAAAGGTATATTCCATAAAAAAGGATTCTTATAAAAAGCCTTATTTTTATCTTCTAGCTTTATTTAATCAGAAACCCATTACAAAACAAAGAATATATGTGACTCAAAAAATATTATACACATACTGAGGGCATAGCCAAGATTTGACTATGGGGGGTTCCAAAGTCATGCAGTAAACACAAAATTGCCTATAATAAAGGGGCAGAAAAGGATTCAACAAAAGCATATAGAAAATAGATAAAGATTCACATTTCTATATATATTTTATGAGTTATCAGTGGCATGTGTGTTGTATAACTGTATTTTTGTGAACAATCATTATGTATGTACATAATTATTTAAATTTTTCTACAGCTGAATGAATGAGCATTTTGTAAATGCTGCAGTTATTCTTTATCATATGATGTAATTTTTATAATAATTACAAAGAGAGAAGGAAATAGTTCAGGTGTTTGAAAAATGGTCCTTAACAGAGGAAAAACAAAAAGAAATTTGATTTATTTGAAGAGTACAATCAAGATTCTGGGAATTGGAATCACAGAATCTCCAAGACCTGATTTCAACGTTCATCTTGTGACCAGTGATAGCTATTTTTTTCTACAATAATCCCATTGTAAAACATGTAATTCATGACCCCATGGTAATAACATGGAAGGAGGGGATATGACTGGGATATGTAAACTAATTGTCTAATATTTACAGATGATGATGAAACCTGGAGTTCTGTCAGGAAATATAACCACAATTAAATCGATTGTGAAAAATTAGGAAATAGAATATTAGTGGTCGTGTTATATTATTTACCAGTTTACCGATAGAAAATGAATTAAATATGGCAATATGTGATAAATTTAATCCTTTCCAAAGAAAGAATCATTTACTTAACTTGGGGCAGCTGAATAAATCATCAGGGTATTGACTGTATTATATCATAGATTCACTTGTTCTTTCATTTGGATTCATAGCTGTACTATCTTCTTTTGAGATACACAGAACCATAATTAATTGATGGGGCACACCATCATTAGATAATATAAATTATTTTGATGGAGTACCTCTAATCTGTAATAAGTCTCTCAGCCTTTTAAAAGATTTTATTACATTTATTAAGCATTACGAAGTATTATTGTCACGATGTTGAAATGATTTTTTAGACATTTCTATTATATACTAATTGTTTTTTGATTATAATCTTATTATTCACATCTATCAAGTTTGTTCGAAAAATAATAATTTTGTTAAATGGTAGAATTATTAGAAGAGAGTAGCCCCAAAATTAATCAGTGAAATACTGAACCCTACAAGTGGAATAAGATGGTTTACATAGATAAGATTATACAAATGACCTCTAAAAATATAGGAATTGTGTTGTACATACCAAAACAACCACCTTATATACAAAGGATAATGGCAATAAAAGAAATCAATTTTAAGAATCGCTACAGACAATAGTGATGTAATTGTAGAATTAAATTACTGTAATTTGTATTTTCCAGACATTAATCTATTAAATAGAATATCTTAGGCATAGAACACACAATTTCAGAATTAGACAGAACAGACAATTACAATCAGTTATTTACAACTCCATTAATATCAGATGAACACATAATTTACTTTGATTTAATGAGTACTTTTTATTGATATTATACGTAAGAAAATGATCATTTAGTATCATATCGGCTAACCAATGGCTGAGCAAATTTTGTCACACATATATACCTCCTAAACCACCTATCCTCTAAGAACCTTGAGTGCTCACCAATTTGTAGAATGAATGAATACCTTTCATGGGGGCCAAGTGAGTCAATTTATATAGTGGATAGATTAAGTTTTTCCTCTTTGTTTGCAAATTTTGCAATGGAGAAGGACTATGCCACTGATGCATACTTATTTCAGGATAATTTCTTAGCTTAGGATAGCAGAGATGAGGATCTGACAAATATATTTATATCAGATAAAACAATCATATCTCAAGGAGCAAAAGGAATTTTCTTTACTGATTAATGGAATTAAGGATTTGAGATACTCCATGCATATGAAGTCATAGTTGGAGTCACAGAGAGGCTAAGAAACTTTAAATACACCAGTTAGCCTCCTTTTGTTACCTCCTTACTCAACAGCAATGTCCATTATAAATACTGATATGTAAATATAAAATAAAAGCAAATACTGTTATCTTAAATGAGAGAACATGAAGAAGGTTTTTACTCCTTAATTAACAGACATTTGTGATTTGCAGCTAGTATTTCTCCAATGAGTACTATATCTGAAAAAAAGATTGATACTCAAAACATTTAGGAAAATGTAACAAATATATATAGAAAATCTGTTACTCTTTACTGATAATTAACTAATTGATGGTGAAAATAGTTACTGATAGTGGAAATCAGATGATACGTGATATGAACTATAGTGAATCTTTTCCGTACATTTAACAAATTATACTATTGTTAAATTTAAAAGTGCTTTGTTATCCCATGTATTGTATTTCCTTGTATTTCTTTATGTATTATTTTGTGAAGTGAAATGGAAGTATGTTGAAATGTGTGTGGACAATGATGAGTTAATACTATTGTCAGCTATTTGGGATAGCAGACAGGAATGATGGAAAGCTACACACTGTTTTTCTCTGGTGAATTTCTCTACAGTCCTTGGAATTTTTGTTTTGGCCTGCTGATGTGAAAGTGCAGGTGAATAGTAAAACAGCCAATAATGATGGAAAGTTCCCTAGGTTCATTTCCCGACCAAGGTCTCACGAATATGAAAACAGGAGGAATGGTCACCAGTAGACAATCTCCAAAAAAGCATGCTATCTTTGATATAAAATATGGTGCAATATTCAGACATAGAGGAATTTACCAGGTATGCATTAGCAGGATTTGGGGCTCCTTTAGCAATTTGGCAATTAGTGTGAATTTAGAGGAAGAAAGCTGAAAGCGTTCAGAAGGAATGCAAGTTGTAAGGCATCACACCCACGTTACTGTGAATCCGCTTTGATTCTCCCAATTCAAAACTACACCAGAGAGAAGTGATCATTTTCTTACTCAAAAGTAGTAAATTAACTTTCCCTGAGATGGTAAGACTTTTTTGTGCAAGGTATCACTTCTCATTGATTGAAAACTATTCATTCATCAAGTATTAATACTAGATCAAAAAATGAAATTCATTTAAGAACAAAAAGAATATAATTGAATAACAAAGGTCCTCTTCATGCAGGTGTTAAACTATAAAATAAACTTCCATAGTCTATAAAAGATATTGTAGGTATCTGTTGTGGCGATTTTTAAGAGTTTTAAAAATTATATCTCTGAAAGATAGAAATTTGAGATTCGGCATGTAGATAGAGGTAATGAATTTATTTTATGTACGCTCTTTAACCCTTAAGATGCGGGTGTATTTTTCTTTTGCGACAGTCGTGTGCGGGAGACAAGTTAGAGAAACGGTCCCTTCTCCTGGTGGGTCAGACTAGTTGCAGCAGGTAGAAAACCCCCATAATCCGGGTAGACCTTTTTCCGATGCCCGCGGTCAGCGGTTATAGTACAAGACTTTTGGTTTTTCCTCTAACGTGGAAGCAATTGCCAATGATTTAATTGTCTTATTTTTTCCCCTTGCTTTTAGCTGATTAATTTGATACCAAACAGTTAGTAGATACATTGATTTTTAACGAGTGAGGAAATATGAAATTACGAGTGCACTACAAATCTTGGAATTACGCAGAGGCCGGAAAACCCCGGCGAAGGGTTTTCCACATTTAGGACAATGCAAACGATTTTGTGAGGGTGCGTCTCATTCACAGGCACCACCATAAAATTGAGGAAGGCCAAGCATGGGCAAGGAAGAGCAGGTCAAACGTTTTAAAACGTTTTTCCCGCAGTTCTCGCATTCTGACAGGAAAACGTTTTAAAACGTTTCCCGCAGTTTAAGGGTTAAGGTTACTCTGACAGTCCTTGGTTTGATCCCAGGGAGCCATTTACGATTCCCTTTTACATTTCAAATTGGGTAACGGAGTCCTATTTAAGAGTATATTCAGAGTCCTTTGCATTAAATAAGATTAAGTCCTAACAAGTCATAATGTGTTTTCACAGCTGCCAATAGGTTCTGAGTTTGTCACCAGGACACGTTTAAATTAGTAAGTGATACGATTTTTAATACTTTTTAAAAACCCTTTCCCGGTAACATAGAAGCTTAGAACTTGGCACGTGAATAAACATCATAAATACATTTCATATATGCTGTTTTAGGTTTCCCTGATCGTCCTTGGTTCGATCACAGTGAGCCATTTACATTACCGTATGCATTTCAGATGGGGATAACAGAGTCTTAATTTTGGACCTTCTTTTTTTGGATGGTATGATATGGACTCAAAATTTTAATTTAATAAGTATTATTTCCAACCAGGGCGTTATAAATATTCACATTTTGAAAAAGGTTCTGTGTTATGGTGGGAATTAAAATTATTTATCATTCATTATATCAGAAGGTGAAAATTCTACTGCCAGGCATGTTAACAGAAGTAATACATGGAATTTCTTTTGAGATTTTTTTATGTCTTTGCAAAGTAATTAATCCGTTTTTATTTCACTGTTGAAAATCAACGATCCGTCAGGTATTCTTTATTTAGATTTCAATTTTTGTTATTTATTTTTCTCTAAACTTAGAAACATGAGGCCTCTTTAAGGCCTCCATTACTTAAATCGCATTTCTGAAAGCTCTTTATTTTCCGTCTACTCTTCTTCTTCTGTCTTTTCAGGTAAATGACATCCGTGGTCAACCATCAAGAAATTTACTCAACAATATTGGTCAGCAATTATGCAACTACTGATATACCTGCTTGTATTTATTTATTTCCTTCAGCCAAGGAGTTTTTCCCAACACCCCAATTCTGTTATTTTTTTACCTCTTCTTTTTATTTTCTATTGTATATTTATATTTTTTTGTATTGTTTTACCACTTTTTTTGTATTTAACATTATGTATCCTTAATGGTTAGGTGTAAGAGAGGCCCTAATGGGCCTAACCTCGCCAAATAAAGAGTTTTTATTATTATTATTATTATTATGAGGCTGCAAAATTCAAACCTGCATATTGTTAAAATTAAGATGATAGCAGCGACTTCGAAACGAATTTACGAAATCTTCGTTTCCGGTGCGATTAACGACGAGTTATATCGCTTCCTTAGTGTCGAACGGAAATAGTCTGAGTGCGAGTGGAGTGTGGTAGGTATTCCCCTGTCTGTCTTTTGTGCTAATGACTAACTGATCATCGAATCTAGGTGAAATGTATGAAATGCCTTTAAAATTGAAATTGATTATTAAAAAGTGAATTATTATAAATCAATTTCTTGAGTATAAGCCCAAAAATTTTCACTAATACTCGTTGCGCAGCGACGGGGGGTTGAAAATTGGAGAACTTGGCGATACGTTATTTGTTTACGACCCCTCACCTAATCCATTGAGCTAGGCTAATATGAAATACGTAGAGATCTCCGTTGAGAATCAACGTGCGCTTCGACTGGTCTAAGATTAAGTTCGATTTTGCAATTTAATATGTCGTATTTGTGTATTCATCATAGAAGTATGGTTATTAGTCAATTGAAGAACGGGAATGATATTGGAATGTTTAACAAAATGGAACCTGTAGTATAATCTAATTTAATATATAATACAAATTCTTTCATAAAAGAGACCTACGATTTCAATACCTCAATAACACTTTTTAAAGGATGAAATAAATATTTTAGATTGCCAGAAAGATTTACATGAAAAGTAAATTTACTAAAGATGAAACCTTTAACGTCAAATGTTCAAAAACCATTGTTGTGGCTAAGGCGTGCTTATATTTCCCTTGTATTTTCAAATAACCTGCATCTTCGTTATTATTGATAACTATAACCGCTACCAGAATTACAACTGGATGAATTGTACCGACGTCCTTGGAGGTTTTCCTTAGATTTAGCCGATGAAGAAGGGAAGGGAGGATTTGGAGGGAAACCTAACACCCTAATAAGTGAACCCGGCCTGGTCAAGGCGACGAGCAATGAGGTTCATTCCCACGCCTGGGATTCCCATTCCCTCCTCTTTATCGCCTATTGCAGGTTGACTGCGGGATCCGAACTCATAGACAAAAGGAACGAACAGAAGCTTTGAAGGGACAGAACCCTCAGCTACTGCATAAGAAGGTGAAAAGAAGGGCCCTGGAAGAAATGCCTGCGTATGTAGGCCTTTCGTCTAAGGCTGAGAGGAATCAAGCAAAATTCCCTCCTCCCCCACAGATCAGGTGGTTATATACACAGAGCATTATGGTTATAGCACGCATAGATATATCTACGTGTATACACTTGATTCTAAACTAAGACCACCAAGTTTCCGTAATAGTTGAATCCAAATTGGCAGCAAATCAGGATAATTAGTACCTGGGAAATTCAAAGAATATTTACCGTGATATTGTGACTTTAGTGATTGTCTCTTGAATAAAAGAAAAGAAATAATAGAAAAATTAGGTAGATAGAAATGAGAAATTCAAAAATGTTTGACTACTCATATTTTCTTGCAATGAACAAGTTGATCGAGAAACTGCTATTGCAGGCTGATATATTGCCACATTATCTATGATGAATTAATTATGTCATTAGATTTGATGGCATAATACATCGTTAGATATGATAAGAAAAGTAACCTCTCTCTTTGCTTTGGTTGCCTCTCATCTTATTGCATTGAAATCTAACTTCTCATCATCAGTAAAAGAGGACACCTAAAATGTAGACAAAGAAAATTCCACTGCTTAACTCATATGCAGTAGCGATGAAATGTTTATTGCAATACATCAAGAATTTATTTTCAGTATTTTAATTTAATACTCATTATAAGTTACTCAATTTATAAATACTCATTATATCAATTATATCACTTTAAGATTTATTAGATTAAAATAGATGTTTAGATAAATATAGATTTAATTGAAATAGTGAAATAAAATTTGAAGTGATAGGTGAAATAAATAAGCTCCAGTGTATTAATTTATGTGAATTTTATATATTGTTCATATATTACCTAGAATTTAAATATTTTATGCAACATTCACATGGCAAACTTTTACGTATTTTTTTTTACTTCTAACATAATGTAAATTTTGTATTTTTTACATGCAAAAGGGCTCTGCCCATAAATAAATGTTGTTTTTAATTTCATATGGGTAGAATTTCAGCCCAAGAATTTTAGGATAAAATTTTGTGTTGTATGGCCATAAATATTGTAATCACTATAAACCTATGCCACTGCACTAAGATAAGAAATAGCTAACAAGAAATGATGGATATCAATTTTAGAGAGAAAATGGCAAGCTTGCATGGTATATTTTTTGTTATTTTCTTCTCAAGTTCTATTTTATGTAAGTAAAGAGAAAGTTTTCCAATATAGTGAAAGTGTTCTTTCAATGTTTCAAAATATTCTAGAATCCAATTGTATATCTTTACAATATTATTCTTCATTCACTTGTATAGTTTTGAAAATCTATTCAGGAGAATTATAATCTGTGACGGGCTGTCAACAAAGATAGCACATCATAGCTCCACAAGAACAAGTCATCTTATTGCTACTAGTCTCCTTGATAAATGCTGACTTGCATTTCCAGCAAGTTCTGTTGATGCATGAAAGAGTTTAAATTAAATAATTGGAATTGTTTAGTAAAAATTTTAACTGAAAAGGCTTCAGACCTCTTTTCTGTTTCAGTACAGTGAATTTTTGTCTAGTGAAATACGTATGTGAATTTCAGCCATTCTATGCTTCACATGAATCAAACATGCACCTTGAAGATTCTGGGTCTGATATTACTAAATGTGTTGTCTTCGGTCAAATTGTTCTGCAGTATTTACAGTACATGATAAACAGTTTTATAGCTCAAGAATATCACTCAGAATAAAGACATTTTGCAGGAAAATGAAGATTTTAGCCAAGTACTTGTGGGTTAATTCACAAGTATCAACTAAGGCCAATCTCTTAACACCTTGCATGGAAATGATGTGTATAGCTCCTCATGAACTTGCAATGCCCAATGGCACAATGACAAGCTACACTTGTCATCAGATTTAAATTATTGTAGCATTAAGTAGAGTAACTATTTAAATGTTTTGAAAATGATAAACCATCTATGATGTATACACAGAACTTGTACTTCATGAAACAGTGAGTAGGGACAGGGAATTAAGAAAATGAATCTTAGTGGAAAAGATTAAGAGAGACATGGAATCATAAACATTTTAAATGCTATTTTGATAGTTCTATGGCACATAACTATGAAATTTTTCAGAGATTTGGAACTATAAAGTGATAAATATGGAAAAATTAAGATATATTATTTAATGTATAAACTGGCATTGCTCAGGTGCATAATGTTTCCTTTTAAAAACAAAAATTTATCCTAGATAATCAAAGTATCTTTCACTGTTTACTTATTATGATTACTCCTAGTTATCATGCATGGAATCTAAAATTGTTTAATGAGACTATTTTCCAATCTTCTAAGATATTTTATTTATAGATCTAAGAATTTTCTACATCTATCAAAATCACCTAACTAATGCTTCTGTCATTTTGTTTTCTATGTAGGTATGCATTTTGATCTGAGTACTCTGCAGCACTTCTTCACACCTCAAAGGTAGGTGATTCTCTCCTTTGCACTTCCTAATACAATGATACAAAAATTGCCAAAATGCCATTATTCAATTTATTCCGAAAGTATCATAGGCAAACTAAGCCAATTTCATGTGTAATGTTAGGTCTAACATACAACGAGAACAGATCCTCAAACTATTTTACAGAAATGTTTCCAGTAATCAAATATTGTATTCAAGAAAAATAATTAAACTGTTTAGGAAAAATAATATTTGGAAAGGCAATAAACATGCTGTATTATTTTTATATTATCATAAGCACTACTTAGATGTATTCTTATGTATGTATATGCATACATATACCTACATATATATTCAATCATTTGAAAGTGCTAAGTACAGGAATTTATTTAAGCAAAATAAATTTAAATTGATGTGAGTAGAAATGTAGTAGTAGAAGCTCTTGAAATGGCACAGGATAAAAAATAGTAAATAGAATTTTTGAGATTGATTCTCCTGGAAAACATAAGGTTTTTCTTTTTCTTCAAGTTCTTCCAGTACTTTGTACTTCCTTCAAGTCAGTCTACTTAGTGTTAAAATTATACCCAACCTGCAAGTAAGTTTCAAAAAATCTGGATTGAGACACTTGAATATCTTGTGCTCTGGATGAGGAATGGCAGCATATGGACAGGAAGGAGGTGTCTCCAGACCTTCGATACCAGCAGCATTGATTTCTTCTGTTTGTTTGTTTTGTACTAGCTTAAGAAAAATATGCGTCAAACTTATTTTAAAGATATGAAAATGGTTTATTAATTTAACTCTTTCATTATGAAAATATGTCATAACAAAACATACTTTCGGCCACAATTTTGTTTCGAGATGAAATTTGTTTTATATGATATCTACATTAATTAGACTTGCCAAAAATCAGTTTCAGTAAGAAATAATTGAGGTTAGTTGCAAGAGTTTGTATACAACAAGTATAAAGCGGGCATTATCACTTATTTTCCCCTTGTGGTAAAGGGTTGAATTTATGTTCAGAGAATGAGTCGACCCTGGGTTTTTGAGAGATTTTATTAGGCTTCAAAGGTCGACTTATACGCCTGCGTATACGGTAGTTAAATTTGCTGCAAATAGCAAGGCCCTCCTCACCTTACAATTATTTTTCTATTAAAACTTGGTTTACTTTATCTTGCCTTATATCTTATTTCACATTTTGTGAAATGCACAAAGTTTTGTACAAATAATTTGAAAGAATACAGAATCTGCAAATGGACTCTAAAACTTATCCAAATATAATAATTATTGTATAATGATGTCAATTTAACGGTAAGCTATTTTTCATGTTAGCTATGTTTAATGATGTTTGAACTTCCCTTGTATCAATCATTTTGTTTTTTTTTCTGAATTCTTCTTTCACCTTCAACTAATATGATTCTTTTGTATTCTAACTTATCTCATCAAGTGGTAGCAATCTCACAGAACGAGTAATAATTGTCTTACTTTGGCACTTTCCTGGTGTGGTATCTTTGAAGATGGTACTCATATCAGATTATACTTCATGCTTTGAGATGATTTTTAATACTTTCCTATATAATATTTTGTTATGAAAAATCATATTTTACATCCTTTAGATGATCTAATAAATTTATGAAATTTTCTCCAAGTCACCTAGTAAGTATTGAAGGTTTTGAGAACTGCTTTGTTAGCAACGTCAATTTCACAGCTGAATAACTCACAATATTTAATATCCAATGTCTCTCTACCATCTCTTTCATCCTATCCTTCAATTTTCTTACTCAGATGTAACATACTTTACGATATTTTGATTGTAACTTTATTTAATATGCCTTTCTAAGTGAAAGTTATACAAGTGTGATACTTAATAGGTTGGTGAAGATGTTTTTTGAAAATGAGTTAAAAGTTAACTTATAGTTTTTGCAGACTTAATTGCATGTGAAAATTTCATCGATTGGGAATATATTTAAAGAAATGAAGAAATGTTACACAATTATTTAACTTTGTTAAAATTAAAGATTTCATTATTTTAATTTAAATAAATTATTTAACTGAATTGAAAATGTATTTAAATTAAGATTGTGAATTAATTGAAATTGGGAAAGATGATTATAACTGAGGAAACAATTAAAAAATTTTTGAGTTCAGATTTTTAAAATTATGCACAGAATCACTAAAAGATATTGGCAATACTCAACAACAGTTGAAACAAAGGTATTGAGAATTCATCATAAAAGAAGTTTTCTTATAAATCAAAAATGGTATTGTACTTGCTGGTGAAGAAGTAAGCACAGTGGTTATACCACAGAGCCTTACCTGAATTTACAATATTACTGATATCAAGATCAATCATATTTGATCTTCTTTAACTATTATATATAGATGCTTCTCCAGATTCATTCATATATCTATCTGTTATACAAAGATGCTTCTCCAGATTCATTCATATATTCATATAGATAGATAGGATACTAATTCACAGGCTACACCAGAAGCATCATTGATTTGAAATATTTAGGACCTATTGGCCATTACATGTAACCGACAGAAAAATTGCGATTTTGAGCCTCAGTGTCATGGGTTCATTTCCAGAGGGCCCCAAGGGTATGATTTTTTTCCATTTAAATGCATTGCTTTGATTTTCAGGAATTAAAAAAAAAATACTTCCCAGATAGGTAGGGAATTAAAACTCAAGGAGCCAATGGATATGGTCATGATCTATCGATAACATTTATGACTTTTACAGAAATTATCCTGGGTTCAATGCTAGGACGATGCAAAAATCTGCCCTTTAAAATACATTGAGGTAGTTTTTCATTATTTTTTTTATGAAACTTATCAAAATGTTAGGAAGTTCATGCTTGGCTAGAAGATGTATGGTAAGAATTAGTTTAAGAAAAAAATTAAATTAATTAAAAGATCATGCTGTTTCTGTGTTCGATGCCAGAGCACATTAAAATTTCTCACATAAGGAATATATGGGAACAGTAGTACGTCATTTGAGGCAGTTGCAGCCAATATTTCTGCTTGAATATTCACACATACTTAGAGATGGTGATCTTCTATTGTTCTGCTCAGTAAGTTCACCAGGAAGACCCGGGTTCGATGCCAGATGATTAATTTGCAGCCAATTTTAAGAATAATTTCAAGCCTTTTTTTTTTTTTTTTTGAGGACTGTCCCGATTTGATGCCAACATGAAATTAGTGTTGTCGATCTGCTTGCAGCATGCAAGCTATATTTTACTCGTTATATATAGATGCTTCTCCGGATTCAGTCATATAGATGGGATACAAATTCACAGGCTAAACCACAAGCGTGATTGAGTTGAAATTTTACAAAGTGTTAGCCATAATGTGTAACCGCCAGAAAAATTGTGATTTTGAACCTCAGTGTCATGGGTTCGATTCCAGAGGGCCCCAAAGTCCCGATTTTTTCCATTTAAATGCATTTCTTAGATTTTTGGGAATAAAAAAAAATACTTCCTGGATAGGTAGGGAATCTTAACTCAAGGAGCCTAAATATATGGTCATGATCTATTGAAAACATAAATCACCTCCTCAAAAATGTCCTGACGCCAGAGTACATCCAATATTCTCTCATAAGGAATATATGTGAAAAGTAGGACGTCGTTTGAGTCAGTTGCAGCCAAAATTTCTGCTTGAATCTTCACGCATAGTTAGAGATGGTGATTCTGTTGTGCTGCATACAAAATATTACCAAAGAGACCGGGTTCAATGCCGGGCGGTAAATATATCTGCCGTATAAAACACATTGGGATTGTTTATCATTATTTTTTTCATGCACTTATCGAAGTGATAGGGAGCTCTTGCTTTGATGGAAGATGTATATTAAGACTTGGTTTTAGAAAACAAATTAAATAAGACCATGCTGTTCCTGGGTTCAATGCCAGAGCACAATAAAATTTCTCACATAAGGAATATAGGTGAAAAGTAGGACGTCGTTTGAGGCAGTGGCAGCGAATATTTCTGCTTGAATTTTCACACATAGTTAGAAATAGTGATATTCCACTGTGCAGCAGAGAAAGAATTTCCAGAAAGTCCTGGGTTCGATGCCAGGTGGTAAATATATCCCCCATATAAAATACATAAGGGTTGATATTCATTATTATTTTATGCATTTATCGAAATGATAGGAAGTTCTTGCTTTGCTAGAAGATGTATATTAAAACTCCGTTTATGAAAATAAATTAGATAAGACCAGGCCTGTACGCAGGGGGGGGGGGGGGTTTGTGGGTTCGAATCCCCCGCATGATGATCCTTCATTTAAAAGTTTCAAGAATGATGAATTGAAGATAGGATAAAATGAAATTATTTTATTTAATGTTTCATTTAGTAAAATTTTTCTTCCAAAATTTAGTGCCTCTTTCAACTTTCATGTTAACCTCTGTCAGGACTCCTTCTTTCGTCAAAGGGCTTAAAAGCTCACGCTACAAGCGCGCACCTGACTGAAAAACCCCTCCCACGTGCAAATCCTGTGCAAGGCCCTGGATAAGACTATCCGTACCTGGGTTCGATGCCAGAGCACATTAACATTTCTCACATAAGGAATATATGTGAAAAGTAGTACATTGATTGAGGCAGTTGCACCCAATATTTCTGCTTGAATTTTTACACACAGTTAGAGATGGTAAAATTCTGTTGTGCTGCATATTTTGTATCACCAAAAAGACCCGGGTTTGATGCCAGACGAATAAATTGCAGTGATTTTTAAGTATATTTTTAATCCTTTTTTTTTTCTTTTGAGGACCGTCCCGATATGAAATTAGTGTGGTTGATCTGCTTGCAGTATGCAAGCTATATTTTACTCGTATAGTCATATATATAGATAGATAGATAGGATACTAATTCACTGGCTAAATCACATGCATCAGTGACTTGAAATTTTTAGGACGTACTTGCTATAACGTGTAACCTCCAGCAAAAATGAGATTTTGAACCTCAGTGTCATGGGTTTGATTCCAGAGGGCCCCAAAGTCCCAATTTTTCCCCTTTATAAGTATTGCTTTGATTTTCAGGAATTTTTAAAAAATACTTCCCAGATAGGTAGAGAATGGAAACTCAAGGAGCCTATATTTATAGTCATGATCTATGGAAACTTGTTTTTTTCTCACTATACCTCGTTTGATTTTATTTTAATTCTCAAAGAATTTTCTGTAAAACTTTTATTCTACACATACTGAAAAATACTTCCAATTTTTATTTAAAGTGAGGGCAACCCATATGAAAGAAATTCTTCTGGGATACATAAATTTCACTTCTTAAACTTTATTAAGTACATACCTTTAAATAAATGAAATAAACATTAATATAATTAACATACAAATGTGTTAGAATCACGAATAAAAGCAGAACTCCCAATTACCAGTCAGTCAATCCTGCCGAACTTTTTTTCATATTCATTCCTCCTCGAGAATTTTCCTGTATTCGCACTTTTACGTGCATAGTCACTAGGGTGGTTTTTGTCATTGTAATAGAATTAAACTATAGTATCTCTAAAAGTCGTATGATTAAAATGTACTAAACAGTCAAACTTTGAAATTTTGCAAAAACTACTAATTTTACTCATTTTGTACTGTTATGTTGTTGGTGTTATGTTGCGCGACCGGAAGATATGAAACAAATGTACAATAAGTGCATATATATTGATTTCACATACTTTTAGTATTTAATGCATGGTATAGGAACGCAATTAAAACCATCTGGCGAGTTTTAAAAAATTATGAAAAATTGAGGTTTTTCACAATTTTTTGCTAACTTCGATGGCATTGCGCGACCGGAAGACAAATTTATAAACAACTTATAATTAGTGCTTTTTTCATGTCTATACCAATCGCAACTTTTCCGCACTATAGCGATCTGAAATTTAAGAAAAAGTTTTTTTCGAACCACCCTAATAGTCACCCTTAATCCTCTTCTGTGTGTTTCATCTTTAATTCTTATGTTTCACTATTCAAGAGAAAAATTATTTCCTCTTGAAAATTTATGGCACAAATACTTGATTCGTCTTTTTGTCCTTACCTGTAATATTTCTTGAAACTCTTTTTACTGCCCAATTTTCTTCAATTCAGTGTAACTCAATTGAAAGCTTTCTTCAAATTTCTACCAATGGTTTTATTTACTACTTTATTAAATGCAAACCTATCTAAAGAAGGAAAATTTAATCATGAGCATTTAATATCAACCTTGTGTATATTAGAAGTAAGATACAAACAATTAATTCCATAATAACTTCGGAGTAAGCGTTAATAATGTTAAATATCAAAAATGTTAATTAGTTAGCCAGTGTCTCAAGTCCCAGGAATTTTCCATGAATTCCTTGAAACCGTTTCTCATATTCCGAAAAATTAAATAGGACTGAAATCAGAATCCCTAAATGTTATCTTATGGCAGCATCCATCAGAAACTAAACCTTTATTGAGGGAGTAAGGTGTATAAAAAATATGAGTGGAGCTTAATATTCGAAATAGAAGAGACTATCATTGGTTATGTAAATATACGTACTCACCTTCGACCGTCACAGAAAGGGCAAAAAAGGCCTTCTTGGGTCCAGCTGCCATCAGTTAAGAGTGAGCTGTATTATGTTGGATGCAGAAGGAAGTAATTCTTTCCCGGTGAATTTCAAGTAGGAATTGTTATCGGGAATCTAACTGGGTAGCGTCTCCCCATATCTTTGACGTTTCGTCCTCATACTCGGCGACCATCTCCTAGTCCATCAGTGTCCTGACGATGGTCACTGAGTATGCGGCCGAAACGTCGACGATATGAAGAGCCGCTACCCGGTTGAAGTCCCGAGAACTATTTCTACATTTATGGGATAGTATGATGGACCCGTTGGAGTTGATTACTCTCTCCGCAACCCAGTGGCCATAGGTCTCCGGTAGTTTCTTGCTGTACGTTGTCTATATTATGCACAGCGGTTAGTGTAAACAGCGGCGGTGTTTCATATTCATCATCAGTCGTATCTTATTCCTTCTCACGGAAGAACAGTTTCCTCCGAGCATACCGTCAATTTCCGCATCGAAGTATTGGAGATACACATCCTACCAGAAGCGATAAAGGTTGGATAAAAAGTAATGCCTTCACCTTCTTAACTTGGGTTCGGATGGGAATATTTTAGTAAATCAAATGCAGAAATAATTCTTAGAATGTGTTCTTTAATTAACAATATTCACTCTTCAACATAATCACCAGATAATTATATACACATCTGCCGACGATGATCATGTTTCCGTAACTCGTAGCTACCTTTACGGAAAGGTCCAGATTATCAAACTTATAAGAAACACCAATGCATGTACTCAATATCTATCATTCTCAGGGGAAAAACAACAAAAGTTTGTTTTAGTTAGTTAATTGTTCATATTAGCAACGTTTTGATACGGCGAAAACAATGAATAAAGCAAACACAACGGTAACCAAAAGGTCGACAGTTATGTTCAGATTGGAAATCATCAAAGTTTTCTGTATCTTCTTCTACACTCTCCGCATTATTCACTACAGTATCGGAAGCGCTAATATATTTAAGGCCCGAAAGTTTCCATGATTTCAGATTTTGAATTTTAAATCGAACATTCTTAAGATCTTCTTCTGTGCATTTCGTCAAAGGGTGTTCTTCACCGAGAACCTCTATCCGCTTCTTATGTACATCTCCAAGGTACACAACTGATTCATGAAGTTTACCCAATCTATCTAGTGCACGTCCTATGTTGTGTTTTACTGTCAAAGTATCTTCGTTCAATTCTCCGTATTTCTTACTCAAAATTTGGTATATTTCTGAGTTCATTTCGTACGCTTCCTGGTATTTACCTTGGTCGAATAGAAGTTTTGCTAAATTTTGCTTTGACGATGTAGTTTTTACATCATTTACCCCAAATTTTTGTCTAATTTTTTCATAGTTTTCTTTGTGAATTTGCAAGGCCTTATCCAATTCTCCCAACTTCTGAAGAGTATTAGCAATGCACTGACTCGTAGGAAGAATTTTGGGATGGTCATCTCCTTTAGATTCAACCAATTTCTCATATATATCTTGGTATTGGAGCAAGGCTTTTCTGTAAAATCCAAGGTTATAAAGGACATGTGCCGCAAAGAAATTACAATGCAAAGTTTTTTCGTGATACTGCCCGTAAAATCGTGAAAAGGCCTCTCCAACCTCCTGGTACGATTTCAATGCCCTGTCATATTCACGCAGTTTGTATAGAACATAAAAAATATGATACTTAGTATCTAGTATGCCAGGATGATCTTCATCATAAATATCTGTAAGTTTCTTGAGAACCTCTTCGTAGGCATCCAAAGAATCGCTATATTTTCCAAGTTTTCCTAAAACGGAAGCCATGTTAAACTTTGCATCAAGATTTATTAGAAGGTTTACATTTAATGAACTTTTGGATACCTCATAAACCTCCTGGTAATATACCAGTGCCTTTTCCAGCTGTCCTAGTTTTCCCAGAGCATTGGCCAAGTTCAGTTTAGTATTCAGAGCTTTTTCATGATCTTCTCCGATGGTAACACTCATAGCTTTGTACACTTTTTCGTAAGAACTTAACGCCTTCTGGTAATCACCTAAGTGATACAGCACATTCGCAATGTTGTTCTCTACAGAAAGAGTGTCAATGTAGTATTCACCATATCGCGTGCAAAATACACTTAGCACATCCTTGTAACACTCTAAGGCTTCCACGTACCTTCCAATGCTGTTAAGAGTATTTGCGATGTGGTGTTTTATTCTTAAGACTTCTGCATTGTCATCTTCCTGGGTCAGCAGTCTATCTTCATGTATTTCCTCGAATATTTGCAAAGCTTCTTCGTAACGACCCTGGTAACTTGTTACGACAGCCATTTTCTCTTTCACAATGAGAGCACATATGTGCCTCTTACCTAATTTTTCTTCCAAAAGATTTAGAGTTCGCTCAGAAAATTGATATGCCTCCCCAAGTTTGAAGTTATTGGTAAGTTTTTGAATAATGCGACCGGGCAAATAGCTGAATGTTTCAATCAGACTATCATACTTAATGGAATAGTTCCATATGGAGATGGAATTCTCCGCGTCCAAATTTTCTCCCACACTTAGCAGTATCCTCAAAATTCCTTCTTCTTTTTTTTCTTCTTTTAACCTCAACCTTGTGATCATCTGCACTAGTTTATGAATGCTCACTTTATCATGCTCAATTGAAATCATAGAGTATCGCTTCAAAAAGATTAGGGCCTGTATCAAGCTAGAATTATCCTCAAATGGAAACAGGATAGCAATGTTTTCCAAAGAAATGTCATCGGGAGCAAAGTATGAAATTAGGACAAGTATTTTTAATGCCAATTTACCTCGTTTTTTGGCCTTAATATCAGAGATAGCGATGTCCCAGGTTCTGTACGTGCCTTCCGTATACGAGTCACAGGTATTGATTTCCAATGGAAAATCTAGCAAGTCCCTGCTGCTCTCTTCAAGGGCTTCAAGGTAATCAGAAATTGAGTAGTTCTGGCCCAACATGATATTTTCCTCTTTTTTAACCCTGAGGTACGACAGGGCTTGCTGCAGGGCTAATGGGTAGAAGTGAAGGGCTTTTGCTAGGTCCTCTGCCTGAGATACTTGAGTCGGTGACTCGAGGCTAATGGTTTTTCCGATCAATACCATCGCTTCTTTTTCACTGAAAATGTCGAGAGGTATCTGCTTCATATCTCCCCAATTCCGAAAACGTGAAGTGATCAGTGAATAGTGTCTACTTTCACATGGAAATTTTGGAAGGAATTGACGAATCCCAGAGTCACACTTTCTCCTGCTCCCCAACTTTCTGGCGCCGTCAAAAACGAAAAGGCTGCTTTTACCTCGGAGAAAATCGTAAACATCACTGACAATAATTTCCAAACTCTTCGAATTCCCGTTGATGTTCTCTTGGCGAATTCCCAACTTGTCGAGTGCCAGTTTGCGAAACGAGTTGCCTATGGTGTACTTATTCTTGGCGTTGATCCAAATTAAGTTGTCGTATTCACCGCTATGTAGGTAGGTGTACCTTTTAGCTAGTTCTGTCTTCCCGACTCCAGCAATGCCAATGATCACTACAGATTGTAAATTGGGAGCAGCGTATGGATTATTGTTGTCCTCATTGAGTGCTTCCTGCAGATCAATCAGTTCTTTTTCCCTGCCGGTGAAGTTTGTAGATGGATGCTTAAGTCTGAAGTGGATAGATGTCAGCATTTCTCTTTTCAAATTCTGAAAGAAGATACTGCATTCTTCGTGCGACAATTCTCTTCCTCTGAGGTCCGTCATCCACTTGAAAGTTTTCACTAGGAACCTTCCATGAACGTTTTCGGCCTCGACAGCATTGAATTCCATCAGAAGCTCCCCTTTTATTAGATCGTCCAGTTCTGTCTCGCTGGGCTGGTCAACCGCAAAGGCCAGCTTCTCCAGGAAAGATTCTACAATTTCGTCGCTGGGAAGATTCGGCAATGTTGGTGTCTCTTTGAAGTTTATTATTTTGAACTGAAACTGACTAATGCTGGTGAACTCTATGCCCCTTTTCTGCACTTCATGCATGAGTTGTTTCCTGAACTTTGGGATATTTCCCGTAAGGTTATTCCCAGACATGAATTCGGGACTGAAGCGTATCTCTCCCTCCATGTTTCTCACAAAGACATTTTCAGCCAATACCTTTACGTTTCTTGCAATTACACTTCTGCAATCGGTCACCACTATGATTTTCCGATCCCACTCCTTTCTCATCAAACTTGCTAGCTTCTCGGCCACCTTAGGAGGCGAATCTATTTCATTTCGCTTCACCTTCCCGATTACTTTTACTTTCCAGTTAATCATCTCCTTCTTAAAAACACTCTCGTCGCCATGATGTTTGGCGAAGGACTCGCTCCTTAAAACGTCTCGAAAGTGCCGGGCTTCCGGTGTCAGATTCGCTCCTTCGATGAAAGGAGTGCGAAACGAATGTACTTTGAGATCTATCACTTCCTTCAACATCACCTCACCGTATGTTTCGGAAACCTTTCCTTCTGGAAGGTTCTTCTCCGATTCGAAATTTTTTCCCTGAATTACACTCTCAGCAAAGCTCTGAGGAATCTGCACTAACGCATTTTTTAGATGTGACACCAGGAATGACCTTCCCTTGAATTCCTTTTTAAAGCGAAACAAGACAGTCTTTAAGAATTCGTCCTCTTTATCTCCACCGTCTTCCAACCTTTCCTTTTCGAAGATGTCCTCCCTCAACTCAAAATCACAGAAACAGTTTTTGTATTTGAAACCCTTGTTCGTGAACAGAATCAGGTCCTTGATTTGCTTATTCCCGCCGCAAAACCTTGGGTTGGCTTGGATCTTTAGGTAGGATTTGAAGTACATTGGCAAACAAAAATCTCCTCCTAGAATTAAATTGCGTGCGTTGATAGTGGCCCTGCATTCTCCTGCACTATGTTTTGCTTGTAGCAACTTAAAGATTTCACCATCTCCGATGGATTGCGTGATGACTACGTCGTCAAACTTTCCCGCCTCCTCCATTTCTGTCGCCACTCGGAACCGCACGTTGTTTCTTAGGCCGCGTACAATGAAAAGCATTAAGAGTTTCAATTGGTAGCTGGAGCCGTGTAATGTCTTTCTTCCTCCATGAGCATTGTGAACTCCTCCTGGCGTTTCCATTACGGCCTGGGCTGTCATCTTTTTCCGTTAATACTTCCATCTGATGAACAAAAAGCAATCGAAAATCAGAGGAAGTGAGCAGGTTAGTTGAAGGACTTGATGCTGGCATGTGGGGTTCCGTGAGAACTCACAGTGCGAAAGCTTAATGCGCGATTTATTTGTTATTAGATATATAATTAGTAAATTATTAATTAATTTTTCAGTAATTGGTAAAATGACTACTGCTCAGTTGTTTTAACGTTCAAACTTTGATACTATTTTAATTGTCGTGGGGATGTGTTGTTTGCGCGATGAGCTGTCGCCCAGTCAGTTGTCGCACTCTGAGTTTTCGGGTCACGGACCTGCATAACAAACGCTCCGCTGTGATTTTTATAACTAATTAGTATAGTATTTTCATTCTTCTATTATATATTTATTATTATTTTAATTTATTTTATTTTATATTTATTTAATATTATTTGAACCTCTTTCTCAAAGGACTAACATTGCTAAATTATCCTTCCTTAATAGAACAAAAGATCAATGGAACGCTCTCCCTGCAGGGATATTTAAGCCAGTTCCTTCCCAATTGTGAACCTTCAAGACGAAGTTAAATATATTGTAATAGCTGTTAATTGAATTCTGTTAAGATTGGCTTACTCTCTGAGGTTCGTGATGGCGATATTATGAATCATCAAAATGCAATTTTATGGGATGGGATAATACTGGTAAATTTTGTATTACGTTTATGTCTTGACTTCTGTCAAAGGTTTTCCGAGGGGTTTCCCTACCTCCTTGGGCCTGACAGGTATAGTATTTCCCGTATGTATTGCTTGACCATGTACGACTGCATAAATATACGCTTCCATAATGTTTAAACTCTGCCATCAGATTTTTAATCTACTTGTAGTGTTCACGTAGTAATTACAATATTTTTATGGCCAAATAAATATATTTCGTAATTATTCAAAATAGTAATTTCCCAGAAATTATTCATTAGCTTCCCATGATCAGTTTGTCTTACCCATGTAGCTCTTATGTAAGCTTAGTACGATAGTTATAGACTTAATAAGTGGTTTTGGCTTATGATGAGACAAGAGAATCAATGGCAATGGCAACCTTAAAGGAGAGGGAGAATATTTTTGCATGCAGGACCATGACAAAATTTTTTCAAATCCGATAAATTCCAAAATAAATTACTACATGTGTTAGGTTCCGTATCGTTCCCAGCAAGGTAGCCTTAGACATATCAACATGCTTACATAATAGGTTATGAACCTTATATTAAAGATAAACTTGAATTAATTTAAGTTTAATATTAAAGAAATTTTCGCGATCAATCTCAGGAAAGGATTAACCATTTTAATTCAGTCTACACTATTGTAGAAAACATGAAAGATTGAATAATATGAAATTATATTTTCGATAACTGACAACCGATAAAGAGAATTCGGAACCAATAAACAAAACTGGCTGAAATTACTGCCAGTAAATTAACGACGCAGTAGTAATGCATTTTAAAATCCAATAAATTTATGAAAAAATAAACCTTTTTGAGGTTTTTCTCTTAAGGGACAACACCACTGTGACGGCTTCAAAAAATCGATTTTTTGAAAACCATTTTAAAAAATCTGAAATACTTTTAAGATTGAAATGCCGTTGGACCCAGGTCGAAAAAATAATTATTTTCGTAGATATTGAATATTTTGTGGAGCGGTGCAGCGGTCCGCGACCGCCTCTTCCTCAGTAAATATTGGAGGCAATTCAGCCAATCTTCGAAAATTTGAGCAGGGACGATTTGCTGCAGCGTTGTTTGGGCGGCTATACGCAAAAAAATAACGAAATTTACAATAAATCAGTTTGGGCAATAGCCCCCAAGTGCCAGTCCGGAAGCAAAAATATTATTGATATTGCAACTGATATCGCGGTATTAGTATTCAATGATGGCCTGAGAAGTCTCATGAAAGTACTGGAAACGTTGGGGATAACCATCGGCCCAAAATGTTTCAACTTTTACGTTGAGACCGACGCAGCGCGGATCCAGCTCGCGGAGCGCTCGCTCACAGATACTGCAAAAGAAGCGAGAAAAGCCTTAACAAGTTCGAGGAAAGAATCAGGAGACAACGATTTGCTTCTTAAAGGCCAGCTATATGGTGCCGGCATCGCTGATTGAAGGTAAATATTTTTTTTCAATTTATCACATAAATTAACAAACCTAAAACTTTGAACGCGTTTTTCTCAAAACCACTTTTTTGAGTGCGGCACGCAGCAGAACTCGAGAACTTTTTATCCGATTGACTTCAAATTTTGACTGTATCAATAAAAATAGATTATCTAGAGAAGTACATAGGATTTTTTTGATATCTCAGTAATTATAAAAGTTATAGCCTATTTTCAACGAGAAATTTGCTCAAAAATCATTCTTTAATTTCAAAGGCGTGCCTATTTTTTAAAAATCAATATTTTTCCAAATCCCTATGTACTTCTCTTCAAAATATCATATTATTAACGAAAACACTCGGTATTTTTTTCAGATCGACGTTGAAGAGAGTTCTGCTGCGTGCCGCGAACCACTGCGGAGATGACAGCATCTGACGCAGGAGCTTCCCCAGCGCTACCATTCGGCGTGAAAAATGTGAAAAAATGTTTTTTGATACATTAATAAACAAGAAACAAACCCCCACAAAAATGATTCGAGTATCTCTTTTATTTACAGCAAAAAAAATCTTGAAAAATGTGAAAAAAACAGGGGGTCACAGTGGTGTTGTCCCTTAAGCGTAGAAATCATCAAGTCACAATCCCCATAAAATCTAAAGGCTTAGCTCATACATACAATTATTTAACAACTAGTCCATTGACAGTTTTCATGAGTTTACACCAACTAGACCGTTTAGTTGTGAAAGGAGCACCTACAATGAATAGTTTCCGCTACAGCGTGATTAACACACGCATGTCGTAAGCAACAATGAGCATGACCTTGGTACCAAAGGGCGCATGCTTTTTGGGTCAAGAGAGCCAGGATGTTTTCATCCATTGGATTGCCGCTTCAAATGTGGTTCGTGAGACTTAAGCCGGCGCCACACGATGCTTCGAATGTTGGGTACAACGTTTGATCCAACATTTGGGTCAAATTATTCGACAGTTGATGAGGCAAACGTTTCTGCCACACGATGTGACGAATGTTTGATCCAATACGTTTGGTTCAAACATTTGCTCGCTGCTTCAATTGCTGCGGGATATGGCGGAAGATAGGGAGATATGTCGCGGCTACTGCCAAAGTAGTGGCATTATACTGTTCACAGTTATTACTTGAAAATTTGAAACATTAAAGACGTGATAGAAGGTGGTGATTTATCTCTACATAAATCCAAGAAAGGCAAGTAGCAAGCAAATATTTTCAAACAACGTGAAATTACCTAATGTTGACTCAATGCATGAGGAGGAATTAAATATTATATGGGAAAACTAATATTATTTCAGGTACAGTGGCTCAGTCACAATAAAAATCTGACGTTCTGAAATTCCGTTCACTTCTCACGAGCCCGTGTGGCCGAGAGTCCAACCTTCCAACCGAGTTCCCTCGAATGCTCGAGACTTCCTTTGACTCGGGTCACAAAGACCGACAACAGTCGGAACATCTTCCAACGCGAACGTTTGACGCTTGACATTATAAGCTCGATGTTCGATACTCTGCTACACAATGCTACAAACTATCAAGCTTCCAACGTTGGAAGGTGTTCGTAGCATCGTCTGGCGCCGGCTTTAGCCTAGGTTTCGCCTATAGTGACGAATCTTCCAAGTAAGTCCCCATTCTCTCAGTGGATGCGATTCAATTCTTGCGCAATATGCGATATTACTGCTAAACATATAACGAGTGCACTTGAACGGGTCTCCTGCACTTCTAGACGATGCACAATCCAACTCAATAAAATAAAACTGTTCCCACTTCCTACACAACTTCAACTAAACATATGCGATCAGTTATGACCTGTGCTATTACCATTTGACACATATCCTTTAAGTTATAACTGTTTTTCCACCATTTTGGTCCAAACCTTGTATTTTAATCGTACAACTATCGTGTCGGTTGTATTTCACAAGGTCCCATACACTTTTCACGTACAATGAAAAAGTCGGACGATTGAAAATTGTATGCATGCGCTAGGCCTAAGCATAAGTGACCAATTCGCCGCATGCATCCACTTAACTGTCAATAATTGAAAACTCTTGCTCTAATTTTAGGGAGAGGCTTTAATTATGAGAACTCATTGTCAGTGAAAAATGTGGCAGAAATCAGATTCCATCAAACTCACCGTTCAGCGAAGAACTTCCAGCATTGTACTGGTGCAGTTAATATCAAACTATGATAATAATTTGCTGACGGTCATCGATACTTAGGAAAGACAAAGGAAGATACCGTTTCATTACCAGATAACGAAGATTTCATTTGCTATCTTAAAGCAATAAGTGCTATTTTATCTGGATGCATAAGAAAGCTTTTATAGACGCAGTACAAGAATGATAATATTTCTGAGAACATTTTTGGACTCTGCTCAAATACGCATATTAGTATTACCGTTATTTCCTTATCATTTCTTTTAGATCGCTATTATTATTTCTATTATCGTCTTTTTTACCATTATTATTAGGACAACTATTTACATCTATTTATGACTTTGTGGATTTACTTCGCTTCCCTTCTTGCGTGTTTTTTTTATACGTAGGTTTTTCCCTTTAGGCCTTCGTGAGTTTTCCCCTTATCTTTCTCATTCAATCACTTTGTGCTGTGCATTATATATTACAATATTTTTGATATTTTTTAATATTTATATTTATGTAAATTATCAACTTAGTACGTATTTAACTCCAGAGGTAAGATGTTAGAAAGGCCCACATAGGCCTAACCTTGCTAAATAAATCTTCGCATAATATTAATAATAATAGAAAATAAGGAAAAACATAATTCCTCATAGATACAACCGTTCCAAACACATATTGCAGAATCGTACGGCGATAAATTACACAAAGATGCAGAACTTGCTGAGGAAGTAAAAAATGTAGCAACAAGACCAAGTCAACATCACTCCATTTGTTATTCCCTCAACGGGTGTAGTCCCAAAAACTCTTCCACAAAATCTTTCAAGAAATATTATGCCTTTCCAAACATTAATCACAATAGAAAAATCAGTTCTTATAAGTACGTGCGGAATAGTTATAAAATGTATTGACGTTCCCATAATTCAAAACAAATACGAAATTCTAAAATGTAACAATAAACAAAGAAAAAAAATAGTTTAAGTTTAATCCCGATATTGAATAACACCATGGATAAGTGAATGTTTCTAGTATTTTTGACTTAGAGGTGAAAAATTCGAATAATAATAGTTTCATTGAGGAATTACAAGAGAAATTAAAAACAAATCTGATGTGACCAGCACATGACTTTCTCCATATATATAAGATGTAAATATTTATCGACGACAGTATTTTCTAACTCTATATTCAATCTAAACTTGGAAGATAAGTGATTAATGTCTTTCATATTATCTTTTACGTCACAAACATTATAAATAATGTTTTTCGGGACATGTTCAATGAAAAACGATGAAGTGGCCTTTCGCCCCAGCGCCCAGAGCGCCCGCAACGTACATAATCAGCAACTTCCGGTTTATCAGTATTTCACAAATAACTCCTACACAATCAGCGATACAAAAATATGTTTCGTACAAAAGTTATAGTAAATTTTATTTTTTAAAACGTTTATAAATAATAGTTTATACCTAAATATCATATTTATGGGGATATTTTGAAAACCGGAAATGATCTTTGAAGAATGAAGCTCGACTTTCGGTTAACCGATTTACTCCAAAAACTAATAAACTCTAACGACATCAACAAAAATGCTACATATGAAATTTGGTGTTGATCCGACAAATAGTTTTTATGTTAGAGCGCCCACAATGTACATAATCAGCTACTTCCGGTTTATCAGTATTTCACGAATAACTCCTAATCAACCGGTGATACAAAAATATGTTAACTACAAAAGTTATAGTGAAATAAATTATATAAAACTTCTATAGGGTATACAATGTACCTATATATCATATTTATGGAGATATTTTGAAAACCGGAAATGAGCTTTGATGAATGAAGCTCTACTTCCGGTTAACCGATTTACTCCAAAAACTAATCAATTCTGAAAGCACACACCACAGTACCATATATGAATTTTGGTATTGATATGACTTATAGTTTTCACGTTAGAGAGCCCACTATCACCACACACACACAGAGACACAGACATCACCTTTTACTGGTGAATAGGATCCATTTGTACGAGAAATGCATACCAGAATCCAAGCACTAGATAAATGAGTCGAATTATGCAATCTTTTAATTGAGTGTCTCCGGAGGTCTGCTTGAGATATTGAAATTTACATTGACTGAATATTCAAGGTCACATCTTTACTGATCACGGTGACGCTAGAGATTGTCGCTAAGCCATTAATTGACACGCGGCATAGCACAGCGGAAGGTGAATAATAATGGAACTGGAGGGACCAGTTAACGTACTAGAATTAACAAAAATTAAGAATTAAATGAGCTCAAAATTATAAATAAATATATACTTTATAAAAATGCATGCATACTTTTGTATGTATGCTTTAAATTATTGCATTAGATTGGTTCAACTTTTCTACTGAAATCAAAAATTAAATGATAACACGCATTTAATAGCTAATATTTGAGATTCAAAGAAATAGCTTATTTTTCTCTTATTCGGCCGAATCTAGAATACTGCTGTGCGGTTTGGGACCCACATGAAGTAGATTTAGTCTCAGATTTAGAGATGGTCCAGTGTAGAGCAGCCCGATTCGTTTGCGGGGATTTCAGGTTTGATAGCAGCGTTACGGCAATGACAGAGTTCCTCGGTTGGAATTCACTTCAGATGAGAAGATCTGATTATCGACGGAAACTTTTCGAAAAGTTCATTCGCTCAGAATTTATAGACGAAGTGAAATATTAGTGCCAGTAAGGAGCGAACGCGATCTCCGAGAGGCATCGACGAAACTTTATGGGGAAGTAATCGCAAGGATAGTTATTTTTGGTCTTTTTTTTCCCAGGCTATTAGTGATGCTAATAGGGAGGAATTAATAATGGTGGTGTATTACACCCCCTGCCATACGCCTCTGGCGGCTCGCAGGGTATATATCTAAATCTAAACTTAATTGTATGTACCAACCTCATAGATAAGTAAGTGAATTTAGGCTAAGTTACATTAACAGTTTACTCAGGAAAGTCGGATATTTTTACTTGCCTCCTCGATATAAATCTCCTAGTAATGATAGATTATTATAGTTCTTTTATCATCAGGAAGTGGATTCAGTTACCTCATTGAGACTTACATACAGCAGCATTTTAATGTCGCCCGCCACATTTAGGGAAGTTTGTGTAAGAAAGTACGAATTGACCTCAACTTTTAACATTCTTTGGATACAAAATGCTACAGAACGACAAAATAAGTTAGAATTCAAGACAAGTTCAGATTAATGAAGCTCGTATTATATAAGTTACGCTGTAAAAAGTCAATTAGAGCGTTGTGATATGGAACATTTGATCTTAACAATAAATGTCTCCTTTATATCGTAATTCTTTTATTTCGTTATCAAGAATTATTTTGGCGGCTGCCGCTCAAAACCGATACATGACTTATTTATGTACGACCTCTCGAATTAATATTAATAATAGACAAATAGTATTAATATTTTGACTTTTTCACAATTCCACATCAATACCTTCAGTTAATGAATTATCATTTACAAAGCCTGAGTCTACGACTAGATAATATAATATAATATGACATAGCATAACATGACATAACATGACATAGCATGGCATAGCATGGCATAGCATGGCATAGCATGGCATAGCATAATATAATATAATATAATATAATATAATATAATATAATATAATATAATATAATATAATATAATATAATATAATATAATATAATATAATATAATATAATATAATATAATATAATATAATATAATATAATATAATATAATATAATATAATATAATATAATATAATATAATATAATATAATATAATATAATATAATAGAATATACTACAATATACTACAATATATTAGATATCATAGGAGTTAGTAATTTTCACGAAAACTTGCGAAATATATTCGATTTCGTTGCTACCTCTGCGGAACAAGACAGTATAGATAAGGTCTACTGATTGCTATTATCGTTAAGGAAATCTCAGATTAAAATACATACTTGTATCTGAAAATTTTGCAAGTGACGAGATACTCAAGTCTAGATGAACATATGCCACTGAAAGTTTTACGAAACCAAGACAATATATATTGCACGTAATGTATTACATGAACTGATGCATCAAAAATGGCATGCGAATGCCTATCTATGGAAGAGGAAGTTGGGGAACCCCAGTAGCTAAGCAACTATAAAACGACGCATATGCGTTTTAATTAGATATATTCAACAGAGCGCCGTATATATTGTATTTATATTATTTATAACTTATTCAAATGTTTATATATTCAATACTTTTTAAAATGAAAAATAACTTCATTTTCCAACAATACTCGATTTGGGCGTCGAAGCTGCTGATGATGAATGTAGCTTTTTGTTGCATTACATGAACATGATAGAATGATAAGTAAATATACTTGATATTCATATCTTTTGAGGAGAATTCTCTCTAGCACCTCTCCTGATCTCCCTGATCACCTTCGCAGTATCATGAATCAGAATGGGAGGATAATACCTTCTCCGAATTCATTCATATAGATAGATAGGATACCAATTCACAGGCTAAACCACAGGCGTCATTTACTTGAAATTACTTCCCGAGAAGATTGCATCGAAATTCAATCCATAGTTCACAGCCAATATCATCTCCCATTTTTACTGATATGCTACAATATGCCTGGTTCACCTCAAAATTAACAGACAACCAAAAAATTTTAGGAATGTTAACTAAGTTTGCTTTTCAATAGAACTGCTCAAAACTCCTTGTATATGTCAGCAGCCATAATTTATTTGTTGCTCAAATTCCGAAATATCTTTTGCTTCGAATGCTTTTATGATAATTATCATTTGGGTGCTTGTGAATAATTAAAAAATCGGATTATGAATTAATATAAGTACAAATATAATTTCTATTCTTCGTGACTTCATTATTCTCCCATACACAATATTTCCGATCATGCACATTCTTACGATGTATGATGATATTTGCACGATTATCAGTATGATATTAAATTAATTACAAAATAAAAAGAATATAAAACAAAATTTGTGAAAATAAAAAGGAAAAAAAATTTGGCCTATCTGGGATAAGAACTGGCATTCTTCTCCTTATGATTCCGTGATGCTACCGCATCAACTGGTGAGCAGCTTTCGTGAATGGTGAATTTAAATCTATATCAATCGCCTTGTTATCGTTGTTTACTACATGGAAATCTACCTAAAAGTTTCGTATATTTTATCAAAATTCTCGATTTTTCGAATCGCAAATGATATTTCTCGACCAGAATAAGAATCTTTATTCTATTTTACTTCTTTTGATGCTAGTTTCGACTTCCTACAACTGTTTTTTCTAATTTAGTTTTGCAAAAGAAATAAACCTCACGACGAAAAAATGAACTTTATGTGTATTTCTTATGGAAACGTTTTGAATCTTCCGGGTTCGAACCGTGGACCTTAGGGAAATAAAAAGTAGCCTATACTCTGCGGGGGGTTGACTTTTAATAATGTACAAAATTTCAAAGTTTTGCGACTCTCGGTTCTCGATTTTTTAGCGAACATACATACATACACACACACCCGCACACACACCCACACACCCACACTCTGTTTTATATTATAGATTAGAAATAGATATTCTTTCGAATATGTTAACTAGATAATGGATATTTTAGTACATTAAGCTTTAATCACCAATCACCGCAGCATGTATCATTAGGACAAAAATTTGAAACAGCAAAACTTAGTATTTTGCTGAAGGATTTATTTGGATGACCGATTTTGATCTTTACAATCATCTACAGATAACCATGCTTGGAAATTATGGAATTTATAGCAGGCAGGTTAGTTTTGATGGTTGAGGAAGCACAGTGGTAAAGTTTCGGATTGTCATATAATTGGTTGACGAGGGTGTGAGAGGAATTTCTGTTTTCCAAAGCATCAACCACAAATGTTATGCCGAAACACCTTGACTTTATACGTAATGATGGTAGAGTAAATTTGGCCAAAACATAACGGAAATACTAAAGTCTGATATTTCGTGCAGTTTCATTAAACGCCTATTTCATCAACCAGTGCATCCAGTTTGGAGTGTTCCCCAAATTTAGGTTGGATCATACGGAAAAAATAGAAATTTATCTTACTCCTTCCGTAACCACTGCTGTGAAACACCACAACCCTTCCTCTCTCCTTTTCCTACCATCAAAACTAGAAAAACTGCTAAGGATTCAATCATATCCGTGTATGGCTACTAGAAGATGATCGTGAAGATCGATACTGATCGTCCCAACAAATCTAGTGGAAAATACTAAGTTTGGTAGTTTTTTAATTTAAATGGCGTTCCACAAAGTTTGGCCAGAATACCTTCAGTTTGTATCATACGCTTTCCATTATGCATTTCATTAGATCCGTGATGAAATCATTCCGAAGAAATTTTAATGTAATATAATATATTTATCTATTTAATCAGAATATAATAATAGAGAAAAATATAAGCCGTTTACATAATATTTTTGGCCTACTTATTTTGGTAGTCCGTTAGCAAATAATTCTCAAATTCTGACACATTTCAAGACCCAATCTTACATAGTCTAAAATATTAACAATCATAATTCATAATGTAACATGCATTACATGCATAATTACATATTACAATAAGATAAAACCCATATTTCTCTTGTTTAAATGATAATTTATGGTCCTGCTAGGCAAATAATTGCTTGTCAGCAGGTTCTCAATCAGTATTCTATTACAGAATTATAAAAAGATTAACATTAGTGTACTCTGTATTAACGTGCAATAAATAATAATGTTAATAATAAATCATTTTTATTTGGGCGAAATTGAGTCCCTTCTTCCATCTAAACCATCGTCATTAATTATAGAATATTAAAATTAAGGAGACTAGTATGAGAAGATATTAGAAGAATTGCGGACTTATAAAACTCAAGATATTCTTAGGAAAAAGAAATACACTGCAGGAAATCACTCACAAAGAAGGGAAGTATGAAAACCCTGCGCAAACATACCGTTCGTAATTACTAAAGGATGAGAAAAAATGACAAAATATATAAATAAACTGCCAATAAGTACATTTTTACGACGTATAAATAAACATATTCAGTTAAATTTAAATTAATGGTATCGATATACATTATAGCATAAAACAAACAATAACGAAAAAGAAAAAGGATAAAAATTAAAAAAGTACATGGAGTTGCATCCTTGCGGTGCAGTAATAGACAGATAGATAAATTTTATAAAAAATATCGATACGAATCTTACAGTACATGGTAGTCAAGATTGCGTAAAACATTAAGGTAAGTCAAAATAGGAAAAAGTGTCACATTTTGTCACCAAACTTCCACTACAGTATTCGCAATGCCTTTTCACGGAGCTGAGATTAGCATCCGCAAGAGCGGTTACAAAAAGCGAGCGAACGATATTCATTAAGAAAGCCGTTTCAGAAGGTTTTGGATAAAATAAAGTATGGCAAAAGATCCCTTTGCCTTGGAACGATATTCAACAGATCTTGTCGCAAGATTAAAAAAACGTCGAGACGGCCGCTGTCCACCGAGAAAGGGAACAATCCCTCGCTACGGACTGAGGCTTTAGAGACGAGAGGCTGAAAAGAATAACCCGTGTGTTCACCTGGAGGGTACACACAGTCCTCTGAGTGACACGGAACAAGAAAGAAACACTTCCGAGAAATTGACGTCGTGAGGTAATTGGTTAGAATTTTCATAGGAGGTCAAGAATGGGATTTTAAGCACGAAAAGGCCTAGAGTACAATCGGCATAAGCGAGCGGTTTTTAAAGCGAGGGGCACGTTACAAGAACGCGGTTTGAAAAGGGCCGAAACGGGCTGGAAATGAAAAGGACACGGAATTACGAACGGGCGAGTAATTGGACTCGTGGGGGCGGTGAGACAAAGATAAAATTCTGAAGGAGTGTAGCGGGCTAAGGAGATGCTGAGGAGAGTTTAGCGGGACTTTCTTTCGGGCCTCACGGAGGCCGGAGACGAAGGAAATGTTTTTCCGAGCGTTTTCTTCGGCCGCGTGTTTTGGGCGAGGTAACGAACGCACTTGAGTCGAACAAAAGGGGTCGTTTGGGCCCGAGTGGAGGAATGCGATGAATTAAAAGGCGCTGCGAGGATTGAGTTCGTTTCTTGCGAAAGGAAGAAAATTTCTCAAGTCTCCGAGCCCTTTCGCTGCGTTAGTATCAAAACAAAATTAATGCGCGGGGAAACGACAGGAGCCACAGCTGAGCCTTGCACACGTCGCTTTTAGAGTGTTTTTGGTATGAGCTCCCGGAGAAATGATAATCTCAAGTACTAGTGTTTATTATTATTATTATTACTATTATGAAATGTCTAAGTACAATAATAACTAAGGCAAAAGATCATATGGATATCAAATTCCTTACTATTTTAATCAGCTGCCTGAGGAAATACTTAGAGAAAACTGAACTAATGTTATCAAGAAAGATATGACAGCTTGGCTATTGCAAAACTGATAAAGTCATGTGAGAATAAAACATAATATAGTCGATTTCATTTCCCTTTAAATACTCCAACCTTAAATGGTAAAAGGAGGCACTTGCAGACGAGTCTTGAGAGGGACTCTGCAAGACGTATTAACAATTGTAAGATTAATGGTATACTTCATTGTATGTATGTCATACTTCATTTTATTATTCCTTATGCCTTACTGCTTTATTTGCATTTGTATGTAAAGAGTTGACTAACTATTAATGACATAAATTGTAAGCCGATCTCAGGCAGGATAGTCATTTAATTTTATAGACATCTATGTTTTTACTATGTTATATTTCAATATATGTATGCTATCTTTAATTAATATATATTATTTTATTATTCTATATGTCATACTGCTTTATTTGCATTTGAAAGTAAAGAGCTCACTAACTAATAAGACAATTGTAAGCCGATAAATAACTCAAATTGTAAGCCGATCTCAGGCAGGGTGGTGATTTAATCTTGTGTTTATACTGAATTGAATAAATTGAATTGAAAAAAGACTTTATTAGACAAAATTGGGACTAAAAAGTCCCATCTTATATTTAACCAATAAAAATTTGATAAAAATATTAAAAGTACAAATAACATAACGAAACAAATTCAAATCTATATAAAATTTCACAAAATATACATCTATAAATCTGTATAAAATGATAAAAAATAAAAATCTATACTAATATTAAATAAAATTTATTGAATATAATTTATCGAGGTGACACTTGATAACATAAATTAATAATAATGAATTTTTGGGTGAGTGTCCCAAGTATCGCCTACCCTAACTATGTCACTGCATCTCAGCCTCTTGAGTTGAGAAATCAGCTAAAACAAATGAATACGACTAGGAACTATCCTCATTTGGTTTTGAGAGATCAAATCGCTTCTTCTTCGTTTTTAAGTAACTAGCAAAACTTCAAAAAATGACTCAAGCGAATTTTTACGAGATTAAGTACGTAATATCGCCTAGCCTTGTCCCTAGTATCTCCCTCCTAGGGGTCGTACACAAATTACATAACGCAAAATTCTCCAATTTTCGGCACCCCCCTCCCCCATGTAGCAGGACCGTAACGCAGGACCCCTCCCCCCTCCACTCCGTTACGTAGTGAACTAGTAGTAGTACTTTGTGAACAGTTTTGGGCTTATATTCGGGAAAGAAATATTTTTACTTCCCAGTAGTAATTCATTTTTTAATAAATAATTTTAAAGGCCATTCATACATTTCACCTAAATTCGATGCCATGATCTGTTGATAATTAGCATCGCACAGAACACAAACAGAGGAATACTCGTGCAGCCTACCAGTGGCGTACCTAGCGTTGGTGTCACCCGGTGCGGTAGTTCATGGTGTCACCCCCTCAATTTTATACATTTAATACGTTTGCATTTTCATTTGAATTATGGTTTATATAACACTCAAAATTGTGCATACAAAGATACAATTACAGTATGTACATATAAAACAGGACATGAATTTGAACCAATGACACATTATATTAGAACTTTCATTTTCTAACTTTTAAAGCTGAAAATTTATTAATTAATTCATCAAAATCAATATCTTTGGCAGATTCGCTTTCTATTAATCAGGGAAATAGATTCTAGAACGAGTAGCTTCAAGAATTCTTCAGATTGCCAGTGAAATATTACGAATTGCATACGTATGATTTTATGTGTAATTTGCCTCACGTACAACAAAATATAATACTACTTAAAAATTTCCAACATTGTTGATTTTACTTACAATGATTTCAAATGGCAAGTCTTCCTATGGCTCTCAGAATCTCAAATCCAGCCTCCACGACACGTTAGAGACGACTGAGGTACTCTGATCCCCATTATATATATTCGCAAACTACGTATTTTTCTGCCTTCTAAGAACATGTGGTCAGATAAAGAATTACCATCCGATATCCTCGATAGCCTTATGGAGAAAAATATGAACCGAGAGACTTTCTTGAGAAAAACGTTATCATCACACAGAAAATATTGATATTTTGTGCTTTGAAAAGTTTTTACCTTATACAGATTTATCTTATAATAGACGTTACCGTATGATTAATTATTATATTTATTATATATTATTATTCCTTTTAAGGGCAGAAAAAATAATTTGGAATTAATTTGGGGCCCCTTGTAATCGGTTAATTTTGCCTAGTGTATAACGCGCCTAGGCTTAGAACCGGGGTAATCAACCTTTTCTGGTGCTAGTGCACGCAAGGGCATTTCAGAAAGCGAAGCGGGCACCGAATAACATTTCCGTCCAGGGTGATATTCAGGCCATCTCTTGTCAATATTATTACTTTACTAGTTAACCGTAGGCCATGCCTCGGACACTTCCTATCCCCGCAATGCTTTCCCTTTGGCACGCTTAGTGAGGCTAAGACCGCTCGAAGGGCTCGGACAGAAGCCCAGGGGTAACCCGGGTAACTTAAACCGCTCCATCCGTTGTAACGGAAACAACGCGTTGTCTCGAAATACAAATGCAGTGTATTATACAATGTGGTTAGAGACGATTTATTTCAATCCCAACATGATGTGAAAAATTAGTAAGTCTCTATTCCGCAATAAATTTATTTCGCGACCGACAACATAAACAAAAGGTTTTACTATGTTGCTATATTACAGATGAATTTTCAATGTTATGCGAATTATGTATTCCAAAAAATCGCCTTTATTTGTGGAATAATTAAATAAACAAAAAATTACGAGAAGAAATTAGAAGAATGGTGGAAAAACCTACCGATAGTAATAAATATATAAGAGATTAGACAAACAAAAAACATGGCAATATATATAAATACATTCCATGTAAAATCTCGATAATTCAATTCAAAAACAATAATACACGATCAAAATAAGATTCTTTACTTAGTTTACCTGCTTTTGTCTCCATTTCCTTTGACTATTCTTTTTAATTTAATTTTGCTAAAGGAAATAAAGCCTGCAGCGGCAAAAATGAACTTTATGTACATTTCTTATGGAAATGTTTTGTCTCGTCTGGGATCGAACCAAGGACTGAATGTCATTTATTTACAATAGAAACTCTCGTATTTGAATGCAACGTTGTGTTAAAATTTCATATCAGTACGAGTATTTTTCGAGTTTTGCGGCCACAAACACGAGCAGGCTGAATTTTTATACGTAAGATTATATAGCTAACAGATGATAACAGTTATTCGAAAGTTATACTTAAGGAAAATATTAACGATTCGAGTTATTTTATGGCTTAAGAAATCGGTAGTTTCGAAAAACACTACGGGTCCAGTATGCACGATCCAATGTAGTATTACATATTGATGTTTGTTTGTCCAATATAGTTAATTTCGATCGATTGCAGACATTTCTTCCTTTGCAGAATTTAACCACAAATAATAGTTGTACTAAATCTAGATATACACCAAAAGAAAGGAAATTGAACAAGGGAAGGTAAAATATCGTACTGGAGTCGTGATTGAGAGAATTCAGATGAATATGACGAAATTTTTTTGTAATTTTGTGGGCATCAACAATTCCCTACCAACAGAGGTGATTGCTGAACTTAACACTCACACAAATATATGGGAAAGATGGGATCATAACAAATGTATTGGGAAGAAGAGAATCCACCACCACACGAAGTAGGTTTAGTCTCAGATTTAGAGATGGTCCAGCGTAGAGCAGCCCGATTCGTTCGCGGGGATTTCAGGTTTGATAGCAGCGTTACGGCAATGATAGAGTCTCTCGGTTGGAATTCACTACAGATGAGAAGAACTGAATATCGACGGAAACTTTTCGAAAAGTTCATTCGTTCAGAATTTATAGACGAAGTAAATGAAGTATTAGTGCCAGTAAGGAGCGAACGCGATCTCCGAGAGGCATCGACGAAGCGTTATAGGGAAGTAATCGCAAGGACGGATAATTACTTTTGGTCGTTTTTTCCCCA
Source organism: Sympetrum striolatum (assembly GCA_947579665.1). Taxonomy (NCBI): domain Eukaryota; kingdom Metazoa; phylum Arthropoda; class Insecta; order Odonata; family Libellulidae; genus Sympetrum; species Sympetrum striolatum. The sequence goes on along the minus strand of OX388351.1, from coordinate 38,653,610 downwards.
AGGCTATTAGAGATGCTAATAGGGATGAATGAATAATGGTGGTGTATAACACCTCCTGCCATACGCCTCTGGCGGCATGCAGGGTATATATCTAAATCTAAATATCCTAATCCTCACTTCGTAATGCTCCACAGAAGTCATTATACCTACTTGGAGACAATCACACCTTAGATTTTAATGATCTACTCGCTCACCATTTATGCAAGGGACTATTGTTAGAGATATTCAAACAAATGGAAATCCTTCTCCATAAAAATAGTAATTTTAAACTCATTATCGTGCACCTTCTCAGGACCTCCTTCCCCCTGCTGTCAATTGCTAACCTGCTTCCTCCAATACCCTAACCCTCGCCTCCCCTCATTCTTTCACCTCCCCACCCCTCTCCTGATTCCATCCCTTTTTACCTATATATAGTGATAACTTTTCGTATATGCTAGTTATTTCTTATCGGAAATAATTAACGAAACAGTGGTTCTTTTACCACAAATTTATTTTTATAAAAAACAATCTCACGACCGGTTTCGACGATTCCAGAAGATGACGATTAATTTTCGAAACCGGTCGTTTGATTCTTAAATTTTTGGTAAAAGAACAAATGTTTCGTAGAATATTTCCATTATGGATTACCACAACACCTCGCCTGATTCAGTGAAATTATATCTTATCGTTACGTTTTACTGACTAGATCTTAGTCGAAGCAGTCGTAAAAAAACTATTGTATTCTCGTTGTGCGTTGTATTCTTGATATTCGTGATGCCACGTAGTTGTGTTGTTCCTGGATGCTTGTTGTTTTTGAATCTATGTTTAAATTATATTCTTATACCATCAAATATTACTTCGGATGTTAGGGGTAAGTTATGTGGACCTAACACTACCAAATAAAAACATTTATAATGACAATATCTATAAATATTTATTGGTCATTTTACCCGGCCTGATCTGCAAGATTGTCATTTAAGGTAGGGGAAATTTTACATTGAACTTTAGCTCCCATTATCATGCAAACCCTCGTATCCCTGCTGTCAATTGCTTCCTCCAGTACCCCAACCTTCACCTCCCCCACCCTTTTATCTCCCCCACCCTTTCACCTCCCCCCACCCTAACCTCCCCCCACTCTTTCACCTTCCCACACCCTTTCACCTCCCTACCCCTCTTCTGATTCCATCCCTTCTTTCCTATATATTGTGAAAACTTTTGATAATAATCCGGTGGTATTTTTGGAAACTACAAATTCCTTAAGCCATAAAATCACTCGAATTATTACTGTTTTCCGCAAGTATAACTAACAAAAAACTATTATCATCGGTTAGCTATATAATTTAGAATATCAACTTTATAATTTCATGGCATACTGCGAAATTTACTTGTTTCACCAATTTTAAACATATAATTTTAAAAATGAATTTGTAATTTGTATATGCTACCCGTGGGATAGATGGAAGACCAGTGGTTCGGTGAACTAGTGCTGCCATTAGTTCACGCTGTCGCCACTGTCTAACTAAGGAGGACGTTTTTTTCCGGGAGTATCCGAGGCATGCCGTAGGCCGTTTAAAAAAACGCTCCTAGATAAATAAGATCGAGAAAATTACAACGTATATAATTTCATCACATCCTCACAACGTATGAAAGTCTTTACATCCGAAGAAGATTTGAATACGGGGAATACATCTGGTATGAAGGTTTTTGCTGCATGTACACCGCTACGTTCCGAAAAGAAGCATTTAGTCATTGATTACGGGGAGTTTAATACCATGATAAGCTGAGCCGAGCTGAATCCTCACATCCGCATTAAGAACAAAATATGACATATATACGCGTCTTTTTAATCTGGACATAGGCGATAAGCGCTTTGCTCTGTAAAAGCGCTTTGGGTTTCTTAACAGTGCGATGATCCATTCTTGTCTGCTCCATCTTCGGTGAATGAGACGAGAGACGCCGACACAGACGGCTAAGGGAGATTTAAAAACCGCTATTTATTTGATAAAAAATTCCCCGAGAGAAGGAGAACTCGCAACTTGAGCGTCTGATCAGCGAAACCGCAATATATTGATGGATATCACCGATAACAGCTATTATTCTCTTTTCAACCCATCACTTAAAGCGTCGCATATATAAATGCGTTCGCAACCCTTCCCTTTATCATCAATCTCAGTCGGAGGAGCAAGTCGTCAGCACTTGCCGGCCAGCGAGAAAAAAAAATCGCATTAAATCCCATAATTTCTGCTGTGGAAAGAGAAAGTGTACCAGCATCACGCGAAGCGTTCCCAGTCCCCCATAACTCAGATCCGCTAACGTCAATGCGCCCCTCATATTTTCTTTATTACATCGCCAGCCTCTACTGCGATACCCTTTCGTGAATGAATTCAGTTCGGTTTCTTTCCAGTCATAGAATGAAATTAACAGAGAAACTAACAAGGCTATAGTTGGCTATGCACCGAGGAGGTGAATGCTTGGTTGAAGGTAATTATCTGGTATTATTATATTATTAAATTATCTGGTCGATTCTTAGTTAAATTAATTTTTAAGGAATGGCACAATATCTGCCTTCTCTAATAAAACTGCGTGCTATTTAAAGGTCCGACTGCAACTTATTTATTGCAGGATGGCTTAGGATAGTTTCAACAGGACCTTGCCAATTAAGCCAAAGGATCAACTTAGAATATCATGGCTTGTAAAGAAATATTATATATTTGGGAATTTGATATGATATACTAATAATTACTGATTTTATTTAAGGGCTAGTTTTATACCTACAAATATTATCTTAATCGCAGCCCTATACCATTACTTCTTACACAAAAGAGCTTTTTCGAATGGGACAAAAGAAAAAGCAAATAGATGAAAATATTTTGTGGGTTCACAAAAAACAAGGAATATAATATTGATATTTCAGGCACGACTTTGAGGTAGGACTTCACAGCATGAAGGAATGAAAAGGTTTCTACCCGTACTACTGGAATAATTTACGCGATGATTTATCTGAAGATGGAGCGTTGCGTCGAAACCCAGGTAGCAAAATTAATTATTTCAGTGGTACGGGTAAGAGACCTTTTAATTTCTTTACGTTAAAATCAAGGGACTTAGAAAATAGTAACACCTCTGCAGGAAAACACCCACGAGAAGGAAAGCGTGAATAACCTACGAAACATACCGACAGTTGCATATTTCAGTGTTTGCAGTGTTTCATTGCTGCAATTCTTCCATGATGTAAGTATTGTCTATGTATATATTAGAACTCTGCAAGCCGCCTTTCGGCGGGTGGCAGGGGGTGCCGGCACCTTGACTCTACTTTCCTAATCGATTGCTTTCGCGTATCGTTCGCAGAAAAAATGCATCCTTGAAACGATTCGTTCTAGCATCAACAACATCATAACATCATCATCGTTCATAGCCCTAATCTTCCTCACAGTATCAAAACGGCCCATATAACAGGGGGACGCATTATATCGGTTACATCATCTGAGAATGTAATTTCTCTGAACTTATTTGGTAAATTTATCGTTTGAATTAGTTTTCTATCTTCTAATGATTCTCATCCCGTGTCCTTTATCATCTGAGTAACACTCGCTGTTTTATCGTAGCAATTCCTTATTAATCGCATCGCCTTTCGTTGTACTTTTTCTAAATCCTGAATATGACATTTCTCGGCAGGGCTCCATACACTACATGCATACTCAAGGTGAGGCCTAACTAACGCTAAGTTGCCGTATTTCTATGTGATATTTTAGTATTTTTGATGATTACATTTCTGGGATGGGATCCATTGAAAGAGGGGAGATTAGCTTGCTGGCAAAATCTTTTCAATAAGTTTAACGCCATCAATGCACAAATGCATCAGTTCAGAGACCATAAAAAATTAGCTACAAATAGTTTTTAGAGAGGTAATAAAAATTCTAGACAAAATGAAGATTGAGGTAGTTTGCCTCTGCTTGACTATCCGTCCGTAAAAGCAATGAGACGATAACTTCAGTTCAAATACCATATTAATAAAATTTTCCTAAGTACATAGTACAGATATACTTCCTATGCATCATCACTCGTACCTGAGTAGCTTTCATACTATCACAACCACGCATACAACAAAACAAACCATATGTAAAGTACACTACACAGAGAATTTTTTTAGCATCGAAATGAGAATTTCACTGAGTAAGTCCATTTCCTTACACCCCTAACAATTAATGCATCTTTCGCTGCAACTTAATAAATCTAAACTTAGATGCCTACGTCCTACTAAATTAAATTAAACGTGGCACGCAGTTCGTCCGATTTCTTTTCAGCATTCCATGCTATAAGGACCTCGGCATTATTTTCCTCCTAGACTGTAGCGATTCCCATTTTCAGGTGAGCTTTCCATCTTATTTACACTTTCGCCCCACTTACGACTGACGACTGGATTCTCCGTCGCTTCGTTTAGAAGAATGGGAAGGAATGGGGCGGTATAAGGGACCTTAAAGAGAGGGAATGATAGGTGATCAGGTCACCCAGGGGGGGAGAGGGGACGAGAGGGGGTGATACGTGGATCTGGGCTACGGTTAGGGGGACAAAGGTGACGGATGAGATAGGCAACCAAGTTGGCTCTTGGGTCGTTCATCACAGCGAGTTGCTTCGACTTGAGTTATGTCTCGGCAGAGGGGAGACGGCGGAGGGTAAAGAGGGAAGAGCCTGGTCCACTCTGCGGTGGACATCGACGAGAGGAGGGGTCCTACACGATGCCTAAGAATTAGGGTAAAACGGCCGTGAGAAGTGTGATTAAAGTAAGCCAATCAGGGAATCAAAGGCGATAACAAGGCTGCTATATCCTAGACGTCAAGAAATGAATTCCCTAGGTTAATAGAAGAATTACTACGTAGGGAGGGTTATGGGATTCATATTGGCTGGCTCATGTCTTTATCTGCGGTGGTGTTTCTTCGTAAGCAACGGGAGACCTTATACCTGTTTAGTTTTTAATAGAAATAATTATATGTTTATAACGGTGGTTATCCCATTAACAGTTTACATAAATGTGTTTGCAGAGTTATAAAATATTATCACAATAAGAAATTTAACCAAAAAAATGCAATCAATAAAATAGAGTTAAGAGAATACAATCAATGAAATATAACCTGGAAAACGCAATCGAGAAGATTTACTTTTATTATTTGCATTCAAGCACAACTTTTAAAATAGAAAATTTACCTCACTGGCGCAATTATTCGGTCCCTTCACACAGGATGAGATAATTTTTCATATCTTTCCTCACCGAGCAAGAACGCCAGCAAGGAAAGGAACGTAGGAATAGCACAATGGCTACATTAAAGGAAATTTCCATGGAATTTGATAAGAAGCAGGTTATTTTCCGTTATCTTTATCAGCTTCATTCATTTCTCAGAAACTTTCATATTATCACAACCGTGAACAATATTTTGACGGAATCAAATTAAAAATAAATTTAATTTATCCTGCATCTTTAGCAAATAGAAATGGTATCTATACATCAAGATAGGGCGGCATGAGGAAATTATCCACTTTTTAAATAAGGTTGAAATGGTTATAAATCCAAATAGATTTAGTAATCAAGCGAATAAACTTTGCGACTGAAGGAAACAATGAAATAATACCACGATTCCGTAGCATTCCCAAAATTTCTTATTTCTATAGGCGAATGCATTAAAAAAAATTGAACCGCCCGAAATATTAGAAAATTAAACAGATTGGTGAAAACAGATGAACTGAATGCTAAAAACCTTGATAGATACGTAGGATTAAAGCAATCCTGCAGACATGGTTCTTTTTAAGTGACAATTCTAATTGAGAATTGAAACAAACTTAGTAACTTTCATTATCTAATAAATAGTGGAATAAAAATGGCTATTTTAATAGGAAAGGCTCATTAAATAATGGAAGTCACCATTTTTTAAAATCCAACTCATGTCTTCCTTTCCCAAAGTTATCTCTTCAACTTTTGATCACAATCCTCGTTGACCGGGCAATCTGATCAGTATCACCAATGATATTCTAGAGAAATAGTTTCAAAAATCACTTTTCAGAACCACACACTTTACGGGTGTGGAAGATTCGACTCAATCCCAATATTACAGACTGATGATAAGTTCGAATGAATAAGGTTGAAAATTCCACGTAAAAATATCATTTGATTTGTTATCATAGAATTTCTACTTGCCAGCAATGTTAAGATTGAAGGTGCAAAACGATTTAGTATAGAAACTGATAAGAACTCCTTCGAAACTCCGTTTAAGATACGCTTATTTCTCGATTATAATAATTTGTACTTCAGAAAGTATAATGTAATCAGATAAGACTTCAGGCTTTCCCGGTAAATTGTCAGTTGGATGAAGTTTTATCGGGCTTCTAACCGGGTCGTCTCGTGGTGTAACACCGACGTTTCGGCCACTGTCACCGCAGCCATCTTCGGGATGAATAACTCTGAAGATGGCTGCGGTATAGTGGCCGAAACGTCGGTATTACACCACGAGCCGACCCGGTTAGAGCCCCTATAATGTAATCATATAAATAAAGAAAGCGACGAAATGAGATTCCACTAATTTTTTTCGCCGCGTAAAATACAACATCGTAGCAAATTCTCAAAGAATCTCCTGTTCAAGAAATTACATGAAATGATGATGCAAAAAATGCAGAACATAAGTTGAAATCGAAGAAGATATTTTGGCTAACGCATTGTATTCTTGTAGGGATAATCAAGATAAGCGCTTCTGACGATTAGGCGGAATGCAGAGTGACGTATCGTTAGAGTTTTTCTGCTTCTTTGTTTTGAGGCTCATAGAATCACTATGCGTGTGCTTTTGGTTAGAAACAAACGCAGAAAAATCAGTAGAAAAAAACTAGAGGATTATATTATTTATTGTTGCTGTTGAAAATAAACTATTGGAGACAGGGTTTTGAGGAATCATTTCTACTGTGAGTATAAGTGAAGTGCTAAGAATAATGTACAGTAACATCAATTCTATAAAATCGCTTAACTACTTATGCCTGTTTCTTATTAAGCTGAGTATGAAATTTCTAAGTAATGTGTACATTCAGAGCTCAAAACTAGGAGGTAAAATTTGTATGCACTAGATATTCTGGAACAAGTGTCTTCGTAGCGATCAATGGTGTGACACTTAAGACTTAGATACTTACCACTATAATTACTAATATAATTACTTCTGCAGAATAACTGAAACATGTTAGTATCAAACTTGAAAAATGGTTTCATTTTCAATAATAATTAATTTTTTCCTTCACTCTTGTTTTACTTCCTATGGTGCATACATGCATATTTGTTAACATATTTTAATCTATGAAAAAAAATTTTTTTCCTTTCTTCTTCTTACATTTTGGCATTATTTAAGATGTCTGAATATGTTTCTAATGAAGTTTTTCTTTTTTATGTCTTTTTCTACGGTATATTTTTTCTTCTCTTCTAAAAAAATGTACTGGGATAGTTTTGATGATAGAAAAATTAGTTCAGCTTTTCTTATTGCATAGTTAACGTTCTTTTTTCATGTTCTTTGTATTTCTTGTCACTTCAGCACTACTTGTTTGTTGCTTGTTTTTATATGGTGAGCTCTGAGCTGTTTTTAAAATACGTTTTATAATATTTTGTGATAAAATTATTCTGAGGAATTGACGTTCTGTCGACAGATCTTAATCTGATGGAACACACATTTTTTGAATTAAATAAATAAAAAAAATCGTAACAATTTCATCAAAGTATTCAATAATTATTCAGCAATATGGATGTTATGTTGTTCTACATCCCTCGTATTTGCAAACTATTTCCTCACTCGATTTAGCACTATCATTAATTTTTCACTACATTTCTTCATTCCGTTCTCATGTGTTACGGAACTTTTACGCTCATTTTTCAGGGATGTGATTTTATCAATTCTTTTGAGGCATAAATGATGCTGAAAAAAGTTATTTATTTTAGCTTCTATTTATCAAATGTTACTCGTAGAGTAATCCTGCAACCGTTCAGGATAATTATCAGCAGAAAGTTCAAGATGAAAGAAATTTGTCATTCTTGAGAGCACATGTTGCATAAGATAGCATCTGGAAAGGGGATTGGCTCACTTAAGGTTCTATTCTGATGGCTTTCCCTCTTAGAAAACTGAAGTGGTTTAATCCATGTAAAAGTACACAATGCCTCTGAGATTTCTCCTTTCCTCTCTTTTGCAAAACCTGTTTACTCTTTTTCACGTAATGCGGTTAGGTTATTTTTCCTCTTCAACTTTCGCTTTGTTTCCCCAAAAGCTTATATATTTTCTTTCTCTACGCTGTTTCATTATTATCAGGTCTGTGTTGCATAAAACGTTTCCCAAGGGAAGTTAAGGGGAGGAAGAGAAATATTTCCGGCGAAAGTTTTGACCGAAAACGTGTTAGAAGGGGTGGAGCACTTCGCTAATGTCTTGCCGTTTTTTGGCGATGAGGTGTACTGTTTGATAGGGAGACTGGTCTTAAGTTGCAGTCGTTAGTAAAAATGATTCGACAGCGCACTCAACTCGATTCCGATTTCTTTGGTGAAGTTTCCTTTTATTTTGACCTTAAATTTTAACGTAATTTTTTAGGGTTATGTATTTGTATCTATCTGATTGATTTATTTGGTATTTCTATGTTCACCATGGGGTCTATTTCTATCTGTACTATCGTACAGAGAAAACTAAACATTACTATCAACGCTTTCCGGTCCAAATTTCAAAAAATAGCAAAGAAGTTAATTTTTTTCTAATGAAAGTACTTGAAAGGTGTTTTATAAGTGCAGAAAATCTTTCGTTCAAACGTAATTAAAACCAATATTTATGACATAATTCCGAATGGAATAAAGTCGTATTTAACAAATAAATTTTGAAAACAATTTTCTGCTGATCACCTTAATAATTCAGTTTGAATGTTACTGGTAGAAATCTACAGTTTTTACGTGAAATTATTTCACTCACAGACAGTTTTTCAATAGCGCAAACACCACCACCGAAACACCTTGACGAAAACTCTCGAGCATGGGTACAGCAATCTCCAACTGAAGCTGAAGATCATTATTTTCCTTAAAAGACGATTCATGAAACCTGCTGCTGGAATTAAATACTACACCATGTGAGCCCAAATTGAATTAGCGGGCGATATGAATAGATGCTAGGAAAAAAACGACGTGATTCGAACTCACTGGATCGGAAAGGGTTAAAAATCAGCTGGCCATTTTAACATAAAAATCTTTCTGATATAAGAACGAATTTAAAACAGCCTTTAAATCTACCTTCACACGCGGTAGATTCCGCACCTCATTGCGTTTTGGTACGCGACAGCCTTACTTGTACCATATCCTCACAATGGGCTTAGTATACGAGACCCAAAAACCGACTCTATTTTACACCCCACTAAAATTTCCGCATTATTGTTTCTCACTAAGCGGGAACTTCTCTGGAAAACCCTTTATCTTCGCATTAAACCGACTGAAACATCCCCTAACATCTACCTCAGATGGATAATCCCGTCCGCCTTAATCCCCGCATCTTGGCTCCGTAGGTCATCGCAAGTGGACCTTTTATCCCTCCATCCATCCCCCCTCAATCCTTTAACATCATTCCGAACCATTGCTCCGAATGCCCTCTCCCGGAGAAGTCCCCAACCTCCTTCATTACCCGTCCCAATCTTGCCTGTTCGTTACCACCTCTGTGGCATTCATCTCGTATACCCCATTCCACTCAATCCTTCCGTCTAACCCGCTATTCTCCTACCCATTCCTTGCGGGCCCCGCATCGTTGTACGTCTCCGAAGAGCCTGGCTTTAAAGCCCGCCTCTCCACCTCTATCTCTCGCCCGCCCCTTTTCTATCTGTCTTATTTGTCTCGTCCCAAGGCTCAGTTCTGATTCATCTGCGTGTAGATGGGCTAATTATTTTGAGTGGGATGCACAATGAACTCTATAGGAATTCGTTTCCGATGAACGTATACTGTAGAGACGGTAATTTACAGGGAAATAGAAATTTTAGAGGACACATTAACCCTTCCGAACGACTTAGAAATAATCATGCAATGGTGCGATGATTGTATTCATTCATTATTCCTTATATTTGACGCTGATTTCTTCTTCCAAGTTCTCGAGGCTTTGTATAATCATGCAGTTATCAATTTGTCAAGTTATCAAACAGTACTCAATAAAAGGCAAGATAAGAAAACAGGTGGATCGTGACGCGTGTTTCAAGTGACTGGAGGTACTTTTTCCTTTGGCCTTCAGATAAGATTAGATAGAAATTTTCATATTTTTCCCCTGCGCTATTCTCTCGATAGAATTATAGTATTGCCAACAGACGTCTTACAGTAATCTCATATGCTACACCACGTCTGAGATGAATTCTCCTATGAATTATCCTATGCAGATGTTAGTTGCGCTGCAAATGGAGGCCACATTGAACATTCGTAGCAATACAAAATAAAACTAATATAAACTAATAAATACATTTTTAGTAACATTTTCATCTTTTTTCATATATCTATGTTGAAAAATAAAAAAAAAACTTCTGATTTTCTGTAATCGTAACAAGGCTTTTGAATCTCAAGGTAATCAACTGTACTAATAGCCCATTGAGGTTCATCGGGTACCTTAGCTAGTTTTAAATATATTAATTTGATGGAGTTAAAGTTATAAGTATTTGCCTCTCAACACAAGACCAAAAATCGCGGAACATCGCCTAAAGTTGCCCATTTCGAGCGGGAGATTTACATTCTTTTTGGGAATATAAAAACGAATCTTGGCACATTGACTGATGTGATTTATAATTAGAAAAAACATATGGGAAATATCTTAAATGAATCTCAAAATATCATGTAATTACCAATGTTTAGCCTAAAAACCTCGTCCATTAGCTAAATTAGTTTACAAACTTCGCCACTTCACAACAACACCAAACACCACGAGAGTTTATCAGATCAATATCTTCCATCCAACCCATCGTCATTAATTGTAGAATAAGTAAATTAAAAAGAAATGTATGTGAATAGATGAGAAGCGTTTTGGATGTAAGAAACCTAAGAGATTCTTAGGACAAAAATATCCTTTGCTAGAAAACAGGTGTGAAAACCCGCGCAAAACTAACGATAGTAATAACTAAAAGGCGAGAGAAAACATGTCAAAATATGTAAGTACATGTATGTGATACACCGATAAGAAAAGTCAGTTAAAATTTAATTATATTGTTAATATTATTTATTAGTCAGTTAACATTTAAATAAAATATTATTATAATAAATAATTAATAAAATTAACAACATAAAAAACGAAAAAAAAGACAAATAAAAAACATCCATAATTAAATATATCCATACATCCATAATAGACTGATAAATACACATAATAAAAATATATGGATATGATACGTAGAGTACATAGTAGTCGAGATAGTATAAAACATAGACATTAGATATTTCTACATGACAGTCTGTCTAAAGCCAGAAAGCCAATTGGTGCCTCACCCCTGTGACATAGGCCACTAAGAGCTTGTAGAAATGAATGAGGTTTACTAGGCTAGATGAGGAGTAAAGTAGTTTGCATTTGCATTCCTCACTAGGCCAGAATGTTATAAGCGGAACATGTCCACTCAAGTGAAGCACAATGACTCTTTGAGTAACACTTTTACTGGAATTCAGTAAGAAGAGACCTTGATTAGCCAAATTATCCATTCATACCTCAGAAGCTCCCATTTCATCACAGCTTTGATCAAGACAGTGACAAAAGTAAATGAAAGATACATTATCCTCAACCCTGTACCAAATTAGAGGTTTAAAATCACCGATATCTGTCTTTTTCTCGTCTCATCCAAGTGGGTTATCCCTTTTACAGGGAATACCGGTGAATGAAACGAGGAACGCCGACAAAGACGAGTTTCCAAACTTGTAATTCCTCAACAGCCTTGATAGAAATTTTACTTCTTTACTTCTGCACCAAGTTACAAATGAAAATATTGCAATCATCAGAATATGGTAGCAGAAATTACATAATAGAAAAAAGTAAAATTTCTGGTCTGGTGTGAGGGATTGGGATTGAATTAAGTTGTTCATAGACAATGCTTGGGGCTGCCGACGGAAGAAATTCTACCGGCAGCAGCATATATAATAATAAAAAACATACAGTATATCAGTACATAATAGAAAAAAATTGAAATTTCCTCGAAATAGCGTTGACACTTTCACCAATTTCTTCAACGTGATAAAAAGTATTTGCGGCCTACCGTCGTTCCTCCTTTCCTTTATATTTTTCTCTCCTCTCAGCCTTCGTCTCTCCTAATATATCTCTCCTTCCGAAATTCGTTCCCGTACGTGTCTGGTTCGTAGGGTTTTCCCCCAACCCTTACAATTCGACGCAGCACGCGCAAGAGACGCTACGTGCGCACTGCCTTCAAGGGGGCAATGGATCCCAGACTGCCTTTTCCTCTCCCTCCTCGAGGCTTATCTATGAGATTACCGGGAGATGCACGACTCCCCGTATGAATATATGCCCGCAGACGTAAGTGGACGGCGGGATGGCTGTTTCTCGCAAGGGACATTGGTTCTCGTTAAGGAACGTCCGTGACTGGGTGGTTCAGGCTATTTGCGTGTTTCGGACAATTAATGAGGGTGGTGTTAGTGGCAGGCGGACGGAAATGTGGGAGAAAAAGAATCGAGAGAGGACTGTAATATAATTTTTAAATTTGATTAATTTATTTTTGTTGGTGAGCTCTAATTTGTCTCGGTATCAATATGAAATAATAACGAGATTAGTTATACATGTATATTAAATGTCAATATATATTATCATCCTATCGATATTAATCATCAATATAATTATCAATGGATATTATCAATATAAATTATAAATCTATTATTTTTCAATATATATTTTCCATATAAATTATCAATTTACAATACATCAATATATATTACTATTAGCAAGGTCAGTTACACATAGATACGTATTATACATATATCCCTTGACCACAATTCGGACTTATTTGACTGTCGCATACCCTGTCTAGCAATCCATATGTACGATAGACATGCCTTTGTGATTATGTATATGTGCATAAATAAAATGTAAGTACATATATTTTCTGCTTTAAATCTTACAAGGTTAATGATGAATATTTCTTACTATCAGTTTTTATTATTGCTCATTATCAATCCTAATGTAGACTCCCTGGATCTACTTATTTGAGTAACAATAGAAGTAAATTGTAAGTAAAAATGCTGGCATAAATTTTGGGTAGTTATACCCAAACTACGTGAAAATCCATCAAATAATATTTTGTAGAAAAGCTCACCAAATGTTTTTCAGACAAAACTTCTCACGTGTTAGGGGTCTCACAGTCGTCATCGCGTCAAATAAATGGTTTTTTGATTTTGATTCGTCAATAGCGTTTTGAAGACAATTATAAGGAGACCAAGCATGAGGAAATCAGCTTCTAGAGATGCGATGGAATAAGTCATTTTTCAATCACTCGAGAATCGATTTATTACACTACTCGGTTAACGGTATCTCTTCTATTTCCTTTCCTACTTTATAAGACGTATTCAGTATACTTTATAAGGATCAACAGTCACTCATTTAATTTTAAGGAGCATAATCATATACAGTGTATTCACCAAATGTTTGCAGGTAAGAGGGAGAGAGAGACAATCGCATTTTCTCTCTCTCTGTTTTTGTGGGAGCCAATATCAGTTCCAATATAATGGAGGAGAAGAGGAATTTTTGACATCAAGTGCTGCTTCAAGGCATTATCTTCGTGTTTGTATAATTAATTAGACAGAAAAACGTTTTCGAGGTAAATATTTGATAGAAATAAATGGAGAGGTCGAGAAGTTTTGCTAAAATGCGTTGAAAAATGTAGTCACCAGCTATTTTTCGCCTTATTTGCTCTAGGTAAAATTTCCAGTGAGAAATTTTCTAGAAAATAGTAAATTTATTTTATGTACAAATATGGGATATCTAAGTTTATAAATAACTTAAGATAAACGAATTTTATGTCGGAGTTAATGTATTAAACGGTGCGTCCTATTATCGTTTCGTTGCAGAAGGAATACTTCGTAAGATTGGCTGCCTTCTGATTGTATGTTTTGCCATCTTTTTTGACAAAGGAAGTACCTTTCTTTTTTTACTTCGTTTGGTATTTTTGACTTTGTGATGAAGCCATTTTTACTAGATTGACAATTCGGGATAAATAATCCATTTCTTAACTGCAGTAGCCACAGACAATCATTGCTTAACACCCTCTCAAGAACTTCCCTGCCATTTGTTCATTGAATGTGTTTCAAATATTGTTTTTCGACGATAGGTACCTTTTATTCAAATTTCGGTAGATTAGACGATGATAGCTATCTAAAAGACTCAACATTGGCTTAAAATCGTGTTCAACTTGTTTACTAGCCTTGTAGTTCCTATCATTCCTTTTTCCCCGGTCCTGTTTTGCATCTCCTCTCTTAATGAAATGATGTGTACTATTTTTTACAAGCATTGCAGCCCATTTCCATCTTGGAATGCATCTTCTCTTTGGTTTCCTATTCTTCTACGTACTCATCTGCCCGCATTACTTTCACTTTAGAAACATCCAAAATTTTTAATTCATCCTCTTTCTTCAAACCACGTACTTCCTTTCTATTTGGTATCTCATCTGCTATCGTGGTTGACATACATTTTACAAAGCTATGGAACAGTTATTCGAGTGAAAATCTTATTCACTTATTTAAACCTTTAAGACGATACTGGGGAAGCCTCCATCATGGGTACTACGGTGTTAGTACTCCTCTAGATGAGTAAAAATGTAGTGATGCTCCTCTCTGAAAAAGAATGTAGTTCTTGAAACTCAGTGAGCAAGAGCATGCAGATGAATGAAATGAAAAATCAAAATTTAGAGTAGTATTTTTTTAGAACAACTCTTTCATAGCATACATAGAGTTACATAAGAGTAGTAAAATTCGTCTCTGATCTATGCCATTTAATATAAAGCTTGATTCACGCCGGATGCACTTTAGTTATGATTGATATACGTACCAAGTTGTGTTTGATCTTGTTTCTCAATTCACGCATCATTAAATATTTACTTAGGGATATATCAAATTTATAGAAGAGTTTAAGCAAAATAAATTAGTTTGTCCCATTCGCAAGAAACCATACTTGAAAACATATACCTAATGGCCTAATTATCAGGTTCATCTCACCCTCTTTACACTGAGATAAATTTGAAAAAGTCGACGGACGCCGCTGGCTGACCTTTATTTATTTATTATTTATATTTTCTTTGACGAATATTAATTAGTAGGAAATTTCATTATATTTGAGATTTTGTTTTTTTCAATTTCTTTCTCACTTTAGTAAATGTTGTATTTTTCTATTTTAATTAATAATATTTTTATTTTCTTCTGTAAATTCATTGATTTATGTATATGCTGTATATAATTCTATTATTGTCTATATTTAATTGTTATATTACTGTGTTTTCGCGGGTTTTTTTCACCCCCTTCTCTGTGGGTGTTTTCCCGCAACGTGGGTTTTTCTTTAGCAACCTTCAGTTGCAAAGAATTTTCCCCACACTCCACTCTGTCTTTTTGTTTTAATTTAATTTATAATTATCCATATTATGACAAAATACGAGGTTAGGTGGAAGAGAGGCCCACTTGGGCCTAACCTCGCCAATAAAGGGTCAAATAAATAAATAATGGCTTTAATAATAAACTTTATCGCATTCATTAAAGAAAATCGGATATAAACACATTTAATTAACGTTCATTATTTAAATTTTATATTCTCTTTGTATTCTTACTTCATATCATTTTAATTTTTACGTTTTCCTCTTCTCTCCTCTAACTTTCTTGAGTTTTGCATTCTTTTTGTTATAGTTTGTGTAATTGAGGGCTCTTGTATATAAATAATAAATAATTATTACTACTTATCATACGTATTCCAAAGGAAATTTACAAAAATTAATCTCAAGTGTCTTCCAAATGCATCTCAACCCTTAAATGACTTTTTGTTATTTAAAAGAAGTGTTCATGACCTCAACCGTTTTAATAATTTTTTTACAAACACAACACAAATGGCAAACAAAAACGAGCATGCCCTGTTTTGTGCTTTTAATTTCTCAGATTCTCACTTATCTTATTGATAAAAAAAACTTCCTTGGATTTAAATAAATTCTTAACGCGGAACTTTTATATATTAAAACCTTGAAAGGAATTTTTTTCATGGAGATGAAAGTATGTCACCACTTCTCTCACGATTCCTTCGTTCTCATAGATATATAACTTTATTTAATTCTCATATCGATTCAACTTTAATCACCAAATAGTTCATTTCGTTTGAGTAGATATCCCTTTAATCGCGTTATGAGCTTATCTGGCTGCCATCGCCCACTTAGCTTTTAATCACCATCGTTTTTTCGCCCTGACCATTCGTCTGGCTAACCATTTCTCAAACTTCATCCTCGGACGAGGGACACGGAAAACCTTTTTTCTGCGAAAACATGTCGATTTCGAAAAGAGAGAGGTTGGCCCCTGTTCGGAGAGGGGGGAAGGATTGTGAGGGGTGGGTAAAATAAAGAGAATTGAAGGCGAATAGAGGAAAAGGAGAAAAATGGGGAACGAAAATGGAACTTGTGCTATCAAATCACACGGGTATTCGGATATTCGATACATATGATGTCGTTAAATGAACTGTTGATTTACTGTCTCTGAGTTATCTCTTTCTTACGTTTGGTGAATATTAGTTCCATCTACCATCTGTAGATGTATGGAATTATTTTTAATTATCTTTAATTTCAGGAAGGAGAAAATGTGACTACTTTAATCTACCTTTGTCAGTCTTGTAACATGGCAGTGATACATAAAAGCTACTGAGGTATAAACAATGATTATATCGTATTGATTAATATAATAATAACAAAAATATTAATGAGAATAATAATTTATTGAGATTTATCATTACTGAATTCCGAGAGAAGTGTTAATCGTAGTCATTGTATTTACTATTGTATAAATGATGATTTCGAGGTTAATTTCTGCAGTAACTATTAATTATTGTATTGATTGATTCATCAAAGTTAATATTTTAAAATTATATCTTCGTTAATTATTCCCATGCTCCTACAAATGAATTCTTCTTCTCAAAGAATCCTGAAATGTTAATTAGCGTTCCCCCTTCTTATGACCTGATCACGATCATCTCTAAATGCTCTATAACCATTTCAAAATCTGAGATTGAACCTACTTCATACGGATCCCAAATCGCGTAGCAGTATTCAAGACTAGGTCGAATAAGACAAAATAGGCTATTTCTTTGACTCTAGATGAGCATCCTCTCAGCATTCTATCAGTTAGTCTTTGCATTCTATTTGAATATCTTCTATTGCATCGAATATATTCTGTAACCTTCTACTCCCCATATTTGTTTAGTATTTAAGCCGTTGAAATTAAGCTTTTGCTCCCAATGGTGGAGTAGTACAGTATCAAACCAATTCATTTATAAACTATTTTTCAAGTTTTTAATGATTTTTTAGAGTGAATTACATTTCATCAATATTAAATTATTTCAGGTTGCCAGAAGCTGCTCTGCCTAGTGAGAGAAATGTAGTTTCCCGGACTTCAATTTTTTTTCCACGCATAAGACTATATGAAAAGAAAACGTATAATGGTTCTGGCTTGAATATTACAAGGAATGAAATATGAATATTAGGGTGGGCCGAAAAAACGTTTTTTTCCCCCAGATCAAATTTGCCCTGAGCGGGAAAGTTGTGTACTGCTATGAGGATCTCACAAGCAAAATTTTTCCGAAAACGGATTACCAACCATCATAAATGATGAATAAATGCAAATTAAGAATAAGTCGTAAATAAATAATATACAGTAAATAAGAAAAATATGAAGGAATAAATAATAAGCAATACATGTACGAGTATAGCACATAAATAACAAATGCATGTTAAATATGATAAGTAATAAATAAATATGAAAATATAAATACCCAACAAATAAATTAATAACGAATGCATATTTAATAAAAATTTAAATTTATAAATAATTCCCAACCCCCGAAACTCAATAATTATTTTTGACGCAGGAAGTCGGAACATCGGTGTTGTAATTAGTCACCTCTTTTTATTTCACCTGAAATCCGTTGTTCCCACATATTTTTCGATTTCCGTTTCTTCCCATTCATATTATCGAGTCCTCACTTTCCGAAAAGCCATCGTGGGCGGAGATACCTTCCAGGAGCCTATTCCGGGTAATGCGAGAGAAAAGGCTTATTGGCGCGGGAAATTTTCGCCCAATCTTTTCAGCCCATGCGTCGGGAGTTTGGGTGCGGAACGTGAGGATTGCGGGATACGGCGGCGAGGATGTGGGCGGTGCAGATACGCCCAAATGTAGGCGACGGTTTTGGAAATAGTCGCGCTGATCGCGTGGGGAAATGGAGAATAAGGATAGCCGAAATAATAGAATCGAATTCATGGGCTGATCTCTTCACTCGCAAAGTTGCGGGATTTCGCTCGGATATGGAAGGCTGACATGTATCTGTTGACATTTACGATTTACGGGTTACGATTTGTTAGCGTAAAAGGATCTACGTGCGAAGCTCGGAAAACTACTCGGTGTGGTAGTTTAAAAGGAAGTTATTCGATATCCTGGTTGAGTTTCTCACCGTATATAGTAGTACCGCTGAATAAAGATCCTGCGCGGAAATTTTCGAGCATCCCCTCCTTGGAGGGGTATATCCCCACTCACGCTAACTCCTTATCCCGTGTACTCAACGATACGACCTTCACTTCCTCGTGAATCGTTCTCTTCTTTTTTTAATATGCCATGCGTACACCATTACTTATTAAGGAATATGAGAATTCGTCAACATTACTGTGCATAAGTTCACTGCATGAGACTGGGGGAAGGGATGCCAATGGTGAAGGTATTCGGAGTTGGGGTAGGAAGTTGATGCTTCATCTACTGGTACCGAAATAGGCTCTTCACTACATGGCAATAATTTAGAAACGTGTCTTAGAATTTTAAAATTTCCAACAGCCAACTTTATCAGTGCCCCGTACCTCGTTGTCACCGGTTTTTGGAAACAACAGGAAGGTCAGGGTTACTAAACGTCTAAGAAACACGCAATGCACATACGTTCAGGGGTATCATTCTTTTATTCTGTGTTCCAATTTTCTTTCCCTTTGAAAAAGGTGCTATGCATTGCCTTGCTTGTACGTACCTCACCCATGAACGAAGATCGGATTATTTGAATATTATAGAATTAATGGAATCGCTATCGGAGATATTAAATCTCTAAAATGTTATGTGATTTTTACAGTTGGAGGGATTGCGAAACCGTTTTCTTAGCTTGATCTTTCGTTGTGACCGGTTGTGTTGTTCTTTCAAAGGTAATTGCCACAAACACATCATGCGCTCTTTGGATACGATTGAGAGATGGCTTTTGATAGATCTTATCTAATTCTGCCTCGATTCAGTAACGCCTTCTTTAGCTACACACTAAAGAATCATGTGTTTCGATTTAAAATATCTTCTCGTATTGCAAGACATAAAATCAAAGAGGAGCTTTTATTCTACGAATTCCTTAGCACTCAGCATCTCCTTGTCTCGCAAATATCGTCCAATTTATTGGATTAAAATATTCCAAATCCCATACTGCTCATTTAAACCGTAGCAACTCTTAAGAATAATTATTATGAGGCTTTATTTGGTGAAATTGGGAATTTTAAGTCCCATATTCAATTTTACCAAGGAATTAACATACATATATTAAAAATACAAATGACGCTACGAAACAAAATACAATTCTTCAAATCTATATTAAACTTTACGACACACAAATCTCTTAATCTATATATAATTACACAATATAAATATCTATACTAATATTAAATACAATCTTGCACACAGTTAAAATACGATCATACGCAAATATTGTAAATTAAACACACACAAATATTAAAGTAAAAGTTTAAAGTATACAAAAATTAAAATAAAAAACACAAACAAACAAAAACACAAAGATATAATGCAAATAGAATAAATACAACTAAAAATAAAGGGGTGTGTCTCTCGTTGCAATTCAATTCAGAGAGTGATAGTTCCGAAAGGTACTTCTTAAATGATGGTGAAATTCTCATATCATTCCAGTACCTACAGGCGGTATATATGTGAATTATAATATCATACTCTTCCTCGGATTAAAACATTCCAAACCCTCATTTCCCTCATTGGAATCTAGGTAACTCTCAAGGAATATCTGAAGAACGGGAATTTTAGGGAGGACCTGAAAGGAGTACAGTGCGCCTAGAAAGCGGAAATCAAGATTCACTTCGCGGTGGAAAGAAATAGAGGATCGAGCAATTGCGTCTGGCACACAAACAAAATTTCGGAAAGAACTTCAGAGCTTGGGAATAAAACTCACAAATCACATCTCCCTCTCGAAAAAGAAAATCTCCCCATTATGAAATAACCGAGAAAAATGGGTACTTTTTCATTCCTACTCCTCATATACGCCGGCGGTGGAAAGGTTTTTGAGTGAACGAATGCTAGTCTCTCTTCTAGGTGACCTCCTTCGCGGAGATAAGAAGAGGAGGTCCTAATTAAAAGTTTTTCAAAGCCTTTTGGGAGAGGACTTCCGCCCCGCGAGATGCACGTCCTAAAGTCAGGAGGAGGATAAACTTTCCCTCGCCCGAATTCCAAAAAGGACTTGAAAGATTCCTCATTGTGCCCCGTTCTCCCAACGCGGGGGTGTGTTCTGATATATCAGAAGGAAGGGGAAGGGGGAAGGATATATCGGGAAGGGGTGTGTTCTGATATATCAAAACACACCCCTTCCTGACCTATATCAAATGGAATACCGGTCAGCTTTCTCAACAGTAAAGTCGTATTGACAGTCAAACGGCGGCGATAGGGCCTTTTATGACCCGGTTTTGACTTTTTGATGCTTATAATATTATGCTTAATAATTTATTCCTTACTTCAAAGTATTTCTCTCAAATCAATATGATCAGGCGTTACACTGTGGAAAGCAATTATATAATAAGGAAGAAAAAACTTGGCATAATTTCCACAAATTGATCCAAAAATTAATCATTTTTTTTTGGTTACTGTACAAACATTCCTCTATTAGAATGTTTTATGATATTAACTGTCAAATTCCTCATTACTCGTTGGGAAGATTAGAATTAATTTCGACAATTCTTAGCTTACGGTCGCTAAACGCAGAACTTCGCAAGAGCAAGTCGCTTGCAAGAGCAACCGACCGACAGTCGGGAGATCAGAGTTTTTTAATGTCCTTTCCTCTCTAGATTAACTGGCTTAATTAATTAATTAATGCCTTAACTAGCGAAATTACCTCACGAAATTTTCCTTATAATACATTTATTTTAAAGCAAATGTTGAATAAAAGGGAAGAGGTATCTAGCAACTCCAAGACTTCTCTTCAGTTAGGAAGTTCGTACATTAATAGTACCTAATAGGTATCACATGCATTTTAACATACTGAAGGTAAATGCAGTTACGCCTTAAAGGTTTTTAAGCATGAAGTTCGTTCAAAACTCACGCTTATGCTCGACTTTTTCTTTCAAATGCAACAAAAGTTAGAAAGTTTTATGTTAAAGGACATAAATTTTGAGAAATCCAACATTTCTGTTTAACTCACAGGTTCCACTAGAATAGCATTTGGAGTCTTTTGGAGACATTACACCTATATTAGATCTTTCTTTCCATAGTTTCCAATTTTTCCCATTCGATACTCCGAGTCGGTTGCTCCTTGTCAACGTTGGTGCACTTTTTCTTGGCGTAGCTACTCTCAAACTCTAAACACCATTGTCTGCTCCTATTCCTTACGCAAACCTAATACCCATTTAGCCTTTTCCACCGAAACCTCACGCTACAGGAACCCCTAATTGGGCGCTTCCAATTCTTTCCCCTCGGAGGGTTCAGCCGACCGGTTAAGACTTCCTTCCGAGGGGGACAGATAAACTGCGAGGGATTTTCCCATTGGCGGCAAAGTGTGGCGTATCATAACAGAGCTGTGGGTCGAGGACGGATCGGAAGATAGCCTTCAGACTCTTCGCCGAAGTTATGTCGAGATTACTGTGAGGGTTGTGGAAGGGTTGGGGCAGAAGGGCCCAAATCGGCGTTATGAGAAGGTTTTCACGGGTAGGAGGTCGGCCGGAAAGTTTTGCCACGGGTCTGGGGGTTGCCCGAGGGTGAAAGTTGTAGGGGTGGGAAGGCAGCGGTAGTTGGGGAAGAAAAAGTTTGAACGAGCTGGGTATCGGTCGTCCTTATGAAAAGGAAACAGGAATCTGGGGAGGAAATTGGGCGATTACCGTTGGATTCATTTTCTTAATGGGGCGTCGGCTGGGTTTATTACGCATTTTTTTGATCATCAAATTATTCAGTGTGTTTTTTGGTTAATGAACGGCAGGGGGAATTAAGGAGGTAGGAAACTCTTATTTAAAGCGGAGCATTTTCTTAATAGACTCGACGAGAGATGTAGATGCTGTTTCAGATTATTTCTATTATAAAATTCAGAGAATCGGGCGAGATATGATGGAAATCCATCATGCGAAATGAAGGAATAGATTGTTACTTATTCCACAAAAAAAATTTAATTCTTCTACCGGTTTCAACGGAGGACCGTTATCTTCAGGTACAAGTTACGAAAAAGATGAAGATGACGGTCCTCCGTTGAAACTGGTAGTACTATTAAAAATGTTTTGTGGAAAAAGTGAAATCCATTCCTTCATTTCGTATTACTACTATGCTAGGTGTATAATTCTCATAGAGCGTATAGCTATTTGAAAGTGCAGTTTATTTTTTATATTAACGCATATATGTTTTGTAGATTTATATTTTTGTATGTATGTTTGTTTCTATTTTATGTAATTTGGTAGTTCCTTCTATAGTTCCTTTCCGTTCCTTTCTCTAGCATTTCAGCTTTTCATTTAAAGTTTTATGAACCTGATGGTGGTGTTATGAAACGCCGAAACCATGGTTTTTATGAATAAATAACTCATGGATAGTATATTTCTACATCATAGTAAGGGGAAAAGTAATGTTTTTAGAATGACGTTCTACCAGATTTCGCTGGAGACTAGGCCTATTAATTATCTGCATATATAATTTTTAGAATTCGTTCAGTTCATTAGAAAGCACAATATAGGAAAAACCACGTACATTACCATAAGAAATGTGTGTGAATTCTCAAAAGTATCCTTATATTACAAATTTTATTTACAGGTTTGATCGAACTTCGGGAGAAAACAAAAAAAAAACAAACAGGAAAGTAGTTGCCAGGACAGATAGTTACTTTTTGTCTTTTTTCCCACGAAGTATTAGAGAAGCTAATAGCTCTCCAGGTTAGATAGGGATTTCGGTGATTTACACCCCCTGCCACGCGCCACTGGTGGATTGCAGGGTTTAAATGTAAAAATAAATTTAAATTTAAAGAGAAAAGGTCTGACTTAGTCCGGATGGAAAGGATTGAAATTTGAAATATCTGACCCATTTTCGGGGAAGTATTCACAGTTTTATCAGTTAGCACACGTAAGATTAAACTGAAAATGTTGAAATTAATTTATTTCTACTTGTAAAAATAAATTTTGTCATGGAAATGAAATTCCACTCAGTGAAGCCTGAAAATATTTAGTTTAAACTGAAACTTTGGATACCCTTATTAATGTTGCATTGGAATAGAAAATAGTCGAAGAATGATGTGAAGTCTGAGCTGTTGGCCTCGTTTACTGCTATCTATTAGTTATTCAATGAGAAATTTTTTACCAATGAAAAATCCATAGCGAAAACTCAGAAATATCAGTTTATGCTATAGCTCCAGTAAATATTATCTGGATGTAGAATGTGCATAATGCATCTACGAGTCTAGAAGGGATTTAGGTAACGGAGAACGTGCTTTGATTTTTCATTTACGCAGTGCTAAGAGATGCATAATCATTAATGATTCAAAGCTAGGCCTTATATTAAATATTCATATTCAGCACAACAGATTGGACAATAGACTGAAGAGAATTTAAAACAACGATTTAACCAGAAATATGACTGATTGAATTGTAAACAATGAGGTTGCGAAAAATAATATGAGTTCAATACTTTTGGTTGACTTAAGTCAATTAACATCTTCAGCACATACATTCAGGACAGAACCGCACATTTAAAGCTCTACTGAGTTTTTTATTTTGTTTTAAAACCATTTAACATAAACATATGTGTGCTCTCCCTTTCGGTAGACTCATGAGCTTAATAATCTGTAATCATTGTCATTCCCTTAGTTTCTTGGTAACTTACCCTCGTTTTACGTAATTTAACATTATTTACTATAGTGCTCTCCTAGATATTCCTCCTTTAATTCTATCTTCAATTTCTATTCTTTTTGGCAGACCCTCTCCTGTTAATATTTGACCCACCCATTTCCTCTATCGATGCTTACTCGCTTCAATTAAAGCCCTCTCCTCCCCAACCATCTCCGGCCCCTCCGGATTTGTTTTCCCCTCAACCCAAATTACTTTGTCCGTAATACGCCACACCTTCATCTCGGCCTCATGACCTCAAGGGTCAAAAGGCCCCAAAACGTTTGAGTTCCTTCTTTCTTAAAGTCCACGTTTCACACCCACATGAAAAAGGAAATATTTAATCAAATTATATATTCTGACAAAAATGTCGTCATATATGGTAAAAATATTTGCGAATGGGTTTTGATTTAGTTTATAAAATAATTTTGAAATATTATAGGCAATTGTAAATTTTTCTCGTACTTCTGATTCTTCGGAAAAAATACTATAAAATCATCAAAGGCCCACGTTTCACATCAATGCTGTAATACGCAACACACCGAGGATTTTACCAATCATTACCTTATGTCACATAAAAAAACTTATTTTATCAATCAGTAGCAAACTGTATTTCTTTGAAAATAAAAGCCATCGCGCTAACATCTTCAGGAATAATAGACTCTACTACCCCTGAAGATGATAGCATCGCCGTTGAAATGTACTTTAGAATCTTTTCAGTTGGTCTGAACCTTTCTGTTGTTTCGAAAAACGGTGGCAACTAGATTCCAAAAGACTACTATTGTGTATTTTTAAACATCTAATTCATTCACGGCCATGCTTCAATTTAATTTCCTTACATCAAAGAAATTTCACCTGAGAGAATTTCTGTATCTCCCCGAGCACCATGCACGAGTGATGGAGGATTAAAATGCTTTCGGTTATCAATTTAATCCACTTCCAAGGGTATCCATAAAATTCATGCAGAGAATGTAAGGGGTGAATATCTACTTATCAATTATTGCAGAGTGGAAGTCGCTTGGACAGGTGGCGGTGGAATAACGACTGAAGGGCATAAAATTCCGAAGTGCACGCGAAGTTTAATGAGCGGATTAAATGGCTTCGAGTTATATCGAGTAATTACGCTTCGATGAAGGGAAGAGAGAGAAAGTTTGGGACTCATCCGTGGGCAATTTGGGGCCGGTAATGGCGCTTTCATACGACGGAGGTATCGCCCCTTTTCGGCCCGGGGCGAATTAACAAGAGATCTCCGACGCCGATTGGAACCAAAAGGGATCAGGATTATGAAGGGTCGAGGGTCATTATCTCATTCAAAAAGTCGGCCAATCCTGCAAAAGAATATACGGATGACTTTTGGTGATTCTTCAGACATCTGCTAATTGTATTACGGTCATGGAATTCCGAGAGAAGGGGCTCCCGGATAATCATGAGGACAGCGCGTTTGCCATTGGCGAATGCGGTCCCGGGTTCTATTCCCGGTGGGAGCCACTGTGCGAGTAACCTAAGCTGTCAAAGCCCTTTTAATAAAACTAATACTACTATACAATTCTGTGGAAATCGTTGCGAGGGCTTGGAAACTCATTTGAACGGTGTGATACCCGGTGGTGCACATTAGAAGGGTGCTTTTAAACCAAGTAATGAAAACAGGAAGCAAGGAATAGCGAGTACGTTGTTTCAAGATACTTTCTTGTGGTATAGGTTATATAGATGGGATGATGAGTCACGCATTAATGCATCAATTAGCTCGTATTGGGAAGGAGAATCGGAGAATGTACTTCGTTCTTGATGTCTTCTGTTTTGTTTTCTAAGTAATTGCTGCTTTGTACTTGTTGATCTGAAACTTAATGCTCTGTAATATGCTTTTCTATGGTAACTGGTACTACTTAATAAATTTTCAATTCATTCAATTGCCGCCACATTTTACCAGCTTAAAAAATATGATTTTCAATTAGTGGATTATTTGGGTCATTGTCAAAAAATTATTTATCGCTTTACCGATTGGAATTGGGGTACCGATGCTTTTCTCATTATTTATAATTTGTCCCTCTCTCCGGAATCCATTAATAAAATTTTTAGGCTTAGGGAGGTATTCCAGATATCAAGTAAGTATATTACCATTTAAACTTTAACCGAATGCAGTGGAAGATTTTATGCTGCCATCCATTCATCTTCTGTTTCCCAAATCGTCAACGACCCTTATCTTAGTTTACTATTTTAATTGATTTCGGTTCCTATAAAACTGCGATGTTTTGGAGTTATTTATTACAATTCAAACAGCTCGTTTAATATATTTCATTTATAACATTATGAAGGAAAGACTATAGGAATATTTCATAGAAAGCGGACACTTTTGTTATACAATATCGCATGATATTGTTAACAGAAAATCCTATTCTTGCAATCATCATTAATAGCAACGAGGACAATGCAATTGTTTGGTTAACAATTCTATTCTGGTTAAAAAACATTTTTATAAATAATGAGTTCTTGAGCAGTGTTCTTAGTGAAGAATAATTAGAACAATTACAAAGCTAAGGTGAGGAATGGATATTTGTTTCCTGGAGCGAAAAATGCTGCATCAAATAAAGTAACAGCTAGCAAATCATGACAGACCCGAAATCCTGCTGACGGAAGATAATGCCGATCTGGCATTTTCCGGTGCGACTCCGAGTCAGGGTTCTCTTAGAGCAAAAAAGATGCCCTATACTTTCTACTAACCCAATAAGTTTTAATTTGGCAAGCTATGGTAGCGATACGTATTATCTAGAGATCCTCAGAACAATTAAATAAAATACTGGTATCAATCTTATTTTAATTCAAGAAATAGTTTATTCGCAATGCTTGATAGGCATCAAAGGAAGTGGATAATAGGGACTACAGAATAAAACAATATTATTCCAAAAGCTTAGTTTAATACCGTAAAAGAATTGAAAAAAACCTTGTTCCTCAACTATACCTCCTACTTTTCTTTCAAATTTTCCGCATTGGAAAATAAACTTTTCGATTCGATGAAAATTAACTCTTAAGATGCGCCTAAAAAATATTTCTCCTTGAATGAATTATGTTGCGATCACACGATGTGTAAATATAATGAATCGTTGTTGGCAACAAGTGAGTTAATTTTTTGGTTTGCCCTATGTTTGAGTCCTCATCAGAGAGCATAGCAAAGAAAGTGTACTACTAGTAGCTAATGCTATGTTTACAGTAGCCTTATAGAAATAAATAATAAATAAATCGTCCTTATTTGAGCGATATTGAGACTAAAAGTCCAAAGGAGTCTCTTTCCACCCAATCCATTGTCATTAAGAATATAATTATAATTAAATTAAAGAGAATAGTCAGAGAAAACATATACGAATTGAGGATGTAAAAAGCCAAGAGTTAAGAAAGCTTCAAATAGCCGTTGTTTGACTTGTTTGATAGCCATTCACAAACAACGGCTATTTGGAGCCTTATTAACTTTAAATGTTTTTGATTCTTGATATTGTACTACTAGGAATTGACAAATCTTGGACTTTTTCGAACAAAAATTTGTCGCCAATGATCTGAAAGAGATTCATACCGACTTCATTTCTTTCCCCGTTTTTGCGGAATGTTTTTCTATTCAGCCAGGCATTTTCAAGTAAAAATGCCCCTTTGACCTTTACGTTCTCTCTAACAAACATTGACTTAGCGAATAACGAGCGGACTACGGTCACATTATGCATCGCTTCCAATCAAAAGACGAGATTGAAAATTTGCTTACGTAGGCAATAAAACATTTCACCATGCTTATCTTCATCGGGGAATTCATCCACGCGTTTCTAATTGACCTCTTTCCTTCATTATCGGATCCCCAATGCTTTTTCTGGGAACCCTGACTTCCCCTGTCCCTCCCTTTCCTCCTTGCTAAAAGAGCGAAGTAATGCAAAGGTCTCCATTACCTAATGATTCGCATTGAGGAACGGGTTTAAGGGAATTCCGCTAATTCGGATCAGGATATGATTCGTCTCTTTCCATTTCTGATGGTGCTACCACATCTCGAATGCGTCTCTTTCAATATCGATAGTTTTTCGCTTAGCTTCCTTTGAGCTCCGGAGGGGAATAAGTAACAGAAATATTACAGGGAATTGGGGAAAAGAGGGAGATGTGAAGTGCTTGATTTCGTCATGGATGATTTCGGTCGGAAAAGAATACCTACTAGGATGTATCAAAAAACACTAATATTCGAAATTCAAAACTTCAAGTCGATAAGAAGTTGTCATTATGGTCACATATTTACTCAAAAAACTTTTAGTCAAACTGAAAAATATTTAGGCCTCCAGCAACGGCCCTATAGATTGATTTTTTTTGTCAAAAACGAAGATTTTCATTTTTTAAACATAAGTATGCACATAAGTTTAGAATGTTTAAGAGTATAAAAAAATTATATTATATCATTTGGAATACTTTTTATTTGTTTGGTTTTAAGAATTTCTAAATGAAAAAGTAGATTACAAGTAAATGAAATGGTCAACAATAGACATTAATTTTGCAAAAAATGATAATTTTACTGCTAATCCCGGAGGCGTAGATGTTGCATAACAGATATTATTTTTTTATACTGTTCATTAACAATTTGAACTTTACATTATTTTACTTGAAAGCAAAAATTTAATTTGTATTTGTGTTTCAAAAAAATTGTAAATCTACTTTTCTGACAAAAGAACAGACACTTTAATCCCGTTGCGGGAGACCTAAATATTTTCAATTTGACTGAAATATTTTTGATAATTTTTTATCGACTTCAAATTTAGAATTTCGAAAAAAAAGTTCTTCGTGATAAACCCTAATGCCTACTCGTGAATCTCACATGATACATTGCGGGCGTATTCTTCTGGATCTCGATCCTTCAGTAATCTTAATTAGTGTCGTATCGACTGGCTCGCGTTCAGGTCGATACTCACCCAACCGCCAAACTAATTGAGGAACTAGTTTGACTCTTATTATTTAAAAATAGGGGCCAAGTGACGTGTACAATATTTAATTATAGCATAAGATAAAATAAACTAACGCAGGTTTCATAATTTCCATCACGTCATCATGGAATTATTCTGGATTTAATTATTACGTCAACCACATGGCAAATTGATCTCTATGATATACATACACACACAGGCCATATATAAGAGAGAGAATTTAAATTAAACGTTCGGATGGAAGGATCATCCTAATACCCTATTAAAAATAGAGTAGTAAGATTTGGAAAATTTGTGATTAAATTTGAATTTCCGATATCTTATAAGATGTACGTCTCATTTAATCTCGTTGATTTTTTAATTCGTTTCCTTTGAGTTCCAGAGGGGGAAAGTAACGGAAAATATTACAGGGACTTGGAGGAGAGAGGGAGATATTAAGTGCTTGATTTCGTTATGAAACATTTCGACCGGCTAAGAAGATATTACTCACTTAAGAATTGTGATTAGTACGTTTTCTTCAAAATCTTGGTTTTTTATAAAAATAAAAATTTGATTCTACCACTGACGGATGGTCACTTTGTCAATGTTCACAAAACCAAAGGGTTAGCTTGACCAACGGATTCTAATTTAAATTTACCTTAACTGATTAATGAATAAATGGACGAGCAAGGTATAGTTTAAAAGGTATTTACGCTATTTTTACATAGATTACATTTAATCTCACTTAAATAGTAATGGATGCAGGATTGTTTTATGATGATTATAAGAAACAAACTTAAATTGATAGGAATATAAAAAGAAATGAAAAAGATGAGAAAAATAATATAAAATTAGCAAAATAAATCATTACCACGTACAATATGAGTATTTGTGAGTTTTAGTTTTGTATGAACTCTACATTCTGTAGAATAAAGTCAAAATCCTTTACATACTCTAATGTATAGCTTAATCTTTAGAAAATTTGTAAATATAATATTTAAATTTCGTTTTAATCGCCTCATGCTGCGTATTATTGATCTTTATTCTGAGACCGTATAACTCCACCTGGTGAACAGAGATAAATAGAAGTGAAGCCAACCAGGGATTTAGTGTTACGCGGCCAGGCAACTGCGGTCCAACTTTGCTAATGGAGGTAGAACCAGTTTAATGGCTTATTTAACAAATATTACTATTATGTGCCAATTCTTAACGATCAATCAATACTACCCACGTTGACTTTTCTTGAATATTCACTAGGGATAGATTCCGTATCTGAACGTTAGGCATCATCTTCATCGAAACTAAGATAGACTGATCGATATTTGATGCTTATCATATATTTTATGCAAAATTTAAATCCCAGATGTTTTCCTGCTGCGGTGTATATTTTTTACTAAGCGAAACCTTAGATTTTTAAACCCGCGAAGTAGTTTAAATCTGTGACTTTTTTCCAAGCTATCTCTTTCCTTATTCATATGAATAAATTTCATATGACGAAGGCTTGTATTTAAGAAAAGACTAAATAGTCTCAATTTTGTATTAATAAAAGGCGCTTTATCATTATTTTTATAAATACCTCATGGAATTTAGAGCAATGGGTTGTTTAGCTAGGAATTTCTTTGGCATGGAATTGATATAAATATTGTTAAAAGTTCTTTGACAACGAAGATCAATGCGTACTTTTACTTGGAATTAAAACAGCCTTTATCACAGGCTATCGTGCTACTGGCTTGGCTATACGGGAGCCATTATCAATACTAAGTTCAGTTAAGTTACGTATAGTTCGTTTCCCCACATTTCGTTCAAAACGATTTTCGCTGTACATAATAAAGTTATTTTCGATCATATTCCATTTAAAATTCGTCTTTGAATTTGTAGGATACAAGAGCGATTCCATTTTAATGTAAAAGTTAGCAAATTTCTTTGCTCAAATTTCAATTATTCATTCGAGATCCATTCAAGTTGACGGATAAGAGAAGTTGGGAATACGTATAGAGGCGCGTGGGAAAAGGTAACTCTGAGTTTGGAATCGTCCCCTCTTGCTCTTCATATCCATCACTTGATTGGAAATGATGTTTGTCAAGTTTTTGCTTCCGCTCTCTCTTTTTTATGTACAAGGGGAGAATATACATTCAAAATTCTACCGGAGAAGGGGACTGGAAGTGGAGTTATTGGAGAATAACACGAAGGGATATTTAAAGCTATGTTTCGGTCAGTTATGCAATTGTATCTACTCTCGTTGTTCACAAATATTGTTCAGACGACATTTGCAATATTTAATTAATACGTCAAATATCTGATAATTTGCTCTCTATGTTAAAGGTATGTAGATAGGCCACAAATAAGACAACATTTAGATTTATATAAAAAAAACTGCAGTAAAAGTTTGGAAATTCACTATTAGATTCAGAAAATACCGATTTATTACAAAATTAATACAAATACATATTTATTAGCAATTACTGAAGAGGTGGAAGTCACAAATGTAGAGTCATCACCTTGGCTAGAGAAATATATGGTGTTTTCTGATTTCTGAACTACGAAAATTGAAACGGTGGTAATTAATAATTAAAAAATATTATATACCCTGATTGGATTCAAGATCTAGCTTCAATTTCACATAATTGTTGAGTTATAATTCAATAAAATAATTCAGTAACTTATGGTCAGTTATGTAGCTGAATGGCGATTGTTTTCCAAAATCGCAAATTCGGTTTGACAGATGATGTTTGAATGAACTTTGAGTTTTAACGTCTTCATTCTCATGCCTTTCAAGAGTCGTCTTATTGAAACAAGGATAGTAGGGCAAAGAAGTACGCATTGTTTGATAGATATTAAATTTTAAATTTATAAAGCGTACGAAACATTATTGGAGTTGAAAAGGTGCGGATCATACTATTAAGCCATAGGAAATTTAATTTAGGAGCAGAAAATGCAGGTAAATTAAATTTACCTAAATGATTAACCTGTCACATTCTTTTTGATCTGCTGCTAAAGGTGATTTACGCCCGCGATGAATTTCAGCAGATGAGTAAAAAGTGGATATAGCCGTTGTAAAGCCGAATATCGGCGGGCAGAGAGAGCAATTGTAGACGTATAATCATTCACTCGGATCGCAGTTCGGAACATCCCTTAAAAAAAACACGCGCACATTCCCTTGACACGAACACCACTTTCCCCGTACACCGCAGCAGGAAACATTTCGTTTTTACCAGGACAGCGGTACACTATCGAACACGCACGTAGACAAGGGAACATCGCGGGGGCAGACGGAAATATTTCCTGCCATTCTCCCCCGGCGGGTGGGTGGAAGAAACAAAAAATGCCCGAAAAGCGTACAGCCCTATTCAATAATTCAAAGGGAAGGGACATAATTTCAGAAACGGCGGGATTTTGTTGTATTTGCCCTTTCTTTCTTTGTGCCGAGAAGGGATACTGCGCGGTAGTCGCCCGAGGGATGGGAATGTTAACAAACAAAACGTCAGCGCAGCTTCCTACAGCTCCATTCGACGTTGGCATGTAAAGGAGTCGATGGCTCGAAACGTAATATATCGATTGTCGAAGAGCCGCTGTGGACTCGATGCTCTGAATCCCGGAATCGATTCAACAATGAATCATTGCTTCTGCTCTATATTTGGGTTTTCTTCATAAGAAGTATACTTCATCAGGGGGTTTGAAATATTTCCTTCTGTAATTGTTCAAGGAAAATGGCTGCAAATTGTACATTACAAATTGTATTCATTTTATTTACCTGTAAATTACATTAATTTACTCGATATAAACCTTTCTGTTGTATAAATCACGCAGGATGGATACTGGAAATCTCGTCTCAACTCAGCAAAAAATTCTTCCATGTCTAAAAATATAGAATGAACATAAAAAAATCAAATATCAAAATCGTGTATCATCACCGGTTACCTATATATTTAGAGGTTCAACGCTCATCACTCCTTCCTATGCCATCTTTCAATACATACACAGCCGTATCAGCCTTTGCCGACATTCCATACATAATAGTTCCCATTATATCTTCAAATTACAACTACGGGATATGTTTCATTTAACAAACTTGTGATTGCTATTACTTAGATACTTTACAGTATACACTTCTGGAAAGCTCGGGCGCTAGCTTATAAAAATCATCCTAGTTTTTGGTGGGAGTTTTCGGAGATCAGCTATATATTTATTAAATTCTTTTACTTTTCTGTTAACAAAGTAATAATATTTATTGAGATCCATTCTCTGGAACTAAACCTTCATTTATGCTACTCTAATACATAAGGCGTCTTATTTAAAACATTAGTCTTAAATTTTAGCCTCACTAAAGACATTGTGGCAAATATGCCATTTAGTATGACAAAATAGCCTTTTAAGTTAAAGTAAATTATCTAGAATTTCCATAACGTATAATGATACAAATTTCCTTTGGTATAGAAATTGATTAAAAGAAATTAAATTATTTAGGTCTACCAAAACACAACATTTAAAAGGCCACCGTATTTCCATGTACTGAGAAACAGTGGTTTAATAGTCTAATAAGTTGCTAAGAATGTCAATAAAGGAAAGGGTTAAGGTAACATTGCACATAAGGGCGTGCACTCAAGAAAAATTCCACGAAAAAAAAGATTTAAAATAAGTCTGACGGGGCCGGGAATCGAAAGTGCTTCTAGCCAACTACGTTAGCTTGTTACCTTGGATGGTTAAAGTAGCCTCATGGATAGATTAAAATCCCAGGTACGATTCTGGACCCTGTTAGACTTTTTCAAGAGGTTTGTTGGGTTGGGAGCATTAATATAATTTCTAATGATTCTTCTTTTTCAATTGAGTAAGGTTTTTATTAGGGAAAAATTGAAACTGAAAACCCTTTCCTTCCATCTAACCTTTCGTCAATGATATTATCAAAATAAAAATTTTGTGTAGATTAATGGAAATAGAGAGGAAAACTTTAGAAGCAGTGGATGTAAAAAAAACCCAAGTTGGTATCTAAGGAAGATATTTCCACTGCAGGAAAACACCCGCATAAAAGGGTGGTGTGAAAACCTGTGGAAACCTACTGATTAGTAAAAGCTAAAAGATGTAAAAGAAAGCTATGTATAACATGGAAATTACAAAATCAGTACTATAACAGAATTACAAAAATGACAATAATATGAAATAAAAAGTGAAAAATTGCAAGCACGGTGACGAAAGTACGGTGGCTATATGTAGGTCAATTTTTCCAAATATAAAAAAGACAATAAGAAGACGACCAAAACTGATTGCATGAATGAAAAGAAATACACTCATACGGAACGGGTTTAAATTCAAAGGAATCAGCCAACTTTAAAATTACCAGAGAGAACCGTCATCGCATGTTACTGCACCGACTGGTATGAGAAACACAATCGATTACTCTCCATCCGTGCTCTGATAAAGGCGTGTGAGCCTTCTCAGGGAGAGTTTTCAGGATCGAGCGAGCGGTGGAACAGGTTGGTGTGAGAAACCACAATCATTTCTTGCGCCCCTCGGTGGGTCCCTTCCCAAGGGAGACCCCGCAGAGATAGGGGGCCTTCGACGCGGGGGAGAGGTCTCTCGGACCGGAACAAAAGACACGTCTTAAGACACATCCTAGGGATACAAAGAGGAACAAGTTGGGGGAGGAGAAGGGAGATAAACAGGAGAAGAAAGGCGTGGATAAAGGAGGAACAGCCAGAGGGGATTTCGGGCTCAAATCGTTCTTTATTGCCGGGGATTTTATCCGGGAGAAGAAATCGTTCCGAATACTCGACAATGAAGGCTGGTTATTTATTATTTCCTTATACGTTCGTCCGGGAAAGGCAAGGGGATGCTTTATTTCATTCTGGATATCGGAAATACGTGTCGGCGGGGGTGATCTATATGCAAATTGCCTTAGACTAGTTTAGAGAGCGGGATAGAGGTACTGAAATGTATTCTCTCTATTGAACGTTGTGCACTGATGACTTACAAATGCTCGCGACGCATTTCCAGAGTGCATAAATGTGAAGTCTTTTAAGATAATAGCTCTATTATTTTCTTAGAATTGTGATCACTTCAATTTTCATAAAAATTCAAAATTTACCAGGCTATCACAGAACATTTCAAACTATGCGGATGTTCCCGAAAAATTTCGCACAACTTTAAAACCGCTGCTCATGCTAAAATTTGAAAGTTTTTTCTCTTTCAGACGAATTTTCCGTAGATCTTGGCGTCATTCGATATTCAAATAAGTTTGTGTTCTATATAATGGGAAAGAATCAATTTGTAAACCTTCATAGAATTCTATGGGAGTGTACAAAGTAATTGTTTTCCATCACTATGGACTGGGTAATCCCTTCGCATATTGATTGTGTGTATTGTGTATATTATGGGAATGGAAAAGAATATCTATATGTAGGATGCTTAGCATTTAATAAAATATTTAGTATATAACGGCATATTACTTATAATGACTGGGTAAAAAAGATTGATTCGAAAATTTTGAAGCTTTCATGGATTTAATACGGAGGAGAAGTTGAAATTTAATTTAGAAGAGCAGTGAATAGAAGGGGACGCACAATGGGACAAAATCCGAAAAAGCTGGCCAAAAATCAATTTTTCGACTTTTTTTCACAGGTTTTTGTTAGTTATATTATTGTTGTCCTTCATAAGGACTATCAGATCAGCCTCTACTTGAATTTTTTTATGCCAGCATTTAGCGACACTTGCCGGTCAAAGTTTGTGAAAAAGGACTGTTGACGGCCATGGAAAATTTTTCACATTTTAATGCTTGAAATGTATGTCGACAAGCAGAGTTATACGAACATTGATAAGAATTTTAAATTACATGGCGAATTAATGCATCTATACTTGAACAAATACCTCTATTTTTATAGATTTATAAAATATATTTAAACAATTAAAATTATTATTAACATAAGAGTACAAAATACACTTAATTTTTGATAAAAACGTACAAAATCTTTGTCATCGACACTTATCGACAGTGAGATATTTGCACAGGAATATAGTATAATGTTTGCATATTGAGAAACAAAAGGAATTTCTTGCATATATCTGCATCTTTGTCGTTTATGGATCCTTTTTGGTAGCGCGGCCTCCCGATCCTTCCCATCGGCGCGCGGTAGGTAGAGGGACAGAAGTCGCCTCTTTTGAGTTATAATTCATAAAATACGCAGTAAACTTCGTGAATTGTGTGACAATACTTATCTTTCATTCTTTTATCCTTTTTTTCTCTCTGGGGGCTCTCTTTAAGGCTCTCTTATCTCGGCTTGACCCTTAACTAGCCGACCTTCCCTAGTCGAGAAGTAGGGGATGGATAGAGACTGCTTGTACTCACTTCACACCCTCGCTTTCCTTATCGCGTAACGTAAGGGTAGCTTGGATTATCCCTTAACCACACAGACGTTCACACATGGACAAATGGAACTAGAGGCAAAAATATTCAGTTTGACTCGTGTTGCAGACGGAGTCACAGCTATTTTGCTAACAGTGGGAAGTGCTTAACCAATTACACACTATTCAGGCAAGGAGAACTCGGCCGTATTTATTCGGTAAGCATATTCTTAATCAAATTATTGTGCTTTTCGATTATGAAAAATTTTGTACTTTCGTTCGGATGGTTATCATTTAATTCCTATTTCCGAATCCTCTGATCGTCTCCATAAATTGAGAATTTCATGACTTTAGCTGCTTAGAAAACAAAATGGAGAGTAACCCGCCTTGAATTGCACGATAAAATTATGGAACAGAAAGATGAGTCTGTGGAATTTAGGAAACAACATATTCTGGAATACCTGATGGCTAAATTCAATTTGAATGAAGATGAATCTGCCAAAGATAATTTAAAAGTATTTATTCAGAAAAATTTCTTCCATCACTATCTGTTAAGATGGAATCAATGCAATCGGTGTGAGAAACCTTTTCGGAAAAAATACGAAAAGTGGCTTAAGTCAGACATTCTGTTTCCATCAACCGTATACAAATACCTGCCGTCTACTTCCAATATTGGTGAGTAGTAATGGAACATTACGTACGCGTAGCTCAAAATTTCAATAACCACAAGTGACATGAATGTTTATAACAGGCTCACCTGGCGAACTCTCCCTTGGCCTAACAACAAAACATTTTGAAGGTTCAAGTCAGCGATCGAAGCGGAGAAAATCAGAGGGACTAAGGGTCTCTGCTTCTGAGCTATATTTCGCTAAATGGATGAAACATCGAGATACAGGTGACGAAGATGAGGCGAAATTGATTAAGGAGGTCACTACAACTATCCCAACAAGAGCAAAACGGGTCTTAAGTAGATGGCGGAAACGGGATACAGAGCAAAGTGAAATGTCTCCCGATGAGGCCCTTTCATTGATTATTACAGGTAACATTAGTAAAAACCTAAATTTGCTCTTTCGAAAGACATCAAAAAAACATGGACACATGCTCTACCCACATTATGATGGAGTGATTGCAGAAACTGCTGCATATCCTGAGGAAATTTCTGTGAGTGAATAAAAGTGTTAAGTGCAATTATCAGCGCTACTGACGCATACCGCTTCCAGGATCATCGGAGGATTGGATTGCAGAAATGCCATTAGATAGGAAAAATATTCATTTGGAGTGTCTACACTGCGTTGTTATATTCGCTGCTTTGAATGCCTCCTTCACATTTCCCACCGCTTAGACATTAAGCAATGGAAGGCAAATATATTTCCAAATGAAAATGGCCTAAGTAACTTAGGCATTTATTCTTCCTTCATTTTGTTAAGTATGCTTTAACTTAACCTTTAAGGCGAAATTAAGCAATGGAAGCAAGACATTAATGCAGAAAATGTAGAAAATGTTTCAGGAATCATTTCGAAGTAAAATGAGACTCATTGTTGACGTTCCAAAACCGGGTTATGGGACTTCAAATGACGGAAATACCAATAGGTACTTTTTCGCAGATCCCAAATTGTCTTCCGTAGTTACAGGTTAGCATTTAAGTACAAATACATGTGATTGATTCTTGAGCCAGCCTAATCTACTTTCTAACACGGCAATATTTTGAAATGCAACGTAAATGTTTTATATGATATAATTATCTTACCAGGCATTGTAAAGCTATGGCTGAACAATTTTTTTACCAGGTATCGATGAAGAAATAATTTCCCAGTTTTCAGTGATCCTGAAAGTTTTATCTAGCGGTCCTTCAATCAATTACCCTGCTTTCACAAAGTTCTGCAATAGCACCGCGAAACTGTATGTAAAACTGCATAATTGGTTCTACATGCCACCCACCGTGCATAATTTTTTAAAGGTATAGTGCTACTATTGCAGAGGAAGCCATTATTTCGATTGGCCAACTTTCGGAAGAGGCAATGGAGGCGAGAAATAAGGACATTCGTCGATTCAGGGAACACCACTCGAGAAAATATTCCAGGTTGTCTGCCAATGAGGACCTTTTCCGGAGATAACTATTGACTTCTGATCCAGTGATCTCAAGTTCGCATGAGCTACAAACAAAGAGAATGAAGGAATTGCCAATGGATGCACGGAAACCTTTGCTTCTTGAGGAAGAGGAAATTGAGGAGTCTCAGACAGGAAAGTGACGAGTCGGAGAATGAGGACTCTCCATTTTCTTCTTCCATAGAAGTCAAATTATAGGCATGGGTCCATTATTTTCAATTATTTTATAGACTTTCGATTGATTATTGAGATTAGATAAGTTTTAACTTCTCAATTTAGATTAAGAAATTTAGCATTAATTATTACCGCAGATTTTCAGTTTTTTTTGTATTTTCGTTGAGATTTTTCCATATTTATCATACCTACAGTAAATTTGATAACAAAATTAAGCTTAGGAGGTCAACATTACTCTAAGATGAAAGTTTTAGCAAATTCTAATAACATTTACTATTTTTGGCCAGCTTTTTCGGATTTTGTCCCACTGTGGGACGGGTGATAGGCAACCCTCAGTACATATATGCAATGTTTGTGTTTATATTCCAGGATAACGTTGCCTAACTTTTATCTCTACTCCCAACAAGAATAACAATTCCGGCTTTTAATACCGCCTCTCTTTCCACTATATTTCTTGAGTCAGGATTACCTCCCAAAATCTTAAAAATTTCCCCGTAGGAAAGTGTTGATTTTCCACTCATTTCAATGAAAGAATGATATTATTAATTAATAAATTTTAGGAGTGCAAACAATAACAGAGACGGATACGATCTACTATTATGTCTCACCTAGCCTTCACCTAACCATCCGCCATCTTGAAAATTAACTACAGCGCCTCTATAGCTCGTTTGAGTCTCCAATACAGACCTGCACCGGTACAAGGATTTCCGTCTCAGGTAATACCCTTCTATTCAAAGAGTTTCGTTAAATTTTCACCAATAATATATACTAACTAAAATTTCTTATTATTTATTGACGAAGACCGATTTAAATAATCAGAATAATAATAGAACAATCTATAGAATAGAATACGTTGCGGAAGAACCCGAAGTTTGTATCATTCTATCCGATGAAATAAAGATTTAGTAGTTACTATTATACTTTCTGACTTGCCTTTATTAACTTGGATTTCTGTGGAAAAAACATCAATCATGCGGTGGAAAAAACATCAATCATGCGATGGAAATATTCGAGGAATCGAATAGATGTATTACTTAACTTAAATTTTATTTATACGTTAACATACATTTTTCTATTTCTTTAAATTTTAGGAACAACTATATATAGTCATTGTTAGTTTTTCACGCATCCCTTACTTAAGATTTATTTTTACTGTGGTTTTACTTTTTAATTGAGTGCTTTCTTAGATTTATTTTGTAAACGTAAAAAATGTGGCCATATTTACTCTTTTTATTAATCCTAAAAGCAAGTTAGATGTTGGGTTAGATGAAGGCCGAGCCATAATCTAAATCCATCATCCTTTAATTAACTCATTCATATTATTATAAATAGATAAAATGGTATCATTTTAGTTGAATTTTAAGAGCCACCCACCAATAAATTATGATGGTATTTGAAATTGACTCTATTAATAGGGCAAGAGGATTAGGTCTGAATCAACATGTAAGTAATGATCATATTATCCGGAGAGTATTACCGTTGGAGGAGAGAGTTCATACGGGAAGTTTCGGAAATCAAAAAGTTGGTTCGTTCGTTGACACAGATGACAGAGATAAATTACTCTAGCATGTCACTTTCGTCGAACACCTCAATAAATTTCAACTGAAAGCAATCAATCAAGATGAAGCGATAACATTTCCCATCATTTGTTACGGGCGGAAATAACTAAAAAAAGCCACCGAAAAATGCAGTCTTACGCTGACCTTTCTAGTTAGGTTGTAGCAAGTTTTGCTTCAAAAGGGGAGTTTTGAATGGCAAGTTTGGTCTATCTATCATATAAAAAAGAAGATGTAAAAAATTCGAGGCCTCTGAGATGTGGGTGTGGTGTTGAATGGAAGAAGTGAGTAAGTTGATAGGATAACAAACAAGGAGGTGCTAAAGATTGGCGGGGGAGGAGGGTTTCAATTGAAGTAATTAAGCGTCGGCAGAGGATTTAGGTGGGTCAAACATTGTGAGGGGATGGACTACAAAAGAAAAATTGAGGGGAGAATACAAGGGAAAAGACAAAGGGGAAGAAAGAGGCAGAAAATGTTAGATGACATAAATGGTGGTGTAAGCTACCAAGAAAACAAAGAAATGGAAAAAGAAATGCTCGTTAAAAATAATTTTAAAATTTAACCTACTGATGCCTCAATTACTGTAATTTTATTGGTATCTATTTATTTTAAAATTTACCAGAGGTTGCTGCAATTCCAACTCTAAGCTAATACTCGAGTCAATTAGTTTTCCAGTTTTTTTATATTATTAGGTTCCTCGGCTTATATTCGGGTCGACTTCTACTCGAGTACATATGGTATTAAATAATAGAAATAATACCATAATTACTCAGGTTTCTCATGATGCGTATTTTTATTTCACAAGATACTTCTACATCTATCGATCAATACGTGTGAAATTCGAGGTTTATTATTTATTTATTTAAAATTACGGTGCAAGTTGGCCTTCTGGACACGTGGTAACGTTTAAGTGTAAAATGATTTTAAGCCTAGCATTTGCTTAAAGGTGGGGGGAGGAAGACCCTCCGAAAACCTCCCGTAGCTGTTCAAGTAAATTACACTATACATATTATACATAAGATATAAGATCTTAAAACTTAAATAAGATCTGTCATAAATAAAAATATAAATAAGATCAATCATTTAAGTAAAATAAT
Source organism: Sympetrum striolatum (assembly GCA_947579665.1). NCBI lineage: Eukaryota > Metazoa > Arthropoda > Insecta > Odonata > Libellulidae > Sympetrum > Sympetrum striolatum. The sequence goes on along the minus strand of OX388351.1, from coordinate 38,612,123 downwards.
ACAGTACATGGCAGAATATACATACATACAGTTTCATACATAAATGTAAATTGATTGAATAATAACAAATACTACTCGAGATAATATTACAGAGTCTAAAAAAACGATTTAATAAACTATATATATTTAAATTAGAAGTGTTAATATAACAATATATATATAATTATCAACATTAACTACTACCAAAGCCTCGTTTTAAATTTCAGATGAGTTTAGTTTCATTTCAGGAGAGCCATTCCTGTAGCTCGTGGCATAGTTTTAAGATATTTTTACTTAATTTACCCAAAGGAGAACTCTTTATCGCAGACGACACATGATAGTTACGAGCCGAGTCTATTTTCTCTACGCACTCCGCTCACGATTAACGATCAAAATCACCGCCCGAATGGCTCACCGGATTTCGCGCGGGACAAATTGCTAATGATTGGAGCATTCCCGGATCCGCAATGGGACGAATTAGTCGCATTTGAGAGACAAGGGAAAGGGGAGGAGCACGCCTCGTAGCCCTAATTATACCGTCTTCTCGGGGGGCGGAGGGGGTCGGCAAGGTTTGACTCCCTCCAGATAACATATTGTCTATTTCGGAGACGGTTAACTATGTTTTGCCGTGCGGGGTTGTGTTTGGCGGCGACAAAGCAAGGAACACCGGCTTAGGGGGAGCGGGGGTCGGTCGGGAGTTGATGCGGCTGCCCTCTTGTGCAGCACTCCTGAATAGTTAATGTCCCGGGAACCTCAATTCAACGCCTTCTGAGAGGGTCGTCTCTTAAAGCAACCGCTACTTCAAATCCGGCCCTGAGATCAGCTCTTCTATGCTAAAAACAGGGCTTCTCTCCCTTCCCCGTTCTTTTTTCCAAGACTGGGTTAACCGCTACGTGGGCCGAATTCTGTCTGCTGCAATCCAATTTCGCAGTTCCCCCTTCATTGCCCGCATACGCTCGAGTCTCTCGTTGAAAACTGTTTTCTCCCGCGCCTTTCGCGTGAGGCCTATGATAAGGTGGTTCCGGGAGTTTCTCTTTCCGGTTTGGTATCCCGCAAGATCTCTATCCTCGAGTCATTCTCTTAGTTCTGTCTCAGTCTCCATTTTGCTGCTGTGCGTTTCTGTCTCCTTTGGCGTGCCATCATCTGGATAAGTGAAACTTGGTGTTTAATACGTAACATCGTATTTTCTAATGTCTTTGGCGTTTTAAATGTAAAACTAAGAGAAATTAATTTCATTTATCAATTAGAAGTGAAAAATCCGATTACTACTAGAAAATATTAAGGATTTATTGTTCAATTTTCCCAATAATGGAATTGAAGATAAACTTAGCGCAGGAATGAATGCGACCAGGAAAGCAGAAGACCTGGGTTCGAGTCCCAGCCAAGTCACTATTTTTCACTTCTTGTACGACCTATCCCATTTCCATTTTAGTTTTTTTTACAGAAAGTTCTTGTAAACGATTTATTTTCTTTTTGTAACGTTCATTTTTCTGTTAATTTAATGAACATCCGTTTTAATAATTTACTCACGTGTAAATGTAACTGTACTGTTCCTATTGCCTTTTAGATCTGTCTATCTAATAATTAATTAGCCATCTATAATATAGTTTTGCAGATTTACGCCCTCCTTTTGCTGCTTTTTCCCTAGTGTGAATGAACAGCACATGCCGAAAGTATCAAGAAGTTATCCAAATTGGGAACTTAGAAGTGAAGCGGAAGACTTAAAATACACAATACAGCAACCTAAGACAAAAATCAATTCGAAACCACTTTCCCATTGCCTGAGATAACACTCCATTTACCGATCGGTATTTGTACGGCACCGTAACTGTGGATCATACGTCAGTGAAACCGTTTATGGGCCGTCGAAAAGACGGTCAAACTCTTGACACCATTCCCCCTCAGACACTTACCCTTCCTCGCCGACACCCTTCTCAAACTTCCTCTTCCGTAGATTGCCTCTCCAACATCCAAATTCGACACTCTTCGACCCGAACTTCTCTGACGCATAATTCCCCTTTGTAAGCCTTCAATTAAGGCTTCCGCAAATACGTTCGCCTCTCTCTGACGGGCGCTAAGATTGAGTAATCAGAGTCTCGGGATGGCTGTGCTCTTAAAGATGCTGCTCCGTGGAAAAGAAGGCTGATGGGTTCGGGAAATGGCATAATTCATGTCATTTAAGGAGGTTCGGCGAAGGGAATACCTTTGGGAGACGAGAAGTTGGGACGGAAAAAGGAGTAAGGAGGCTATGAATACACATAATCGTAACAAGTAAGTGGGGTTTTGGAGAATGGAAAAGCCTTTCGACGAAGGATAGATAAGTTGGGTTTTTCGGGAATTTCTTGGCCTGAATCCTTGATGGAAATCATCGGTACGAGACGGACACACCGGCTTGAGTGTTTTGGGTAATGGGAACCCTATCAATTTATAAAATGCAAGATCCTCGCCTTCTAGGTCTGGTATGGTGATATTTCCTTTGTTTCGATTTGAATAGTGATGTTTATTTTGTGAAATAGAGCTCTAGAGTTCGATAAATGGATATTTATCTGGTAGGTGATATTTCCATACGATATTCATTGAAAATTGGGGGAAATCTAGACGAAATATTTGTAACTTTCACTATATATGAATATAGAATTGCATCTAAACAATTTTTGCACCTTACAAATGTATACTGGGCGTTGCGTAAGTAGTAAAATCTAACTTAATTTTTGAGGATTTTAAAATGCCCGCATTAACAGAAAATAAATAATGTCATTCTGGAGTGACGCAGTAGTCAGGTGTAACATAAACGGATGACTTATTTTAATTTACATTTTCATCCTTTTCATCTTTATTTTGTTTAATACGTTTGGTTCTAGAGTACAAGATAGGGATATGTTATGTCAGTATGATTTTCATTAAAGACTCTAATAGATCAAGATAGAATATAAGCGACTTTGATGACTTTATTTGAATTCAGAAGGGTATTTAACTAACAGTATATGCATATACTACTCCTAAGATTTTTATCAGAGTCTTTTATAGAGAAAAATCAAAATTCGAGGATTTTAAAATTCAGCTAATTACTAGAAATAAATCAATTTATGCCCTGTATAAATAAATCTCGTAAATTAGGTGCTGCATAACCCAATGGCTTACTTTACTAACTTTTTTATCCAAATTATAGCTGAAATACAAAGAAATCAACTAATTTTATTTTAAGATGCTTTTCATAACAAATAAATCTGACTTTGTAATTTTAAATGGAAATTAGCAAGGATTTATATTTATAAAATATTTGGAAATACGCATCAAACCTCATTGCGAGTGTCACGGTGTCGAAATCTAAATTTTGTGAATATTTGATACTCGAAAGGAAAATAACCATGAAAAATCTGTTTCTGACTTCTCCTATTATACAAAATCTGATTTAAAAGTGTGTAATCAATTTACTTTAAATCTTAAGAAGTATATATACTTCTTAGTAAAGGGTACGCCAAATAAGAAGGAATTGTTTCAATTTAAATGGTTTTTTGCTTTTTAAATCTTAGGCATTTATTGATATTATGGTTATAGCTGATTTCACGTATTTGGAATTGAAATGCTTCAACGTTCATTACAGCATTAAAATAATAACATTTTTCTATGCTTTATCCTCTTAATCGCTTCTCATATCTTTCCCAGCCGAAAAGAATAAAGTAAAATCGAAATAACCAACAAGAAATATTAATTTTCTTGACACATCACAAAGGATTTTGCAATAATCTTTAAACTTACTTTGGATTTCCATGAAATCACAGAAGGTTATCATTGAGCTTCCTTACTTCATATTGCACATTCAATTTAAAGGGCACAGCTTTCAAAACAATTTCCATTAAATTTTGTAGACACAGGATGACTATTCTATCAATGTTTTGTAACAAAATTTAACAATTTTTCTTTCTGCTTCGAGGCAAGTGGAGAAAATGCTTCTGGGAAAAGAAAATGGCCCGTAAAAGAGAACGGGAGCAAAAGAGTTTTCTTTTACTAGCAACTCGTAAAAGTTTACTTCAATGGTAATACTCTGTAAAACTGTAATACCTTAGAGGTGTGCTTACATTTGCAAGCATACACGATACCTGAATGGCAGTGCTCAGTGAAGATATGACTCAATAAAGAAATAATCTTTACCATTCTCTGTCGAAGTTTATTCTTACCACATGCAGTTTAGGCATATTTGAAAGAGTAGTTTTAATAAGTGCAAATGCATAGATATAGAAGAAGTAACATTTAATTTATGCAAATAAGAGGTAACGGAAATGAGAACTTTTTGAAAGACATCAATGGAAATCAGAAGGCATATGTGAACAACTCAATATAATATACAAGAAGTGGTTAAGTTAAATTTATAATTTAGAAGATGAGTAAAGTAACAGAATAGAACTAATATTCAGCGAACCACTGTGAGGAAACGGTAAAGACAACGATACCAAGAAGGAAAAGGAGTATGTGTAACCTAATGGCTTGATAAAAATAAGACCATTCAACAACAAGAGGAGGGCTATGAAATAGGAGTATGTTGTACGCCGTTATCATAACGGGCAGTGTATTGTTGTGTTCGACGTTGTGTTTCGAATAATGAAATTGTTTAGTATTACCAGTTGTCATACGCAAATAATCTCGTAAAGCGCAATTAAAGTATATTCGATCAGTATATGTTTGCTTAACTATACGACATACATTTCACAGCGATATTTTACAAAACGTATCGTCCTTCGATAGACTTTTATTCCTGAATTCAACACTTATCGGAAGGGTGCTATGCACCAATGAATACTTGAGGCCTAACTTGCCAATAATGAAGTTGATGTGATATCTATGTTTATGTAAGAACCCTACAAGCTGCCTTTCGGCGTGTGACAAGGGATGCAAGCACCTTGACTTCATTTGACTATCATTGACATGACCGACAGGGTGATGTATGGTGGGGTTCTACCCCGTGACCACTAAGGTAGCCAAGAAGGCCTGTCATGAACCCCGAAAAACCCAGTAAAACAGTTACAAATTATATTATTAACTCATTATTTAGTTGTAAAGTAAATATAATATATGTATGAAATCATTCTGTGGGAATTGTACGTTTATCAAGCATTTCTTTTTTGTAAATTATGTTTATCACTAGTGTATATGTATGTAGGTATAAAAACTGCCACAAGGCTAGTAGCATATCTGCAGTTTATGTAATAATAATAATAATAATGACAATTGTCCTAATCATTTACTTTCGCGTATCGTTCGCGGAAAAAATGAATTCATGAAACGATTCGTTCTAGCATCCATTTCCCTAAATTTTCTCGCAGTATAAGAACGACTTATATAACAGGGAGGTCGCATTACATCAGTTAGGTCTTCTGAGAATGGCCTCTCTCTGAACGTATTTAGTAAATTTATCCTTTGAATTAGTCTCCTGTCTTCTATAGATTCCTATCCCGTTCCTTGATGCATCAGATTAACGCTCACTGACATATCATCACATTTTTACAAAACGCATCGCCCTTCGTTATACCTTTATTCCTGCATACAACACTTGTCGGCAGGATCCTATGCAATACATGTATACTCAAGGTGAGACCTAGCTAACGCTAAGTAACATCGCTTGCGAACTTCATTTTCTCTCCTACTGATTTAGGTGGGCTTATGGTTGTAAAATTTTAATGCAAAAATCTAGAGCTCATCTACAATAAATATGAATTTTTGATTGATTCGTCTACTTATCTGGATTCCGTTGCTTCTTCAGACTCCTTTCTTTTCAGATTCCTTTACTTCTTCTACAAAATCAGGGCATTGCGAATTAAATTAATTATTCCAAAAAAGACGAAATAGGCCATTACCATCGCAAGGCCCCTCAAACTTCCTCATCATCCATAAAACCCCTAATAGCTTTAAACATAGAAAAAACACTCATCCTAATCTATTGTGCATTGTCCCTGAAGGAAACAAACCGCGATCCATGGACGTGACGCCCTTGGGATTGCCTCAATGCACCTTTACAGGACGTGATTACGCGAAATCGCGTTTGGCTTACCCTGACGAGCACGCACGCTCAATAGAAGGGTCTCTCAAAGGCAGGGGGGACACCCAAGGGTGCGCGCTTCTGAAATCATCAGCGAGTAAGATGACATATCGCGACCCAGTTGGTGGTGCAAATTCACATTGAAAATCGTTACGTCCCGGAATGCAGAGCGGAAATGAGTGCCGGAGTACCCCCTGCTCCGATTACGCGGTGAGCAGGTGTATTTCACATGAAGCGTGGGGTCGAGCTAAGATGGAGTATTCACGCATGGGGCGGAGGGGAGGCTACTGGAGAACATGAGGATGCATGGGAGATTTACATCGGATTCATACGCGGGTAAACAATGGCTTCTTCGTGTAGTCTGTCTGTTTGAGGCTTGAGTGAAGGAGAAATCCTCCACTAGATGTTTCACCGTGGTGTATAATAACAATGAAAGGACTTTATTAGGGCGAGATTGAGACAAAAGTCTCTTCTTACATCCAACCCTTCGTCGTATGAGAAATGAATCGAAATAGATAGCTTGCGCAAGTACAAAGAATAAAACTACTATGCGGATAAAAAAAAGGCTAAGAGCTTAGGAAAAATTTCCACTGTAGGTAAACACTCACTAGAAAGGGAGTGTGAAAAACCTGCGAAGCCCACAGATAGAAAACTAAATTTGATGATGAAAGTAGGTTGAAAGAGTTATAAAAGACAAGAAGAAAAATTGATAGAGGTATAGAAATGAGAACAAGTACAAAGAATGAACAAGTGATGACATATTTACATAAAAATCAGTATATCACCAATTTAAACAAATTACGAGATGAGTTTAAAATGTAACTACAGAAAATGTATCAATAGTAAAAAATAAAAATTATATACATCAAAATATCATAATAGAAAAACTGAAAATTCACTGGATTAAACTAACTTTGTCAATTATCACCATTAAATGAGCATGACCAGGATATCGTTAGTGAAAGATCGTCAAATATTCGGAATGAGACAATAATTAAAAAATAAAAGAAAATACTCTGTAAAACTACTAAAAATCCTAAGTCTAAATACTTAACAAAGGCAAAAGAAGAAAATACATTAAAATTATAGTATAAAGAACATAAAACACATTAACATAAAAAAATTCATTAAGACAGCGGGTAAGAGAGTATCGGGAGAAAGGTTGCAATAATTTATTCTGGTATCGGGTGTTGATTTTCTTGATAAGACCCCTGAGTATAAGTATACTTTTAACGGGAAAGTTGATTTAAATTTTCTGAAACAGAATCCGATTGGTTTGAAGTGTGGCAGATGGGGCATTACAGCTTCTTCAAAGTGAGACTCCTCCACCACCAGCCAAAAGGAAGGAAGTTGGATGGATGGAAAAAAATGGAGATATCTTTAACCTCTAATCTGACCAACGACTTAACCTACCATGACCCCTCCCCTCTCCTTTCCCTCCCTCCCTTTACTGTATAAATTCTCTCATTTTAAGATATATTGTACGTGAGGATGACCGTCATGGTCAAAATTGGTCGTATTTAAAACACAATTGTGGAAAATGCGAAGTAGGCTTTTGAATTGTTACCATTGATAAGTCACTTCATTGCTGAAATTATTGTGGTTTCCTAAGAAATACTATCCATCGTTTTGAGATTAATAGCTATTTTACATATAGGTTAAATTGGAATGGTATATTACAATTTTAGGTTATAATCTGAGATTTTAAAGGTGGTTCTGTCATTGATGTAATATGATCGTGATTTTGACAGGATACCAACTTGCAATGCTACCCTCCTGGGTGAATACTTTCTGGGTTACTGGAAAATATTTCGGAAACAAATCCTTCGAACGTTCAATTATTCGAATGAAAAATTCTTCAAAAATAGGCCACTTTCTCCAAAAAATGCCACATGCAATGCCCATATCCAACCCAACATGCAAGGACGTTAATATAAGTGTCGGATGAATTTAAACCCAAAATATGTTTTTCTTACAAATTTTGGATGACTTCAGATTTATTACAGTGGTCTATTTTCGAAGATTTTGTCATTCGAAGAGTTGATAGTTCGTTTTCGAAGAGTTTGTAAGCTGCACAATTATCAACCGAAAGGCTGGCGACACTCCTGAGGAATCCTCAATCCTGTACCAAATGAATAAAATCTAGAATATGTTGGTTTTAAAAGCGTGACTTTATTCTGTTCGTGAATATACTGTTCTATAATGCTGTGTAATGTGTAGTAGTAATTTAGGTACTTCTGGAAAAGTAAGGGATTGCTTGACAGGATGATGTACGGTGGGGTTCTACCCCGTGACCGCTACGGTAGCCGAGAAGGCCTGTCATGAACCCCGAAAAACCCAGTAAAACAGTTACAAATTATACTATAAATTCATTGTTTAGTTTTAAAGTAAATATAATATATGTATGAAATCATTCTGTGGGAATTGTATGTTTATCAAGTATTTATTTTTCTTAATTATGTTTATCACTAGTGTATATGTAATATTGGTACAAAAAACTGCAACCAGGCTAGCAGCTTATCTGTAATTTGTGTAATAATAATAAAAAAGGGACAAATAGCTTCAGAGTGAGCTTATTAGGCAAATGAGGAGTGAGGTACTGAATCCTTCACAGACACTCCAATATGCACTCAGACTGAACTCACCCCCATACACGCAGAGGAAAGACATCGAAATCATGGTGATCGTTCGGAGACTGGTTCAAAGAACGCCTGGTCCCCAATAGATATTTGATGATAGAAAGGGAATTGCATGAGAGGGAAAAAGCGGGAGAAAGGGTCGGATCCCCTCTTTCCCTTTTATGGCCCGGTGATAATTGAGTTCGGATACGGATCTGACAAAGAGGGACCAAAGAGATGGGAATGCAGAGAGGGGGAGGCGTCCGAGAAATTATGGCCGTGCCGCCAAGTCCTTGTAAGGTCAAACGCACACGCGCGTGGGCACACAACCGCCATTTCCAGCTTTGAGGAAAAAAAGAAAATGCAGGACTGGAGAAAGTCTGCTCCCGACAAAAAGGCTATATCACGCTTGTGGGGGGTGTATGGCAGTCCGTTTACGATCACGAAGGCACGGATTCCTTACGTTTATAACACTACTACGAAAAGTTCCCAAACTTATTTTTCCCGCGAAAACGCCGAGCAGGAGAGATGTAAAATTCCGGTGGTAAGTAGGTAGATAGGTAGTAGGTAGATGTACTTACAATATTAGGCGCTATCTACCACCAGAGTTTTACATTTCATCTACTAAGCATTTGTGCTGGAAAAAAATAAGTTTCTTTTTTTTCGGGGACTTTCTGAAAGTAGTAGTACACGGGACTGTGTATTTTAAATATTTTAAATGGGAGAAACTTGCGCGACGTTGCTAAATCTGCGTAAAATTATGGAGGCGGTCAAAATTGTATGAATTTGTTTAGTATTGAATAAGATTGATACCATACATGACACCGGGGTGAAGAGCGTCGTTCAATGCACATTTGGTGTACTAAGATATTGTATGCTCCTATCCTGCTTATTGTTGTCACAATAAATATGTAAAATTTACATAAATTTCATTATCTACACTTATAATTATTCTGTAATTGAGCCGTGTCTCGATATTGAAAGAATTTTCAAAAAAATGTTGCATTCCTCATTATAATTGCCCCTTAGTCTAAAACAGCAATTTTAAATTTTTTATTCAGTCTGTTATCTTATCACGCAAAAAGTGCCCAAAATTTATCGATGAAATTTGACAGGATGATAATGTAAATGCAGAATAGGGACATATGCTACTTTTGCTTGTAAAGAAAGAATATTATGAACACGGCTGTTACAGTATTAGAGGTTTAAAATCTACAATGGCCGTCTTTGTCGGCGTTCCTCGTCTCATTCACTGGTGTTCGGAGAAAACAAGAAAGGACTCCGCTCTTTTTAGAAACACAAAATATATATTTCAAAAGAGATGCTTTCATCTTCAGGAGTGATGAGGTTGAATTATATATCTCCTGAGGATGGAAGCATCGCTTTTGAAATACGAATCGACTGTTCTTAGAAAGTATGTTGCCCTTTCTTGTTTTCTCCAAACACCAGTGAATAAATTCGAAGCTTAAAATCTCCGATAGCCAGTTTTGTCGGCGTTCTTCTCCTCATTCCCCGGTATTACGAGAAAACACGAAAGGGTACTGCGGAACGAAAAGAGAAATGCCGACAAAAACGACTTTTGGAGATTTTTATCTCTAATTCCTAAACATCCGTGTCCCAACTTCCCTTTCTTTACCGGTGAATGAGACGAGGAACGCCGACAAAGACGGCCATTGGAGATTTTAAACCTCTCATTCCTAAACATCCGTGTCCAAACTTTCCTAACTTTACCGGTGAATGAGACGAGGAACGCCGACAAAGACGGCCATTGGAGATTTTAAACCTCTCATTCCTAAACATCCGTGTCAAAGCCTTCCTTTCATTACCGGTGAATGAGACGAGGAACGCCGACAAAGACGGCCATTGGATACTTAAGTACCCTAATACTTTTCACTTGTCCTTGTAAGGTCAAACGCATATGCGAGTGGGCATATATCCGCCATTTCCAACTTTGAGGGAAAAAGGAAAGTGCAGCTCGGGAGAAAGTCTGCTCCCGACAAAGAGGCTAAATCACGCCTGTATACGGCAAGGGGAAGTGGGCAGGCGAGAACTGTTTCATAAAAGGAGACCGCGTTTAATTGTAAGCGACTCGGACAAAAAGGACAATATTGGAAAGCGTCGACATGAAAGGGAATCTTGAATGAACAAAGGGTTCGAAATTAAGAGGAGAAAAAAGGGCCTCTCTTTTGAATGCGGATACAATTACGGCGGATCCCTGCAACGGATTCGGAAGGGCTTTTATAAACAGTGGGTGGATTTTCCCTCCCGTTCTGATTCTTTATGCAATTATTCTCGAACTCGGGAGTTGTTTTTATTGATCACATCGTCATCGAGGTTATTTATGTATCCGTTACGTGAAACTTGATTGTAAGTTGACGCAATTTAATCATCTGTCTAAAGAGAAACCGAAATTAAAGGGGATGCAACCTTCCGCGGTGAGGTTTCTGAGTAAATAAATGACATTTTCAAACTCGGTTGGTTCTCTTCCAGTACCTAAAATACCAACCAGTAAATGGCCAATGGTTTTACGAAACAGTATTGATAAATCGATTTTTATTTGGGTGACATTGAGAATGATAAGTCTTCCAGATAAGACCCCGAGAGGTAGATGAAATCCAGCATATGCAGATGATGCCATATTTATTCAATGAGATATAACTAATGCGGCACTATTTTAGGCATGTTTATCTGATATCTATTACAAAATCCTCGGCCAGTTCTTTGAAAGGAAGATATTCGAAACGAGTCACAGACAATAAATAGAAGTTATATAATATTTCAGAAAGATTTTTTATGCATTAAAAATAATACATTTACGCATTTTAGTACCCAACGGTGGTTCTTTTGAAAGAAAAAAATGTCCTGGGTATCACTCGTGATAGGAAACGCGCTTCAAAAGAAAATAAATAGGAAAAGAAAATCAAAAAAACCAAGGACAAAGGAGACAGTTCCCAAAAGAAACGAAAGTCATTTTATCACAAATTAGAAGAGAGGACCTTTAAGAGGGTAAATTTCAGCAGAGAGAAATCTGGACCTAGGACAAGATGCAGCACTAACAATGATGAATATCCCCCTTGCCTACTCTTGCTAACATCCGCGATAAATCGGACCTCCTCGCAAGCTAACTCCGCCAAGAAAAATAATCCCCTTTTATCTCCCAAAAACAAAGAGCTCATCCTCTCGGAGAAAATTTAATGAAGATTTCTTTCCGCTCCCTAATTAATTTATTCTTCCATTTCCATTCCTCTTGTCATGCTCTTTTCGCGCGCTGTCCCTGCCTATTAATACTGCCTTGATAGATAACATCTTCAAGCTTTGGTATTCCGCCTGGGGGTATGTAATTGCCTCGTGGAACGCCACCCGGTAACATACGGTCACCCATAGACGGACTCGGTAATTGCATTGCGCGGTGCAATCCGTGCAGAAAAAGCACGGCTTCCGGACTCGCAATTATCATTATCCGACCGCTCTTGCTCTTTCACGCTAGCTACAATCGCAATACAGTTTCTTTCCCTTCGAATTAAGCCGACTTCCGTCTCGCGGGGACTGCCTTGCTTAAGCCGCCTTAAGAGAGAGAGCTGCGCGAGTTCTACACCTTATTATGACCCCGCGAAGACAAATCCGTTCATTTTCTTGGCGAGACAATGGGACTCGGTCTTTTATGACGCTCGTTTAAATGCAGTCGTTCGAGAAGTTTGCGCTTTTGTGTCTGAGATGTTTGTTTACCGTCAAAGAGGCTTGCTGCGTTCTTTATCGCTCGGAACGTGTTGCGTTTTGACTGGAAAGAAATGCGACGAAAGGAAAATAATAGGTCTCTGCCGCAACGCTATCGAGTGTTTACTGCGCAGTTGTTCTCATGGATTTATATTCTAGATGAATTTTATTTGCTAAAAAGTACTAAAAATAATACGTACTATTTAAAATTGATTTAGTGTGAATGTAGAAAAAAATCCTCTTTGGCAAACAATGGAAAAGGACAAGTCATTTGCTGCTCAAAAGAACGTATTCCACGACATGAAAAAATACACAGGTATCATCATCATCATCATAAATGTTCTACCTTTTGGTAGGTTCATGTACAATCAAAATTCCCTAGTAAGCACCATCTACTTCATTTTCTTATTGCTAACCCAACCCTTTAAGTCATCCAACGTCATAGGTATTATTTAGAAGAATAATTAAATATCATGCATGTGTAAAGAGAAATAGGATTGCAGTATATGCATAAGTAAACTATCATTTTAGAGGTTAATTGATTGTGCTTTTTTCGTGAAGACAGCAACACTTAAACGAAATAGTTGTTTTGCAAACCATATATGGCTCCCTAGTTTATAAAAAGCCCCGATGTGAATTCATATTTATTTGAAATTGTTCAATGAAATCAATATATCCTGAATGATTTTTAGCAGACATCGCTGTATATCATGTATCCATCACTCCGATAAAAAATATACATGTAAAAAAATCATGCAAGATAACGTTAAGGCCACTGTTGACTATAATAATTAAATAAAGAAACTTTCTTCAACTATAAAAAATGTTTTTTGGACTTTTTGAAAATGTGAATTCACTGGATCAACAAACGTGGCATCAAAATAATAAATTAGCAGTATTATAAAAAACCGTTGCTAAAATTTACTTTGCAATCTTATAATTCTGAGTATCACAATGAACCTCCTGTCTTACTTTCCTAGGGGGAAATAATATTTTGCTAGATGAGGCTCCCATGTTCATCCAGTAACAGATTAATACAATAGGAAGTCTATATTTTATTTTTATGTGAATTATACTTTCAGAATTCTAGATTTTGACTCCACTTAATCTCCTAAAGTAAATAATGAAAATATGAATGGCCGGTAGGTATGATTACCTCGGATCCTTCCAACGAGATCTTCGTTGTGTTTTCCCTGTGCGATCTCTCCTTCCGAAGATGAATATCTGATATTAATACCAAAGTATTCCAGCTTGATGTGCTTCTTGATGTAAGGATATAATTTCTCGTCGTACGAATTGAAGCGTGGAAAATTTTCCGGGGCAAACTTAGCGAGATATGTGACTTGGGAGAATAGATTAACCCTTATAATGCCTTAGAGCAAATGGCAGTAATTATTCCGAGGACTACTGTGGCTGCAACGGGGATACGTGGCTTAGATACCCCGGCTAAATAACTCCAATAGAGCCAAGGCGAAATTTATCAGTGGAGTCAAAGCAAATGAGATGTCCCCTCCAAACAAATCGCCCACGTGCACTTTAGGATATCCAGCGGAAGATATGTTTCCACTACACATTAGTGCGGAAAATGCTTTGTTTTCAAAATAAGGAAGATGAAGTAAGTCGATGGTATGTGTATCGTAACTCTACGTAATAGTGATGTTAATTCAGTTTCTTTGAGGTAGACTTTAAGAATGGGTACAAAGGTATAGGAAAAATTGGCTTTTAATAATTTCTGTTTAGTTTATAATTGACATGTAACATTCACAATAAGTTCAGATATTGCACTGAAGTGAGTAGACGTCTTGTCTGATACAAAAACTGCACAGTAATAAAATACATTACTGATTACATATGCCAATGTCACATTATTAATATTACAATTATTTTCTCAATATTAAAAAATAAATATGTATATATATGCATACTTACATATAAAAATGCATAATTTTTCACAAAGGAAGAAAACAAAACACCAACTTATTTACAATATGATGACAGTAAATTAATTATACAATTGAACGGGTTAGTTTAAAAAAATCATCAATTGAATATAAACATTTGTAGTCAGCGGCGTTATCTTTCATTTCTACATTTCAGATTCTAATTTAAAAATTCTGTGTTCCTTTCTTAGGGTGCAGCAAAGGATTGACATACTGAACCCCTTTTCTTGTATTTAAAAGCTACTAATGTCGGCTAAAATAAGAAATAATGAAAAAAGTTGTTTTGGAGGGGGAAAAACTGAATTGGTTGATCACAGAAAAATCATGTCGTTCACAAAAATTCCAAAAGAAAATTTAATTTGCGTCTAAGAGAATTTTTCCACCATCTGAAAAAAATACTGCCATTTGAACAAAGGGCTATCGAGCACTAATTTCGCTTTCCATTTCACCTAGTTACGCGATGAGTGAGGCTAATGTCCTATTCTCTCACCCATTAACTATTCTGCGGCAATGACCGATTGCCTCTCCTCCATAGGCGAGAGAACGCTTTTTCCGAACGCTGTAACAGGCCGAGAGCGGCAGGTGCCTCTTCGCTTTCACGGGCGATGGCACACGCAGAGCCCGACAGTCAGCGAACGCACCCACCTTCCCATGGTACCGAGCCTTTTTTACGAGCATCGACGGGAAAAATTAATGATGCGCCCTTCGCGCTGTCCTGTAGCCCGTCGACTCCCGCTTCGAAAGCCGCTTGATTTCGCTGAGATTTGTCGGCGAAAGGGTTTCGAATAAGTCGCCGAAAACCACCAGCGCCTGTGGAAGGGATTGGGTCATTCCACGTCAGACCGAACGATAAAAACATGACATATTCCGATCCTTTGTAAACTGTGTTATAATGTTTTTGGCGACGATAGAAACATACGCAAATTTGTGAGCAATAGTTCGGGTATTCACGAAATGGTGAACTGAAAAATCTTGCAAAAGGATTTAAATCTTATCAAAAGTTAAAAAAACATCAAAAAATTTAAAATATACAGTGAAATGCATATAATACTACGTTAAAAAGTTCCCGAATTTTTTCTCCCGCGAAAACGCCGAGCAGGAGAAATGTGAAATTCATGTGTAGATAGAGCCAAATATTGCGGGTACAGCTATTTACCACAAGAATTTTACATTTCTCCTCCTCGGCGTTTTTGCGGGAGGAAAAAAAACACTTTATGAACGTAGCAGTACTCATTCTAAGCTCTAAGGCGGAACTTTTGTTTTATATGGAATATGCTAAGTTTTCTGAGAGACGACATCTTTATTTGGGCAAAAAACTTTTTACATTGATTTTAAACTTTAAAAATATCTCTTTGGCATTCATGATACATCAATAAAGTTATAAAAAAATCCTATAATGTTGAAACTATAAAATTGGACATCTGTTGAGATGTTTAATATAAAATTTATGATTTACGCTCTATTCGTGATAAATGCTCCAACCGTATCATTTAAGTATGCCGCTCGTATCCGTAAATGGCTCTTCTTTTCAAGCTGTACACACTTATCCTTTGTCGTCAAATTGACGTATTGAATGCTGTGTTATGTTTAAGTTTATAAAAACCCTTAGGGAAAATGCCCACTACTTATTCTTAGGTCCTTAAAACCTTCTAAGAGCACCCAAGGCGCTTTTATATTTTTCAGATAAATGAAGAGTGAGCCAAGTGGACTCTTCCGCCCATTTTGCGTGGATGGGAGTGGGGTAGAAGCGAGGACTGGAAGAAGGCCCGAATAGTATTGTGTGTTTCCAAACACGCAGTTTTATGGCTCGCTTTACTCTCTGAAGTAAACGTAGCCATAATTTTCCTACGGTGGGCCGCATAGGAAATGGTTGATCTTAAATGTGGCCCACACGGACAACTTATTCTTCTTTGGATGACTGACAAAAGTGTTTCTAGCGTATCGTTCCATTTTCTTTGCTCTCTTCTAACGCATGAAATATTCTCTACCCTTCAGAAAACTCCGTGAACTTAAAATACAATAAAAATACTTCTGTGATGAGGTAAACATATGTATCTTGATAAGGATTTCCTTATAATATTATATATAATATTATAATATATAGTATTTTACCAATGAAAACAGCGGTGCATGTTCAAAACATAAAAGTGCATATTAAACATCGTATATTTAAGTGAAATTCATCCCGTTAAATGATAGAGAGAAAAATTTAAGATAAATTATTTTCTCTTACTGATTTTTATGAAAAATTTCCGTCAAAGTATCTTGTGAACCACAACTAGTTCACCCTGCTTTGTGTGCAATATTTACTGCTACTGACAACCCCTCGATGGTCTACGGATGCCATAATGTATCATCCGACACCTTCTATTATTTATTTTGTATCACAGAATAGAAGAGCTCGATGACAATGTTGCCATTTTGTATTGGTTTGGCTGGTTTTATGTATCGTTTAAGTATAATATTTTATGGGTATTGTTTTCAGACAATCAAAAAGCGAAATATGTAAGAAATTTAAAATAATTACAAAAAAACTTCCGGCCTTGGAGGATTAAAATATGCTGCGGCGACTGTGACTTGGTGGAAATCAAGTGTGACCAAGTGTTGCATTTTTGAGTAAATACAAAATTAAAATAGCTAATAATTACTTAAACTTGACAATAATGAATATTATAAAACATATACACGATTCAAAGCATTAAATTCTACTAATAGGAAAACGAATTGAAAGATTTTTCTAGAACCTTTCAAGTCACGACAAAATATTCTTCTGTGAGCTTTCGTTTTGAAAAAAGTTTGCCAAATATGTCGTCAGTTTTTACGTTTTGGTAGGTATACCTATCCTATTAGCCTCATCTTAGAACCAATTTCTTTATATTTTCACACCTCTTCCCGATAGAGACATTAGCCAGTGTCTTGTAATGTAAGATTTTTGATCAATCTTATACTAAGGACTATACGTAATTTACTATCTGCAAAGCAGTCCACTATCTTTATCCTCGTTATCATCAACAAACTTTACCCCTTGCCTTTGCTAACAATTTTACCAAAACTCGCTTTGCTACAACCAAAATATCTTGGTAGCAGCTGTTTGACCTATTTATCAAATGGACCGTACTGTTTCTAAGTTCTACATGCCTTCCAAGTATTTTCCTCTTATAATATGATGTCAAAATTCAGTAAACGAAGTTTAGATACTAAATAATGTAATTATTGGCAAACAGGTATTCATTCCGAAGAAGAAAGACTTATATCTAAGATGAGTGATTTTAGGAGACACGTCATTGAATGTACTTAAAGTATATTGTCTTCGATTAAACCTAACTTTTGTTTGACATATTCTTTCTTTATTGCTATGGTGTACATTTACTCTTACTTATAAGCCAATTGCGATTTCAAAACAGATTCGTTATTTTTTAAAGGTATCAGTTTATTTAAGAAAGAGAAGCTTAATACATAATCAGGAAGACAATTGTTATTCCAGTATGTTTACTTTGTTGTTATGTAAGTTTTTCTTCTTCATTATGCCGTAACCTATTGTTTACTTAGAAGTTGTACTATTTAAAATTACTGTGATATTTTCAATTCAAACTAACAAGTTCTTTGTTGCCATTTTCCCTTTGAACAGTTTCTCTGTATCACTCAGTCATCAATAAACGAATTAAAGGTTATATTTTAAAATATCTTTTTACTGTGTGACGCCGCGAGATGATTTAAAAAAAATAAAGTCTTTCCTTTCCGAAAAACTCTTTATTTCCGTATCCTAAACACTCACTTCGCATTTCTTCTCCAATCCTTTTCTTTCTTGCCAAACGTTCAGCAATCACTTATTTATCAACACAACATGACAACCAACAAACGTTAAAAAAATCAACATTTCAAAACCTGTACACTCTAGCTAATTTAAACATACAGCGTTAAAAGAAAAAATAATGACACAAAAAATACAATTTAAGAATCAATTAAAAAATGGCGCGACGTTACAACTGATAATCCTTCTCTCATGAAATTCGATTTAGACGCATCGGTATTGATCGTTCATCTTTATGGGACAAATATATTGATATCGATGAAATAAATAAAATTATTTAAGGAAATAAAGCTTATAGTACTAAATTGATTGGAGATCTAAGCAAAACGTTTTTTAAATCAAAGAGAATGGATGTTTTTATAAGTATTGAACATCTCTCAGCGACCTTCAGATGCCCCATGTAAGAGGAAGGCTTCTTTGACACCACTTTACATGTATCGAAGGAGGAAAAGTAAGAGAATTGCTATTTGAGATACTGTGAAGTCTTGAAGGGAGAAGCTCCCCTCACTGCCTCATTGTTATTACGAGATTTCTAAATTGGAGAATGAGGAAGAAGGGAGACTTAAATAAGATGCAATATTACTCAAAGGGCTTCTCTCTCGAAATTAATTCTCGGAATTCTTTACGCTAAAGGACATTAGAGCATGCATACATTTTTTCCGGGAAACGAATTTCTTTCATGTTCCGAAGCCTGGGATAATGTATCCCTTCCCGTAAATTTTTATCGCCTCAAAGGTCACAAGAGACGAGGACGAAATGACAAAACTTTTAATTAAATTTGTTTCCCAATTTTCTCAAGAATAAGCCAAATCCGGGACGATTGGTTTAATATAGAGAATTCTCTCTGGAAATAGCGGCAGCTGGCAACACTTCGTTTTCTTGTTGCTACTATATTCCTTAATATCAATTCGTGTTTGTCATTTTTGAGCTAAACGCATGTATATCTTTGAGCAGTGTCAGAGATTCAAGATATCGGAAATTCCTATTTACTACTAATAAATAATGTATTAATCAGTCAGCCAGTTATTCACGGCCTATTTTTATGATAGGCCGAGAAAATGTTAAAAACATATCACAAATATTATTATTAATATTGTAACATCAATAATTTTTCTTAATAACTCACGTAAGTGACATAAACGTTTAAACCAAACAGATATCTCAATTGTTGTTTCATCTAAAGACTGTTTTTAACATTGAAAAATATTTACATTACAGTGTGTAATTTCTATTTATCAGTGAATGTTTTTAATTAAAAACTTCAACCAGAATTTAATATTCTAACTAATGGAAAAACTGTTATAAAACATATGTTAATTTTTAATACCTTATAGTATTTTGATAGAAATAAGGAAGCTATAACACCATTCAATGAAAATGTAAATACATTGTAATTGTAATAACATGTGATGTAGGTTTGTAATTACATGTCATATTACTGTTGTAAAAACCAATGACAATGACTTGTCTTATACATGCTTCATTTGTATGTCGCTGGATATTTAAATATACTACTATTACTATCGCTGGATGTTATGAAGATTATCCTCAGAGGACAAGGTACAACTTTAGAAAAAATTAAGGTGAAGTTAGTAAAAATTTCAAACATTTCTTTGCTATTGCTCTTGAAAAACTATTTACGCCTCCTAAATTGAACATTATCAACTCAAGAAATTGGTAAAGAGAAAAACTCTTCTTGAGTTCATTAAAAGAATTTAATTACTGAAAATTATCGTTATTAGTTATCCACTCTTTGCCTTCATAATGTCAGTTACGAGTAGATTCCTAAATTGAGAATTATTAAATCAGGCAATCAGTAGTGAGAAGAGCTCGAATTTTTGGGTGAGTAAACTGAGCAGTATTCAAAAGGTATTTTTTTCGCTCTTTGTCTTGGCACTACTTTTTAGACCAAGGGATTAAAACAAAAAAATCATCGAAAGCGGTAAACAAGACGAATTCGGATAATGGAGTGAATCGGATGGAAAATGAATGGGAGGGAAACGTGTTTCACGAAGCTCCCCTCACTTTGGCCGTGCACTCGGTTCAGGCTTTTTAAGAGATCCATTCAGAGACCGCAGACAATGTCGTGATGGGAAGTCGCGTGAAAATTCACTTCCACCACAACACGATTGTTAGTCACGCGTTCTTCAATTCCCCACCGTGCACACGCGTGACCGAAAAAGAACGGAAAAATTAAGAGAAATCCTCGCATTTGCGACTCCAAAACACCCCACCACACTAACCCAACACAACCCCACCCAACCCAATTCTAACCCACCCCACCTTATTATTATTATCAAATCTGTTACAATTGGACTAATTATCCGGTGGCAACAATTAGACATTGAATACATTGTATATATTCATTACACTTATAACCTAACTATAAGTATACATAAAATCCACAGAGGAAGGAGTTGTTTTGTGGAAATCCATCATAAGAAAATGAATGGAGTGAGTACTTTTTCCACAGTTTATAGACAAAAAATAGTCATTTTTTCATAAACTGTGGAACAAGTGCTCGCTTTATTTATTTTCTTATAACTATATATATATATAAACAATATAAAAATACAATGCAAAAAATTACATAGATTTCTCAGTTACAACTTTCCACTTGAAGTATACATTTACTATTCAAAACAATTTTCTAACCGTACATTATTTAGAAATAGGCACATTTACATGTAAAGATACACTTACTTATAAACTGCTTCCCTTCCCTCATAATACAAGATTTTTCTGTAAAGAAAGAAGTATTGGAACATGGCTGTTAATGAATTAAAGGTTTAAAATCACCAAAAGCAATCTTCGTCGGCGTTCCTCCTCTTACTTCCCGGTTGTAGGATAAAGCAAGGCGGCATTCATTTCTTACTTAACCACCGGGAAGTAGGAGGAGGAACGCCGACAAAGACGGCTTTTTGAAATTTTAAATCTCTAATAAAGCTTTTTCTGGGTTCCCAGTATGCCTTCACGGCTACCGTAGCGGTACAGGGGAACAAGTCCTCACCGTACATCGCCAAACCAGGCAATCCCCTACTAAAATAAATGACTTGAAAAAAGTCTGACGGGACCGGAAATCGAACCCAGGATCTTTCTCTTACCAGGAGGCTGCTTTACCATCTATGCTACACAGCCAGAACAGCTACCCTGCCAGAACAGAAAAAAACTGAATAGTATTCCCACAATTCAACTCATCCCCACCCGACCAAACTCCACCTACCCCTACTTAAAGTGGGAGGCGTGCAAGCACGTGACACCTCTTCGTAACCACTTTCCTCTTTCCACCCCAGCGGGGTGGAGAGTGGAGTAATTGGACTCATACGCCGAGGGGTGAAAAGAAACGCACCCTGATTGCGCTCGCCTCGATGAGGTATTTGGAGTGGATGATGGCCCATTACTTGGGGACTTTTATTCCCGCGAAGCTTTTAGAGAAAATAAATCCATAGGGAATAAATTTCCACGTTTTTTCGTTTTTTTTTTCTCCCGCTTTCCCGGTGTTTGGCGATTGTTGAAAATCTCCCGCCGAGGTGGCGAGACGAACCCTTGTGCGCGCGCGAAATTTCGGCGGTGGGAATTTTGACGGATTGTCTCGTCACAAAGGCGAATTAGCGGTCGCGGGCGGACCTTCCGGCAATGTTGGACTCTTCGGCGGAGAATCCAAACATTAAATCTCGGCTTTTGATAGAAAAATCCACCCTCGCGGGGAAGTCACAATACGGTGGCATTACGCGTTTGATTTCGGCGCATTTATGATGCGAAATTCAATCGTAAGGGAGATTACTGTAACCAAGGTGCTTTATTGCTAGTTGTGTGAGCCCTATGCATGTTAATTACCGCAAAAGCATTTTTTTGGAGCTTTGGCTACCCTTACTGCGATTATTATTCAGATGAGGTATTTCAGATAAATTTCAATATTCTTAACTTCGATTAATTTACGATTAAATAAATATGCACGTTTTCTGTCCTTATGCCGATTGGATTAATCAATTTGTCCATGGAAATTTACAACTGATAAAAAATTATATATTCAGTGACACAACATACTATATTATAGATGAATTTAATCACGAAAACATGTAATTGGATCATAACGTGAAATGTTTTGTAGATATGTGTATGATTACAATAAAATGAACTTAACTATAATTTTTGTAAGAGTGAAATATTACAGCAATTAAATGTCATATATATTGTAGTAAAAGTTCATATTTGTATATGATATATTTTTATAGTTATAAAAAACGTAATATATTGTGATTCTAATGAATTGTAATTTAGATTTTTAATTAATAGGCATAGTATCATTGTAACTACTTATGACAATGACTTTCAGTTACGTGCTAGAGTCTGACGTTGGATGAATAAATTTACTATGCTTATTAAATTATATATGGAATAAATTCATTGCGGTATCATCGTACCTCTTATTAATTTAATTGATTAATTTTAATAAACAAAAATCCTTTTCGTGTAACCGCGTGCAGACTTTGGAAGCGTAATTATGCCTCTTTAATTCAATTAAAAAAATAATGAGACTAAAATCTCTACCTGAAAGATTTCGCAGTCGCTGAGACTAGCAAAGATTTTTAAACTGCGAATAATATACTGAAAATTCTACCTGTATTTATCGAACATACGAATTTCCTCGAAGACAGTAAAAAAATTAGAGGTTTAAAATCTCCAATAGCAGTTCTTGTCGGCGTTCCTCTTCTCATTCCCCAGTATTTCGAGAAAACAAGACAGGACACTGCACTTTTCGAGAGCACTGAATACGTATTTCAAATGCGATACATTTTTCGTAGATCTTATCTAATTACTCCTGACCAGTGTTCTGTCTTGTTTTATCGGAATAATGGAGAATGAGAAGAGGAACGCCGACAAGAACGGCAATGGGAGATTTTATACGTTTAAATCCTTAACAGCTGTGCCCCAACTTTCCTTTCTTTTCAATGAAAACAAATGTTTTTGAATGATACTGATATATTTCATTTTTATCATCTGGCGTCTTAATTTCCCTAAAAAAAAGCAAGGTAAAAAATAGTTCTAATTAAGTAACGTGTAATTCTCGTGGGAAAATTGATAAACCAAAATTAACCACCACCATTACTGAACTGAAACAGTACGTATTAGGTTTGAATAATCGTACGTGGTAGATGTAATGGGCGTTGGACTGAGATAGAGTACGAGTCTCATTAAAACAATGTACATCACCGGATGCACGAGATTCCCAACAGGAGATCAGATCGTTCCTTTCCGGTTGCTACCTGGCGTTGCACCGCAACTTCCACGGGCTTCATCTATTAGGAGGGAGAATAACGAATCTTCCCATAAATCAACGTAGGGCGTGAAGAGGAGTATTACGCATACAAAGCCACGTCTACCGGAAGCTCCTGTGATGCCTAGCACGTCCCCGGAAATAAGATGTCCAGACCGTAGCGCAAATGATGTAAGATTCCACAATCGCTGGATCTGATTTGTAGCCCTGCATTTATTGATATCTGTAGGTTAGCGTAGCTAAATTTCAGTTTATTCTACGTGTGAAAAGTTTGGGAGAGTTTTTCCTTCTGTATTATATCTGGTATTTGTCTACGATAGTGTTCTTATGTTTTTATTTTTATTTTCTCATTTAATATAATGTTTTTTTTTAATTTTATACAATTGTTTGGCTGCATTTCCATGCTCCTTTGTTAATATTTATACATATCTTTATTTCCATTTATACTTTAATTCGACGTTGTTATTGTGAGTCATTGTAATTTGTTACATTGGCTGTTTATGAATCACATTTAAATCAATTCTGTGAAAGCAATCCCGGGTTCGATTCCCGGTGATAGCCAATGTGCGAAATGACCTAAGCTGTCGAAGACATTTTA
This sequence comes from Sympetrum striolatum, assembly GCA_947579665.1. Lineage (NCBI taxonomy): Eukaryota > Metazoa > Arthropoda > Insecta > Odonata > Libellulidae > Sympetrum > Sympetrum striolatum. The sequence goes on along the minus strand of OX388351.1, from coordinate 38,588,151 downwards.
TAATACTACTACTAATATTATTCTGTTTACCTCTAATCTCATAGGATTCGCTAATTCAGGATAATAATTACCTTAATCTACTCCAAAAAATTAATACCGAAAATTTCAATCATTGGAATCGTCTTGGAAAATTATTTTCTTGCGGTGGACGTGGAAAAACTAATTCCAAAATATAAAAACCAACTTTCAGGAACTGTGAAGTTGTATCTTTATGGAGGATATTTTGACGGTACATAACTAATAATGCAGCTGCTTCAATAGTACTGGCTGTAACAAAAATTGAACTACTGTGTTTTAGATGGACTGTGTGACTAAGAGTTTTTGATCTAATAAAGAGGTTTCTAGCTTCTTTCAAAAACTTTATAATACTTTTCTAAAGGTGAATTGATTAATTTTAATGTTAGGAAAGAGATTTTGATGGAAAATATATATCTATAGATATTTTTTCTATACGAGAATTAATATTTAACTCCTCATTAAATAAAATCACTGCGTTACGATTTATTCGTTTCTTTTAATGAGCACATTGCAAGTCTGCACAAGTTACAGGTTTGATGAATGATAATTATTATTATAAGCCATAAATGTAAATAATAATGTAATTTTAGGGTGAGAGATATATCTTTGCAAGTTTTTACCATTTATTCCTAGTTTTACCGTTCGGTATGACTCATTATCAATATACTCAATTACCGGGAGAGTAAGATCACTAATAACTAAATCTAAAATATCTAAAGCTGGGTAAGAAATATAGCACAAAAAAGTCAAATAAAAGATGTGTAGAAATCAAGGCTTTCCTTTAGGGGCCGTACACAAATTACGTAACTCAATTTAGGGGGAGAGGGGAGGGGGTCCGGCCAGGCATTACGGTCCTGGTACGTGGGGAGAGAGGGGCCAAGGTTTGCATTACTTCAAGGTTTTAGAACTCCAAAAAATAGCAGAATTTCTGTATATTTAAAGTTTGAATTTAAAACTCGCGCGCGATTTACCGGGGAAAGTTGGCAGCTCTGATCCGAGCGAGCACAGGTGTCGAACGGAAGTAGTCAAAGTGCGAGTGGAGTGTGGTAGGCTGCACCTGTCTGTGTGTTGTGCGATGCTAATTATCAACAGGTTGTGGCTAGGTGAAATATATGAAAATTTAAAGTTTAAAATAGAAATTGTTTATTAAAAATTGAATTATTACTGGGAACTAATAATCCTTCTTTCCTGAATATAAGCCCAAAAATTATCACAAAGCAGTCGTTACGCAACGGAGTGAAAGGGTCTGGCCTCGCATTTACGGTCCTGCTACATAGGGAAGGGGGGGTCCAAAATTGGAGAATTTTGCGTTTCGTAATTTGTGTACGACCCCTTATGTGAATATCGCCATTTTTAGTTATAATATTTTTCACAGATAGAATTATATTTTTTTCGTTTATGAGTTATATATTTTATTATATTATGTACTATCTTCGTGGTTGATACTATAAAACATTAATTGGGCCTCAGGTAAGGTAAAAGGGCAACATTTTACAAGAAAATAGGCCCAATTCCTCATTATTTTCCGACCATATCAACAGAATACCATACATAATTCGTTCCTTTGACTTCTCAGCCCGTTTTCAGCATGGGTGTGGGTCAGTTTTGCAGAGAAAAAACGAACTCCCACCGGTCAACACCGGTTGATCGAGAAAAAGGACAGGTGACGGCGCGGCGCGGGCAGGGAAGACAACTCGGTTGTTCGCCGAATAAGGGAACGCCGCGGAAAAAAACCGTGCTTCTCGATGAAAGACTCCCTCTTTAGCGGATATAACGCCTCTTTCTCCTCCCTCTTATCCCTTTTCAAACGCTTCTCCCTCGCTGTACGGATATCTCAACACCTCCCGTAAAAAATATCCCCGAACCCTTCCTGGCGGCCTGAAAGCACACTCCAAACACCGTTTTCAAAAAAACTCGCGGAATTCTTTTCCCATTTTTCTACCCTTTCCCTGCGACGCTTACAAATGGGACAGCGCGGTGTTTCGGCTTCGATGGTGGGGGTTTTGATTGCGTAGGAGAAGGACTTTTTTGATGGAAGAAGGCTTTGCTCGCTTGTAATGCAACCGGGGCGGGGAAGTTGATGAGAGCACGGGGCAAAAGGATACGGTGAAAGGGTTTAAAAGGGTAAGGGGTAGGGAATAGAAAGGGCTTGAGGAAGGGGAATGAGGTGGTGAGAGGGCTGCGGGGAAGAGAAAGGATGTGTAATAGAAAGAGAAGAGGTAGATGAACTTCTCTGCTCAAACGGAGATTTACAAGTGCTGCATTGATTCTCCCAATGCTACGACAAAATATGGAGAAAAGTAAGGATTGGAGTATAAGTTGGTTTCTACCTTTATTCTCCCAAGAAAAAATAAGCGTTTAATTTTATATAACTTCCCAAATCCGACTTTTCCATCTATCTTTTCATAGGTTGCAATCAGCTGTATGATTTCCGGGCCAACCTCCTCGAAATCACCTAACCTATATTTCAGTAGTCACGTTATAATCTTCAGGGGCAGCAACAAATGAATATTGGAAGATTCACAGATAGTCGCTAATCTGGAACCATCCATTGCTTGCAGAACCTGTGGAAACTCATGTATGCAACACTAAAATGATCAGTTTCGAAGTGTTTAAAGGCTAATGTATTAACAGCCGAATTCTAGCTTTGTTTCTTACATCGGTCCATACTTTCTGTCGTTGTTTTCGATTTTAACTAGCATCACAACCTCATCTAATTTGTCAAAATAGTCTCCTCAAGAATTTAAATAAATTTCTCCGTTAGCAAACTGCCCTGATATCTGTAGAAAAAGCTCATATAATTTTAGAACAATTACCCAATGAGTAACAACTTAAATAACCTAAAATAGGAGTAACATAGAAGTAGTCTATAACAAAACGTTCGGTTTAGTATTTTACTTTCTCGCCGAAAGATCATACATTAAACCTCTCGTTAACACACATCCTCCATTTGTTATCTTCTTATGTTCTTGAGTAGAAGTGGGCTCATTCGTAGTAATTTCCACAAACTCATAATGCTTCCCGTTGCATAAAATGAGAAGAAATGAAAGTGAATGCCATTATTCAGCCTTTTCTAAGCCTCTATAACATTCAAATTTCATCAGATATTAACAAGACAAAGATGAGAGATAAATTTCACCTTTATCTTGTACCCAAAGAAAAATGAAAAGCATCTCATTCTTCGAGCTAAGGTGGTATAAACACTTCAGAATTATAGCAGGCCATTTAAAATACATGAAGGAATTCAAACACGTTGATAACAAGCGAAAGATAAACTCTAAGTGTCGATCAAAGGGATTAGTTGATGGGAATTAAAGTACTTACATAGTTGGAAGACGATTTGCAGAACACGAGGAAGGTATGCTAATGAACCGCCCACGAAATTTCGGAGTAGCGAAGGTGAGTATGCATTCTAGGCGTTAAGCAATAGCCATCCTCACTTTAATCAGTAGGTGAGAGAACTGAATAGTTGAACTGGAAGCTGAAATGCAGTGCGGAGGCTATGGATAGCTTCATCGATTTGTGAAACGGTCATTAGAGAGGAGTGAATGCAATATATATGTGTCAGGGCAAAGCGAGGAGAGGTGCATCTTGAATTGCAACGTGTATCTTTCACACGGGTGCATGGTAACTGCTAGTGCCTCTTGAATTCTAACGTGTTTCTTTGAAAAGAGTTCATGATACCACACTCTGACGAATGGAATGATTTTCATTTGTAATATGGTACATACAGGATAGAGAAAAATGTATCTTCCATTTTCTTTCGTCCCAATCCTGATCATAGCTGAGCTGAAAAGAAAGATACCGAGGTATGAGTGAATGGCGCGCGGTGAATTGGTCCGGGGAAAATTCGTACGCGGGGAATTGATCCCCCGCGCAGCTGTTGTACTGCTGTTATTCAGTAATATGTTAATCTACACGCCCTGATTATTGGTTAATGTTATAAATAAATGGAATGCAAAATATTTAATGGTAATTCTACCCAACCCAACCCAACCCGTGAATTTTAAAGTGCTGTTTATCCTTACGCAACAACACAATCGTGGAGTAAACCACTCATTCAATCTCTCAGACTTGAAATAAAATTTAAGCAATAGTTTTGCCTTTGTATATCGTATTAATACATGTAAAAGATCATAATTACCACTAAAAATGTTGCATTCTAAATCAAATTCCAATTCCTTTCCAATCAAATTTTCCTTATAAAAATATATAAATTAATTACATAGTTAACTCTACTCACTATATAGGCCTCAATTCGATTTTCGACATTAAGTTATAAAGTTGGAACGAATCCCAATATAAAGATAATTCAGCATTTTTGTTGTCAATCCATATCATATTCACTTTGAAATTACTCCGTGAACGTTATTTTGTTTAAAATAATCTTATCCAATTATTACAACGTAACCCATTTTTATAATTGGTTTTCTGATTGCCTTCAACCATCTCTCATCATCCGGAAAACACGATTTGATTGCAATAATCTCCAGTTAGATAAAATTTTGCTCCCCGTATATTTTTAACCTCGCGGATTAATCCGACCGCTCTTTGACATATTGGAGCCGGCTCGTTGCTCACTTGACACCTTCTCAATATTCTTTGTGATCCCAATTCACTTTCATCTCTCCCATTTCGTGCTCAGTCTGCGATTAAATTACCTTTCGTAGAATCCTCCACTCTCTAATGACTCCTTTAATCGTCGAGGGAATACAACTTTATTTTCATAATTCTCACATCATCTTATACATCATCCAACTATCTTTTCCGAGGCCTTCCTCTCTTTTCTATTTTGTCTCAGTCATCCCCAGGATATTTATGGCATATCTTCTTGAGCATCTTCAGGCACCCTTTCAACTTGCCCTAACCATTGTTATTTAATTTTACGCTGCAAGTTGGTCTTATGGTCAGGTAGAAACGTTTAAAGGGAGCACACAAAATAATTTTAAGCCCGACTCTCGTCCAAACAGGAGAGGGAAACCCCTCCAAAAACTTCCCTGATAGGTTGTAAAATTAAATTACAGTATACATATTACAAGTATATGAGATATTAGGTCATATATCATAAATAAGATATATCATACATAATATATACATAAAATCTCTCATTTGACTAAAATAATATAGTAAATGGTAGAATATGCGTATAGGCATACACATAAATGTGTATTGATTGAATATAAAAAATACAACTCGAGATAATATATTTTTGTCAATGATTCCGATAAGTGTTTTGACATATTAGGTCATTTCACAAATGATTTTCGAGAGGGATTCGAACCCGGGACCGGTTTCATCTAAGCCGAAAGCGCTTTATCTATAGTGTAGTGCAATGCCTATCAGGGGTTTTGGAGGGGTTGACTCCTGTCTTTGAGCAAATATTAGGCAAAATCTTAATTAATATCATCACGTCAATAATAAACATCTTTATTTGGGTGATATGGGGTCTAAAAACCTCCTTTAACTACACCCCTTCTTAATACTTCGTTCTAGAAAATACAATAACTGATTTGGGTTAATTACATGAGAAAATGTAACAATAATAATGATCTTTATTTGGGCGAAATGGAGATTTAAAGTCTCTTTTTACATCCAACCCATCGTCATTAATTATACTACTATTAAATTAAAGAGAATAGTATGAGAATCAATTAGAAGAATTGTGGATGTAAAAAAACCCTTAGATATATTTAGGAAAAAATCCACTGCAGGAAACACCCACAGAGAAGGGGGGTGTGAAAAACCTGCGCAAACCTACTGATAGTAGAAGATAATAAATGAGAAAAAATAACATGAAAAATATAAAAGTGCACCACCAGTAAGTACTTGCATGCGATAATAAATGAGATTCAGTTCACATTTAAATAAATTATACCAATATACATAATAACATGAAACAAACAAAAAAGAAAAAGGAAAAATTACATGAATTTGTATCCATTAGGTAAACAGTTAAATATTTACTATAAAAAAAATATCGAAACAATACATACAGAATATAGTACTCAAGATTGCATACAACATAAACATTCAGGTTGCTATAAATATGAAAAAGAAGCAGATGAGAATTATTATGCGCAGAGACAGAGATATCATCTTATGCGTTGTGAGGAAGAGCAAACGCATCCAACATTCTTAGCAACGTAAGATTCAAAGGAAAAAAAAATCTCTGCAGGAAAACACCTACAAAAAAGGGTGGTGTGAAGAACCTGTACAAACCTAACGAAAGTAATTACTAAAAGATGAGGAGAAACACAGTGAAATATTCCTTATGATCTCCTCTAATATTGCCACCAGGCTAGATGGCCAACTTGCGGCTTAAAATGTAAATAAATAAGTAATCCCTCTTCAAATGTTTTTCTCCGAAAGGGCCCCAGAATAGCAAAGAGATGGTTAACGCAAAAAAGCGCCCGACTTAAAGAACTCAACAGCTCACTGAAGTACAAAAACTCCCATCTATCAAATTCACCGAAAGCTAAGTTTTCCCCATATGGTCGAAATTACCGCTGGAACAGGTGGGGAAAGGTTCGAATCCGCCAGTTCATCAACGCAAAGCGTTCGAACGTACGCCTCGCTTTTCCCCGATCAATGAAATATGTTCGGTGGGAGCGCGTGACGGACACATGTAATTCGCGCAGGCCGCGGTCTCTCCCACCGAAAGAATTCATCAGCCCGCTGAAAATATGAGCGCGGGGAAAAACAATTTACCGCCCGTGTTTTTCCCAATCTCACGCACTTATGGGTTTCCCGAGACCTGAGCGTGTCACTTCGAATGATTTCGAATGAATATCGCGCAGCGGTACGCTGGTCCATTAACTAACGGCGCGGATTCGCTCGCTGTTTGCGACGGATGATGAAGCACGGGCCCCTTGTTCGGCTTTAATTTGGGGGAAAAACCGGGCTTTATGGAGGGTAAATTCACTCCATCCCGCGCCTTTATTTGGGGACCTACGTTTTTTTATTTGTGACCCAGCGAGTGCGTTGTTTTCAGGGTATTGCACAGTTTCGAGGGCGAGAGATTACGTGGGCGAAGATGTGTTCGGAAGAACGCGTTCAAATATTGGCGCCGGACTGATTTCGTTGCCGCCAATGTTTGATGCGCGTGACGAACGAATTTCGGATGAATATCCATGTTACCCTTCCTGGCGTGTGCCATGTTTGGGTGAGTGGCGCATATTGCATTTCTCTTTTGGCATAGGGCAGAGTTAATGCGTATATTCATTACCTCTGAGGAAAAGGGTACAAGGGCGGCTCTAAGGAAAAGGGTCTGGCGCTTTCCCGGCATATATTGTGGTTAAAATCTCCTCCTCGGGCTGCCAGCCGGATTGTTGCTTCTATGTATCTCGACGTTTCGATCCCTGTCCCTGGAACCATCTTCAGGAGTGAAGTGACTTCACTCCTTAGGCGGCAACCTGAGAAGACTTCAAAAGGGTATAAGACAGGACGTGGCCAGTGGATTGGTCCGGGGGGAATTCGTACGCAGGGAATTCGTACGCGGGGAATTGATCTCCCACGCTGATGTTTGCACTAATGTTATTCAGTCTTATGTTAATCTACACGCCCAGATTATTGGTTTAATGCTATAAGTAAATTAACCGGGGGATTGAGCTGGGTGGGATGGTAGTACAACATCAGCGCGGGGGATCAATTCTTCGCGTACCTATCTGTCGGGAGATCAATTCCCCGTGTACGAATTCCCCCGGAACAATTCACCGGGCGCCAAGGCAGGGGTGGGCGAAAGTTTTGGCTAGGTGGGAATGGAGGCTAGTGGAGGACCGCACCTTTTAAAAAGATTTCATTAATTAGTTAATATTGCATTTATGGAGTTCCACAAAGTTACAGCTTCTTCAATTGATTTTAAATCAAAAATTTTCCATTTATATTTAAGTACCATAATTTGAAGCCTCTACTGGTTGATAATATACTCATATTGATACACCTATTTAGCAACTGAATCGATCAGTCTTTCTCAGATAAGTAGCTTACTGACATGAAATCGTTCGAAAATATTTTATCGATAATTCTGCGAATTAATTCAGCCTTGAAAGCGCATCGGAAATGTAAATTTAATATTTTTCGGCGAAAGGTTATAATACATTGGTGAAAAATAAATTTTCTATGTGCTCTTAGGTTAGAGATTCATCCATAAAATTATTTTATATGGCACAAAAGTATAAACATTCTAGCCCTTCAAGAATAAATTTTTTTGAGGATAATTTAGACTCTTTTCTCCACGTTTTGGAAATGAAAATGTTTTGAAGGTATGAATCAATGGAAATGAATTATAGATGATTCCCACCATCGAAAAATATCCAGTCCGTTAAGAACTGGTTCCAGGAAAGGAAATACCGCATCGAAATGCGAAATAAATAAAAATTGAATTTCCTAGAGCTGAATCCCTAAAGCAATTTCTCCATAAATTCACAGATTTCATTGTTCTCGGAAATGATTATCACGAGACATTCAATTTACGGTATTTGTAAATATTACAATCTCGGAGGTCTTATCGTTATTATGCACAAGGTTTAATTGATTAATGATTTTAAAGTGATTCATGAGCCGATTTTAATTTGGTGGGATTTTCAGTCAAATTGTTGCGGATATTCAGAAAGGAGTGATAGACTGTAATGTATACGAAAAGCATACGCAAGTATAGAATATTGTTTATAAGTCTGTTGATAAAGTTCTCGCATACTTGATTGCTACGGTAAGATTAATGATTGCTCGATTAGGATAATAACTCTGATGCTTAGGTAAAACTATGATGCTACCCAAGGGAAATGAAATTTGCTATATTATATCAAATGATGAGCAAAAATATTTTTGAGAGAGCAGGCAGATCTGGGACCAGAACGAATGGTTTTAAAGCACTGATTATTTAGAGATAAAAGAATTATTTATTTATCTATCACATGTACATTTTGATAATTTAAGAGTCATGAGTACCGTGGTAAACAAGAATATGCTGAAAGAACATTTTATTTAGAAATTATTCCATATCAGTTAGTTGAATTCATGTTTGTCATAATTAAAAAGAAAATGATACATATTTTTAAAATGCAAAATTATAAAAAAAGAAATATTCCTGAAAAACTTTAAATCACTCAAGCATGAACTTAATCTTAAATAATCTTTGATAATAATGTGTTTTAAAACGTTAAACTTGATCGAGTTACGCCTAATTGATAAAGAGTAATTGCCTCCGTGATTTTATTTAATTAAGGATTTAAGTCAATAATAAATCAAAATGTTATAAATAATTATAGAGGTAAGAAAAAAATCCTACGAAATATGTCTTATGTATCAAAATATTCATATACACCTTGATCATGGCCAAGACGTACCGAAGTACTAGCACGAGCTGGCATGTTTGGTAGATATTTCTATGTATTTACACTTATGGGATACAATAAACTTTTAAATTTATGCAAGGGAAGGAAGGAAGTAGGTGTGAACAAGAATCGCATAGAGATGCGTTATGAAATAAATAAATGATTATTTCAAAATTCTAACTTATTCATTACGGACAAATATGAAGGTAAGCTTGGAGATGTTCATATCATCTAAGGAAAAGAAATAGTGAGAGAGTACTACCACGATATGACTAGATATGTTTAATTCATTTCATCCGAAATACACTAACCTCACTGTGAGAAAATAGATGAATTGATTTGGCTACTAGGAATCCACATTTATGGAAATCTTTTGAATATGAATGAGAAAATAAACTACTTCCTATGCAATCTTACGATATCCCATAGAGAATCCTGTAAAATCCGGAGCAACAGTAACTTGGGAGCTGAGGATGGCATGGCCGTAACTAGCGTGATATATTGCTTCAACTTCAGCGAATAAAAACTAGCAAGTCGCAATATAGAGAGCGTAGAAAGGAAGGCGGGTTTGTTTCCCATCTTGGAATCGATCCAATCATTTTTTATATTCTACACTCTGTGATGGACCGTTGATATGGAAAGATTCCAGAAATTGCGAGATGTTATCTAACTGAGAAACACTCTTTTTCGCAAGTCTCACAGAAACTCCGCTGAAGATGTGCAGCGGTTGGTATTCAAATATATTCCATAAAATTCCTAATAAATTTCGAGTAGGAAGTGTTTGTACGAACTACTTGGTATTCAGTATGGCAGTATAAAATATTTCTTATAGAAAGATAAATTTCAACTCCTGATTTCATTCACAAGCATAAAGGTGCAATGCATCAACTAGCGTTTTGATAAGAAATGATAATTAATTTAACGTGATACTATGGTTAAAGCGAACATAGTACCTACAGTGAGAGTAGATAAAAATATGACGTATGATGGACTGGGTTTTCTCGGATTGAAAGCATGGACCTAATTCTGAACGAATTATGACTCTCTGCCTATCACTGGAATGCTTGCATGCACATGTTAACATTTCTTTTTCAATGATATGTTAGCTTGGCCAAGCTTTGAGGTACTACTTGTAGATGATTTTTGTATACTATACGGTAAAAAAATAGTATGCTATACGATAATAACGCTAACTATAAATATACACTATCCATTTATGAAATATCTCTGGGTACACGGAAAGATTATCTTACATTAATGCTCCGGTTTTGTTCATGGCCAAAATAATAGGAAAGCTACTGAGGTATGGGCGAAATTAATTAATAGCATTTATTAAGGTTACTCCTTATTGAAATCTTTAAAAAAATATTCTCAAATGATCATTGTGATGCTTTTACGTGGTCTTTTGCTTATGAAATTCAGGCTCAGTGAGAAAAAATAGGCAAACTACCTCACAGGAGAAGCAAACCAGAAATGTATTCTCCTAGGAAACTAGATCTTGTTTTTTTCAAATTCAAGATTAAAACAGGATATGGGTTCTCTGGAAAGTTGATTCGTACACAGTGCTTACGGAGAGCACGGTAGACACTACCAATCATTTATAATGAACTTCCATACAATCTACAGTCTTTAGATGAAGTATCTACAGTTAAGAGGGAACTGACGAAGTGAATATAGATGCAATGTAAAGGTTATAAGGTGGATAAATAAATCAGTTTAATGTATGCACTTTTCGTACCTCCTGACGAACCGAACCGAACCGGAGGACTATTTGAGCGAGTAAAAATATAAATATAACAATAATTGTATTATATTCTATTCGTCAGAGATTGTTATTATGCTTATATTGTAATTCAAAATTGTATTTGTAATATTTAAAGGAAATTTGCCATGGTTTCAATGCCAAATAAAAAACTGTAATTACAAGAAGTGAAAAATAGTGACTTGGCTGGGTTAAGTTGAAAGCTTTCCTGTGTTAAGAAAAACTTCATTTACATCATTTGTAGAATTGTAATTGTAAAAAAGTATTAAAGTGTGTATTAAAGATGGTATTAGGGGAAGATGCATAAATTAAGACTTTTTGTCATATTTTCTTATGTTTTTCTGTCTCGAGTGTTGTAAACAATGGTTGGCGGGAAAAAATAAATGAATATATGTGTAAAAATCAAAAGAAAGAATTAGCTTGTAAAGAATATACAGAAGGAGGTAGATCCTATATAGGTGACACTTTCCTCTGCTCAGTGCTTTATTTGATTTCCTTGCATAGTGTTTTTTCGAATTTTAACCACTGAATGCATACAACACAAGAGAAAGAAGTTTTCAGATTATGAATATTATCATTAACGTCGGTATTTCCCAGAGAAAAGTATTTGATACTCCGTTTCAACATCATCTCTTTCGAGGTAATTGCTGCTCACATAACTTCGTTTCCCATAGCAACGAATTCTGTTTTGTCTCGCGATCCGGACGATAAATAGATCCATGCGACCTTAAAGGCCTTTGTCTCGGTGAAAACCCTCGGATTCCAAATCCGACAAGCTGCACAAATTATGAACTGCGAAGCGAAAGAGTTATAAAAAGGCCAAAGAGTCGAGTGGTTATTTAAGGGAAACGGCTGAAGCTCGTCTTGCGTCCGCGGCGGATTGTTTTCAGGGAAGCAATTATAAACGCTCAAAGGAACATTTTCATTCGGAAATCTCAAGTGCGGCTCGGGAGGAAAAATTTCGAGCACGAATCGCAACTAAATTAAATTGTCATCCAGGTTTCCCTGCGCGCATTTTATTGCACTTCCCTTTCCCGGAATTAATTCGTCGGAAATTCATTAAGGTGGGAATTATTGTTCCTTGCTCGGAATATGAAAATCTAATTATCATATCCCGGGGAAGAATGTATGCACCTCAGGGATGCAATTCCCGGGAGACTGCAGTAAGCAAACGTGCGTTGCACCTAGTATTAGCGGAATGCGACGCCCGGGTGCTGTTTTTCTGTTTAAAACCGTTCCTTCGTGTTCCCTTTTCGTTATATGCTGAATATTTTGAATGGAGGATGAATTTCTAGAGATTGTGAGGGGAAGCGTTTCTCTAAATGGTATAAAAATAAAAGGAAATCATTTTTCATCAGGAAAGTAGATCCAGTTTTAAGAAAGAAAATTGAGCAAAATAACAAAGAATATACATACTATAGGTTATATGTGCACAAGAGTTTCGATGATATATATAGTTCGTGTATAGCTTATTGTTTATAAGTATACTTATATATAAACCATATAGTATAGTTTCGATGAGTAAGCGACAAAGAAGGGCAGTTATTTACCTATGGTTAGAGATTTTGCTGGAAATTTTTGAACGTAGTAGTATCGTAATCCTTAATTATATCTTTATTTGTGCTCTGGGAAAGTCCCATAAGAGCAGAAAAAATAATACAAATTTTATCTGCTCACATAAGATAATAATACAAAATATAAACATAATGCAATAATAAAAATAATACTGCTCACATAAAGATTACACAAAAAAGAAAAAGATATAAGCCAGCATTATGGTTTTAGAATCATTCCGTCGTAATAATAAGATAAACAAACAATTTTTAATTAAAAGATTGGGCAGAAGTGGATTTTAATATGTACAGGCAGGTGCTTCCAGAAATTAGATGCAGTAATTAAGAATGATTCTTAGTAAGTATTAGTCCAAGGGATTGAAAATAAAAGATAGTCAGGGCTGGGGCGGGTAATTTTACATACATTTTGCAAGAAACAGAATATTTGGAAGTAAACGTTTCATGGATATACTGTGGTTGAAGATCGTGAAAAACTCTAAACAAAAATGAACCACGCATGCATTTTCTTCTGGTATTTTGTCTTAACCACTTCATCAACTGACGGCCAGAATTAGCCTGAGAAATGAAATAATTTCAATGTATGCTTCTCTATTTTTAAGGGCAAAGAATTTAACACGTGGCTCGACGCATAAGCCGCAGGGTTCTCCACCGTTGGAAAAGATATTCTCGAAGGTGACGGTTGGGCTGACGGCTAAGTAAGGATCCACCGGTTATTGCGAACATTTGCTGACGTGGAAGATGAAGGAGGATATTGATAAAAGGAAGACTCGGGGGAGTGGTCCGGAGGGATGAAACGGGAAGAATATCGGAGCAGAATGGGATGGAAAAGAACTCGAGGTTAAGAGAGCATGTCATATTCGAAGGATGCTGAAAGATTTACGATCACTAATCGAGCTCCGATGACATCGCGAGTCGGGGAAAAGTTTTTGAAGGAAGGAATTCTCTCCCAGACTCTAAGCCCTTTGAAGGAGGAATATATATATAGAAAGAGAAAAGAATGAGTTTTGTCTGCGGGATGAAAAAGACAAAAGGGAAGTTATTCCGATAAAAGGGAAGGGTGCCTAATGACAGGAAGCGATCTAGACGAGACATTGAAATCCGCTTAACGTGGAATTTCTGCGGAAAGTAAATATTCAGCGATTTTTATCTCCTCGCTTTGACGATCCTCAATACTTTGATATCCGATTTTATTCGTCTTTATTTAAATTCTTTTCTATGTTTCTCATCCTTTCTTCTTTTAGCTGGAATGTTGGGGATATCTTCAGGTGTATTTCCGTTTATTTTCAGGAACCCTGAAAATCCTTGCTTTACTACAGAAGTGCGTAAATCCGTAGGACCACGTGTAGAGTACCTCATATTACGATTGCAAGAAGGTTTCTCGGGTAGCCACTCTGATGAGTGCTTCAAAGTCCATCGACGTTTCGGCGCCTTCCTCTAGCGCCATCCTCAGGATGAAGTACCGTGATTGTCAAATAATATCTTGATCTCGGCATTTACTAAGAACTGAGTTCGCTGGCCATTCTTAGTAGATGACGAATCAATGTATTATTTGACAATCACGGCACTTTATCCTGAAGATGGTGATAGAGGAAGGCGCCGAAACGTCGATGGACTTCGAAGCACTCACCAGGCTGACTACCCGAGAAAACTTCTTGCATCAGCTACGCAGGGAAAATACGAGAACATTCATATTACGATTTTTGTTGTTTTATTCAGCAAACAATGAACTAGGCTATGAAAGTGTGCGATTGATTCTTATGACCGCAGATTTATTGCAAATATATATGCATTGAAATGTGTTCGGTGTGGGTTCTCCAGTTACAGAATTATTTATTCGGATATAAATCGTTTCAACTTAAGATATATTTTGGTGGTATATTTTCGAAGAATTTGTCATTCGAAGCATTGATCGTTCGAAGAATTAGTTTTCGATGAATTTCTATGCTATCGGTTCTACTATTTTCGTAGGTATTCATATCAATCTTGGGAGTAAGGATTTATTACTTAATCCAAGTATTTAAAGTAAAAACAAACTGTTTAACTTGATTTAAACATAAAAGGTGTTCAGAATATGCTCAATAACGTTATTACTATTAGTTATTTGGTTTCGCAGCGCTACTGCGCTGATTCGAATCGAGATAAAATCGCCAGCTTCCTAATTCATTCCTCTTTCTATAACATGTATCTGTTTGTAGATTATTCATTTAGGACCTCAATCCCTCTAACGTTGCCTACACACAGCTTACAAGGCATGGTGTCGATAAGATTAGTTTTCTCTTGCTTTCCCTAAAACGTACACCTTAGTAGCTTTCGTGTAATCACAACCATGATCAAAACTGTTACAAAATTAGATGAAAGATACATTTATATCTATCCTGTACCAAAATTCAAATGATAAATATTCTATTTATCAAAATATGACAGCAAAAACAAATATGTATCAGCAGATATCGTTATCTGCTTGATTTTTCCTTAATCTTCCCTCATTTTCCCGTCACTTTACTTCTCCCCTACCTCAACGCATCACTTCCCATCATTCTTCTCCCCTATAAATTCCCGCTGTCTTTCTCCCTTCGCATTAGCCGGCAAGAATGAGCGATGCCGAAGGATGCAGCAGTCATGCCGGGATTAGGGAATTTCCGAGAGAACGTTTAGCAGTTTCCGATCCCCTTCCACGGGAACTTCGAAGACCTACATTGATTCTCCCGGCAAGTCAAGCGGAAAAAAATCTTCCGCGTTGCTTAACCCAAAAAAGTTCGAATATCCTTTGCCATAAATCATATGAACAGAACCAAGCCTCATCCTAAACCTCAATTGTGAACTCTTCCGTCTCTCTTTTTTGTATTTGGGATTGAAATGTTTCTCCAATTTACCAGACAATACTACCACTGCCGCAAAGGAGCAATTAAGGAATATCTGCTGACTCAAAATTACCAAAACACTTGTACATTTCCGTATCAAGTACCTTTTTAGTAGGTATTTTTAAGGGTTTTAGAAATGGATTTTTGTGTATTTGTGTTGTTTTTATTTATTTTATGTATTTATAGTGTGCACAAGTTATTTTGTGACTTTTTATTTAGAAAATATGAAATTCTACCAAATATCGCCGAGGAATATTTATTTGAAGGAATATTTGCTTAAAAATGAAGATGTTGAATTTTTATTTTAGAAAACTGTATGAAAACCGCAAACTGTAAGAATCCGTAACAAATAATATAATATTTTATGTAATATTCTTTATTTATTGTACAAATGGTCTTTATTTGATTTTAATTAATCTTATGGTTTATATATTTATTTTTTATGCCAATAAAGAGTCTGAAACCCAGAAACTGGTGACTGTCACCTTAGGGGTACACATATTCCAACAATTTTCATACTTTAAAATGTAATATAAAAAGAAAGGAATGAATATTTTCGTTATTTGTCTTTTAATCATAATTTTCACTTGTCTGATAGGGAAAATTTTGTTTTTCATAATTCATGTATAACTTTTACTCTTTAGTTCAGATTTAACTGTCTGTATATTTACTTTTTCGTAATGCTATATTGATTTTTATCTAATTTGCTTATTTTCAAATGGAGACCTCTAGCTGCCAGCTAAAAGTATTCTAATATAATATAATCTATCGAAGTAGCTGTAACTTTGTGGAACTCCATCAAGGAAGGAGAAGGCTATTCCTTCTCCTTCCTATTCTAATATAAAATTGCTCTTAAAATATTTTTTCTACTGATGTTCTTTCGACAGATTTTATTCCGATGGGACGTCTCTTTGTAAGAACTAGTTAAAAGCAGGTAGAAGGGCCGGTACCTCTCCCTGATGGGGATGCGTTTATATGTTTTGATGGTTTAGATTCCCCCTTTGCTTTATTTCTCGTACGTGAGCGACCCAGTTACCTCAATAATGCTCCTTAAGATTTACGATTTGGACGTCACGTTCTACCGCTTGAGGGCGCCGGAGTTTTTCTGTCACATTTGAATAATGGATCGGCGGTCGAGAATAAAAGTTTCCGTATTCTTTAGGGGTCCTCCGGAATTAACAGCGGAAGGATTCGTTCATATTAGCGGAAGATGTGTCTGTTTTCGAAAGTTGAGAAGAGGGACCCGTTTTCGTCGGGCTTTCGGGAAACTTTTTCTGGGGAATATGTTAATTACGATCGAGTAAATGTGCCTATTACAGACAACAGAGAGAGAGAGAGAGAGCCAAGAGAGGAATTAGATAAAAATATCTGAACTAATGTCGTTGGCTTCCCGAGGATTATTTGTGGTTTCAATGATGTATAATTTATTGGAAGATGTATTTTTCAACCATTAATATATTCAAAGGATGTTAACTAAATAAATCTCTTATTAATTGGGAAGAATAATCTTAAATTAGGGGTTAAAAAGCATCCATGAACTACTTTTTAATATTATAAATGTCACGTTACAAGGAATTACTTGAAAGTTCGATGAAATACAAGGAAGAGTAATGACAGGGAATATTCAACTATTCGTACCTTAAAGTGCGTAACTTCAAGGCGAAGTTAAATACATTTTAATAGCTGTTAATTAAATTCTGTTAATGTTTTTAATGGGATGGGATAATATTTTTAAATTTTTGATAATGCATATGTCTTGACTTATATCATATGAAGGTTTCCCTCCTTCCGTGGGAAAATGCTTGACAGGTATAGTGTTTACCCCTCAATTTACACTGACTATCTATATATTGCTTGACCATGTGCGACTGTATGAATGTATTCTTGTTTAACCACTCCCACCAGATTTTTTAATCTACTTGTAGTATTATTGTAATAATAATAATAATGATTAGCGTCCTACCTTTCTGTGGAAACTTCCTTCTTCATTCAGTTAGTATTACGAGATTCCACGGAAAATCATTTAGAGAGATTTATTTATTATTTTTATCAGAAATCTCTGCGGAAATCCTACTTTTAATTCGCCTCGTATTTTTAATTTGTATAATTCATATATGTACTGCCTATTTATACTTTTGTAATTATTCATTTTTTATTACTTTTTATTTATACATGCTTATTTTGTATTTAGTTGGGTTTATTGTATGTATGCACAGTAATCTATAATATAAAACAGAGTGTGGGTGTGTGTGTGTGTGGGTGTGTGTGTGTGTGGGTGTGTGTGTATGTTCGCTAAAAACTCGAGAACCGAGAGTCGCACAACTTTGAAATGTTCTACATTATTAAAAGTCAACACCGCGCAGAGTACAGGCTACTTTTTACTTCCCTAAGGTCCACAGTTCGAACCCAGACGGGTCATAACGTTTCCATAAGAAATACGCTTAGAGGTCAGTTTTCTTTAGCAGGATTCATTTTTCTTTTTCAAAATTTAATTAGAAATAATGGTCCTAGAAAGTCGAATTAAGCACCAAAAGAAGGAAAATAGAATAAAGATTCTTATCTTGGTCGTGGAATATCGTTTTCGATTCGAATTGCGCACAATAAGATAAAGTACGTGAACATTTTATCGAAATTTTGAGGTCGTAAACAACACATTCCCCTGACGATCAAGGCGATTGTTGATTTCGAGCTCATGCGTAATTCCATAAGAAGACATGGAAAATGAATGCCCAGATACAATTAATGCTGTAAGATATCTATTATATATAATTTCATCTCCGGATTCATTCATATCTATCTATTACACATTAAGACGTTTCTCCGGATATGCCTATATACAGGGGATCAAAATTCTAACCAAGTTCCCCAAGTACCACTGACTTGAAATTTTTACGACGTGGTGGTCATAACGTGTACCCTCCAGAGAAAGGGTGACTTTGAACCTCAGTGTCATGGGTTCGATTCCGGAAGGCCCCAAAGTCACGATTTTCTCAATAAAGATACATAGCGGGGATATTCGAAAATTTTTTGAGGCACTTTCCGGCAAAGTCGAGAGTTTAAATTAGAGGTATCGCTGGAGGCCGTGCGTGTCCGACAAAAACCGTTATCATCGAATATTATCCTTGGTTCGACGCTAGGTCATGGCAAATATTCTCCCGTTTAATTTACATTGCGATTTTTAAGATTTTTTTAAAATCACTTCCCGATAAGATGGAAACTTGAAACTCGGCAAGTGGATAGAGACCTTAAATAGCTTTTATGTACCTTGTTGAACTTGTTCTTGAAGCTCTTGCTTTGCTAGAAGATGTATATTAAGACTCTGCTTAAGGAACAAAATTATATATGACTATGCTGTTTCTGGGTTCTATGTCAGAGCACATTACATTTTCTCACATAAAGAATATATGTGAAAAGTAGGACGTAGTTTGAGGCAGTTGCAGCAAATATTTCTGCTCGAATTTTCACAATTAGTTAAAGATGGTGATCTTCTATTGTGTTGCATAGGAAGTATCACCAGAAAGACCCGGATTCGATGCCGGTCGGTAAAAATGTCTCCCATATAAAACACATAGGGGTAGTTTTTAATTATTTTTTTCATGCAATTGTTAGCAAAGATGATAAAATACTAGGCAAGACCGACATTTCGAAGGGGCCGGATTGTCGTGTCTGTCTCCAAAGAGAGAGGACGCGGATCTCCGGTCACATCGGAGGTCAGTCTCCCGCCTTTACGGAACTATTTCTCCTCGTGGAGTAATCTATGACGTCACAAATATATTCCTACGCCTGACGTCACGTCACTCATTTCTAACACGGCCATTCTGACAATCGGCTCGTCCCCGAGCCGCCTTTATTTGCATACTTACTGATATGCTTTTCTTGCTCGGTCAGAATACTGCTCATCCACCTAGACGGAAAAATCAAATCAACCACTGGAGATTCCGTCGATAATTCAAGTACAAAATCTTATGAACATCTTCTGAAAATAAATATAATCTATTTCAATCACAATACCACAAAATGTAATTCATCCTCGACAATCATCCAGTTACGTGGCATTTATCTGAGCAGTAGCAGTCGTTACCATCACTGCATTACCAACAGACCGCATAAAGTTCATCCAAGTTCATGGACTCAGGTTTTTTCCAACACAGATCAAACTCAGCGACCATGGGATTTACTTATATCAAAAACAATCCACCGCAGCCAAGTTCAGGGACCCGGGTTTGTTCCGCCACCAAGGCGAGACTCAGGGACCATTGGGTTTAACTTACTGCCAACACCAATCCAGCGTAGCCAAGTTCAGGGACCCGGGTTTGTTCCGCTACCAAAGCGAGACTCAGGGACCTTGGGGTTTAACTTGCTAGCAACAGCAATCCAGCATAGCCAAGTTCAGGAACCCGGGTTTGTTCCGCTACCAAAGCGAGACTCAGGGACCATGGGGTTTAACTTACTACCAACAGCAATCCAGCATAGCAAAGTTCAGGGACCCGGGTTTGTTCCATTACCAAAGCGAGACTAAGGGACCTTGGGGTTTAACTTGCTAGCAACAGCAATCCAGCATAGCCAAGTTCAGGGACCCGGGTTTGTTCCGCTACCAAAGCGAGACTCAGGGACCTTGGGGTTTAACTTGCTAGCAACAGCAATCCAGCATAGCCAAGTTCAGGGACCCGGGTTTGTTCCACTACCAAAGCGAGACTCAGGGACCATGGGATTTAACACTAGAAGGTCCGATAGCGGTCAATCGACCGTTCGCAACTTTCTTATCGTCCTCACTCAACAAGTAATATTTGTACGGATCTGATTTTTTTTGACTTTTAATATTTTAGGGGCATAAGCCACTGTGAGAAATATTTTGTAAAATTAACAAGTACTATTTGGCGCAACAAGCGGGTCTAACTACAAGGTCCGCGAGCGGTCAATTGACCGCTATTGCATTTTAAGCGTTTCTGTTGACATCGGGCACGTTTCCTGCCTAATATGGGTCCTAATATCTAGTTCTATCATAATAAACGATCATAATCATGGGTTTTATACTAAAAAAATCGTTTCTCCTTTATTTGTTGCTGATTGAGGACCATAACTGTTGAAGCTTTGTTTCAAGTCCCCGAGTAAAATCCCTCACCCCACCGCTCGCTACCACGGCAGTGTGAAGTGCATATTCACACGCTTGGACCGATGCATGTCTGGACATGCCTTAGTTGACCAATGATAGCACAGTTTGGACTCGCATTTTGCTTGGCGATCATGCTGGCAGACGTGGTGAAATGAATGTTGGCACTGGCTACGCCAAGCAGCACTTAGAGGAAAATTCTTACTGGAGCGCGTTGAAGCTTTTTCTGACAGAACTTATGCTAAGGCTTATAAAAGATTGTACTGAAAAAGAAGCTCGGCGAGTTCTAGACTGTCACTGTCACTGTTGTCACTGTCTTTAAAAGAGATCAAAGCGTTTCTCTCTATTTTGTATGCACGTGGGGCTTGTGTAGCTCAATCAACCCATGTACCTGTTTCACACGCAATTGGGCAAACCACTTTTTTCGGCGACAATGTGTAGAAATCGGTTCAAAGAAATCATGAGATTTTTACGTTTTAATGACAGGCCCAGCCGTGTTACCTATAAACAAACCGACATATTTTATTTGGCATCAGATCTTTGGAATAAGTTTGTTGAAAATTGCTTAGCATACTACAGACCTGGCGAAAATATTACTGTTGATGAGCAACTGTAACCGAAAAAAGTGCAGGTGCCCATTTTTACAATACATGGCAAATAAACTCGATAAGTTTGGGAATACATTTTGGACCGCAACCGATGCGAAAAACAGGTACATGCTCAATTTTATTCCCTATGTAGGCAAAGATGTGTCAAGGCCCAGTACAGAACGTGTCGGCAAAAACATTGTCAAACAACTTGTTTAGCCTTACCTAAACAAGGGCAGAAACGTCACAATGGACAATTACTTTACCTACTTGAATCTTGCGAAAGAACTCAAAAAGAAAAAAAAACTAGCCTTGTAAGGACGCTAAATCGAAATAGAAGAGAAGTACCTCCTACTTTGGAGAAATGTGGTGATTCTCGTTTTAGCACTGTTATCTATAAGCACAAAGAAATCACCTAGACCGGTTATCAATCTAAATCTAAAAAAAAAGTTCTTAGTAGTATGCACCCCTGTGTACAAATTAACGGTGAGACGGGGAAAAAAACGAGAGACGGTACTCTTGGCTGGATTTCAATCACTTTAATGAGCACTGCTAACGGTTTACCCAATACAATCTTTCGTCTTGTTTCATTACAGGCCAAAATAAACAAAGAAGCTGTTATGTAAACAGAATTGTGACGCTTCTCGTCAAAACGTCCTTTTGTTTACAAAAACTATCTGTGGAAGAATTCGTGGTGGTAGTACAGCCGTGGTCTTTTCCGCTGAGAATTCGATTGAGGGACGTACAGCGAGCACAATGGCTCGTACCATCAGAATTTGCCGACGATGTCTCCGAGAAGAAGCAACCTTGCGGTACATGTTTACTTCTGGCGTCTCAATTTAAAAACAGGCTGAAATGTGAAATGCCGCTCGCCCATTCTAAATATTCATTCTCCTTTACTGTGCAAAGTTCAGATATAGTTCTGATGTAAATTACGCCGCAACAATTTCCTTCTCGGTATGCCTATGGAAATAAATTGCAACAATAGGAGCATTCACGAACAACTGCCGCATGAGTCTTTCATTCCGCCTTTGTTTACTTTATAAAGACGTAATATGATATAAGGAAAGGGTTGAGGTGACTTTTTCCTTGGGACGTAATATGATATTTATTTCCTCATATACCGTTTCAGACGATAGAAACCAAAAACAACCTGGTAGGTCTAAGATTACCTTGACAGATCCCAAGCGTCAATGGTCATCGTAGCTAGATCTTTTCATAAAATCGACGCCATTTCCGAAGAGGTGAGGTATCTACTTCGAGATAGCGAGTCCAATTGGCAATGGCCATCTATTTTTAAATGTAAATAGAGATAACGCTCGAACACCAACATTTATTATTTATATTTTTTTCTTTGCCCTTGACAAGTCTAGAGTTGGCCTTTTAAATACAAAGCTCATTACATGTGAGACACTGTTTTAGTTGTGCCCCTTATGACTGGGCATAAAAATCCACAAGCCCTCGCTTTACTGCCCACGAGAGATATATTTGCCTCAGCGAGCTTTCAATAATGGAAGAAAATACCGAAGTGCCGAAATTAAATGTCGTAATATTTTACGAATGAGTTAATCAAAGAGGCACAATCGACAGGATCAAATGTCCCGAAGACAAATATGACTATTACGTCCTCTGTAGGCTGATTAGATCCAAGCATTATCACTCATTCACACTGTGCGGAAATAAAATCCGCATATTACCTCTCTGGCGGCTCAAAATATTAACGGCATCGCATAGATATTGCTCAAAATGTCCATTCAAAGGAAAAATCAAAGCTGAATCGTTCTACATGGCCATCAAGGTCCATCTGGTCCGATGCCGATGTCATGTTGACCGTCTTTTGACGGAACCCAAATTAGACGACGCTACTCTTACCGGAATCTCTCCTTCGGTCCATCCGAAGTTTTGTTACCAATTCCTCAATTTCTGCAGTCCGATCTTCCAACTCTTCCTCTGGGTCGTATTTTGGGATGGCGAGATGTTCTGATGAGCCAGCTCGAGGATTCGTCGCCATTCGATATCACAGATCAGAAAACAGCCCCGAAAGGTTCCTCACAAAGTGTTCCATCTTCAATTGATGTTGTCCAGATCGCAGATAGGATCCCACTTCTGATGTTAGCAAAGATGATAAAATACTAGGCAAGACCGACATTTCGAAGGGGCCGGATTGTCGTGTCTGTCTCCAAAGAGAGAGGACGCGGATCTCCGGTCACATCGGAGGTCAGTCTCCCGCCTTTACGGAACTATTTCTCCTCGTGGAGTAATCTATGACGCCACAAATATATTCCTACGCCTGACGTCACGTCACTCATTTCTAACACACTTATCGAAAAGATATGAAATTTTTGCTTAGATAGAAGTTGTATATTAAGACTCGGTTAAAGAAAAAATTAGGTAAGACCATGCTGTGCCTGGGTTCGATGCCAGAACACATTAATATTTCTCACATAAAGAATATTAGGGAAAAGTAGGACGTCGTTTGAGGAAGTTGCATCAAATATTTTTGCTTGAGTTTTCATACATAGTTAGAGATGGTGATCATCTGTTGTTTAGTATTGGAGTAAAAGTCAGATCAAGACTGTACTAAGAGTAATTATCAATTTGGATTTAGTAGTAGTATTGTTAAAAGTGCTTCGACAGCTTAGGTCATTTCGCACATTGGCTCCCACCGGGAATCGAACCCGGGACCGCTTTCGCCAAAGGCGAACGCGCTGTCCACATGACTATCCGGGAGCCCAATTTGGATTTCCCCGTTGAGAATCAACGGGCACTTCTGCTAGTATATATATACGAGTAAAATGTAGCTTGCATACTGCAAGCAGATCGACATCACTAATTTCATATCGGCATCATATCGGGAAGGCCATCAAAAGAAAAAAATGGATTGAGTTTTTTCTGAAAATTCGCTGAAATTTATCGTCTGGCATCGAACCCGGATCTTTACTGTGAACTTACTATGCAGCACAATAGAACATCACCATCTCTAACTATGTGTGAAAAATGAAGCAGAAATATGGGCTACAACTGCCTCAAAAGACGTTCTAATTTTCACGAATTTAAATGGCTCTCTGGATTCGAACCAAGGACGATCTTAGAAATCTAAAAAATGTTTCTGAAAGTTATTTATGATCTCTATCTATATGCCGAATTTCAAGTTTCTATATTATTGGAAAAGGTTTCAAAATAATTCCTTAAAATCGGATCAACTTCTGATTGCAGAGACACCTGGTGTCGAACCCAGGAAATATTCTATGCTGTGAATGCAAAGTTTGACTTGTAAGGACAGGCTCTTCTATCATGCAAAGTTTGAAGTCGATAGCATGCCGGGAAGTACGTTAATTTTGTTTCCGTTATCTCCGTAAGAAATGCATTGAGAAGTGAAAATGTCCCTCTGGGATCGAACCAAGGACCATCAGCGAACATGTAAAATTTGATTATGAAATATATTTGTGACATCTATCTACGTGCTGAGTTTCGAGTATCCATGTTATCGGGAAAGGATCCAAAAAAAATCTTCAAAATCGCCGCAATGCATTTTAAACGGCCGATTTTTGCCCCGACCTAGCATCGAACCAAGGATAATATTCATAGATGTCTTTATGGTTAACAATAGATATGCACGGCATCTAGCGATCTCTTGAATTTCAAATCTCTCCTTTTCCGGGAAGTGCCTCAAAAAAATTTTCGAAAATCCCCGCCATGTAATCTTATGGGGAAAATCGCGACTTTGGGGCCTTCTGGAATCGAACCCATGACACCGAGGTTCAAAGTCGGCTTTTTCCTGGAGGTTACACGTCATGGCCATAACGTGGTAAAAATTTCAAAGCAGTGGCACTTGTGGAACATGGTTAGAATTTTGATCCCCTATATATATCTATTATATATAGATGCTTCTCCGGATTCATTCATATATCTATTATATACGAGTAAAATGTAGCTTGCATACTGCAAGCAGATCGACAACACGAATTTCATAACGGCATTATATCGGGACGGTCCCGGTAGGAAAAAAAGGATTGAAAATATACTTAAAATTCGCTTCAATTTAATCGTCTGGCATCGAACCCGGGTCTTTTTGGTGAAATTACTATGCAGCACATCAGAAGATCATCTTCTCTAAATACGTGTGAAAATTCAAGCAGAAATATTGGCTGCAACTGCCTCAAACGAAGACCTACTTTTCACGAATGTTAATGGCTCTCTGGATTCGAACCAAGGACGATCTAGGAAATATAAAATGTGTTTTCGAAATGTATCTATATGTTCTATATATATGCCGAATTTCATGTTTTAATATTATTGGGAAGGGGTTCAAAATAATTCTTAAAAATCGGATTAGTGACTGATTGTAGAGACGCCTGGTGTCGAACCCTGGACTTATTGGAAGCTGTAAATGCACAAAATGACTTGCTAGGACCTGATCTAATTTCATAGAAAGTTTTAAGTCGATATCATGCCGGGAAGTACCTAAAATGTGTTTCCGTTATCCCCATAAGAAATGCATTGTGGAGTGCAAATGGCCCTCTGGGATCGAACCAAGGACCATAAGCGAATACGAAAAAATTGATTATGAAATATTTTTATGATTTCTAGCCCCATGCCAAATTTCAAGTTTCTATGCATTCGGAAAGAGGTCCAAAAAAAATCTTAAAAATCACCACAATGCATTTTAAACGGCCGATTTTTGCCCCGACCAAGCATCGAACCCAGCATATTTTCCGTAAAACTCATTTATGTTTTCGATAGATCATGTTCATATATATAGGCTCCTTGAGTTTTGATTCTCTACCTTACCGGAAAGTATTTCTTTTTAATACCCGAAAATCAAAGCAATGCATTTAAACGGGAAAAATCGGGACTTTGGGGCCCTCTGGAATCGAACCCATCACACTGAGGTTCAAAATCGCAATTTTTCTGGAGGTTATACGTTATGGCCAATATGTCGTAAAAATTTCAAGCCACTGGCGCTAGTGGTTTAGCCTGTGACTTTGTATCCTCTCTATATCTATTATATATAGATGCTTCTCCGGATTCATTCATATATCATATATTCATATATATATACGAGTAAAATGTTGCTTGCATACTGCAAGCAGATCGACAACACTAATTTCATATCGGCATTATATCGGGACGGTCCTCAAAAGAAAAAAAAAAGGATTTAATTGTTTCTTAAAATTCGCTGAAATTTCATCGTCTGGCATCGAACCCGGGTCTTACTGGTAAACCTACTATGAAACACAATAGAAGATCACCATCTGTAACTATGTGTGAAAATTCAAGCAGAAATAATGGCTACAACTGCCTCAAAAGACGTTCTAATTTTCACGAATGTAAATGGCTCTTGGGACTCGAACCAAGGACGATCTTGGAAATCTTAAACATGTTTCTGAAAGTTACTTATGATGTCTATCTATATGCCGAATTTAAAGTTTCTATATTATTGGGAAAGGTTTCAAAATAATTCCTAAAAACGGATCAACTTCTGATTGCAGAGACACCTGGTGTCGAACCCAGGACATATTGTAAGCTGTGAATGCACAGTTTGATTTTTATAAATTTGCTCTTGTGTCATGCCAAGTTTGAAGTCGATAGAATGTCGGGAAGTACCTAAATTTTGTTTCCGTTATCTCCGTAAGAAATGCATTGAGAAGTGCAAATGGCCCTCTGGGATCGAACCAAGGACCATCAGCGAATATAAAAAATTTAATTATGAAATATATTCATGATATCTAACCTCATGCCGAATTTCAAGTTTCCATGCCATCGGAAAATGGTCCAAATAAAATCTTAAAAATCGCCGCAATGTATTTTAAACGGCCGATTTTTGCCCCGACCTAGCATCGAACCATGGACAATATTCGAAGATGTCTTTTTGATTTTCGTTAGATATCCACGGCATCTAGCGATCCCTCGAATTTCAACTCTCTACCTTTCCGGGAAGTGCTTCAAAAAAATTTTCGAAAATCCCCGCCATGTATCCTTATGGAGAATATCGCGACTTTGAGGCCTTCTGGAATCGAACCCATGACACTGAGGTTCAAAATCGCATTTTTTCTGGTGGTTGTACGTTATGGCCAATTCGCCGTAAAAATTTCAAGTCAATCACGCTTGTGGTTTAGGCTGTGAATTAGTATCCTATCTATCTATCTATATAGGTATACGAGTAAAATGTAGCTTGCATACTGCAAGCAGATCGGCAATACTAATTTCATATCGGCATCATATCGGGAATGTCCTCAAAAGAAAAAAAAAGGATTGAAATTTTTCTTAAAATTCGCTGAAATTTCATCGTCTGGCATCGAACCCGGATCTTACTGGTGAACTTACTATGTAGCACAATAGAAGATCACCATCTCTAACTATGTGTGAAAATTCAAGCAGAAATATTGGCTACAACTGCCTCAAAAGACGCTCTAATGTTCACGAATGTAAATGGCTCTCGGGACTCGAACCAAGGACGATCTTGGAAATTTTAAAAATGTTTCTGAAATTTATTAATGATCTCAATCCATATGCCAAATTTCACGTTTCTATATTATTGGGAAAGGTTTCAAAATAATTCCTAAACATCGGATCAACTTCTGATTGCAGAGACACCTGGTGTCGAACCCAGGACACATTGATAGCTATGAATGCATAGTTTGATTTTTTAGGACTGGTTCTTCTATCACGCTAAGTTTTAAGTCGATAGCATGCAGGGAAGTACCTAAAATTTGTTTCCGTTATCTCCATAAGAAATGCATTGAGAAATGTAAATGGCGCCCTGGGATCGAACCAAGGACCATCAGCGAATACGTAAAATTCGATTATGAAATATATTTAAAATCTCCAACTCCATGCCGAATTTCAAGTTTCCATGCCATCGGGAAAGGGTCGAAAAAAAATCTTAAAATCGCCACAATGCATTTTAAACGGCGGATTTTTGCCTTGACCTAGCATCGAACCCAGGTTATTCTCCGTAAAACTCATTTATGTTTTCGATAGATCATAACCATATATAAAGGCTCCTAGATTTTGGATTCTCTACCTATCCCGGAAGTATTTTTTAAAAATTCCCGAAAATCAAAGCAATGCATTTAAACGGGAAAAATCGAGACTTTGGGGCCCTCTGGAATCGAACCCATGACACTGAGGTTCAAAATCGCAATTTTTCTGGAGGTTACACTCTATGGCCAATATGTCGTAAAAATTTCAAGTCAATGACGCTTGTGGTTTGGCCTGTGAGTTTGTATCCTCTCTATATATATATATATATGGATACATGAATGAATCCGGAGAAGCATCTATATATAATAGATGTATTTTGTAATTCATTGTGTAATTTAACGTTGCCACCAGTCCTTGCGACTAACTGCGACGATTTTGAGCAATAAATAAATTAGCTCATGTTAGCGATATTAGCACGTATTAATTCGTAATTTTTATTTTTAATGTGTGAGTAATATCGTGAACAAAAACCCGTCAGTTGTTTGCACACCAGTTTAACGAAAGTAAAGCAATATCTGGAATAGTTCTCAAACTATTGTACTCAACTCAACTATTGTACCATGCAATTGGAGAAGTAATGCTTCCTTAATCGTGAATAGTAAATCCTTCTTGATAAAGATAGAGATTTGGCTTCTATTTCCCCATTCACGCAGTGAACACTCTAATTTAACAGTAAGGACGTTTGCTTTTATCTCATTTCACTTTCTGACGATTCCGCGAGCTTAGTGGTCAGGCTCGGTAAAAGTATCGGTGAAAATAACGCAAATTATATACACAAGCAAAAGGAAAGTATGTGAGTTTTCAAGTGCAACCATTGAGACTAAAAATTAAATATAAGGGATTATTAATTATTTATTAATTGATGAATTATGAAGCAACCGGAGAGGTAAAGAGAAAACGGTTGGGGGCTTAGAGGTAGGAGAAGCTGAGCTTGAAATGAATTAATATGTAAGGAGGATTAAAAGAGAGATATGATAGCAATTAAATACAAGGAAGAAACGCGTAGGAAGAGCGTAAGTGGCTTAAAGCAGTTTTTTTGCAATATTTATGCTGTCAAGTCTCTCTTTCTGGGTCCCCAAGACAACTAAGTCCCGATAATATGCAAAAGGATGTTTTTAAATTTGATCCAGCTGAAAAGTTTACAAATACTTGGCTTTTTATAAACAGCAATGAACGTATTGGAAAGTTTATTTACAATCAAGAAAAATATTAGGAAACAAAAGAGCATATCAAATGAAATAGAGATAATCGGGGATAAACATATATACTTAATTTCAGATCATTTCGTGAGTGAAAATTAAAGGTGAAAACACTGTTAAAGGTAATGATGGTTAAAAATACAAGGAAAATAAATTAGTTGAATTAGCGCCTGCATTCAAGTGCTGGAAAAGGAAGAGCGGAACCGTCGGAAAGGCTCGAGGAGCGACGGATGAGGAGAGAAAAAAATTGACGGAACAATCAATGCAAAATACTGACAAAAGGAAAAGGAAATTCGAAAAAGGTTTGTAATGGAAATTGGATATTTGCGGGAATTGCATGGTAGATTCTTAGGGGAAAAAGGTGATAAATAATGCAAAAATATCTGTGATATTAAGTGTTTATTGCAATGTAATTTTTTATATGTATCGGATAAAAATCATCTATACATCACTGAAATCATGCCCATGGCTACTAGTACTACTACTTTCCTTTATTCTCTGAAGTTTACCAGTAAGCAATAGGAGCCGAAAGATTGATCCGAACAAGGGCTCTTCATACTAGAAACTTCAAAAAGTTTACGAACTTATATTTTCCCGCGAAAACGCCGAACAGGAGAAATGTAAAATTCTGGTGGTACATTGGTAGATTATTTACCACCAGAATTTTACATTTCACCTGTTCGGCGTTTTCGCGGGGAAGAATAAGTTCGGGAACCTTTTGATGTTACATTTCCATTAGTTATATTTATATTCTATTACTGATATAGTATTATAACTAGATGAGTATGAGCTAGAAAAGAATGAATGCACTGGTCACAGAAATCAAAGTTTATGGGAACCGCCCGTCAAACGGGGAGATCCGGGTTCGAGTCCCTCCGTTAGATTTCTTTCTTTTTCCCTCTCTCTAGTTTACCGATAATCAAAATATTTTCCTCCAAAATTGTGGCAAATTTTTCTTTGTTTGAAATAGAAGAGAAATATATTACCAAATAAATATAATTTAGAGTGATTTCATTAGAGATAGATGATTAGTGAGATTTAATTTAGAGTATACTCTAGGCTCTAGGCTCACAAGATTCTTAACTTTCTACTCATTTCGGGATGAACTGTAAAGTCATGACTTTAGGAAGAGGTGAATGAACTCCGAGAAGCAGTCAAGAAAAGGCAGAATATGTATTAGTAAGAGGGAAAGATGGGAGACTTAAATGAAGGGTGATGGAAAGAGATTCAAATGGGAATCAGAAGATGGGAGAGGGTGAAAGGGACTGGTGAGGACGCATAGAAGGAGGGGAAGGAAGGAATGTGGATGAATAAAATAAAGGACACCTATTATGCTGGCTCTGCGATTCTATTCCTGACAAAGTCTCCTCTCGCGTGTGACAAATTATCACATTTTAAAAATCTCCGGCGATGCAGAGGGAATGAAAAGATTTTCGGGGAGTGGGGACCCTGTAAAAAAGAATGAGTTATGGGAAGTCGGTTCAGGAGTTTCTCGGAGCTCAGTGAATTCAAGTCCGTTGCCAAGGCTCTTTCCAGTGCAGACGCAACACGGCACCAAGACGCTGACGCAGGTCCGCGTTATTATTTCCTCGATTTTTTCGCACGAAGCAACGCCTTTTTTAGTCGCTGGAGTATTTTCATCGCCGAGGAGGAGGGATTATTAGGCGGGTTGATGCGGGAAGGGGAAGAAGTTCTAAGAATGAAAGATAGCCTTTTTAAGTTCATTCGTCGAAGAGATTTTTTTAAACATAGAGGAAAATTTTCGTCTTTACGTTGCGGACCGAAATTTTAAAGAAATAGCTCAGGAATTAATATGAAGAGAAATATTTTGTTGTAACATTTTGGCATCATTACTTAAAATATATAATAAGTACCAATAATGCGAACCACGGTGAATTGAAAAATATATAAAACAGAAGATTTACGTAAAATCATTAAAAGATGATATGACAACATAAGAGGTGCAAAAAGGAAAAATGATCAAAATTAAACTGTAAGGCGCAAACATTTAAAACCATTCACAGGTGATCCTAATCATTAAATTCAAATTGGTAATGGTCTCAATTTAATCTTAATTAATTCATTCAGAAATAAGTTCGAGATAAAAGTATAAGACAGGTATATCTTTCTCTCCCCTGTATCAAGAGTAAAATTAAAGAATAACACAAGTAATTTGGTAAATAGTAATACAAGTTGCAAATGTAACCTCAACCGTTCCTCAGGGACGTGTTCTAGGGACCTTGTTAATTTTAATTTATATTAATGATTCTCCAAAAATCCTTTTATCGATCATTCGTTTGTTTGCTGACGACTATATTATTTATCGAGCAATAAAAAACCTTAAAGACTGAACCGCATTACAGAAAGATCTTACAGAATTGAACATATGGGTTGTTAAAAATACATTTAAATGTAATACTAACAAAAGCAAAGTAATATATTTCAACGAAAATAAAATTCAATTCAAATATAACATAGGATACCCATGTTTGCCAACTGATAAGGACATTCGATATCTGGAGAATACTTCCAATAATAATTTTAAAATGGGCTAGCCTTATCGAGAATATAACCTTCAAGGCGAACTACTAACTTTCTTTATCAAAAAACCTTAGGAAGTGCCGTAGGGAAGTTAAGGAAAATGCATACTTACCACTTGTTAGACCTATGCTTGGGTATGGCGATAGCATTTTGGATCCACACCGAAAAGGACCCATAGACAAATTAGAAAATGTACAAAAGAGAGCAGCAAGTTTCATGCTGGGTAAATATGGGAAGACATATATCGTCACTGTAATGGTTGAAGAACTTGGTTGAGAAAAGTTAGAATATAGACTCCAAATAAATAGGTTAGGGAATATACACAAAACTATTACTGGAAAGCCGTCGTTGAAAGAATTAAACAATAGAATCAGGTAACTGGATTACCTCGCGAGAAACGACTACAATCATAAAGTCGCTAAACAGAGAACAGGTGTTAGTAATTATTCATTTCTTAATCTGGAAATATTAGAATGGAACAATTTACCTGGAGAAGTTTTCGAATCTTTCCCCCCTTTTCTTATAATGCATTCATGAATTAAATGAAGAGGGTTTCGTAATTTTGTTTTAATATTGTTTTAAATTTTTAAATAATGAAATACTGTAGTAAATTTTGAAATATTGGATGATTGATGTAAATTTTGTAATTATATAATTTCATCGCATCGTATTATATTACCTACATTATACTCGAAGGCAGAGTGTAATGCATTACGTACTGCCTTCGAGAGGTTTTGGGGGGTTTGCCTTCCCCCCACAGAAATAACTACCACCTGGCCTGGTGCCCATTTGTAGTTCTTAAGAAAAAATAAATAAATAAAGGCATCCCATTCATCAATTAATGGCACTGGGAATCATTAAATTACACAGGCCGAATAAGTTTTGGAAATATTGACATAGATTATTGTTTATTATTTTATTTGTTTGCGGTGAATTCAACCGTATATGTGTAAATCGCCCATCACGTACAGTTTTCGAGAATTTTGAATAAACATTTAAAGAACAAAGTAACTTGTTCGTTAATTTTTATCTATACATTTTTCGATGGTAACACTTCAAATGTTTATCTAAGATGTGTATCAGTTCATTATTAACTATAATTACTCTTAGTTTATATTCCTAGACCGAAATAGAAGAAAAACAAAATGGAGAGTTGATTAAGTCCCCAAAATAGAGTGAATTTTGGTTCCCCGAGAGCACACTAAAACGCTCGTTTCTCATAAAGTGTTAAACTTAAGGGGTGTCATACACACTAATTTTAAAAGTCCAAAAAGACCGTTATTTATGACATTTATTTATTAATTTATTCCATTTCAATTACTCCTTGTCTATTTTTAGGCAAAACGTTTCTGCGACGGCACTTTTGTCCGGCACATGATTCCCATTTCCAGCTACAAACATTCTTTCAGTATCCTATTGATTTCTATTATGTGATGATGAACCAGAGGGAATATTTGTAACACTTATTCTTAAGTCCAGGTTACCATTCTAGAGTTATCTAATATGCTTAATAATGGTGGCGTAGTTGATAGGAGAAAAATATGAAAAGTGTAATAGGTAGGTGGAGGATAAAACAACGGATATGAAAGCTTATTCCTTATGTAAGGGAAATATTTGTTCAACCTTCGTTATATTTATAATGTCTTGTTACTTCGTATATCATTGAGGAAATGAGAAAAAATACTCTAACATGATAATTGTGGTGTAGGCAAGCACATGTGGAATTACGGTTGAAGAAAAAGGTAAAAGTCATCATAACAAAAAGATCGTACGTAATTCAGCTTCTTCGAGTTCATATCTGTAATGAACGACCTAAAATTAGCTAAAAACAGCTATTAACATCCAAGTTACCGAAAAAAATATTTTTGCGATATAGGCAAATACGTGTAGAATTGCAGAAAATGAATAAGTACCTTACATGGCGGGAATTTTCCTAGATCATTTATGGAATCCGTGACCAAAAATCAGTTAAAAAAGCTATTACTATCCATGTTATCGAAAAAAGAAAAGATTTGTCGGCCTGTATTATCGAAGACAACTAGGGTAAAGCATCAACTCATCCTATTATGCACCATCATGATCGCTTCTTGCAATTCATTGAGGGGAGTTTCTTTTTTGATATCTAATTTTGAACATTATTTTAATTATTTTAGTCTAAGAAAATGATGCTGTTGTGATTTTATTTGAAAAGTTTTTAATGCCCATAAAAGATAAATAAAGGAAGACCTAAGTTTTACATTATAAAAATACATGAAAATATGAACCTACCAAAAATTTAGAAGTGAAGATGGTGTTAGATACCACCCATTTCTCTGAATCTATCTTTATCTTACATATTTTGATAAATAAACCATGACTTAGTGTTCTAAACTCAAGTTTAAAGTAACAAATTTTGATAAATATCCTTCCCTTATACTTCTCTTTTTAATAGTTTTAATTAATAAAGGATTTCTCTCAGTTGCTCCTTCTTCATCGTCATTTGCGCACGACATTCATTTCCTGACAATATCATTTTCTAAGAAGGAGCAATAAGAAATTCTTGACCGCGAATATGGCTAGTAATTGTCTCTGATGTTGTATTAATTATCGTTTCAAACATTCAAAGCTGAAAAGTTACAAAAAGGCACTCTTGTACACATTTTTTGAGACTAAATCCAATACATAAGTGATTCGAGGTGCTTATCAGGTAGTCCTATATATTTCAGGTGTAATTGTCTTACTTTTTAAATTAAATCTTCTTTACCGGAGTACATTTCCATTGTTCTCTTTGAACCTATCCACTAGTTTTCTTTAACAATAAACCAGCATTCGTATAAAGATTAACTTGTTGGCTTTAATCAGGAAATGACGTCCTTTTCTGTACGGTAGAAGAAAATATGAAATTTATGTAACTTTTATGCAAGAGTGAATTTAATTGTATTAATTGTATAATTTTCATGAGTAAAGTAGAATTAATGTAATTTCTCAAAGAAAGAACGGGAACGATTCAAATGGTACATTAAAATAATCTTAACCTTTTGTCGAAGAATCTCAGTTTAGTGATTTTACAAATTGCCCCATTTGTACTACAAGTGAACAAAAAATAATAAAAAGTACGAAAAAAGAATTAAGGCGATACCTACAACTGCAAAACGAATATTAACTCCAAGAAATCACTTTTATATATTACGGTAATTCGAAGCAATCTCTTAAATTTGATGGTTCGACAACAATCCATTGAGGTACCCCAAAAGAAAAGAAAACGGCCTAAATTTCTGCCATTAATAAAAAAACTGCTGCGACATCCACACCGTAATTAGGTCATGGAAAGGGTAAGAAAAACCGGAAGAAAAGTTGGGGATAAAATAATATTTCAGAAAGATAAAAGAAGAACGATTTCCGTATTTGTTTCATTGCACGCTTCGGAGGGATAACAAAAGAGGATCGGAAGGAGGGGAAATTGGTTGTCATAACCGTGGCTGCCTTCCACCCTTTTTTCTTTAAAACGCTCCCTTTATTTTTCTATCGTTCCTGGAAAGGGAAAAGCCATTCGAGCCCTCCCCGTTGCGTAGGAAGATGTCAGGAAAGGAGTAATTATTTCTGTTCTCGACGATCAAAACATCCCCGGAAAGGAAAATCCTCAGAGGGACAGCATGTAAGGGTGAGAAAAGGGGTTGGGAGAATTATTAGAGGATGGAAGAAAGGGGGAGATAAAAAAAGTTCCTTGAAAAAACTCTCCAACCCTTCCTGTTGGTGAAAATTGAAGGAGTGTTACTGAGGAGTTGGGAGAAAAGGGATCAAAAAAGATTTTTTTTTCCTGAGGAAGGGAATGGGTTGGGGAAGGGAAACGTAGGGCAAGGGAGGCGGAATGAATAATGAATTAGCAATTAATGGGTTTAGTTATGCAACTTCTTTCTTTGAGTTTTTCCTCCTCTCATCTTTGTTATCGACGCTTCAAATTACTCTATCTTCCCCGCGCATGCTCCTGTTGGAAACTCTTCCGTTGGCAGGAAAAAAGCTTTCTTTCCTTTATACATTCCATTCACCCGTCCGGTCACACTGAAACTTTTAGATGAAGCAGTTTATGGAGATCGAATTTTCTCCATTCACGAATTCACGGTGACTTAGAATCGCTCTCAATCTTAATTTGCGATGCCAAAAGATTTATTGGAAACTCTGGAGATTCACGATTTCATTAGCAGCTGACATTTGATGACTGATTTCCCATGAAAATTTATGATGAGTTCTTTCGTTACGTCATAATATTTTATATTAGTACCGATTAAAATATCTTCGCATGTTAATAAGATTGTGCATTCTCTGTAATTGGGTCGGTTGTGAAAATCATCAATGATAACATTACAATAGCACTATTTATATTCACTCACATATCACACTTAATATTTAACCCTATATATAAGTTGAATATTGCGTATTAAGTAATCTCCTCTATCCTATAAATCCTCAACTTATTTTGCTCCTGCTCTTCCTCTCAACGCATAAGATGCTTTTTTGTCATTGTACGTAATTATTCTGTATTTATACCTAATAATTCTCATCTGTTTCTTTTTTTTCTCTTTTTTCTTACTTAGAGTTACCTAAATGTCTATGCTATGTACAATTTTGACTAGTTCATACTGTATGCATTATTTTGATACTGTATTTTCTATTACATTTTCTAATTTTTCCTCATAATGTACTTTATGAATGAAAATCCATGTACATTTTCCTTATTTTTCTTTTTTGTTTGTTTTATGTTATTTTGTATAATGCTATATTTTTTTAATGTGAACTGATTCTTATATATGTATTGCATGTAAGTAATTATTAGTAGTGTATTCATTTATTTTTTTAATGTTTTTATTTTCCATTATCTTTTAGCTATTACTATCAGTAGGTTTGCGCAGGTTTTTCACCCCCCCCCCCTTCATTGAGGGTGTTTTCCTGCAGTGGATTTTTTTCCTGAGAATCTCTTAGGTTTTAGATCCATAATTCTTCTAATTGTTTCTACTTCTAATTTTATAATTAATGACGATGGAAGAAGAGACTTTTAGTCTTAATCTCGTCCAAATAAAGACGATTTATTATTATTATTATTTTTAATATAATACGCATGCAACCACTTAAGACTGCATTTATGAAAGTTTGACAATACGATAGCTTTCATACATAATGTACAGTCCTGGCCAAAATTAACGCACCACCTCCCTAGCGATCCTAACGAGCGGTGGTGCGTTAATTTTGGCCAGGAGTGTACATAGTATCGTAAAGCATGCATAGTAAGAATAAATAATGAATGGTTGACGTATACTTCGGAAGGTTATTTTTAACTCAATGTTGAGAGAATTAATGTACCATTCAAAATCATGGAAATGAATAGTACCTGATTCGGATTTTCTTTCGATTTTTAACATTCTATGATTCCTTCCTAACATTTGATCTGTTAACGTCAGTCTCAAGTTTGGCAGTATTTCATACTAACTGTACCATTTAAACGTAAGTTTTTCAATTTAAAACTTTTTCGGCAGATATCATTCGAAAACCGCAGCAAATAATTTTGAATCATCAACTTTTGACGTAACGTCGGAGTTTTAATTAAATTTACTTTATGCATACTAGCAATGATTGATATTGCTGGTATAAAATGAAGTTAATTTTTGGAGATGTTCAGAATAGACAGTGTTAAAAGTTGCGTTCACTTATGTTATAAATAAAGTCACTCTTAACGAGGTAATTTAATTATTTCGGAGGAAAAATTATTTTGTAAATACTAGTGTGTACTATATCACGTGATCTGCGATAAAGACATTAATTTTGGTGTTGTATATACTTTGCTGCGTCTAATGGTATTAAGAAACATTTCAGATTGGAAGAATAGCAGACTTAGCACCAGAAGATTCTTTGAATCTGAACCTCACGACTTTAAGAGAGAACAATGATAACCAGAATCAGAACAAATATCTGCGAAATCCAGTCTAATTAAATGTTGTCAACACAGCAGATAAAAAACATAAATAATAATTCTAATATTCCAATCTTAAATAGAGAAAAAACGAAAGTAAACTCTGTAACTCAAATGATAATAATCTTAAATGGAAAACTATTCGCAATAAAATAAAACTATTTTTTCCCGGAAAATAATTCCGAGTCACATTTCAAAAAGTGAAGAACTCTTTCTCTGGAACGTTCAAACAAATTCCCACTCGTATAATTTTGCACGAGAGAAAAAATGAGTTGGGTGATAGCCACTGAAGAACGCAATTGCCCGTGATGCTGAAACAGATGGAAATCGAATAATAAGAAGCCTCCCACGCCACCCCATCGCCTATCCTTGCCCCATCAAAAGACAGGAGAATCGGTAACAATTGGCTTTTTGGACAACAAAACATCTCATCAACACCCCCATTCCGAAACTCCAGCTAAGGAAAGCGGTGGGGGAATATGAACGGAAAAAAGAAGTCTTTGAGATTTCCCCGCTTCCTTTAAGCAGCTTCCGCATCGCTTCAAGGGATCTCCGGTAGAAAAATGGAGCGAGCAAGTGAACAACAGTTGCCAAATAAAAGCAACTAGGTCCTCAAGCGGAACAATCAATGTATCACAAGCGAAGGAGTTTTTCGCGAGGAAATTCCGCCGGGGCTTTGTTCTTCGAGGTGCTTTTGAAGTTAATTACGAGAGGAAGGAGTAAAAAGAGGAATTTTGTTCTACTCAACTTGATCATTACTATCCAGAAAATTCGCGAGTTTATTTTTCCGGGCATGTTAATATCGCATTTCTCTAATTAAGAGAGTAAAGCATTTGAAGTACTTAAACTATTCTCGAGTGAAATAAACGTGTGAAAATGTTCGAAAGCACGTAGAAGTTTCAGATAGGAAATAATATTTATTTGAAATATGCCAAAATTCCATGATCTGCAGTATTTTTGAGGAAAAATATACATTGGATCGATTTTAGCAAGGGTACAAGAAGTTTGCGCTTATATATTTTGCTTTTTCATACAAAATAAGAGGAATAAATATACGCGAGTAAACGAAAAACACACGAGATGTTCACAGGCCTAAAAAAGGCTATGAGAGTAACGAAGGGCAATTCACGAAGAACTTCAGAAAGCTAGGCTAATTTATGCACCAACAAGAAGGAATATCAAATGAGATCCTTTCTACAAAAGCGTTAATTGGTTCAGTCTATTTTTAACTCTCTATGATGCCGTTAGAAATGGATATGAGGTATCCTTTTGCATAAATGCCACAAAGGGGTTTGGGAGGAAAAACATTATAAGGGGTATCATTTACAGTTGGCTAGGTGAAACGTAAATAATCAAGCAGAAGATCTTAGAACAGGGCACATTTCGTCTGAATCTACTTAGTTAAATTTGTATCTTAACATTAACACACTTCAACACTCTAATGCGAATATCCAGATATCAATGTTTCCTTTCTGAATCAGAAGGTCGCCTTCTATACTCCCAATTAATAGAAGTAACTACCGTTATTCATTTCTTCAATTATTATTTAAAAACTGTGTCGAAACACTTTATTTCAGACAATTCTTCAGAAATCCTAGAAGAAGAAGAATATCGTGGTAGAAGTTAGCCCACATATGTTGATATCCAGTATTACTATTCTCCTCGCTTCAGGTAAAATTTGCTCTAATACATGGGTCCCCCATTTTGTTTTATGTATTTATAAAAATGCATGCATTCGACTCTGGTCACTAAGATTATTGTTCTGTTAGATTAGGATCATTCTAACATTGAAAAACGTTTTGAATTAGGTTATTTAAATCAATGTGATGCAAATCCTCAGATATCCCAAAATGCATCTCGTAAATCTTCCATGATACTTCCTACTACACGTACCTCTCTCCTATTTACAGCAAATAGATATCCGATTCTGCCGCAACCCAATATATACGCAGTTTCCGAGTTCCCTCCCACGCGCAGCGCGTAATATCCGTCTCGAACTTCATTGAATTATTCGACTTCTAAAAGCTTTAATGGCAATTTTTAACGTAACTTGGTATCGTATTTAGAGTGTATTCAATTCTCATCTCTTTCTTTTCTATTGCTATTTATCATTTATTCAATTATATAATGTTTCAATATGATTCTAACCTAATATCTTGAATTTGGTTTTATTTGAACCTGATATGGCTTAGGTGACAAACACCTTACGATAAGAATAAATTTGACTAGGATTTTTACGAGGATACCGACTCCGATATTTGTTCGAGTATGTTAAAATTAGAGGTATTAAACAATAAACATGAACTGCATGTTTAATAGATTCATATACGAAAATATTATAAGTTAATCTAGTCATAAACGCATACGTTTAGTACTGTGGAGTATTGGAGATAATTTATATGCTAAAGAATCCACAACATAAGTAAGGAATAATTGAGCATGCCCATGATCTATCGCAATCAATCGATAGATACATAGATAGACGGGGAAAGACCTATTATGTGGACTTACGTACATATATAACCACATTTGTATGGGGAAAATACAACGGTAATGGATTATGTGTCATCTAAAAGTGGTAAATATCTTATGAAAAAGTCTGACAGTATCGGTACTCAAACCTGGTTCTTCTTCTCTATTGATCCATCCCATTTAGTTTTACGGCCCGAGCAATAGGAATCAGCAGCATGTAAAATGGTTATGGATAGATTAATTAGGGAGGCCATATTAATTAGATATTAACGATCGGCAATAGGGAGATCCAGGTTCGAGTCTCAGCACTGTCAGATTTCACTCATGTCCGTTGTTCTTATGAAGATTTTCCTTGATACATGATTTAGTACGCAAATGGGTAAATCTTTACGTACGAAATCACCTTTAACCTCTCAAACTTCTATTTTAATGCTGATAGAGTTACTGTTTTATGACCTTCCATTGATTTTTTCTATCGGTAAGGGAGACTTTCCTTTGGCGAAATATCTCCCTTCATGGTTTTCCCTCTCCCTAATCAGCCCTTGATTCCCTCGCGACTAATAGAGGCGCCCTCTTCTAATTTTTTCGTCGTTACTCGGAAAAATCCCACTCCGCGACACTTTGTCTTTAATTACGTTTTAAGTCGAGCCGTATTGTCACCTTTAATTAGGACCAATTAGTGAGTGAGGGAGGAGACCCAATTCCACCTCATTATCGGAGGGACAGGTGAGAGAGGGTGGAGCAAATGTAATTCACCAATTTGAACTTTTGGATGCGAAAGTGAAAGGCAAGGGAGGAAAAAATGGGCGTACGTTGAAGTGGGGAGCATGATGACTCTACCAGAGCTATCGATTCTTGGTACACGCGAACGACCTCAGCGAGGAGATTGACAACAGATAAGATGGAAGTAGTTCTTTTCCGTTGAATTACGAGTAGCAATAGTTTTCGAGACTTCAACTTGGTAGCGGCTCTCCATACTGTCGACGTTTCGGCTGCTTACTCTGCGCCCATCTTCAGTACTACTGCCTTACTTCATTACTCGTACAATAGATAAGATTCTTCTCATTCCGTGAAATAAATATAAAACCTAGTAATTTTCCAGCAGCATGTTCTATAACCAAAACTTCCGATCGATTTGATCGAATAATCGTCACCACCACGGATATGTAAATGCCCTAAACATTTTTAAGCACAAGAACGCAAGTAGTAAGAAAGAGAAGCAAGGGATTATGGGAGAGGTGGGTTTGGACAGGAAATGAAAGGGTGGGATCGGACAAGAGAGATCACTTACAAATAAAAATACATAGGATGGTATACTACGTTGATAGAAAGATTGAAGCTTGAAATAAGAAAAACAAAATTAATAATTTAGAGTGCAAGGTTACAGGAATCGCGAAAAGTTGGATATTTCAGAATTTTTTATGCATACTAAATATTTGATATCGGAATGTTTTCTCTTTATGGGAATCATATTTAAAATATCAAATTATATTTATCCAAGGATAGGTGTTTGTCAAGATGATTATTTTTTTTCTACCTAACCTCCTTACTTTATTCATAATATTCTCTCCATCAAGATGATTATTATGTTTGAGATAATATATTTGAATAAGGTCCGAATTACCTTTCTTCATAATTAATAGAAAACATCCTTAAAACTGTGTCTCTAATTCGCATGAGGTATTTTGTGAACCCAATATAAAATCTATTCTACAGGGATACAGATTCCTTGCTCAACGCCAGCTGCTCGTCATTTAATAAAATGAAGAAGATTGCAATAGAACGTCACCGAACAAACAACAGAGAATTCCTTGATGGAGTTTTCACACAAATTCGGTGTTTTTAAGCTTTAATCCTTAGAATGTGACAGAGTTCTGTTTGTATTTCGTTTCCCGATGAAATTTCTCCTCGACATTGGCGTGGAATGAATCCTGAGAATAGAATGAAAGACCTCTGTGGAGGCTTAACGTTTGTGATGGACTCGATTTACCAACTCCTAAGTCAATGAGATATTAGACGAGAAATTCCGAAAACCTTTCTAAGGGAGAGGTTGAGAGTGTCACAACATTCATCGTTCGCCTCAATGTAAGTTTTCGGCACGTTATCGGGATACATTTTTCCCCGTAAAGAAAATCATCAAAAATCTCTTCGTCTTTTAAAATTTATAATATCAGACTTAGTCGTGACCTTGA
Source organism: Sympetrum striolatum (assembly GCA_947579665.1). NCBI lineage: Eukaryota > Metazoa > Arthropoda > Insecta > Odonata > Libellulidae > Sympetrum > Sympetrum striolatum. Next base: position 38,545,575 of record OX388351.1, on the reverse strand, counting down.
AAAAATCTCGGAACATTTATTTACAAAACAGTAGTTGAAGATGTTGAGGTATTTATTTAACTGTGTCAGATTTCAGACCTATCAAAACTAAAAAAATTAAAATTTTCTATTCATATTTAGAATTCATTAAGAGTTAATGATTAATCAATGTTTGAGAATAATTAGGTTGCAAATAGAACTATAATGACTATGGTATTCGATCTAATGTTACGGGGTAAGAACAGGGGAAAAACAATTAAATCCTTTACCTGCTTGTTCTTTCGATGCATAAACAAATGTGACGTTTTAAGAGATACAAATTTAGAACTTGTACGTTGAAATTGAGAACGTTTCTCGGTGTTACAAAATACATTTATAACAATTTGCAAAACAGGATGTGACAATTTTTAAAACTCGTATACGATGATAACACCCATGATTAATTTTCAGAGACAATGAAGCTGTTTATTATAAGTCACTATTATACATGATTACACCCTAAATTTTACATAACCAAATAATGTTTCGCATACTTATTTTTGCGTGTTAAGAAAAAGGAAGGTAATAGAGTTTTTATACACTCTGTGCTTTTCCTGAGGTTTCATCTACTGATCGCTAAAGTGGGCCGAAGGCAGTCGTGTCGTGTGTAAGATATCTTCTGTGTTTTCAGTATGTATGAGTATATAAATATATTTTTTTTACTATAAAATTAAATAGTTCCTTCTTTTTAGTGAAATATGTCGTCTGACAGGTTTCAACTGGCTACCCTACATCTTATCAGTCCTGAGAATCTACTTTCATTTACCTGTAACTTCGGACATTTTTTGTATCATCGAGCATTCCCATTATTCTTACACCCCTTCCTCGCCTGCCTTCTATTTTTCCTTCCATAATTTTCATAAGAATGCAATTTCGGCATAGTATATGTCCCACCCAAGCTGTCTTCCTCTTTTTGATTTCCCTCACCAGTTTTCTTTCCTCTCCTATTCTCAATAGTACTTCACCATTTCTAATTTTAAGTCCACTTCACCTTAAGCATCTTCCTTCTAAGCCGCATTTCGAAATTTTCCTAGTACTCTTCATGAATAATTTATTCCATGAAAATATATTTCTTATAATTATGACAGGACTAATAATAATGTCGCTCTATGGCCCTCCAAGAACTTCTTTTGTACATCAAGGGCTAAAACAACCCGATGGTAAAAGAATCTCTGAGAACGGGACAATTAATTATTCGGGGAAGGAATGCGTGGTGGTCGATGGATCGCATATCGGTAGAGCATCGAAAAGACCCCAACGACCGTCGAAAGGAGAAGGGGCTCGTTGGGACGGAGTGGATTGATGCCGAGGTGGCTAAGAAAAGAGCAAATAAGGGACCGATTCTCGCCAAATCTCTCGGATTTGCATTCATTTGCGAAAGAGAGGAGGTCACGTGGAGAAAGTCGCGTGGGAGAGTTTCAAGAGGTTAAGTGCGGCGTCGGAGGAGATTATCGTAAATTCGCGAATTATGGGTTTAATAATTGAAGGACCCGGAAATGGGGCGAGCTTTTTATCCCGCTGACTCTGATATGCGATGAGGATACAAGTTAGCTTTCGTATATCTGGAGGATTTGAGGCAAAGCCGAGATCTTTAGGCCTGGATCGCAACACGAAAAAGAGAGTTTCGCAAAACAGTGAGTTCCGTAAATGAGAATCGAGACAGAGACATCAGCGCTGCAGGTGAGTGAGGAACGAAACAGTAAATCTGGCTTGGAACTCGCTTGCAGTCTGCAGCTTTCATATGATTTACATAAATAATTACTTATCATTGGGAAATCAATGGAAGATAAGCCCTTTCTGTGGCCTGCTGCAGTAGCGTCTACACTCAGTATTTATAAGATGTTGGACATGTTATTAGCACTAGGAGTCCATTCTACACTGAATATTGTGATTGGATGATTCATTATGATTAAAAAAAACTGAACATATTTATTTAGCTTTGGCCAGAACCAGCAACGTCTACATTCAGTATTTATAGCTTACTGTAAAAAATTTTATGTGTCTTAGAAGTCCATTCTACACTTAATTTTGTAATTCAACCTCGTCATCATAATTTGGAATAATGTATTCAATATATCTTCCCTACTCACCTTCACCCAAACCGAAACCAGCAAAATAGTACAGTATTTCTTAGTTCAAACACTTGGTCCTGCATGCAAAGCTGATTACGTCAGTAGCAAAGGTGATCTAAGCGATGTCATTTTATTATGAAGCGATTCCATTTGAATTAATGTTTACTTTATTCCAAATAAACCTTCACTAAATTTTTTTAAGACACTTACTGAATAAATACTTACTCATTTTACTATTTTACCCTTTCGAGCTTATAAAATTGGTACTTGAAGTTAGCTCCGTTTATTTATTTAGATTCATTTAATTTGATTTGATACATTGTCCGTGTCATATTTGAATATTTTGCGCTCTGAAATCGTATTTCATAACCTTAAACACTTGAATTATATTTTCACTGAATACTTATTTTCTATTAGTATGATACTCTGAAAATACGGAGTGTTACAGAATAAGATTTATAGCTTTAAAAATTCCTTGCAGAATGCATTTTAGTCATAAGAAATTAAATAATGTAATAGCACGCAAGGTTTAGTATAATTCTCTTTACTTCTAGAACGATGCCAATTTAAATTAAATGCACTGATAATGATATTCCATATACCTACACCTCAGATAATCAGCTACAATAAGAATTCTGTATTTTTATCAATATAATCTGAGTAAATCAATAATTAATTGCAAAAGAATTTCCGTTAAACGTGGAGGATAGGTAAGGTAAGGTTCCATTAAAAAAAATAGAGGGAAATTTTCAATCCTATAAAAGGCAGTAAATATAACTCCGTCAAGTTAGGAGTTTGGGACGCGGAATCAAATTGGAGTTACGACTATACCAGGCTCTAACGCGGCCGTCGAACTCTGCACTGTGAAGTGGAAGTCGTAGCCAGGCTCAAGCAAACGCAGTGAGGATCCGAGTTCTGGAAATTAAGATAAAGGGAATGACTGCAGCAGTGCCGATCAGATGAGATGCGAATGACTTTCGATAAGAAAAGGATGCTGTGGAATGTTCCGATACTGTAAAGGAAATCGAGGCAGGTCAAGGACTTCTTTGCTGAGTTTATTGGGGAAACTGCACGCTGCATACTAATGTGCCAGCACCACTTGGCGCCCCTAGTCTATATGCAAACAAACTTGCGACACCAAGATGGGAGGAATATTGAATTACGAAGAGATATTTCGGTGCTTGAGTTTCCGGTTTCGCTGAGAAGAGTTTATCTATGGATGGTATCTGGAATAAAAAGGAATTTCCAAACTTTGCAAGGGATATATATCACAAGCTATTAACCTATTTACTATGTTTATTTCTATAGCACAGAGTTATCGAAAAAATAGATATTTTAATGTGTCCTACTCGCCAATTCTAGCCTCAGAATATTGGTCTTGATTTCCTGATTTGGAATGAGGAATCCGTAATTTGAGTATTTTCATTAAAATTCTTCATGGAGACTTTTTTATTTTATATGAAATTTTAGATGAATTGAGACAGACATCAATTATCAAGTGAAAACTTGATTGTGTTTCAATAATACCGCCAATAAAGCAATTTTATACCTAGAGTAGTAATTTTATACCTAGAGTAGATGAGAAGGCATCATCGTTATCTGTAAGCAAATCGATAATTTTTGCTAATCATCAAAGCATGATCTAGCTTTCTTGTAAAAATTTACATCTATCGTATATATTCTGTTATGGAGTACTAGAAATTTACCGCTTATTCTGTTGAATTTAGACAATAATTTGGAGATTTTTAAAAATGCTTATTGCATATTGCTATATATTTGCTATCGTCATGATCTTATATAATAAGAAGTTTGTAAATGTCTATAAAATTTAAATAGTAGAAAAAACACGAAATAAAATCTTATTGAGATGTGATTCTATTGAATGAACTAATTTTGAATTCGTTGCTTAAATTTAATTGTGTAACTTCATTATTTTCTGGGATATTATTGCACTTTCTACTGCAACAATAAAAATACAATTAGTGAGGTCAATTATAACTTGGTGTAATTTCTTAGAAATCATCTCACAAGAAAAAAAATCTTCCATAGTATATATTTTTTTCAACCGGTTTCGGATGATTTCAACGCATTTACGAATGTGGTTGATAGAAATACGTATTGAGGAAGTTGCCTAGCGATTTTATTTTGAGATGATGTCTTCTATAATAACCACAAAATTCTTATACTCAACATATACTCAACTGACAGACGGAGTTTGAAGAATTCCATTGCGATAATTCAAGTCGGCTTGAAAATACATCTTCTGTGTAAAATCTAATCTTACTCCATTCGTTAGTACATGTGCTACTTTTGTGGTTTCTTTGATTTTAAAAATTCGATGCAAAATTTTAGAGGAAAGACCGATTTTTCCGTTGTGATATTTGATCTCCTAAAAATTCAAATTTTTAGGATTTAAAAATTTGAAATTTTAGGAAGTAAAAATAAAATGGTTCGTAATGTCTCTCATCAGGCATAAATACGAAAAAATGTTTCCATGAGAACATGATGGTTCTTGTTATTTTTTCCCAGTAATCCCTGACAATTGACGATTAATAATTTTTGTAAATAAAAACAATTCACAATGTCTATCAAAATTAGTCGTACTCATTTGGTTTGAAAGTGTGGTACTTTCACAGTTTTTCTTAGTATTAAAATAGGATATAATTTTTTATAAAAAACTGGTTCCTTTTATTCCTCGTTTTTTCCTAGTGTACAACTGACGACTATGAATTTTCGAAAAATCAAAATAAATATTAGAAATGTCTTTTATCGTGCAGACATACGGAAAGACGTAATAATTTCTCTTTACAAGATGAAACGCAAGGAAACAGAGAGTTCACCCAAGTTTCGGATACAAAGAATTTCTCCCGTGGCAATTACTCTCCGAACTCATCCTGAAAATCAACTCCCGGTTATCGCTGCAAATGGAATCCCCCGGGAGAGGGCGCCACTCGACATCCTGCAACTTTAAATCCAAAGAAGGACGGTATTAGCAAAGGGACTCCAACTGTCCAGGCGGAAAAGCGGTTAAATAACTCCCGACAACTTAGCCGAAACGCTTCCGGCAAAAAGAAACGAGACCCGAAGTTCCGCTATCTCTCCTTGTGTTTCCCAATTCTCCCGGAAGTTCCCTCTGCAGTCGCCTTGTTATAAGCCGCTGTGACCCACTGCACAACACCAATCTTCGCAAAAAATACCCAAAGGAGTCCGTTTATCCAAGCTGGAAACTCACTCACTGGGCGCAGGATTCGAAGAGAAAATATTACTTCGAAACAACCGTTTTTCATTTCCAACTTCCCTGTCTTATCGAGAAGATATTTTTCCAGTTTACAAGAGCTATCCTAGGACCAGTGGTATAATTCGTCATATTGGTTTATGAGATTATCAGCAATAAGCTGATATTTTTGGAAAGCAGATTAACGTAATGTTTTTTGAGGAAATTTTATTTATTTTTTCTATTACGATTTATAACAGGAAGTTGAAGGAAAAAAGTGCCCACTGTTAGTAAGTAACACTTGTCATCAAATTGTATGATGCACCCATTTTGGGGTATATGTAATTCATTGATCAACTTTATAATATTATAAGTTAAATTATAATATTAATCAGGAGGTTGAATTAAAGCTAAAAAACGCTTTCAATTTGTCACATTGGCCATCAGAACAAACTCATTATTGAAGAATTCGATTATGTGTTTAAGCTATAGCACCCACTCTATTTTTCTCCTTCTCCGGAAAAAATCGATACATTAATTAACCTATGATTCATGTTATGGCCTTTTAAAAAATATTCAAAATTTCAGTTTTATATTTGAGTTTTATTATTTTTTGCTCTTCAATATTTTATCTTTATATGCCTTATCTTTGCTGACTGAATCGTTCGCTACATATTTTCATGTTTAAGAAGGTCTTGTGTACTTAGCAGATTTAATTTAAAATTAACGGAAAAATAGTACTGGTTAGTTAAAATTATTTCTAATAAGAATTTTTTGCAAAACTTTTCGCCAATATAATAGAATATAACTCTGCAAATAATATAAGACATTAGGATAATATAGACCATGAGGTTGTACGAGAAATGAAAATTAGTGACTTGGCTGGGACTCAAACCCAGGTCTACCACTTTCCGCTCAGGTGTTCTTTCCAGCTAAACTACCGAGCCGCGTCCTTACAATTTCTGTAAATGGGGTCTTATTAGCCATGAGTTTAATCATAAATATCGATGATCAAGATTATCTCTTTGAATAAAAGATAAAGATAAAGATAAAAATTAATTTAATCAAATTTATATGTCTAAGATCACCGAATAAATAGTGGAGTGGACTAGACTAATAAAATGGAACAAAATTCATTTGAACCTGGAGGGAACAGTTGAAACACTAAAATTGAAGAAGTATCTAATTAAAGGTTGAAAAAAAACACTCCATTATCCCTATGTACAGTCCTGGCCAAAATTAGCGCAGCACCGGCCGTAAGGATCGCTAGGGAGGTGCTGCGTTAATTTTGGCCAGGAGTGTACAAACATATATGTATATTTCATTATTTTTACAATTATCTGAATATCTAATTTTAATTTTTTAACTTAAAATCAAACAATTTTGAAAGATAAACATTAAACGATAACACAGATTGTATCTGTGTTATCGTTTATCGAAAAAAATACATTTAGTGTATCAAAATAGTAGAACGTTTAAACCTGCCTCCTATGTTTAAGTTTCCTTGCATTAATATGAGATTCTGTGTAACTTAATAATTAGAAAATGGATCCATTTATGTCGTAATGACTTTCTACTGCATTGCTCCGTTGACTGTTGGTTTTTGGGAACTTTTTATTGTGAAAATATTCCCTCGTTGTCGAAAAGTTCGAATTATCCAACACATTTTTCGAGTTAAGCATTAAATTGCTTGGATGTGAAATGACGAAAGAAAATATCAAATTACAGAGGTTTCAACTATGCTTGTTCTTAAATTCCTTGCAGTAAATTCTCGATGACAATTGTCTCTTCAAAGCTTTATTTTTCAACAAAAAACATCAAGATTTACATTTTGAGCTGCGTACAGGTACGAATTCATAACCATGTACACTGCGGACGATTAAGTAGCGATCCTGACCTTTGTTTCCTGCCAAAAATCCTCAAAATTCATCTCCTGCCGACTCACAGTTCTCCCTCTCGCCGCACACACTCCACAGCGCCGCAGTGACAGGTTTACGACACGGGCAACGGGCTTGTTAGTTTGCCAGCTTACTGAGGTTGCAATTATAGAGCCGGGATGTAAGTAGAGCGAGTAGTTGACGAAAGTTAGTCAACATTATGGCCACGTGACTTCGCGACACTTGGCGATTCGAACATGACGGCTCTGCGGATTGCTGCGAGAGTGTTCAAAACGGTGAATTTGAGTCGGCAACGTGGATTGCAAGTGTGTGTGTCACTTTAGCGAGTCAGTTGACCGTGGAAGCCTAAGTAGATGAAACGCTAAGCTGTTAATGGTGAGTTTTACGGGCGGAGAATTCAGTGGCTGGAGTACTAGGTCGAATACCTGATGCGTAATGTAATTGTTATAACCAGGCATCACTTAACAGCATCTAGGGCACGTGTGAACATATTTAGACTGCCTATTCTCGTTCCCAACTCGTAAATGCTCTCAAAGATTACATTTCAGAAATTCTTGGAAGTTATTTATTTTGTGGAATTTCTTTTAATTAGAGAGAGATTTATAAAAAAACACTTGTACAATTCCACAAAGTTACAAAAAATATACGTTAACTAGTTTCGGCAAGCCTATGCCATCCTCAGAACAGTTCTGAGGATGGCATAGGCTTGTAGATTTTAACTTATATTCTTGAGCTCGTGCTTTTCTGTACCTTAATGAATGGAATATAATGAAAGAAAAATTTACTGAGCAGCGCAGAATCAATTAAAATCACCTATACTTCCTTCGGTTTGGAAACTCCTGATATAGAAAGGTTTTTCTTCTAGTGACCTCAGAGAGCAAGGCAGCAATCAGAGAAAATCCATCTCAACACCTTTAAGTTTGAAAATTGTGTACTCAGAAATTAAATAAAAATATTTTTACTACAAATAAAATATTGAGTGTTATAATAGGTGCGAGGCATCAATGCTTCCACTACGAGCAACTAACTGAATGAATTGACGAGGACGGAGGGTGCTACAAAACAGCTTAATCTTTTATTGAATTTGCCTCATTTTCTTGTCCCATAGGAGGCACCTCTAGAGACATAAAAATGGCATATTAAGGCTTTTTTATCAGTTTTCATGGCAAGTGACATCTTTTCAAACAAAAATATGGTCGTTTTAACCGAAAAAAAGTTTATGACGACTTTGATGTTTTTGTCAAAATTTCGAAACTTCGAGGCAAAAATTCTCACCAAAGATATTCTATGATTTCGAATAAATATTCACAAACTACATCCTTAATGTCCATATGGGTAGGCCACTTTTTCCGGGTATTTCATTTCGATCAGAAAAAAGTGGCAAAACGCTCCACCTTAGAAAGCACCTCATCGAATACATTCACAACATAAATTACCATCACGATGCTATCGAAGAGTCGTTTTATTTATCGGCGTCGTAAATTGTCGCTAGATTTATTAGAGACTCCTCTTAAGAAATTCTTAAAACTCAATGAACATTGTGGTATAAGTTACTATCTATACATGAATGCGTGTTAGTTATGCGTATAAGTTAGCGTGTACATCGTGGTACATTGCTACTATTTTCCTCTTTTAGGTGAAAATTTGTCGTAAAATAAGGGTTCGCCATTTTGTGGTATAAATATTGCAAATATTCAACTATGATCATTCAAACCAAGTATTAAGAAGCAAAAAGATTATATTTATAATACTGAATCGTTTTTTTATCCGATAAGTTAGCTCATTTTGGTTCAGGATTGGCTTGAAGTTGAAGAATTTTGCGAAAAATCGAAGACCGGCATTTTTCGTGAAATTTAACCAACTTTGACCCCCTGCAAATTGTAATGCGCGGGAACCAACGCATATTATTTCGAAGTTATGTGCAGAATTTATTCAAGAATGACTATGCGAAGTTTCAAGGTCCGCACTCAAGAAAAACCACTTTCTTATTTTTGGCCAACTTTTTTCGATTCTAGCCCACTCCGCGTCGTCTTCATTTCGCTTAAAAACCTTCCCCGTCTAAGCATAATGTAACGCCTTCAAACTCATCTAAAACAGGTCGCCGCCTGGTTAAGTCGATTTACAACGTTGCTGGACGGGATTTCCACTACCCATACGACGTTAAACTGATATTGGCGTTTTATTCGACGATGATTCGTCACGGCTCTTTTCGCCGTCAAAACACCAGCGATCAGCGGATCTAGTCCTCGCCGTCGTCATTGGGACGTTGGCCGCTTTTATTTCTAAAGGCCGTAAAGACGTTTTATGGAGAGTGAGGCCAATCATGGCGCTCGCTATCCACAAAGGTTTTATTTGGAACGCGGATCAAATCGGACGAGGATTGAGCTCAAAGCAGGCGAATGGTGTTCCAAAGCGGGCCTTTATCGATTCCGTGGCCATTCTGAAGGGAATAGGCAATTTACGAGGATCATATTTAAATATAATACGAACTGTTCTTTTTTTGTTTGAATGTTTGCATCTCTCCGAGAGCCATAGCTGCCCGCGATAAATCATTAGTTTATTTATGACAGCCGTCACATTGTCTGCATTTTCTATGGTTTGATACGACTTGAATCGGAATTTTAAAGAGTTTAAATCAGAATAAATATTTAATCGTGAAATTTAACATTTCCCCTCTGATATTTTTGTAAGCAAACCATTCCTCAATTAAACCGATTTTGATACATGATTCGGATTATACCCCAAGATTTCGCTTCCCTCTACTTCTACTGAAACCCTACATTGTTGTAAATTAACTTCTGGAAAGATATTTAATCATATCTGAATTCTGATTTGCATGGAGAAATATTAAAGATAGTTATGGATTTTCAGAACTAATTTGTATCTTTGGCCTCAATTGCTGTTTTTTGAGTTAATATAATTATATTTACTCCATTGTTAAAAAAATTTCATTCCATCAGTTATCATTGTCCAATATTCGAAATCCATTCCAAAAAATCAACCTTTTAATCGCCTTAATTACTGAATATAATGTATTTAATTTACTTAATGTATGATTTTCAATAAATTTAAAACTATACCTTTACACATTTGAATAAGTATTACCTTTCACAAGGATATAACTATCTTCTCTAGTAACTCCGAGTAACTAAATAAATTTTATACTATTATATAGAATGGATTTGGTGGTGCTACGAAAGCTTTTCAAGGTCCAATTAAAGAAATTTACTGCGGTTTATTTGAACTAGAATTAGAAATAAGGCAATCCAAATAGCTTAAAATTGTGACAGAACCTTAATATCAAGAAATAATTTTAGTTAAAAAAATGTAAACCCTAATTTTTAATTTAAATTTTAAATTTATGACGTGTTAATTTATATTTATATGAAAATACTTTTTAATATCATTAAATTATGCTATTGAGAGCTTTTCAAACTAAATATTAAATTATCTCTCTTATAGGAAGCTTATTCATGCCTACCTCCTGAGTTAAAACTCTCATGCATTACGAACCATTAACGATATTAAAACGATTGTGTAAATATATTCCATTTATTAGAGAATTTTAATTAATTTCAATCATCAATGAGAATTATTATACATTATAATTTGGCATAATCTCATAATCTTATTCCTTTTCAATTCTTCTTCTGAATTTATTTTTTCTTTTCAATCTTCTCCATTATCCCTCATCTTTATCGTCCTATTTCACAGAATCAAACAGCACAGTGAGTTCTCAGATGCCTTCAAGAATCTCGGCTTCTTTTTCCCCGTCTGTTTCCTTCCCCGTCCATCTAAATTAATTCGACAATGCCTGCAAAAGAGAGAGAGAGGACTTATTTTCTTCTTTCTCTGCCGAAAACTTTTTCGATATCTCCATTCATACGTTTTCTGAGCCATATTTCACCGACGTTAGCCCTTCAAGTTAATCCGCCCGAGTTTTCTTTATTCCCCGCATTTTATTTAATTTCCTGCTCCAATAACGATGAGATTTTTTTCCTTTCTTCCATCCTTTCCTGTTGCTTTCGGCTACGCTGGTTGGTTCGCTACAGAATGCTCTTTACGCAGTTTAAAAGAATTTTCCAAATGGATGACATACTTCGGCCAGGCAGTCTGCTAAAGGTGCGCCTTTTAAAGATCGTTGATGAAGAACTCATTCATGCTATTCACGTCAAAGGCTTCTTGGCGAAGATTCATTGCATCAAAGTGATGATAAATTTACCCCAGAATCCACGAGATTACGGGTGGTCGTTGAACCAAGGAAGTTTGGTTATAAAATATTCGAAATCAGAGAAAATTAGACAAAAAATGATAAGTGAATGTCAGAAATTAATTACCCTTGAGAGGATAAATGTTATCAAATATTTATAATGCCAATAAACTTTATTTGGAGCGAGATTGAGACTTTAAAATGTCGTCTTAGATCTAACCATTAGTCATATAAATTTAAAAAAGTTAGCTTGAAAAAGTACACAGAAGAAGTTTATTTTGTGAATTTAAAAAAACCTTATTTGAGAGCTAAGGAATGAATTTCCACTACAGGAAAACAAGGGGCGTGAAAGTCCTGCAAAACCTACAGATAAGAAAACTAAATTTAGTAAAATGTAAACGAAAAGAAAACAAACCAATAATATTAGACAGATAAAAAACACATTTAAATAGACTTATAAATATGGTAATAAATAAACAATTAGTGAAAAACAGTGAATTATTTAGTTGCCATATCAAAATGAATATTAGATGTGAATTTAAAAGGTTGGGTACTTTATAAATTATAATTGGAATATATATTATGAATATAGTGTTTTGAATCTGACAATTTTTTATATTTAAATTGAAGAAAATTAGCAATGAAGAAACTAAAGATTTATAAACATGAATTTAGGGAATTAATGAAGGAAAAAAAGCAACCGTCCGGCAAGTAGGAGATCCAGGTTCTAGTACTTACTGTGGCAGGATTTTTTCCTTCGTATCTTCTCTTTGAATAAAAATTAAAAAGGGGCGTTGCAGGATACACAGACAGAGTTAGAGAAGAGCTATTTTTCACCGATATGACCTCTTTTCGAATGTTGTATAGCACTATAGATTGACGTTGGGATCACCGCAGGGCAAAGGTCTGAAATGTTTCTCAGTACAGCATTTTGCTTCAAACGTGTTTCACAACAGTACAGGAAAAAATAAAATATTTTTTTAATTAAATTTATTATATTTCATTTCGATCTATCATAAGAGGCTATTCTGAATACATTGAGGGGCTGCTGATTCTGTATCTTTTCTACAAAGCTCGATGCAATGGTGTTGACGAATTCTCTACCATTAGCCACTGGACCAATCCTTCAAGCAATAAGATATACTGTTAGCTATGTTTCCTCGAATTCAATATAAGTATTTTTTGTGATTACAATAACAAATGTGATCGTAAAAATCCTAGGGATTCCTATAAACACCCAGTAATTTTGATTGCGTTTTAAATAAAAAGCGGTGTGACATGGTGAACATTCCGGAAGTTAATTACAAAATTTGCCAGCAAAATAACCGTACGTACTATATTTAACTGGTATTCCTACTAACTAATATAAAAACAAATGTTGGAAAATAAAATACAGTTGGTTTGATTGATTAATTTTTAATCGAATTTGAGTATCCTGAAAGTTTCATTCAATAACCACTTTAAACCAGCAATTAAAGGTGAATTACATAAAACCCCAATGCTCTACATTACGTCATTTGCAAAAGTGTTAAAGTCACTAAAGCGTTAAAGCAAAGAAGTGAAATTACACAAAAGTAAAATAACTTGTTAAAAATTCACTTAAAAACTTATACATTCCATCCTTAAAAATCCTTACTCTTGCTATTTCTTCTAAATAAAAAAGTATGCTTCTTAAGGAATACGTAAGCCATCATTATTGGCATAAAATAATTAAGGATATATTTCGGAAATGTGTTTCTCTGGTCTCAGAGAGACAGTGGAGTGAAGAGGGTTGGCTTAAAGGAGCATAGAGAGACACGATTAGGGGAGGGAATAATCTGAATCCGAATGGAGGTGAAAGTGAAAGCTTCAATGAAGCTGATAAGGATACTGGAAGCTGTAAAAGTGAGGAGTGGATGAGGCAGAGAAAACCTCGGGTGTGATCTCTTTCATAATGGCAACTCATCATCCCGCTGTGAAGAACTTGGTTCAAATAAGGTGTTGGGGAGAGTATAATGGATGCGGGGATGGGATTGGACTGCTAGGGATGTTTGATGTAAAGAGGATTGAGTCAAGTAGCAGTCGATGAGGAAATCGAAAGGTGTAGATGAGGAGTGTCGAGTGAGGAAAACTCGGAATGTTTGAGCGGGAATTTGGTCTTTATCGCCCACTAGAGGTGCTGGAATCGAGCGATTAATGAATGATATAATCCTGCTACGGTGTCGAGGACTTCAGCGGCATGGAAAGTGTTAACCAAGGAAAAGGTTTGCTTTCGGTCTCAGCATCTCAACATTTCACGAATTAATCACACCAAGGCACAGAATTATAATGTACACTCGGTTGCAGAAACTGATGATGTTTGGATCGGTTGCTGAATCACTAGGATACGATCTTAAAGGTCCCGTAACCTATGTGGCGACCCTGTGGAAGGTACAGTTTAAACGAGTTGAATTGTAATCTTAACTTTAACTTTAATGAGCCGTATTATAATCAATAGTTAAACTTTCACTGCTGTTTAAATTGGTGGTTAACGTGAGTAATAGATTGGATGGGCTTTAAATCTTATAAGTATGCATAACCCAGGCGTTCTGGCTTAACCATGTTGAACACTATTTAAACCGAATAAACACGAAACTAAGTATATTCCACAGATTTTTTTAACGATCGGTTCAGATCATTACGGCTATCATTAGGTGATGATACTATACGATGATGATAGTATTGATCGAATCCGGTGGTTGAATGAAATCTGTGGAAAATACTAAGTTTTGTTCTCAGTTGTTTTTAGTTAGCTCAGAATTATGTTTAATAATAGCTCACTCCTTACCACTAAATTGCAGCTACACTTAATCTTTAGATTATTTGATGAGCCAGCGTCTAGCCAATATAATGCCGGGCATCAATCTAGTACCTCATAATTTTTGTTTATCACTGTATTAATTACCGGTTAAGTTTTAACTACCGATTACAATTTTATATTATAAGTGAAGATCATAGTAAAGCTCCTTTTTAAGTATACGTTGTGAAACCGAGCCTAAAGTAACTTCGCAGTAACTCCTTAGTTGACGAAATACATTTTTCCTCAACTTTACGTTTTATCAAATTATGAATTCATTTCATCTTATCCAGGATGAATCCTAAAATAAGTGCCCTTAGCCCTTAGAGTAGATGATAAAAACCCATTTTACGACTAATTTTGCAATCTAACTAATGCAACGACGAATATTGATTGTTCATCGTTTTGTTATTTTTATGTATTCTACGTCTGGTCATAGATTTTTACGTGTATTATGTTTCATTCTACCAATAATTTTTTCCAACAGAAAAAACACCATAGTATGATTAATACGGAGATTGAAGATATTTGAGAGATTTCTATAACCGTTTCAATAATATACTTGCCTCGTTTCTCATATTATGGGACTGGATATTAACATAAAAATCTCATTCTAAATCAATGAGTATATTCGTCCAGTTGGGGCCAAAATATTCTTGTATACGATGCCTTCAATGTGACATATATTCCATCTCATTCATGGAAAATCTAGAAGCAGAAAATCTCTCTGAACTTGCAATATTCCATTCAAATCTCATATTTGTCTGTTATTGCATTTTTGCTGAGTTATTCAGATGCTACTACTTTGATCTCTGCCTAGTTTCTCCTTTAATCGTAAAAAGAATGAACTCACATCTGAGTCACCCCTATATAATTTTCACTGGGAAGCATCATAAGGTTAGCAATATTTCAATTCATGGACTTCGAAGGACATGTCCCAAATATCCACGCAAAATGGATTAGCGCTGTTCATCTCTAGTTTCTTAGAACTCTTTTTAACACCCATTCTTTCCGCGCCTTGGCGCCGGAGTTTGTATGGAAGGCATTCTTATTCAATAGGAGGTTTTCAGGATTTAGAGATTGCTTTCAGAGATCTGATGTCTTTTCTAGTGGAGTTCTGAATTCTTCGACACGGAACAGCCGAATGCATAGAAGAATTCTGCGTGATAACTCGCATCTTAGAAGAGATGAATACTTCAGTCTTATTATGCAATTTTTCACCGCTATCGGATGGAATTCTTCGAGAGAAATATACGAGCGTGAAGATCACCGAGCAATTCTCCCACTGGAGCGGAGGAATCTCACATTTCTTTCCGTAATGTATCCCATCCCTTTCTTGGAGGCATCTGTCTCCTATGATGATGCTGGTGGGAATCTTCCGTTCGAGAATTTTCAGATTTTAAAAGATTTGGAGTAGAATGTAACAGTTATCTTGTTTCTTCCTCCAGCGTTAACCAACGAAAATTAAGGATTAGCTAACGGAGGAATGGCAGAATTATGAATATTCACCGGCCGTGTTAGCCGAGTGGTTAGCGTGCTCACACGTTATTGCTCCCACCACACGGTCCCGGATTCGAATTCAGACTAGTAGGATTTTTCCGATTAGGGAATGGTTTTGTGTGATTGTTGTTGTTAATACCTATCACTGTAAAAGTCCAAGAAATTGGAAGTTTGTTGGGTATATGGAATAAATAAAAAAAATTAAAAAATATTAATAAGGAATAATTAAAAAATAGCTTTGTGATTTTCACAGTATTTATTTTCACTACCGGTTTCACTTTCGAGGAAGCATCACCTGAAGATTCAGGAGTAATTCAGGATTTGGTAGTGAAAATAAATGCTGTGGAAAATTATAAACATATTTTTAAATTATTATCTTGGCTTTCAGTAAAGTTACGCTTTCTCATATCGAATTTATTAATAAGGAACATTTGATTAGGAAGTGGAAGTAAAATAATCGTAATAAAAAGAAATATTAAGAGTAGGAATAATAGGAACTACATCAATAGTATAGTTGGAATAGGAAGTTCCGGAAGCACCTTTTCTTAAAGTTATATTTGACAAGAGTATGAGCGAAGGAAAGGTCCCGAAAGATTGGAAAATTGCGACTGTCACGCCAATATTTAAAAGTGGCTCTAAGGACGATCCAGCTAATTACAGGCCTATATCTTTAACATCACTGAGCGGTAAAATTATGGAACATATAATAGCTAGCTCTTTAATGGGTTTTCTTGAAACGTCCAATTTCATAATTAGGAATCAACACGGTTTTCGTAAGACTCGTTCTTGCGAGTCTCAGCTGGCTTTATTAGTACACGATGTTCTAAACTCTGCTGAAAAACATAAGCAAGTCGATGCGATATTTTTAGATTTTCGGAAGGCTTTCGATAAGGTACCTCATCATAAATTGCTGTACAAATTAGAAGTTGCGGGTATCAATGCACAAGTTATTAACTGGATAAAAGACTTTCTCACCGATAGAGAGCAACGAGTAGTACTCGATGGTATTAGTTCCAACTTGGTTAAGGTGACCTCGGGCGTCCCTCAGGGCAGTGTAATTGGACCGTTGTTATTTTTAGTATACATCAACGACCTCAGCAATCACATTGAAAGCAATGTTAGGATATTCGCAGACGACACAGTCATTTACAGGGAAATAGTTAGTTCAGAGGATAGATTAACCCTTTCGAACGACTTAGATAGAATTATGAATTGGTGCGATGATTGGCAATTAGAGCTTAATGTAGAAAAGTGTTCGGTAGTTAACTTCTTCGAAAGTAAATCTATAATAAATGATTATTCTTATAGCCTCCGAGGGGTAAACCTAATGACAGTAGAATTGGTAAAGTATCTTGGAGTAACTCTCACGAATAATCTATCATGGAGTGCCCACATCCGAAATATATGTGGAAAAGCACTTAAGAAACTCGGCTTCGTTAAAAGAATAGTCGGTAGGAGCGAAGAAAAGGTTCGCGAGCGATGTTACTTAGCGTTAGTTAGGCCTCACCTTGAGTATGCATGTAGTGTATGGGACCCCGCCGAGAAATGTCATATTCGGGATTTAGAAAAAGTACAACGAAAAGCGATACGATTTGTAAAGAATTGCTACGATAAAACAGCGAGTGTCACTCAGATGTTACAGGACGCGGGATGGGAATCATTAGAAGATAGAAGAAAAATTCAAAGGATAAATTTATTAAATAAGTTCAGAGAAATTACGTTTTCAGATGATGTAACCGATATAATGCGACCCCCCTGTTATATGGGCCGTGCTGATACTGCCCGAAAGATTAGGGAAATAGATGCTAAAACGAATCGTTTCAAAATTCATTTTTTCCGCGAAGTATACGCGAAAGGAACCGTTTAGGAAAATAGAGTCAAGGTGCTTGCACCCCCTGCCACACGCCGAAAGGCGGCTTGCAGGGTTTTTACATAGACATAGACAATATTATAGAAATAACAGGCATATTAAGTCATAAAAAATGTAGAAAATGGAGTGTAATCTTTTTTATAACGATTCTTCAAGCTATTTTCTTCCCATTGAGAGGAACTTCCTTCAAATAAATTTAGGATGAATACAGGAATCTAGTTAAGAAGCATTGATACTTTTAAAAGAAAAAAAAAACTCTAAAATTCATAGTTTCCAATGAATTTGATTTAAGTTGATGCACGCTTTCCTAAGCTATGTTAAATTTCATTTCCATCATTTGAATCTGTTTTACTTACAGATTCATATGATTCTAGAATGCATCAACGTCACATAGAAACAATTCTTGTTACATATATATACGACATATGCATACTCTTGTTTCTGTCTCCAAATTACATCACAGTAACTCAACTGTTTATTTACACAAAATTGTTCCGCACGAACTCCATCCTGTATTCCAATTTGCAATGTAATTACATCTCAGAGAATTGATACAAAAAAAACGCATTATTCCTGGCTTATTCCTTGCTGTTAGCTTATTCTCTGTTGTTATTGAAACTTTATTCGTAACCAATTGAAAATATATTTAACCAATTTTCATTTGTTGAGACTTACCTTTCTAGATAGAAAATATAACAGTCGACAATAGGAATAAGCAAGGGTTATTTAAGCTTTGAAGACACAAAACTTCGAGAACGATCATAAGATAGTCTGTTTCTGGAAGCCTTATGTTTTCAGATGTAGTAATGAATCATTTTTGGCACCGTATGCTAATTATTAAACAGAAAATAATAAACTAAGATTTTCAGCGATTGATTAATATATTTTAAATTCATCCCAAGATTTAATAAAAAGGGGTTAATTGGCGGAATAGCCTTCAAAAAGGCTAAAATTCGCCCATAAACAGACTGCATTATTATTATTAATATTTGGTAACCACACTTGCCAAGGTAGGAAATCTCTTCAATATAACCCGTGGATGGTAGGATAGTAGTAGTATAGCTAATACGCATACTACTTCCATCTTTCGATATGTAGTTTGGCATGCAGGGTCATTACATATAATCGAACTACCCGTTGAATTCCAATGAGGGGATAAATTCAGTTAAGTATTGCTTGAAAAAACTGAGTTTAGAGTAATGATGGACTGCAGCACGTATACGCGTGCCCCAGGCAAACCAATGGATTAGTGACAGCGAAAAAGTACGCAATCTTGTTCACATAAACTTTTATCACAATTTCCTACCCACGGTATTTCAAAATAGAATATTCCTCATCGTGATCCTTGTTCAAAATAGTTCATTGTAACTGGAATCAGCTCAATTAATATAAAGTTGAAATTATTCACAAGTGTTCTTCTAAAATCTTTGGAAAATTGGTCTTGCTTTGATTAGATGTGCATGTAAGAATCGGTAACATTCAGCTCTCATTTCGTTTAAACGAGTCCTCATGAACTTCACAGCCAAGTTTCCCTCGATGTATTTTATAGAATTATGTATTTTTAAATGAGAGCGTGACAGTTACGAAGGAAAGGGAGAAATGCAGAGAAGAAATTAAAATGCACTGTAAGAGAACAAAATAAATAACAAAACGGCCAAAAGACTAGAAAATTACAATATAAAAAGATAAAAAGGAGCTTAAATAGATGGTGTGAAACAGAAATACGATCTTTAAAATTATTAAACTAGGAATCAATACTTTGGATACAATTAGGATACCGAGATCACGTATTCGTTAGCACAAGTGTTCCCTCTATCATGACTGTCATCAATAATTAAATTGTCAGCAACTCGCAAATTTTTCAGACGATGGATACCGCCATCTTGTGCGGTGTCCTGTCTTGTTTTCTCGGAATACCAGGGAATGAGAAGAGAAACGCGGACAAAATGGGCTATTGGAGATTTTAAACCTCTAAATCTGCTTTCATCCGAAATTTTTCTAGATTCATCAATTTTGTCTTTCCTCATAGTCATTAAATGCCTTTTAATTTCTTTCATTGTCGTAGTAACGATAAAATTTTATGCAGATAATATTTTTTTCAAGAGGATGAGATTGTGATGACTGCCAATCAATCCGCTGGATTTGATCAAATCCAGTTTATCGAAACAATTTTATGAGGGGCAATTACGAGAATGATAACCATCCTCCAATCGCTAGGGTAATTCCAAGCAAATGAGTCATAAGCTGTGTTGTTTTGTAATCGCGACCAGTATTTTTGTTGAGATTTGTTAACGATCATTTTCATTACTTAAATTTTTATACTCCTCCGAGGGAGAGATTTCCAAACTGTAGTATCCATATCTCCTTTGCGAAGTTTTCCCACATGTTTGACGACGGGTTTGTTGAAACATTAAATAATACGATTAAATAATTACGTAAATTTTTTTTATACCAAAAATTCCTAATTTTCTATGTCTGCCACATTTAGCAAAATTAACTTTCTATTTCAAGCTGATATTAGGGCTAAATTTAAATTTTATTACTAATCATAGCAAATAGTTGGTACGGAATCCCCTACTGAAAATCCGGAATCGTTTGCAGAAACTAAAAGTTCAAGAAACCACTGCTCCAATGTTTCAGTGTCTAGCATTTTATTTTCATAGCGTATCACAGTTTATTATTTTATAAGGAATCAATGCATAAGATGATTTGAATATATACGACGGATGTTTTAGAACTTCTTTCAAAACGTTAAAGATTTTATCACCTCCTCAATGGTGTTCGATAAGGCTGACCTCATGTTGATCGTAAGCAGTTCTTACTTCATTTTTTTTCAAAGGTGTCAAGCTTATTCTACAAAGAAGCATCTCCAGTGATCAAGCATACGGGCTTGGTGCATCACAATTCAGCCCTGTTCCGCGAGCCACAAGGTTCTGTACTGTGACACAAGGGGACACGTTTCCCAAGGTAAGTTAAGCCCCAGATGCCTCGGTGCATCCCCTTAGGATTAGATGGAAACAAACCCTGGATTAAGCTCCAAGAAGATCCACTAGACTTGTCTAAACGTCAATTAATGAGCGGAAATAGGATAAAAGCGTACATCTCTAACATTGAGCGGTTGAGAGTGATACATAAGGAAAATAACAGAGTAATATTGCTTTGTAATAATCAGTCATCCCTTTGCATAAGAATTTGTTTATCTTGTTTTGTATTGATATCTAAAGTAAAATTAACGTACTGCCTTAAATATAAACTCAACGATTATGTTAAAGTCTGATTACTTTGTCGTTGAACGTAAATATTTACTCCTACATAATTTGATAAATGATTATATGCAAACTGTTCGTATCAGCTTCGCACTGACTTATGTAATTGGGGGAATCTTTTGTTTAATTTTTTTCCGAGATATTCGGTGGGTTATCTCTATTTGATAATGTTTTTTTCTGATGAGTTTAAAATCCTGAAGAACCTTGCACGATAAGTAATAGTGAAAAATATGTAATACTTCGTTGTTGCCGGGTTTGCAATATCTATTAATTATTTTCATCTTATGGTAGCTGGATGCCATTTTTCTGTACTTGTAAGACTTTAGTGGAATTTTCAGAATGATTGCTAAATGTACATACTGATTGTAGTAGTTGTGAAATTATATGTACTACCCCCCTAATTATATGTATTACCCCTTGCCACACGCCGAAAGGCGGCTTGCAGGGTTCTTACATAGACATATGTAAATTTTAGCTTTTCAAATAATTAATAATTGTATTTTTTATAAATTGCTATAATGTACGGGGTGCTTTTGCACTACTTTTTAGAATTAAGTATCATATTATGAAATGTTTGCATTACTTAAGTTGATAAATGTTGAGTAAAATAACGTCTTCACTTAACCCAGTGTCTTAGTACTGTAGAATTGAATTTGAAATAAATAAATTTCCCAAAGCAACTTACAAAAATTCAACCTACTTTATAACCCTTCAAGAGCAGCAGTTTTACATCTCTTAATTAAGGTCTTTGTAATATTGTTTGAGTTGTTGAATGCTGTTTAAAATAATGTCGTCGCAACTAACCCAGTGTCTTACTGCGGCAGAATAAAAAAAACATCAAAGGCAACTCCCAAAAACTGAATCCTCCTTTACATCTTTCAAGCACCTTAATTAAGCAGCCATGTTTTAATCTATGCTGAGTCATTAGGAGTGAAATACGAAGGAGGAGAACAAGTCCATCACGGCGCCATCCTCAGCTTTAATATTCATCCTCCTAAAGTTTCCGTTTTTTCCATGTTTTCGCCGGGGACGGATCGCATTAAGACCGAAGCGGATGGGAATCGAATATTCAAATTCATTCGCCGTCATAAATCTCGGCCTAAGGATGAAGGCGGACCTTTTATCAAAGGATCCGAGCGCTTTATCGCGGACTCCGATAAAGGGGTCCCTCGACCTCCTTCACCGAGAGAAAGGAGATGAAAAAAGGAGCGCACCCTTTCGACCCGTCCACGACGAGTCCCTTTCCGAAGATCCTTATGATTATTACACCTTTAAATATCCAGGAAGCTGAGAGGAGAAGTTTTTAGGGCCGGCGCCAAAGATTTAAGGTGGAGGAAGAGCCGCTGAATAAGGCTCCAGAGCCAAGCTGGAGCACTTCCAAGAACACGTCAAATGGGTTGAAGAACTTTTTCTCCCCGGGACTCATCCGATTTATCCAGCGCATTGAATCCCCGCTCGCTTATTTGTCCCTCCTACGCTGTAGTGATCCAGAGCACTCGATGAATGCTTTGATGGTCTCATATCCATACTCGAAAACCTTTCGTCTGAACCGAGGCTGAAGATGAGTTGACCAGAACAGAAACTCCTATTTGCCATTCTTACTAGGCTCCTGGATTCACGTTTGTAATATTAACGCCCGTTCGTCACCGTGACCCGACAACTCAAAGTGCGACAATGCAGAGTACGACAACTAAGAGTGCGACAACTCATCGTACCCGACAGCTCACCGTGCGACAACTGACCGGGCGACAGCTCATTACACGAACAACAGATGGCTACGACAATTAAAATAATATCAAATTTTTAAGTTTAAAAACGTTGAGCGGAAACATTTTCACCGATTATAGACTAAACTAGTTAATAAGTCATTAATAATATGTTTAATAATAAATAAATCGCGCGATGAGCTATCGCATGGTGAGTTATCGGGTCCGATAAGTTGTTGCACTCTGAGTTGTAACTGAACCGTTTGTCACACACTGGACTACCAGATTAGCGAGTTAGGCTTTGGTGAAAGCGGTACCGGGTAGTGGGAGTTGTGCGAAATGATCTAAGCTGTCGAAGCATTTTTAAGAGCAACAGCGAAGTATCCTTTAACAGTCTAGTATAATTTTAACAGCCATGTATACTTCCTTTTCTTTTGTTTTAAGAACGCAGAAAAAATTGGGCAACTCGTTCAATTTTGATGAAAGCGGTCCGGGGTTCAATTCCCGGTGGTAGCCCATGATAAGGGCTAGCAACAAGATGGGGACCCGGCCTTAAAAATCAGTGCCAAGACACGCTTCATCTTCATCGGTAAACATCAATAATCATCAGCTAACCCCAAGATCGATGGGAATAAGGCTAAGATACAACAGTGCCTGTTCGACACACACTAGATAAAAGGAAATTATATATCTCACAAAGCCTTGTTAGCAATTAAAGAGGGAGAAGCAAAGTACCATTTGAATTTTAGCAGGTAATTGCAACGTAAAAATAGCGGTGAGAAAGGTCTTTGCTAGGAGTAACCAACCCTGAGGTCTTCAAGTGGGTATTTTATCGGATCTTTCGCAGTACATTTTTATTTAAGGACATGGTATTTTCGAAACACTTAACTCTCGTTTCTATTCGCAGTGGGTGGTTATGGAGGATGGATAACTTCTCTCAAGTCTAACTTCAGCACGAAGGGTTTTATCATATATAGCTTGTAATTTTCAGTAACATACTAGCGTCCGTAATATAGGATTCAGTGCAAATTAAACTTAAAGGAAGAAAAACGGTTGAATATTCAAAAAGCATATGGACAGGGCTTCACTTGATGTGAAAAGACGTATCTATCGAGTGTTGTTAACAGATAAAAACGTATTAGTTTTATAAAAGAGATTTTCTCAAGAACATTTATTGACATCCTAATGATTTCCAAATAACTGTTGAATGTAGTACATACATTCTCTTTCTCAACTTCCTCAAAGGGTTCCAAGAAATATTTTCTTGTTTCCTCAACCGATCTCAATTTCCCTTGCTCCTCGTCTGAATCGGTTGTGACTTTTTCGTTAGAACACGGCTACTTTCCTAATCCTACCTCAGGGAGATTGCAAATATTAAAATTCAAGGTTTTTGTTTGAAATAAATTCAATTACTGAATGCAGAATTAGAATACAAAGCCTAATACTTCATATTTATGTTTTAGTTTCAATTGATGAAGTTTTGGTGTATTAGAGGAAGAAATTAATTAAGGGAAGCACAGAATAATAAAGGTATCAATCCCGAGTACTCTTACTATCAAATAAATAAGCACATTCGGCTGAGGTGGAATCGAGGCACTTCTTTTTCATAGATTATAAAATGGGAGACCTATGGAATGGAAAAAATTATCCAGGGAGATTAGCGTGAGATCAAAAATTTGAACGTGAACACTTAAGTAAGGAAAGCTTTTAAAGGAGGTAAATACGTTAGCAAGCCACTTTTAAAGGAGTGGAGTATCGTGACTATTTTTTCAGCATAAATCTATGCTTGTGCTACCTATATTCATCTAAACATATATATTAAAAAAAGCAATCAGATGTTCATTATCATAGCACAAGAGGGAGATTTATTTTGAGGACCCCATTACATAAGCTTGGTTTGACTAGCAGGAGCTTCGTAATTATGTCTTTGAAAGTATATAACATGCTGCCAAGTGAACTGAAGGAAATTAAGGGTGCGCGTTTCCAAAAAAATCTATCAAATACTTGCTTTGTAAGACATATTATAGTGTTGATGAGTGTTTAATGAAAAAATAGTTGATTGTATATTTGTATGTATATTATTGTATCAGTGTATACTGCTGTTACAACTGCATTGCAAGTATCTTACATGCGTGTGTATATTTATATATGTAAATCCAAAAAAAACAGCTATGATAAGTTTAATGAATATTGTAATTTAGACTTGTAGTTAGTATAAATAATTATTATATGTATTAATTATGTAATGAATGATGTGACATATCCTATACATACTTGTATGGCGTTGGACCAATAAAATTATTATTATTGTTAGATCTCCATGCAAAGCCGTGGTGGATATAATAGCCGGTAACTTGAATGTAGAGAAGAAAACACTACGCAAAGAGAAGTCACATTTGCTGTGCCAAAGGCCGAACCAGGAAGTCATGCACACAGGCTAAATTAAAAACCACTTGCGACAAATAGAATGCAATACAGAACGCAGATATTCTAATTTTTACCTTTATTGAGGAAACTGTGGTCTTTTATTCTGTTAGATCAGGGAAGCAAACTCTCGAAAAGATGGCTTGCTTCCCGTTGCGTGGGATGGAAGTAAACGGGTTTGTTCCGATGTAGAGCGCTCTTTTAAGATTAGGAAATAACAAAGGGAAGCAAATGCCGTAAGTTTCCATCGTAAGTGAATTTATATAGCATTACTCACATTGGAAAAGGGAACTTACAGTTGGAGAAAATGCGTAAAAACCTGGAGCGGAACGATTTCGGGAAAAAAATTGTCTATTAAATTGTCTATGGTTAGTCTAGTTACAACTATCTATAGCTAACTAGCCTAGAGTTGTATTGAGAATCAAAATTTACGGGAATAAGTACAAATACGATGGGACTGGCTATTGTGAGATAATGTCTGAGAAATTTAATCTCGGATACAACCAATATCCATAAGAACATTGCACTAAATATGAAGCTTAATATTTAAAATGACTTGCTGAATAATAGAATTTTAGAGGAAAGCCAATATTCCTGAATACATTGCAACAAACTAGACTGAATACGAAGCTTAATATTAAAATGAACTTTTCCAAAAAATTAAAACTTTATGTGACGAAAATGAGAATTAATTTCAAGCTGAAGACTTCTTAATTTATTAGGTCAATTACTTACAAGGAAAATATCTGTCAAAATAAATTTGAATAAAACTTACATGAATATAAATTCAGAGAACATTTATTAGATGGAAGAGCTCTGAATACAATTCGACTTCTTCAAAATAATTGTAACTGAGGAAAAACATAATTTCGTTCCTCTTAACTCGCTCAACGCCGACTCAGGCGTGTCAATTTCCAGGAAGATAACTTTTTAATTGAAAGCGCCTTTTTAAATTTTAATGCTTAGAGGGACAGGAAACCAACATGTATTCTCAACGAGTCTAAAAAAAATCCTCTATTTTTCTGTTTTATTTTAAGTGCCTGCTTAATTCAAACTGTTTCTTTTCCTAGTAACGATTTCAGAGAATGCCTCAGGGGCAGGTTATTTTTCAAGTCCCTTTCTCTACCATTTCTCTTCCTTACAAAACTATTGCATTGGAGAAACGTGTAGAAAAATACGTTCCTGGAATTGAAAGAGCGCCTTAGGCATCGCTCACAGAAATTGTCTACAGCGAAACGTAATTCGTTGAAAATATTTTGTTCAAAATCCAGTTCAAGCACAAAATATAGCCGTATTTCGTGGTATACTTAAAGTAATGAATGAGTTCCATTATTAAATGGAATAAGTTTTCCTTGTTCCGTGATATTTTAAGGTAGGTAAGGAAATGTAAAAAATAAAACGCATAAATTGGAACATTTGTTTCAAAAGGTCATTCGGCGGTTCCCTCGAATGCGTACATATATCAATAATGTCTAGTAAATTCCAATCGTGGTTAAAATTATGAAGAGAAAACTTAGTATATTTTCCATATAATTGCGTGGGAAATATAGTAAGTTTTCTCTTCATTATTTTAATGACTTTCCACAAAGTAACGTCTGACCATCTAGATTTCAATGAACCAGAACCGCAATGGTTACTTTACGTTTATTATGGCCGGATAAAGGGAATCAGTCTCAAAATGAGAGTGAACAGCTGCAGACCTGACTACCATCAGAAACTCTCATAATCATCTAATTTATTTAGCAAAAGTATTCCAGCAAGTTGAGCCTGATCATATTGATACAATATAAAAAATCGTACATACATACACGCGATTTCATGCTGTAAATATTAGTAATTTCATCATTTAGTTATTTTAAAAAAATATTTCTAATTTCATAACCATTCGCAATGTCTGTATGTATATGTACAAGGGTTAAATGGAAGATGGGACTTTTAGTCCCAATTTCACCCAATTAAGTCGCCAATAAATATAAAAATAAATAATCATGTAAATCCAGAAAAGGGTTTCCTCGATTGTACCTAGTAGTAGATAGATTTCCTTCTTATTTAACTTTAGCATAGATGTATAGGTATTAAACATGCAGATTTAATGAATGAATAGGATGGAATGAAAGTTTCAACTCACTCAAATCTCAAAAAACTCACGATGTAGAACTACTTTAATATTACCAGATATACTACATGATAATTAAGAAATATTTCGCTAAAAAGGAATTTGCTACATAGCTATACCTAGTACTATTATGAGAAAATTCCACTATGTCACACTTGTATTTAAATTTATCTAGGTCATTCTATTCCCTTCGCTTAACTTTATACCCAGAGAGTAAGGATGTAATCTAAGTCTATGATTGATATCACATGCAGGGCGTATTGATTTTCAATATGATGATTTATGAAATTATTGGGCCTGAATTAAATGAGAATGCACACAATCATAAGGCAGGGCAAAACGAAGAGATAAGGAAGAATTTGCAGTTGATTTGGATATAAATAATGTTTTACTGATTGACATTTAGGAAGAATAGTGAAACCATGCGAATAATAATCACCACGTCTTCAAATAAAATAAATTTAATTACCTAGTAAGTGAAAATGTTTAAATATAGATATTCCTAATTTGATTTGAATAATAATTTACCTTTTTTATATTTTTTTTATTTTTAGTCGTATCCCCCGAGGTTGGGTATTAGCGACTAATATACCTTTCTTAAAACTTACTTGGCTTTTTATTAGGATCCTATACCCTTCTGAGGTTGCATGTGAACTTAGAGGAATGATAAGGAGTTATTAGTTGTTTACTTATTATTAACTGATGTTTTTTAGATGCATACTCTATTTATATTTTCATTGCTCTAGTATTAGCCAATAGTTGAAAATTCC
Source organism: Sympetrum striolatum (assembly GCA_947579665.1). Taxonomy (NCBI): domain Eukaryota; kingdom Metazoa; phylum Arthropoda; class Insecta; order Odonata; family Libellulidae; genus Sympetrum; species Sympetrum striolatum. The sequence goes on along the minus strand of OX388351.1, from coordinate 38,517,696 downwards.
ATTTTTGGAAAATATTTATATACTATCCTACTGGTAGACTAGAATATTGCTCCAAACGAAACTTTATAAATCTATTAAGAGTGTGTTCAAATCTGAAAAAGACTTCGACATCCTCAAATTTCTATTAGATGTAGAAAATAGAGATATGTACTTGAAAAACCTCACTAACTATCGATAACTATCAATATCAATCCTTCACATCGGCCTAATAATTTGCTCCGTAAATGGTACTCCGATGTCTCACAAAGAGATAGCCATTTCCTCTAGAACTCTTTCCCTCCCCCTCCCACATCCCACTACATTTTTCCCATTCCCCCACCTCCTCTTTTCTCTCCCATATCCGCTCCCTAGGGAACACGGAGCGGACATTTTCAAAGTTCATTACAAATTCCCACTGTCCCGAGCACATCTCTGTCCTCTTTTCTCCGGCTGAAAAATTAATCGTTCCCTTCGCTTATTTATTTTTCAAATCCCTCATTTGAGCCTCCCGCTCTAATCTGCGCCTCTTCTTTTCCCATCCGAGCTCTAATTAGCTCAAATACCTTATTTCCTCGATTGGAGAAAGCGGAGGATTCGCAGCGTTGACTCGGTTGGGGAATAAGGATCGATCGCCTTCAAGTTGTCCTTATTACCTCCCGGAGATTTGGTTTTTATTACGAACGAGGCTTGTATTTGGTGGACGGATTTTTTTCGGAACCTTCACGAATGCGAGGAAATTCGAAGATAAATAATTGTCATCAGAAGTATCGTTTGGGCATGGACTTTTTTGTAAACTACGTGGTTAGAATTTTTCAAGATTTCCGTTCATTATGCGTCGAAGCGATTGTTTAGAATGTTTCATGTGTAGCAATATGCAAAAAAACTTTAAAGTCCCGCGGTCTATATAAGACTAAGGATTACAAATATTTTGCACGTAGAAGTACTATGAATCATTTTTAGTAAGACATTAATCCCAGTTATCAACTTAGTATTTATCTTTAACTTGCCTTATATTATTTATTTTACCGTATCGTGAATGAAACAGGTCTTATTTAAACTATCGAATGTTTGCATTTTTATAAAAAAAACACTTGCTTTTTTCCCTTTCCTTTCTAGATAATTGTGATGATCCAGGGGGACACACATTACAGACGCTGGACTAAGAAATTGATTTTTTTATGACGAATATTCTTCCTTTTTTACTCCTGTGTTTTCGCGGGTTTGTTCGCTCCCCTTCTTGTGTGGACGTTTTCCCGCATCGAGGGTTTTTCTCCGTAGACCTTCTTAGTAGTAATAGATGAGGAGTATTTTTCCCACAACCCATATGTTTTACAAATATTTTATATGTAAACTCCTGGCAAAATTAACGCAGCACCTCCCTAGCGATCCTTACGGCCTGTGTTGCGTTAATTTTGGCCAGGACTGTACTTAGAATCAGTATAAAACTGTGCACGTTGTTGTTTTTAGAAGTGTGTACTTCTCTTTTTTCCTATCTTGTTAGTCGTAAGTTTATTTTAGATTTTGAATTGATTGTATAAATATTATATAATATCAATGAAGGTTGGGTGATAGAGAGGCCTTACCGGCCTAACCCTGCCAAAAGGGTTACACAAATGAATAAATATCTCAATACAAAATCCTTGAAAGAATATGCACCAAGGTTGGCGAATCTTTTTCGGCAGGAGTACCATATTTTATGAACGCAAAGGACTTGCGTGCCAATTTGGTGCGAAACCATACATGAAGATGTTGATATGCATGTTATAATGTGAACGATATGATTAATATCTTATAACTGGCTGAAATAAACGGAATGTGGATTATGTTTATTAATAATGAACATAATCCACATTTATTTACTGCTGGGCTTAATTTTTTAAATGAGTCATACATTATAAGGATAGCTTTTTGAGAGTTCTGTGTGCCAAACTCTTGCGAACTACTTTGGATACGTGTGACATAGGTTCGCCACCACTGGTATACAGCAAAGATGGTCACATTGTGGCTCGTGTGCCGCATACTGCTATTAGTTCTCTCGCATTCGATTTTAGAATTTTTCTAAGATTTACGGAAATGTAATTGTTCATTGCCTAAAAACAGGAGGCTACTTGCTCTTGCGTTAGCTGGCATAAAGCTATATATAATATACTTTTCTAGTTCGGTAGCAAGTCAAATGTGAAAGAAATCTTAAATGCTTTAAGTTTTATATTTCATACGGCAACTACAATTTTCATTTTCACTAAAATTATACAAATCAACTAGAAATGTTTTTATTTAATATTAATAATGAATTTTTAAATTTCTGAGAATAATATTTACGAACAATAAATGTAATATGCCCAAACTCATCTTTGTGGAGTTGTGTCATATACAAAAATCTGATGTGGCCAGCACATGACTTTCTCCATATATAGGATGTAAATATTTATCTACGTCAGTAATTTCGAACTCTATATTCCATCTAAACTTGGAAGATGAGTCATTAATTTATATATTATTATCTTTTACGTCACAAACATTATAAATAATGTTTTTTGGGACATGCTCGATAACAAACGAAGAATTTGGCCTTTCGCCCATAGAGCCCAGAGCACCCACAAAGTACATAATCAGCAATATCCGGTTTATCAGTATTTCATGAATAACTCCTAAACAATCAGTGATACAAAAATATGTTTCAAACAAAAGTTATAGTAAATTTAATTTTCTAAAACGTTTATAAAGAAAAGTATATACCTAAATATCATATTTACGGAGATATTTGAAAACCGGAAATGAGCTTAGAAGAATGAAGCTCGACTTCCGGTTGACCGATTTACTCCAAAAACTAATCACCTCTAGCGACATTAACCAAAATACTATAAATAAAATTTGGTGTTGATCCAACGAAAAGTTTTTATGGTAGAGTGCCCACAAAGTACATAATCAGATACTTCCGGTTTATCAGTATTTCACGAATAACTCCTAATCAACTGGTGATACAAAAATATGTTAAATACAAAAGATATAGTCAATTATATTATCTAAAACTTTTATATGTAATACAATATACGTATATATCATATTTATGGAGATATTTTGAAAACCGGAAATGAGCTTTAATGAATAAAGCTCGACTTCCGGTTGACCGATTTACTCCAAAAACTAATCAACTCTGACAGCGCAGACCACAGTACTATATATGAAGTTTGGTATTGATACAACTAATAGTTTTCACGTTAGAGCGCCCACTATCACACACACACATACTCACACACACACACACACACACACACACACACACACACACACACACACACACACACACACACACACACACACATACACACAGACATCATTCCGAAAATGGTCAAAACGTGTTCTAGGGACCCCAAAACATGTATTTCCGTTGAAATCTCGAAGTCGAATTTTTTCATGAAAACAATACTTTCTCTATACTTCGTATATGGAGAAAGTAAAAAATCTGATGTGGCCAGCACATGACTTTCTCCATATATATAAGATGCAAATATTTATCTACCGCAGTAATTTCGAACTCTATATTCCATCTAAACTTGGAGTATGAGTGATTAATATATATTATTATCTTTGACGCCAAAAACATGAATAATAATGTTTTACGGGACATGATCGATGAAAAACGATGAAATTGGCATCTCGCCCATAGAGCCCAGAGCGCCCACGAAGTACATAATCAGCAACTACCGGTTTATCAGTATTTCATGAATAACTCCTACACAATCAGTGATACAAAAATATGTTTCAACCAAAAGTTATAGTAAATTTTATTTTCTAAAACGTTTATAAAAAATAGTATATACCTAAATATCATATTTACGGAGATATTTTGAAAACCGGAAATGAGCTTTGAAGAATACTGCTCGACTTCCGGTAAACCGATTTCCTCCAAAAACTAATCAACTCTTAAAAAACTAAATAAAGAACTATATATGAAATTTGGTGTTGATATAATGCATCGTTTTTAAGTTAGAGCGCCCACAAAGTACATAACGGCTACTTCCGGTTTATCGGTATTTCACGAATAACTCCTAATCAACCGGTGATACAAAAATATGTTAAATACAAAAGTTATAGTAAATTACTTTATCTAAAACTTTTATAAGTAATACAATGCACGTATATATCATATTTATGGAGATATTTTGAAAACCGGAAATGAGCTATAATGAATGAAGCTCGACTTCCGGTCAACCGATTTACTCCAAAAACTAATCAACTCTGACAGCACACACCACAGTACTATATACGAAGTTTGGTATTAATACGACTAATAGTTTTCACGATAGAGCGCCCACTAACACACACACATACACACATACACACAGACATCATTCCGAAAATAGTCAAAACGTGTTCTAGGTACCCCAAAACATGTATTTCCGTTGAAATCTCGAAGTCGAATTTTTTCATGAAAACAATACTTTCTCTATACTTCGTATATGGAGAAAGTAAAAACAGACCAAGCCTTCCAACTTCCAAAGAATAATAAACATTGTAATTCTGTTGAAATTGAAATTTTGGTTTTAGTTTTCTCACATTTTTTTTAAAGTACGTTAATGAATACTTTGAGATTTCTTTATATGTGGCTCAGAGTGTCATAATATTTGCACATCCATGGTAAAATATTCTTTTAGGACTTTCGTTTAGCCTGATAGGCAGCGCTCCTGAATCAGATGAAAGTGGTCACAGATTCTATATCATAAGGAGCCCAATGTTCCCAAATATAGGTTGGCGACACTGCTTAATGACAAAAACAAAAAAATCCATCAATAATAGTAGAAATCATCAACCAACTCCAAAAGTGATGGGTTTAAGGTTTAAACTATTATATATATATATATATTGTTTTAATTTCCGTTAATTCAAAGATTTACACATTTGCGTTTACCCCTTCAACTATTGTGGACAAATTTTACTCGTTGTTTGGTTTCCCTTATGGAAATATTCTTTTTCATAAAGACATTTTACACTCTTGGCCAAAATTAATGCAGCACCGGCCGTTAGAATCGCTAGGGAGGTGCTGCGTCAATTTTGGCCAGGAGTGTACATTAAAAATGACATATTTTCATTGGTACGATACCTGAAAAACAGCAAACAAATGCCTGTTTCTATAAGCAGGAAAAATGAGGTAATTAAGTTTCTCTACTTTTAAATAAAATTGTCTAATTAATTTTAAGTCTAACTTTATCTATAAGTCTAGTAACCTTGTTTGGCATGACGTGAGAAACACTGTGGAGTGGATTAAAATTACTTAAGCAAAAATGTATTTATTTTTATTTATTAAGAAACATCAACATACAGCACGAAGCAAATTACTGCTGATGATTAACAATAATAAAAATGGATTGGAATGGGTTCTCTAGAATTTTACTTCCTTGCATCCATTATAACAACTTATTTAGGGATAACCTGTTCAAAAGTGATCAATTTCAATCACTCAAATTCAGAAAGTTTAAAGACTTTAAAGCGCTGAAACTGCTGACTAAAATATCAAAGCTAAGTAAAATCTCGCGTTCAAATCCCTTTACTGGACAGGATTATGGAGTCTTCGTTTATTTGGACAGCCAGGTCTCTTTTCCGTCATTTAAAATAAACACGATGCTTCGGAGACTATTATTAACGAAGACGCCCATTAGGGGCAAATGTCGGAACGTATTTCTGGTTTCCACTCACTTTTTTCGGTTCCTTTCGTTATCTTGACCCTGAGAATTCTTCCCCACTCTTTTACGGTCATTTTCAATAGAGAAACCTCGGAGCCCCGCCCCTGTGAGACTCAATTCCGTTGCCCGGGATACGGCCAAAGGCCCACTCGTACCCCTCATCTCTTTTTGAGGCTTCCTGTGATGTCTCTCCTCTTAATTCCGAGGCGGAAAGAGAGATATATGCACGGACGTTATTTCCCGCCTTTTTTTCCCGCCCTTCATGGTGGACCGACCGACCCGTCCTCTGTCGCCCCTTTTCCGAAACCTATGTCTACCGTCTCACATCATGCATTTTTTAGCACGTTTTTCTCCTCTTCCGTTATTTTAATTCATTCGGCTTCCTGTGTTTTTTCCGCTCTTTCGTCCCTTCCAAGTGGATTTTTCGGGATGAATGAGTGGTTTTCAGTCGAAAGTGATCCTTGCAAGGGTTGTTTTGCGCTCCCTTGGTGACATCTACTGTTTTAAAGATATTGGAGACATGGAGAGAGAAACTTCTTTTGTTTGAAAGAGGATTTGTTGTGATGAAATCAATGGAGAATGATGAACCTTTCCGGAAATTTGAGAATGAAGCAGAGGTGTCCTATAAATGTTACTGTAACCGATCGTTACAGGTACTCATCAGGAGATTATGCAATAACTGTGCATGCATACGATTTAATAAGAGAAAAAAGTAAATTGATATGGTTTGAAGAGAATATGCGAATAATGAAAAAACGAATAACAAATTAAAATGAAATGAATAAAATTTATGTATTAAAAACAAGGATAAAAACGTCTTACATTTATGTGAAATCGCAGAACAAAGCCTCTGGACGGAAAACAACGGAAGCATTTCATCTATCTTTGAAATCATGCATCGTATACTTTGCAGAGTTATTAAATTAAGCAAAAAGATAAAAAAATTCCATCTTCTACCTTTCTTTGATGAGTTGCGGCGGAGGATGGTGTAATCTTCTTTTTCCATCGATGCTGAAATAGAAAAGAACAGATAGAAAATTTTTGTTCGTATAAATAAATTGGATAGTAACATAAATATTTAAAATTATCTCTATAAGAAACAATGGCTTCAGACACACAAGGAATACAGGCTTAATGTAAAATTAATTTTGGGACAATATTTGTGGAAAATAGCCACAGCCCAGTAATTTTAACTATTTTGTAGATTATAAGGATAACTTAAAAGGAAAATATTGTAAACATTAACGACAACACAAAAAAGATAATTAAGTAGGTTTTCCATTGTACGTATGTTGGAATATAATTATAAATACAAAAATAAATATATTGTCAAAATTGTTGGTTCAGAGCTACCCAAACGTTCTTTGCGTCTAAAGCGTTAAAAAAGTCCAAAGCGTTAAAAAGATCGTAATTAAACCATTATTACTATTAGTGAGCCCTTTATAAAGGCCATATGCTGTATGCGGATTACAAATTTAAATATATTACATTAGTCAAAAGAGACTAAAGAAATTTTCAACTTCAGTGATATGGCCTTCCTCAACTAATCGCAAAGATTTAATAAGGGAGTTCAATTGCTTCTAACGTATAGAGAAATCGATTCAACTCCAAATACACTTCGCCCCTGACAGCCGGATTGGAGCAAAATCGACATAAAAAAGAAGAAAATAGTTTTGCTAGGGGCCTATAAATAATAACTAAATTAATAAAAATGTATAATCCACCACCCAATGTAAAGGCCACCTATTTATATCAAATCAGTCAATCCGTCAACCATGTAATGTAACCTATGTGCCCGCTGCAGATTTTTGTTGGGTTTCTCTGCTGCCTAGGACGAATGTCGGGCACTCCCTCCCAACGCCTCCATTCCCCAAGAAAAAGCCCAGATAAAGTTGCTGCCAACAGGGCTATTATAAACTACCATGTAAAACAATGCCTATTAAGAAAATAAAAACGTTTGAAACTGCAAACTGTAGGTTCTATAATGCGTAAAAGTAATATGTACGGTTAATATAGGAGAAGGTTTTTAGAGTTTGAACGGCGTGTATTTAGAAGAACTGAGAGTAATATTTAATATCTATATGTGTTTGCTAGAGAAGGTCTGTTTGGAAGTATGCATTGCCGCTATACTGGGATGGAGTGCATAGCGTTTAAATAAAATCGAATTAGGCCCGGAACTCGAAACTACATTTATAGCTGAAATCTAGGCTTAGTTCGTGGAAAACATCCTGTTATTACAGTAGCACATAGTAAATAGTCATTGTTTTGTTCCAGTGAGCGGAGCATCGGCAACCTGCCCCACCTTCGAATACCTCCCATTTTTGTATCCCTTCCCCACAATTACATGCAATTAATTTCTTCTATGCACAGCAGTGTTGACATAGTTTCTCAATTCGTACTTTCCTTAGGCGTGCGCATGGCATATTCAAATAAAAACAAGAGAACGATTAACGATAGCTGGCAAACATGAGGAAGTGAAGGTCGTTACGCGGAGTGAATGGGGTAAGGAGTTTGCGTGAGTGGGGTTATACCACTCCGAGGAGGAGATGCGCGGAAAATTTCGCGCAGGCTCTCTACTATGCGGTTGTATAATACCTCGGAGTTCTAAATATTTTTGCGTCTTCAAATTCGTCCTACAAAATTGAATTTCTCATCATCTATATCCTTTTTTTCCCTTACGTTCTCGCGGTTCCTCGCTCTTTCTTGCTTTTTAACTCTTCTTTTCCATGCTCGTTTACCTCTTATGTTTTTTTACTCCACCCATTGTCCCCCAAATTTATGGATTTGTACTCCGAAATAATTCGCTCTGCTTAACGGTTTTATATTACATTTGAAGGAGTATATAATATTAACGTTCTGTTGGTAATGTAACTTTTGCTGTCAAAACCCTTTCGAGGAGGGGATACGCGAAAATATTCGCGCAGGTTCTCTACTACGCGGTACTATAATAGACCAAATCCTTGCCGCTTTCCGACGCGAAAACAATAAATCCGTCCATTTAATGCCTGTCGAAAATTTGAAGCCAATTCGAAAGAAAAAAAAACCGCAGATTAAACGCCGAGTTTTTATCCTCCCATAAACCGCGGGCGACATAAACGCCGGGGGTTCGCCCATGAAATTTTCCCACATATTCAATCACAACCAATTTCCCAACGTCAGCAAGATCGTTCGGTTATATCCGCCAGGAGATTTACGCCCTATTTCAGCGCCCCCTTGCTTCCCCCTCGGATAAGCAGCGTCAGAAGCCATCATTCCGAAAAACGACCAATCCACGGATGAGTAATTATCTCCCTCATCGACAACGTAGCAATTGAAAAGACAATAAATTCGGGGGATCGCCTGCGGATGCATACCACCCCTTTTCGTTTTCCCCCATACCCGATCTTCACCTGAATGGTCACACAGGACTGCTTTTTCCCTTCCTTTTTGCGTCGCCACTGTCTTGTCTCCAGGCACCCTTTTTCCTCGGACAGTGGAGCTAATTGGCCTTCGCCCCACTGATGAACCCCCTGACCCTTCTCCTCCCTCTTCTTTCCCTCTTACCCTAATCCCTTCCAGCCTTTTATGCCCCTGCCCTCTACTTCTCGCTTCTGGAAAAAAAATAGTCCGTCTCCTGTCTCTTCCATTGTTTTTCTCCTTCGCTTCCTTGATACTTAAAGAGGACGGGCCATCGCTCCGGGACGTTTGTTTAAATACCAGGGGGTGGATGTTGTTTCGTTGCTTGGAGTTGGGAGTGGTTCCGGAGGAAACAAGCAGAGGTACGTATACATATTGTACCAGAATGAATGGAAAAATGTATGGGAAAGCAGATTGGGTTAAGTCATATGCAGCCTGCAGTCTTAATTAAGTTCTATATTTTTCTTATGTTATTAATACCATATTATTACTATATACATTATATTATAGGTATATTTTGTATCTTACAGCAGAATGCATTTTAAATACATGCGAAAGAATAAGGATTCGTATGCAGCCTACAGCCAGAACTACGTTCTATACTTAGTTTATGATAAGAATGCCATATTTTATGTCTATATGTTTATTTATGAACCTTGCAAGCCGCCTTTCGGCGTGTGGCAGGGGGTGCAGGCATCTTGATTATATTTTCCTAATCGATTGCTTTCGCGTTTTATTTGCGGAGTATAAGTTTATTTATTAGAAGTTATTAATATATACATTGTGTTTTTGATGCACTTTTCTATCTTACAGAGGAAGGAATGGAAAATAATTGAGAAAGAATAAATAAGGATTTAAGTAGTATGCAGCCTACAGCCGGAATTAAGTTACAAACTTTGTATATTTTAATGAGGCAAATTATTATTTTATACATTCTTTTATACATGCATTTTTTGCAGAGGATTGAGTTGAAAAATGCATGTAAAAGATAAGAGTTTAAATCGTATGCAGCTAACAACTAGAATTAAGTTCTACTACTTGTCTAAGATAATAATACAATATTATTAGATAAATTTTGTTATACATACATTTTGTGCCTAACAGCAGATAGAATGGAAACATGATGTTAAAGGAATATGGACTAGAGTAATTGGAGCGTATAGCCAGAATTGAGGTTTATACTATGTCTATGGTAATAATTCCATGTTATTCTTATCTAAACAGAATCGCTGCAAGTGGATAAATCATCACGGCCTTGTGGTTGTAAATTATACATACATGCAGACGTGCATGCACAACCAAACTATAACATAGTTTTGTTCTTTTTTTCCAGATTTACCCTCAAACATCCATTTGCTGGACCATTACAGTAGTGAGCTTCAAACAATAACAACGGACAAACACTGACAACCATTCCCTAGCAGGAAAAATCCGATCATCCGGGACCGTGGGGTTGGAGCGTTAACGCGGCAGCACGCTAACCACTCCGTCACCACGGCCAGTGATATGGTTTTGGATTATAGATTCAGATAAGACATTGGAAATTAAGATAGCTTAATTAATAATAATAATGAATAAATAGTTGTTGCAAGTAATAAATACAAAATAAACGATTGTAATAGATGATTTCCAAACATTCATTCATTTTAGATGAAACAATAATGCTGAAAATATTCATGGTATATTATGTGTTACAATTAATACCCAAATTTGCCCTAAAAATCCACAGGACAGGGGATTTCACTTTGGTGGAACAAAATAAATTAAACGTGTAATTTTTAATTAAGCACTCACAGTATCAACTTAAATTGAGGTAAAGATTTTTAAATGAAAATGTCAAAAATAGATAGCATAATTGCACATTCAAGTGAGAAATACAATATAGAGCAGATAATGTTTTTACAGGAAATTTTATGGGATATAGTGATATGATGAAATTAAGATTGCCTACGTTACATAAATACCAAATAATTTACTAACTATATGTTTAAAAAATAAAATGAGGGTCATAATTTGATAAAAAGAAACAAATAATTTCGATAAATACGCTGCATACATAAGTAAAAAAATAACTAACGGGCAATTTCTGCCGGAGATGAATCAAAATTATAAAAAAGTGTTCCTACCACAGTTAAATTACTGAACTATAAATTTTCCGGTGGAAAAATTGAATACATACGTATACATTTTTAATCTCACAGCAGAATGGGAGAAAAATATCCATGGAAAGGAATGAGGATTCATATCTAATTTTACTGCTTAAGGCCATAATTAACCCTAGAGTGACGGACTGGTTCCATGGACCCGGTGACTAGATTGAAAAGATAATTTTTCCGACTGAAATGCACAGAATTTATTGAAAATTAGTGACTTTTCCTAACTATGTGCCACTCATATAATTTCCAAAAATCACAATCATCGGTTTTATATTTCTTTTTATCACAAAAAGTTGGTATATCCTGGGTCCATATCCTGGGTCCATATCCTGGGTCCAAAATGAGGATAGCCAACTTACTTCAAAATTACTAATCAATATTCACGCGATTCACAAATCGTAAGATTCCATATATTACTACGAAGTTTGAGTAAATTATAACGAATTTTGTTCCTATATCTCCATTTTAAATGATAAATTTGATTGGTGAAATGAATTATCTCACTCAGCGGAATTCCGAAAGCGTGACTGCGAGAGTTATATTTGGAAAGAAATCCCATACCTGTAATTATCAAGGCAAACAATGACCCTCTCGCATATTTCCCAAAGGAAAAATATTTCCACCAGATGACTCGGAATATGAGGAGGATATAAGACATTAGATTAAATTTGCAAAGGGATAATCTATAATTACCCTCCATGCTTCAAATGGAGTGGAGAAAACTAGAATGGCAAGAAAATTCCATCATATTCAAAAATTTCCTCTGAAATACCATTCTCAAAATTATAAAATGGCTCTAAAATACTTTTTATTGCAATTCCTATTTATAACCCTATAAATTATTTAACATTGTGACCTAGGCAAATTACCTAAATTAATTTCATACGATAGCACAATAAATGAAAGTAATTTCTATTACTTCTTGCTAGCATAGTCATTTCACTATAGCTAATCTAGTACCGCAATTTTTTAAATATTTGAGAGTAAATATGAGTTCGCTATTTCGATGATAAGTTAATATTTGATTGGTGGCTTAAGTTGGCTCTTCGGTAACTCTGAAACTCTTCTTAAAAGAACGAGAGCAACTACTCACGGTAACCAACGACCTTTCTGAGCCCAAAAGTGCTATGATTTTTGTTTTATAATTATGGTATGTAATTTTTATTATTTGAAAGGAGTTTTTGCTATCTGATCCAAAGCATGGAGAAACCATGTTAACTATTTTCTAGGAATATAGATACTAAAAAGATACACCATGCTTTATAATTAGGAATCGAACGAGAAAATTCATTTGATACTCCAACGCGGTGTTTCGCAATTTCTTCTCCAAAATGTAGCTACGTATGTAGGGATTTGTAGCCATAGTATTCACAAACAGAGGCATTTCCGTTTCAGCAAGGTATCAATCGTTATATTAATATGGATAAATTTGTCTTATATCTAGTTTCTTTAAACTTAAGGTACATACGACTTAACTTTAAGGGGATATATATCAAAGTTAACAAATGATGAAGAAAACGAGTTGAAATTAATCCTCTGTGAAAGCAGCTTCTAAAACAGAACAGAGGTACAAGAGGCAAGAAATCGCACTAATATTCTCACCTATAAATATAGAATGAACGAAGCACCAAAAACCATCAACGAATGAGATGGTTCTTTTGGTCCTTTGTTGCTTCTATATTTCAAACACCAGTTATTATCTAACAAACATGATACCATAAACAAAAGAATTAAAGCAGAGAATACTGGAAAAATCGTAAGAATCAAACCATTGTTGATAAAAACCAAATTGTTACGTGATGCATCCCGAGTTTAAAAAGTCAATAGAATTAATTTACACATAAATGAACAAACAATAAAAATATAAATATAAATATATATGCTATAGTTTAAAAGGAAACGATATTTCGGAAATGAAAATCGCAGCATTTTAAATTATTCAGCCAAGGCATACACAATGTGTACACTTAAGTTTACAGTATACTTGATGCAACACAAGATAAAGTACTAGGAATCAGTGAAATGTAAGAAAAGGCAGAAAAAGGTACACCTACGAGAATCAGCGTAGCTTTTATATTTGGTCTTGTACCTCTCACTGTAATAAGTACACAAATCAAATTTGACAGTACATAAAATACTTGTACATCTGAACTACTTGTATATTGAACGAATAAAGGTATATTGTATAAGACTAACTTAAGAATAGGACCTGTCGGATTTAAGGCACTGCGTATAAAATCTTCAACAGGAGGATTGGAAAACAAGCCGCGAGAAATCGAAGGAACGTAAATCTCCCACGAAAGTGCCCGCATCAACTCTTCAACCGAAATCTGTCGCTTCATCCAAATTCTTATTGTCATCGTCGCCCTTAACAACGGGTCCACTGCGTGACGAGGGAGACATCTCGAAACGGTAGAGAACCACCCAAAGAATAAGAAAAATTGGCTTTTTTCAGCAATCGAAAAATTGCGATGTAAGCATTCTGTCTTTAAGATGTGTTTTGGAAGGAAGAGAAGAATGACAATGGAAGAAGAGATCCAGGGGACGTAGAACATCGGGAGGAAACCGAGAGGACACTTTATTGCTTAGAGAAAGAAACCCATTCCTTTTTGAAAGCGTTCGATCTATGACGAAGGGCCCGTCAAAGAAAGTGATTTAAATTCAAAGAAAGATGTCTTCCTTAAAGAAAACCTATAAACAGATTTGCTTACCGGTGCATGTATGTATTTAGATAATTGATTTCTAAGATTAGTTGCTGTTAAATATAAACCGTGGGTGAATTTGCTCAAATATTCAACACACACAATAACCTGAGACTACTTTTACAGAGGAGTACATCATCTGGTAGACAAGAACAATTCTTCAGGACTCTAATGCTGTTTTATAAGAGAATGAGCCGTGATTTAATATATCAGTCCATGAGGATTCCGTGTGAAACAATGTTTGTGACGGGAAACTGGGCAGTTTTTATAATAGCTTATATAGAAGATATTATAATTATAATAGAATAGATTTATATGGGTCATCACATTTTCTCTTGCCTGTTCCTTTCATTTTGGATGGTCATTATAGCCACGTTCGTAATACGAATGTGATCGACTATATAGGCCAAATAGAACCATGTCACTCTTACATTCTCCTCATTCCACCCACAATTGCAGGCCATAGGTAAGACGTTCACGTGGCCTCTGAAAACGCGCTACAAGGAGGCGTTTCTGAAAATAACTTTAGATTTGATATTTATTTCAAATTCTTAAACATACAGGTTGTTTTTTGTACCATATTGTATTGCTTTTTCCTGTTTTGAAAAATTAAAAATTATTTTTTTGGGAGAGTCCATATTTGAACCACAATTTTTAGTTTGATTTTTACAAGCGTTTTGCGAATCTTATTTTCCGAATAAAAATAATTGATTTTAATCATCGCTTTGTATTCTATTATTTGGAAAACTTGTTGTAGTTATTTATGAAGGTGAAATATAGGATATTTCCAAAATGAAGTGCCTGCGGAGTGGTTAGCGCGTTCACGCTCCAACCTCACGGTCCCAGGTTCGAATCCCACCTAATCGGATTTTCCGGTTAGGGAATGGTTGCATGTGTATGTTTTGTGTGTGTGAGTATTATTAATAAAAAGTAAAAATGCAAAAAATTAATAAAATAAAAAAGGGGTTAGTTAGAGGAATGGCATTTAAAGGCTAAAATTCGTCCATATAATAAAAAGACGGCATTATTATTATTAAGTCAAAACCAAAGGGGGTACCAATATTTACACCTTATCCTCAAATAATTGCGTCAGAGAAAAAAATGTATCGTGTTTGCAAAGTATCAGTCTCCGTCCCGCATATTGTTGGCCTGTCATTTTGGAGAGCTATGTTGATGACGCCCCGTCTCTTTTTTGAACGAAATGGAGAACTTCAGCACGGCCTTCGATTACCGCTCCACCTTTCGGTACTTTATTTACAACAAAGCCGCCGCCGCCGCCGAATCGAAGAGAATGGGAACTTTTAACGGGAGGAAGTCTCGATGAGCCAGGAGATTAATAATCCGGAGGAATAAAAGAAGCCGATAATGGGCCTCCGGGACTTCAAACTTGCACGTTCGGAATCTTTAGTGGCAGAGGAAAAAAGCCGGCAATCGAATAACCTAGATTGTATCCCGAGGTGAACTTCTTTCGAAAGTTCAGAACCAGAAGTTCGCGCAAAGAAAGCGAGGATATTTTTTTAGCAACAGTGATTTGTTGAATCGCTAATATTCCGTGAGAGAATTCGTTTGTTTCTCGCCGTTTTAAAAAGTTTTTTTTTCCGCGAGAGATAAGAGCAGTTTGAGATTAATGGTCCGATGGTCTGTTTTTTGTACGCCTGTGGCTTTGTGTAGCTCGACCTATATCGACGATTAATCCGTGAAGGATGGAAAATTTTGAAACTGAAATTTATATAAATTTCAATTGCTATTCAGGGCTTGAGGCTATAGGAGACTGCTTTCCAAAGTTGAATAGTCGAATGAGAGAGAAGATTTTTCCCAGTTATGGAGAAATGGAAATAAACTTAGATTCATTTTCAATAATTTAGTTCATACAAACTAGGATCTTGTAAGCATATATAACAATAGCTCTAATAAAACTTACGCTAGTTGTTTGATACTATGCTCAAGACCTAAGGGTATTTTTAAGCCATAAAATATTTCCCTCATTTTTGCTTTTTATTTTTTCTAATTCCAATTAGCTCTATCTTTCAATATTAAATAATAAAGAATAAGTCATATAAAAAAGTCGGTCATGGTGAGCTTGGCAACAGCCTAACAGAAATGAATGATCTAGTCAAGGAATACACTGCTAAACTGTAGAAAAAGTACATTGCTCAAGAAAAAAATATCTAACTAGATTAGTCTCCCATCTAGAAGTGAAGAAAAGATTAGAATATTACAAGAAATATTTAACGTAATACTTGATAAGAGTATAATAGAGAAAGAACAATCAAATACTGTATAAACAAAACGAAGATTAAGTAAGGAATGCTTTGGCATCTATCCATTACCACCTATGTATGGAAGCATGACTGTTGATTTTGGCTACATCCATTCCATTTCATAATATACCTAATATCATTCTCAGGAGAATTACTACTGATTAGGTAAAAATACCTACAACTTAAAATAAAATGATTCATACATACATTATGAATAATTTGGGATATAGAGAGTATTAAAAGCCAGCTTTGTCAAGAAATGGCGTATTCAAGTTCACATGTATTATCTTATTTAAAATTGCGTGATATGCTAGTGATAACCTAAAAAATCTGATCACTACTCAACAATATATAGCAATATCGTAGGTATAGACTAAGTTGTTTTAAGTTCCCAAATGTATGTGTAGATGTGTAGAAATCCACATTAGATATGAGAATAAATGACCTACAATCCATGTATGTTTCTTGAAATATCTAAAAGCCTTTTTTTAAACAAAGCTGTACGTTTTTATAAAAAAATGTTACATGTGAATATAATCAAGGATCGAAGGTATGCTTCATTATGAGCAAATAGACAAACGGTTGAATAAATAATTTGCCACAAAAAGTGGACAGAAAGACTGCACGATAATAAGTAACGTGAACAAAGTTCGACGTGTCTGAGCTTGACCTTGTTAAAGGGCGTCATACTAAAGAAGTAAAACACTTAGTGATTTCCTCTATTTCTATAAATAATTTGTCTCATATATATATATAAAAAAATAATCTTTGAAAATTGAAAAATGTTTTATTTATTCAGCCAATTAACATTCCTTTTTACATACCTCGAAAATTCTTCGGTATATTCTAAACAACACTAATGAAACACCCCTGTACACACTCGCGGCAGTTGAAATTTTGAACCAACTCGAAACCTCAAAAGCGCCAACACCTTTCACGGTAAGGCATATTATTAGGGATAACTTTAATCAGTCAGGGAAGCACCTGAGAATTTAATCCTATCCGTAAGACGAATCGTAGTCCGCTTTGAAAATTAACGAGGGATACGGCGCGCGCAAGTCGGGAATTAAATGAATGCGGAAAATGCTCCCATGGAGAGACATTTCGCTTGTTTTTTTCGCGCTGAAATTTCGCATCGCATGGGATGCTTATGGAAGATCGTGGAGGGCCCTGGAATTCCTCCCTCTTGAGCCCAGGGTGGCGTCTCGTTTAGAGGTGTCGGATGTAAGGCCTTTCTAACCCTCAACGCATCCCCAAGCCCTGATTCCCCGAGGGAAGGTACATGCGGAGTTGGGCTTTTCCTCTATCTCCACCCCACGCAAGGTTCCCAATGTTCCCTCCTCAAAACCATCCCCGCCTCTGTTTTATTCTTCTCGGAAATAAGCCTGCTTCCACGAAAACCTATTCTCCGATAAACAGTTGGCTCGAATGTGAAGTTTTGGGGGTTTTCCGAAAGGAATAATTTCCCCACGGGTACGCAACCCTAATGAAATGCTCGGTTGTCGATGCTCGAATGTGGCGGCGACGATAGCAATATCGTTGAGGGCTTGAAGGTGATTGAGGTGACGTAATAAAGTCTCATGGCCATCATGAGAATTAAATATTAATTTAGATGACCTTTTTAAAAGTAAAAAAATTATAAAAGGACTTTATTAGAGTGAGATTGAGACTAAAAGATCTCCTCTTCGATCCAACCCATCGTCATGTTAGGTACGAAAGAATGAGATATATTAGAAAATCGATAATTTAACTCTATAAAGAGTGATTTGAGTCAGTCCGAGCCGTAACTCACATTATTTCACAACTGCCTCAACACTACACGCTCTAAATATTTCTGGTTACATTCATTATGAAAATAATACGAGGTATGATAAAAATGAACATGGAATGCCTATTGTATTCTGGCAAAATAATAATCCGGTAATCACATCCATGGTTCATATATTCGTTATATTATAGAAGATGGGAGGAATAACGACTGTAATCAATATAAATTTAAGAATCTACAAAAAGTGAAGTAACAATAAAATCTCCATGAAGTGGTTTCTGATATGTATAGGAATAGTTCCTGGGTTCATTAGATTTTCTAAAGGAAAGGATAAGATAAGTTTGCTACAACAAATTTTAGATCCATTTTTATGAACATGATTATTACAGGTGATTCATAGTTTAAAGAGTTCGCATTATAGATTTAACGTTAGCTTTCAACAAGTGATTTGTCACTCCGACAACAAACAACAAATAACGTTCTGGAATCATTCGTATATATATTACGAAACAATAAAAATGTTCAGCCGTGTATAAGAAAATATATTATCTTGCAAGAAGAGATTTTTAGCTTTAGGAAATTTTTAGCTTATTACAATGGCTCAATTCAATGATGATGTACACCTAACATGGCTAATATTGTAAAAAGGAACGCAATATAAAAATGTATTGGGTAATAATTAGCAAAATCGTCGTAATGTTGACTGTTTATTCACGTAGATGGAAATACCTCTCGATAGATAAGCTACCTCTAAGTCTAAAATAAACCTCTTCTATCAGTAAGCACTGATTTTTCTTTCAAAGACATTTAAGGAATATATTCCCACTTAAAATATAAGCACCTCCTTTTAAGCTTTACCAGCATGCTGTTTTTTGTTTTTGATAGATTTTTTGCCCCTCTAATCCAGAGCTACAGAATTCATTCACACCTCCATCAAACGTTCATCACACTCCTCATTCAGACTCTCCACTTTAAAACGTTTCCCACTTCCCTCTATCAAGCCGTTCATCAGCTCTTTCCACTCTCTGCTGTCATTTTACTTCAATTTTCACCTCTCTTTCATCACAGACATAATCTCCTCATATAACGCTTTTATTCTGCCATGAATTTCAAGCTCGTTTCCTTTCTTTTTACCTTTTCGATTTCCCCTTCATCAAATACGCCTTCCTTTTCCACTATATCTGCATCGTTCTCATTTCGTTTATTTACATTCATCCTCCTTTCTCCCACTCTGGTGGAATATTTTCCCATTACGTCAGTTTCTTTTTTGAAGTTCTTAATTGGGACGAAGATTGGTGCCATTCCGTAAGAAAAGACTGATTCGTGTTGTAATGGCCTCAATCTCGAAGTTTCGACGTTATGAAATGGAAAAGATGCATTCGGTATTTATGTCAGTTTTCATCTTCCAGGAGAGTAGTTAGAGCAATAGAATTCGAGAGTAAAATTATGCATATTATAATGATAAGAATTAAGTATAAGCTGAAAGGTAAATCAGCCACTAGGGTATTATTAATTCTTGGACTGAAATTACGAGTAACTTGAGATGCTGCAAGTATGCAGAATGATTTTTCCACCCAAACAGAATGAATTTCTTTCGTGTTCAAACGAAAGAAATAACTAAAAATACAGCTATTTTACAAAAAAGTACGGAAACTTACTCTTTGTATGATTAATTTGCTGAGAAATAAACTCGTCTCCCAGTGCTGAATATATTTTCCTCCTTTCTGGCTAATAAAGATACCTGAATTGTAAAATGGAAATATACTTTCTTCTTGTATTTACACGTAGACGTTTGAATCTCTTTCCCAACAAATTTACTAAAAACCTATTTAGGGCAAATTCAAACCTTTCACTTATTTTGTTAATCTCTGGGAAAGATGTTTAATTCAAAGGCACATAAGAAAGAGAAAAATCTGAATGAAAATACATATATACTGTGACCAATGACTTCTCGCTCCGAAAAAACTTTATCGAGAACAAATAACAGACTGAGTCTTAGGTAGAATTTAAGAATGAAAAAAACAAAAATATACATTCAACTTTCTTGCGTATCCCAAATAACCATAACTTTAACGTCAAACCATTGCAGCCAAATCTGCAAACATCACATAATCTTAAAACAATTCAAATTAAAATATAAAAAAAATAAGACCGCCTCTGTATAATTTCCAACAAAGGCAATATGAAAGCAATTTTGGTTTAAACTAAATATTACCATAATAATATATTTTACTAAGTGAAAGTTAGTATTTAGAATTGAAACTAAAGCAGACCTTCGGCACCCTCCCTGTCCCATCGCAAATTTAGAAATCGAAGAAGCAGTCGCGGTAACTTATTTGGCTAAAGTAACCGCCGTAGAAGTACGAGAATCGGGTTCGAGTCCCGTCTAGGGCAGACTATCTTCGTTAGTGGTAGAAAAATTCCAATAGCTGTCTTTGTCAGCGTTCTTTGTCTCATTTACTATAGTTCGGAGTATAAGTCGAGGAACGCCGACAAAGACGGAATTGAAGATTTTAAACCTCTATTTATTAAAAGCCGCGTTCCAAATTTTCTTTCTTTCTATCTCACGACTATAAACATTGAAAAGTTTGTAAGCTCCTGAAAATAGAAAGGCGATTACTCCTTATGAGGATGCCCTTATAAATTAGAAGTTGTAGGATTATTTTGTGCTTTATGCTAAGGATTCTTTATTAGTTTCGAAATAAAGATCGATATTTTGCTCTGAAATATTTTAACTTAAAACCTTTACTGAAGAATATAATAATATTATTATAATTGCAAAAAATATGGAGCTAATAAAATAGGTATTTTAAAGATGAAGTATCCTCTACCTTGTAAAATTATGTAGAAGTGTTTGGAGATGAAAATGATGACCTAATAAATTGCTTCGAACTTCCGTTTGAAAAAAATTACGTCACTGAAAGGCATTCCATTTTTTAGTTTAGCATCCGGAAGTTACTCGAAGCATCTGCTCTTATCTATTCCCTTATCTGCCATCTGTTTAATCAGTTATGTTCCCCTTCTTAGCCCTAACTTGCTTTTCTTTTGTTCCCTTCCTATCTTTTACTTCATTATCTTCCTCTTCCCTTTGCTATCGCTCCCGGCGAATCACTTCCTAATTCTTTTTACCCAAAGCAAACCTTTGCCTTTGTTGCTCTCCCCTTTTCTCTTGCTTCCTAATTCCCGAGAACATCGATTTTCTCAAGAAAGGGCATATTAATTTTGGAAACGGGATATTTTGCATATGCTCAGAGGACGGGATGAGAAACTCGCCCTATATAAGGCTTCTTAGAACCCAATGTATCGTACTCTCAATCAGATGTACTTTTCTTAGGTAGGATACACATAAAAACTAATTTTTGTTTACCTGAGATACTGTTGCTACTATCTGGTGAAGTCTTCCTAAGCTCTACGGAACTTATCAGGTTGTGCTTCACCAAGGCAACAGCAACAACGGACACAAACAACCACTACCGTGTCGCTCGGAGCGATAGCGTAGCTAGTATGCTAACCATTCGGTCACCAAGGTCCCATTTGTCCCCATTAAAATTTTATTACATAATATTACCATCATTATCATTATAAAACAAAATTTTATTAATATCATAACAGAAACGCTGCAAGTAGATAAATTATCATGTGGCAGAGTAAATGCATAACATAAATTACACAGATACAGTCGTAAATATTGAACTATAAATAAACAAAAATGTTCTGATAACACAAAATGAGAAAAAACAGTATCTATCAGTCATTTGCCCAAGGAAGGAGGTATGCTTCTCGCGCAACCTCCAACAGAGTTTCAGTAATAACCGTAATTCGAAATCCGCACAATTTTTATCCCACACACGATCAAAAATACATCCTCACAACTCGTTGAAATTCACTCAACCCTAGCTGAATTTTCCCCAGTCAAAGGGAATCCAAATTGTGATATTCATACTACGCCATAACTTATAACATTTTCAATCTTCAGTTAAAGAATTTGCGCTTCAAAGTTTTTACATCATTTTAATTGGGAATCTTTCCAGTTATCATTTACTTACAAGGGAAACACCAGGTTTGTGAGAAACGGATTCAACCGAAACTTTCAGGGAACCTCTGCTTAAAAATTATGGACATGTGTCCGACCGTTCAACTCAATTCTCTTGCGATTGTGCCACTGTGCGTCGTTGTGTGTATTAGAATAGATGCTAACTAATTGGTAAAAATGCTAGGAAGTTAAAGAAGATTTAATCGCAAAAAGGTAAGTTATCAGCAAAAAAAATGGAAGAACATAATTTCCTAAGGGGAAAATCTCGAGATCGGCATGGTAATGCATGTATGGCGGTGTTGCCTAACTCCCATTTTCCGTCGCTAATTTTTCATAAACAAAGACCCATTGAGTTGAACGGTTGGACAAGTATGCATTATTTTTAAGCAGAGAATGTGCCCTGGAGGTTTCGTTTGAATCCGTTTCCCACAAACATGGTGTTTCCCTTGTTAGTTATATCACTAATGCTTCTTCTTTGAAGATGGCGAATACTTATTCCTTGATATTCCTTGCACAAGCAAACATCTATTTTGATTTTTACAAATCTCTGTGTTGTAATTCATCTCTCTTACTATAATTCCTGAAACTTTTGTGGATATTTCACTTTTCTTCCAAACTATGGATGTACTCTTGCAGTAGAAATATTAATGCCTTGTATCATCACTACCATAGGAGTTACACTCCACAATTTACATTATTTATTTCTGTTATTACTATCTCAAGAGCATTTCCATTTTTGCTACCAAAATATATCAAATGAATATTTTAAAAATGATAATGGTATATACGATGGGATACAGATAGAGAATTCCAGTCAGAATTGCACCCTTAAGTTTAAATTTTTTTCATTGATGTTTAACTTGAAAATTTGTTTTATCATGTCATATTTTGTCACTGCAAACATTTTTACTTGATGATTAATATAAAGATATTTGGTTATTGAATTTAATATAACTTATCAGCGCCTAATGAAATATAATTTAGCGTATACAGTAAACTATCTCGCTTTTATATGTCCCACAGATTAACATTAATATTGTTATTATACTCATTATAAATATTAGTCAAGATTAAGCCAATGTGAGCCTCCATTAACTTAACCACTCAATGAAACCAAAGTTATCGTAAGAAATCTATGTATTTTTGACTTAATATATTAGTTCCAGTGTGATGCTTAATTGAGTGCAAAAGTAATTCGTCCTGTAATCGGAGTGTAGAGGTAAAAAATAATATGAGAGACAGGTTACAGGCATGACAGAGCAGAGACAGACAGCGAAGAATAACCAAAACAATAGAACAGATAGAATAATAGATAAAGATGGTGAGGAATGTATTTTACTTATTCAAAATCGGAGGAAACAAAATATTAAGAACACCAAGAAATTAAAGTTGTAATTAAAGTGAGTGATAATTGTCTCCTCAATACTGCAATAAAAATTAATTATACGAGCGATTAATTAGATCCCGTACTTGAATCCATGTTGATATAAAACCCGGGGAATTTATACGTACGCATCTTAATTCAAGCAGACCGCAGAATCGGCTAAAAAGTGAATCAATCACCGCCTGTTTTTCCACGAGAGAAAGGCAGCAGTAAATTATCGAAACAAAACGTTGGGTGGTGAGGTAGGAATGGCTGACAGGAGAACATTCCCCAGCTAATGAAACGAGTGGGTGAAAAAATAACAACCCTCCCTGGGAGGTACGTTCCCTAGAGACGGGCGGTGGGTGCGTAACAGTGCCCAATGTTTAGAAGCCCCGATATCGGGTTCCCTATCTTTCCTCTCTAAATATACCCAATCCCCTCCTAACAAGAGCCTGCCGACACTATTCCGTAACAGGAAACAGGTCTTTCTCTTTCTTCGATCCTGCACTATTCCTTTTCTGCCGGTTCCTCGACGCAGGACGTTTATCAGGAAATGTATTGTGGTTAGGAGAGGTTTTGTTTCATACAGTTCTAATTAATCTGTTTAATAATTAAAATCTTTCAACTCTGATTCGACTGTTTTTTTTCATTCGAACCTTCCATTTGGTTTTAAATAAGAGATAAAAAGGGATATTTCAGCTTTTTAAGGCGTTCCGTGCTCCTTTTTATTCAACTCCTGAAAAAAATTCATGATAATGAGTAATTTGTTTAATTGAGAAAATAATTGAACTGATTTTCTCAGTTTTCATAAAATCTATGTACTGACTGATAACGATATTTCGTTGAAACCGGTAGTGTTAATAAAAGTTCTGTAGAAAAAGTACCATTCTGTTCCCTTCATTCTACATTATGGAATTCCACCACATCTCGCCTGATTCTTTGAATTTCATAAATAAAATCTGTTTGTTTATAGAAAATTGTGGATGCCGTAATACTAAGGTAATTTTTTTTCACGAAATATGAGAACAAAATAAAACTAATCTGTAGTAACTGAACAACATAAGTAAATAGTGAAAACCGAGATACTCTGCGCATTTTTTGGCAATACATGATTATATACAGATTCCACTAAGACAAGGCTTTAGCCAGTCAATAATATCTTGCATTATTTCATTTCCCAATCGCAATTTTCGCTGCAAAAGACGATACAAACGAGGAAATAGCGCATATGTTTACAAATGTATTAAATTAGTTTTCCTTAACTCGGTTTCGGTGGCAGTATATGAATGTACGACAGACAAGTACGTCCTGATAAATTCTCATGCGGACCAAATTGAACACTCAGCATTCCCATGAATAAACGCTCCGTAATAATGCTCTAAATTTTCTTCTTACGGCCATCTTTGGTCTCTACCGATTTTAGTAAAATGTTAGATGAAAATTTGACGATTTAATAGTGGGTGGACCTTGAACTAAAAATTTATAAAAACAAGGATGAAATAAGGGAAATGAAAAATGGGGAGGCGACAATACACCACCGATGCACATCCCAAAGTTAGAAAACCAACGTGGTTGGTATGGAACGAATCAAAAACGAAATGTCAGTCGAGAAAGGGAAAAATAATGAATTGGCAGCTACTTTATTCGAAATGATATTCAAAGTAAATATTCATCTCTTGTACTGTCCAATCTATTCTCAGGTCTTAAGAAGTTTGCAATAAAAATTAAAAAACTAAGTTAGTTTGGAGAGAACTAAGTTTGGAAAGATTAAAGTACAGAAACAGGAAAAAATTTTCCACAGTAAACTAATTCCTATTTTTTAACAATTTTTGCATAAACCACAAGAGCAAAAACCACATCTAGTTTCGACGCATGAGCGTCATTCTCAAGTTGTCTCATGCGTCGAAACTAGTCGTGTCTTTTGCTTTTGTGGTTTATGCAAAAGTTAATTAAAAATATGAATTAGTTTCCTGTGAAAAATTTTTTCCTGTTTCTGTTCGTTCGTCATGGAATACCACAAAGTTACTTGCAAGTCAGTTGAATTTGTTTCGAAAGATTATTAAAGTGTTATGTAATGATGATTTTTATTAGAGCGCATTATTATTATATTATCGTTGTAAAGGCCTTTTAAACTAACATATGATGTTATAACAGGTTAGTTATGAGCCTTTTACTTCTAAATTGCTTTATCTCATTCATTCTTTCCCTTGCCTTGAATATTTTATTTCCGATATCCGTATCCTTTGCTGGAATACCTTGGCCATACCCAAAATTTCATTTCCTTGCGTACGAACGTTATTCCGCGGCTTAGTAAAATTTAAGCTTATCAAAATGGAAAAATCTTTACAATGGTAAAAATTAAATGACAATGGTGTTGCCACCTCACATGGAAATATGATTATAATTGGTCCAAGTGAAATTGAAAGCAAAAATTGTAAATGCTCATATCTTCTTCTATGCATATAGTGTATGGGACCCCGCCGAGAAATGTCATATTCAGCATTTAGAAAAAGTACAACGAAAGGCGATACGATTTGTGAAGAATTGCTATGATAAAACAGCGAGTATTACTCAGATGTTACAGGACGCGGGATGGGAATTATTGGAAGATAGAAGAACAATTCAAAGGATAAATTTATTAAATAAGTTCAGATAAATTACGTTTTCAGATGATGTAACCGATATAATGCGACCCCCCTGTTATATGGGCTATCTGATACTGCTAGAAAGATTAGGGAAATAGATGCTATAAAAAATCGCTTCAAAAATTCATTGTTTCCGCGAAAGCAACCATCTAGGAAAATAGAGTTAAGGTGCTTGCACCCCGTGCAACACGCCGAAAGACGGCTTGCAGGGTTCTTACATAGACATAGAATTTGATTAAAACGTGGTTAAACTGATATACGATTAAATATAAACGTAAATGATAAGGAAAGAATATTATGTATTTTAACAAATTTATCTCCACGGGATCATGAATAAAAACCTTGGGAAAGCTTTTCCAACCTCGTCAATGACTTTCTTCCCTTGTAATTCAAAGAGATAGCTGAGGATAATAGGATATATATCAGTGGAGTTCTTATTTGTGACGGGAATTTGAAATGTAATTTCGTGATATTTTGTTGGAACAAAAAATTAAGCCTTAGTCGGATCCGATTAATCTCGACTGGCTTATCTCTTCTTTCTTTAATTTTTATACGTATTCTAAATCTGCCTTTGATCGTATCTCTTCCGTTTCACCTTAAAATCGCTAAATTTTCTCTCGGAATGGAACTGAATTAGATGTATAGAAAAAATGCCGATCCTTAGGTAAAAATGTTTGAAGGAGGATGCAGGAAAACAAAAATGAAATGAAGAATTCAATTTTTACTTATGATGTATTCCTGTTGAATAGTTACACTGAAGCACGAAAGAAGGTTTACTAATAAAGTAGTTACTAAAATAAGACGAATTCTTTGATACTTATTAAAATCTTCTCTTCGATCACTCGAATACTGTTATTCTTAAAAAATTAAGCATTTTTGTTCTTTAACTTTTCTGCGCTATTAATGTCAGTGGTACTGCCAGCGGAGTTGAATCTCAATTTGGCATCTTATTAATTTTGAATATATTTTTGAGAGTGAGTTAAACTGTAGATAAGTCCTTCTTCTCCAAACTTAACATAATAGTGTCTTATTCATTGCATCGAATTGTATTTAAAGTCTTATTAGAAGACTCTTAAAATAATTATATTAATTTTTATAAAAAAGATTTGTTTTAAGTTCTTCGAAATACAAGGTCATTCCAAACACATAAACCTCCGGGGATCGAATCTGGGACTGCCTTTTAGTAAAAAGAGACACCGTACCCACTTACCTATTCGGGACTCCTAAATTCTAAATTGACTAACTGGCCATTGGTGAGAAAATCATGAAAGAAAAATAGCTGATTTTGTATGATATTTATATCATTACTTCGAAAGAGGAGAAGTTTGAAGTTTTCACCTGATAATCAGCTTATATTTTACGGTTTCGTATTTAACTAAATAGCAGCCATTGAAAATATAGCATTACAGAACATAATTGATTTATATCAGCAATATCAATTACTAATTAAATTAATAACCGGTAATATTTCATGCATAATTATACTGTTTAATACTGCCGAATCCAACTATTTTATTTGGGAGACATTATATGATTGATAAATGAAATGGTTTCGAAAATACGCTATTTTTAATCATCTCCTTTTTCCACTTTGTTTTTGCCGTTCTAATTACAATTATAATGATAATAATTTGAGTAATTATTCTTGAATAACTATTCATCAATCACCAACAACATCGGTAGAATAGCCCAAGAAGGAATTTGGCCTTTTCCGCTACTTCTACTCTTTACAGTCAGCCGCTGCTGTTCTCCATCTCCTAGCCCCCAACTTCCTTAAGCAACACAATACATCATGAAAACAGCATCGTACATATATTCATAGAGAGAGTCATTCGCATGTTTCCAACCGCAGTCCATTCTGAGCTAAGAGAACTCGCAGCTGGACCAATTATTAACTCTCATCCAAAATAGCAGCCTACATCCGCAACCAGGTCCGGCAGCTTTAATCCCGCCGCATTCCCAGAAAGTTGCAAATTCCGGAACTACATGTCCTTATTGCTCCTTCAACATTTACATAGATAGAGTGGGAAGAGATAGTACCGCAAAGAGCGTAGATTTGCGCCTGTCCATCCCTTTTTCCATGTCCACTTCTCTTCGTTCAGCGCTCGTACCAGAGGCCCAGATATTGGACAGCGGTTGCCGGCAGTTGGGGTCGATGCGGCGGGGGAGACCTCTGGGTGGGGCGGGGGGAGCGTGGGAAGACACGGGGACACGGGCGGGAGTTTACCGCGGTCACAAAACCTCCAACTCGCCGCAAAATCCTCTCCCGGTCGGGATTTTTTCCTCCATTCCGGAGCGGTAATGAAAATGCGTCAATCAGTGGCGATTGGAGGAAAAAAATCGCGTTTTATTTCCGACCCGCGCGGCGGTTCTTGCCCATAGGATTGAAGATAATTTTCGCTCCGTCTCCGATCGATTTTTTCCGGAGTTTATATTTATGGAGTGATTGAAAAGTTGGACGGGCCGCGGAGACCCTAACGTCATTACGGGACGGTGGGATTCTCTCTCCTTTTTTTAATAATTCGTCCGTTTTTTTCTGGGCGGCGCTCTGGACGGTCGACCAATATCTGTAATTTTGTCGCGGACGCGCTTCAACTGGAAATTTTTCGAGGGGCATCTCTCTCTCTCTCTCTCTCTCTGGGTCAGTAGTTTGAGCGGGCGCTAGTTGGGATGGAATTCGGAGCGGACCGTCCGAAATGTTTTGCGCCATTCGATTTGTGGGAGGAGGAACGAAAGATGGATGGGAACTATTACCAATTAGGCCCTCCATAGAAAGGTAATTAGAAACCGCGTTTTAGCTTACTTCAAGCTTGCAGATTCATGACCATACAACAATTTTATGCTGGAATACATTGAACCCTTTCATGAGCGTAAAATAATTATAATAAACAATTAAAAATTTTTAATACAATGATTATGAAAGTCCATTTGTACAAGTACTGTATTGAAATGTATAATCGATATAAATTTCCACCAGATCTATTTGGACAATATTTGTCTCAACTATAAACGTCTTTTATTAGAGCTATATTGAGACCAAGAAATCTCTTCTTACATCTAACCCTTAGTCATATTAATGTAAAAGAAAGAGATTTTAAAAAAGAACAAAAAATAAAACTACCTTGCGGGTTTAAAAACCAGTAAGCTCAACTCAGAAAAAATATACACCACAGCAGGAAAACACCCGCAAAAATGGAGGCGTAAAATACCTGTGAAACCTACGAATAGTTAAGAAAACTGCTATGAAGAAGCACGTAAAGAGAGATCTAAAAGGCATACAGAAGGTACGGATTCACGTCCAAAAATCAAGATAAATGTTTGCATAACGGTGAACAAAATAGTTGAAAGCAAGTAATACGATTACAAGAATAAATAGTAAATAAAAACAAAACTAAAACAACAGTAGAGTAGTAGATATTAAAGAGTTCTGTGGTACAACAAGATTCGTCAATAAGAGAAATAAATGTTAAGACAAGTCGCTTAAGAATTTATTTTTTCCACGAACGATATGAGACAAGAAAGAATGATAAATAAAAAAAAGAATTTTTCAAACGGACGACAGTAACAACCACTTTTTCATATTAATCAACATAAAGTTCCTACTTTCTGAGCAGAAATTCTGCAAAAACAATGATGGTAGAACAATTGAATTTTCCAAACAAAAATAAAGGAATTTCACCAAAGACATAATCTGTCTCCAAAATTACAAACAATCTTTCACAAGTATACAACATTTAAAACGATAACCTTCTTCATACCTCCTAATAAGATAATAAGGATATATTGAGGACAGATTCTATGATAAGCGGGGTTCAACTGAGTTGAAAAGGATGGCAGAGAAATTCCGACACAGCTTTTTCTAGTGAAAGGAGTATTCAAAGTATTTCATCTCCTACCGTTTTCGAAATTAATTGACCGATATTCACTAGCGCGATTTCTTTTGGCCCATAAAAGTTTCGCGATTTTCGAGTGGAATACAGAGGAATTTTGCAGCAAGATGGTGAAAATGTAGGCAAAGAAATTTCTGCAATTCGCTATAAAATGTAAAAGGTACGGCTAAACACAGGTCATATAAATATTCCGTGTTCTTAGTTACCTGTAGCCTTACGGTTCTAACTTAAATTTGAAACAAATTCAAACAATTTAATAATAGTATTTCCCAATGTTGATAATTATACTAAGCCAAAACTAATTTGGAATATATTCTACGTAGGATTGTCTGGCAATAAATTCTTATGCCTTGCTACCAGTCAGATTTATTTTACACTATAAAATACATCCCTAAGTTCGTGTTGACGAAAATATATTTTAGATGGTGTGAATGCTACGATGTTCATTCTGCACGTGATATTTATGACTCACTTTATAGAACTGTCCTTTAAAAATATTAAACGTTCAAATAAGATCTGATTATATATATTTAATTAAGCTCTTCCTGTAAAATTTGTAAATTAACTAAAGTCTCCAATTAACAAAAGATCGCTGAAACATTCAAAGAAACAGTTTCAGTATCTTGTATAATTTTTTTTATTCATTGAAATAGGTCCTCATATTGATGCCTTACGCCTAGTTTAGGGTTATATTATGCTATCCGGATGAAGAAAAAAAAGACCCTCCAAAGCAGCTTGGTGGTTTTACATGCTTCCTAATGGGCTAATTGTTTCCAGTCCTTGATCCATCAGGCAATTTCAACGCCATGAATCCCCATGCAGATACTCCCCGAAGTGACCGAAGTACGTTTTACTGGGAGCCCGAATAAGTCATTCTCGTAATCGACACTTCAAAAGCGGCACTTCTTGCAGGATTCGAGCCATGCATCAATCCTTCACGCGAACACGACTACAAAATCAAAATATTTTGCCTGCATTCTAGGGGAATAATGCAAACTCGGTGGGGGAAATGATTTGGAAATTGTAAATAACATGAGAAACGTCAACTCCCCTGATATTTCATTCCCGTCTGACGTTATGGGGGCTCAACTTTTTGCCGCGTCGCCCGAAAAATGTTTCATCGATTTCACGCATTTTAAGCAGTTGAAATCCGAGCCGACATCCATCATTAGGCAGGAAACACGGAGAGAGGTAAGCGATGCGGATTAATTTAAATTCTTGACAAAAATGACCGGTCGCCATTAAATTTTTCATTCCGGAAAGCCAACGGGCTGGAAATAGAATGAGGGAGAGATGGGAAGAGATAGGGGATGATTGAATAAGGCACTCGGAAAAACTCTGCGAAATGTAGAGTGAGAGATTTGCGAATCCTCAGTTCTTATGCGAGTGACATTCGGGTGGATGAGAGAATTCGGTAGGATTTTGGCACTCATAAGCTCCTGGGCAGTCAATTGTAGAGCTTAAGTATCTGTTCTTTCCATAAATGTATCAATCATCCTTTATACGTATATTAGAAATAGGAGAACTCATAATTGGTTTTCTTTCAAAGCATTATCGCAAGTTTATCTCGCATGAAATTCTCCAAAAAAATAGGTGATGGACATTCGTATTTGGAAACAGTGAAAGCTTAGAGAAGATCTATAAATTCTAAGGTACCTCTCTTGTTTCTGAGCGCATCTATCTTTATCTTTATTTACGTATAGATATGTTTGCCTTTGTATCCATGAAGAATGCACAATAGCCTACAAACCCACTTTTGTATAAGACATTCGATTTTTATTACTTTTTAAAGATTTTTGGGTGAAACCTGCATCAATAAGATTGGATTTATTAAGCCATTCACTATCTCTCTATGAATAAAGTTGTTACACCTGAATAAGTATATTTATGAGTAGAAACTCTCGTCTGTAATATATGTATATATACTTTGTTTCCACAGAACAAATTTTGCGCCAGCCGTTTTTAACTGGTAAGTATCCTGAATTCGGTGTAGAAATTGTTTCGATGAAAATTTAAAGTATTTTTATTTCTTTCTTCATGGCATTCCACCAAGATGGGCTGCAATATCTTTTATACCTCTTTTCCTTATGGTATCTCAAATCATGTGATTCGTGCGATCATTATTTAAAACTAAGCTTTACCGAACATTATAGGGTTGCGCGAAATTGAAGATAGACATTAAGTATATTAGCCATGTACGTCACTGATACCGGATGGATGCAATTCAAAATTCACTGAGTTGTGTGTTTTATATAATAGTTTATATATATATACACATATGTTTTTTTTCATAATTTTTTTATATATTTATTTTTATTTATTTATGCATATTTATATTTTATGTAGTTGAGTTTATTGTATACTTAAATTAGAATATTGTTTTAATTAATTGTGATGCAATTTAAAGCCACCAAATCTCCTTGCCATTTAACTTCGACGGTATTGGGCAATAAATAAATATGAGTATATGTGTGTTTGTGTGTGTGTATATATATATTCATATAATATAATACGATAATGCGTAAAAAATGATATAGTTCTTATTTAATCATAAGGTCTTCAGATCCATTTAAACATATTTCCAATTAAATATATGGTAAATATAATACTATAACTTGGAAAAGTATGGGATCGGTGAACAGATTATTTGGGCAGCAAGTACTCTTATTTGAAGTGATTACGTTTTTAACGATTTGTTGATTATATTGTTTCGAAAAACATGCGTTTGATTAATGGGGAGATAATATATGGTGTCTTAATTTTTCCTGTAGACATGACACGAATAGCGATTGACCACAATACCTTTTGTTCTGGAACCGTTGGAAAAAATGAATTTATAGTAAAGCAACATCCGTATCTAGGCACAATAATATATTCGCTCCTTTTTCCACTCTCTACCAAGCCAGAGAAACAACCATTCCCAATCCACACTCCCATTTCGAGCTGGTAAATCCGCAGCTCTTTGGGATCCTGCACTTTTCCTTTTTCTCTTTTTGTGCGGAGTCCTATCAGAATTTTCCTCTCCTCAATACACCACAAACCGCGCCTACTTCGACGTACGCACTCTTTCCCCTGCAAACCCTTCAAACTGTAATATCTACGTTCTCCTACGAGTATTCCGTTCGTTTTTACCCTCTCTCCCGTCGCCACCCTCGTAATTAAAACTGAAAAAAGGCCACGAGGGTAAGAGTGAATCAGCGGGGCCCTTTTAATCCTCAACTTTTTCTCCCATTCGTCCTCCCGTTTGCATTAGCAAACTCCCCTTACTTCTCTCCCTAACATGCTTCGACTCGTTGTACTTACAAACTGACCCAATTTTGTCCTTACCTTCCAGTTTACCTTGCCTGATCATTATACTTTGGAGTAAACTCGGATGATATCATGTTAATGGGAATATAAAAACCGCTGTTCTAACTATCATTCTCGCTGACATTTTACTATTATTATCGATTCATACGTGACAGATTTGCTAATAACCCGTGGCAAGATTACAAAAACAATATTTTAAATAAGTGATTTTTCCGCACTATTCATGAGTGTTCTACCTTTCGGTAGGTTCATGCACAATCAAATATCCCTAGTAAGCGACATCTCCTTCATTTCCTTATAGTTTACCCCACCCCTTATGTAATCCAACATCTTTTGTCTCTGTCTTCCTCTCTGTTTTTTACCCTGAATCCTACCCTCAAATGCAGTCTTCACTAATCCCTCTCCCCTCAATACTTGGCCCACCCATTTCTTCTGTTCCGTACTATACACTGATAAAATGATATTTACAATGCTTAGCAAAATATTGGAATGAAATTATGGAACATAGATTATCTAGTTATAGCAATGCAATTTACAAAGCATTCACCTTATAGCTACAGCAATATACTATCAAAATACCACTTCTACAAGTTAACAATATAATATTGCTGGACGGCTGGCTCCCAGCCGCAAAAATACACAAGGGAAATTCAGCTATCTCCATTTACAACTGTACACAATTAAAATGCAGCTGTTTAACTTATAAATTTTACATTTTGTACATGAATCTAAGTTACTGTATTCAAATCAAATTATTGTAACTGAATTATAATCTGCTTATTATCTAAGCTCTGCTTTGATTCTTATTGCAATTTCCTTATTTATCATACAATATTTTTAAGGTTCTTGGCGGGAATTCATGGCTACCATGGCGGTCCTAGGGACAAGTCCTCACCACGCATCAATATAAGAACCAAGCTCCTACTCTACTTGTAAGTTTAGATGCAGGCTGCTAAGATATGAGTAATGCTAAATAGTGGTATCAATCTTGGTCGCTCATTTTCGAATGCTCTGATGAGATGGGATGATTCTATTAACTCAAGTAGCATTTCCTCTCTGATAGCATTGTGGTTCCCTGGGGAAAGCAAAGAAAATATACTCAATTTCTTTTCTAGTTCCCGTCAAACACTCCTCAATTTAGGCCTTATCATTTGTTTTACTTAATGATGGCTATTTCATGTATTTTTCCCTTCTGGTACTCCATGTTTTTTCTATTATTCAACGTCCATTATCAAATTACCTCATGCAATCAATCTCCATTTATAGTTTTTTCGGTACCATCTCAAATATAGCGTAGTGCGGTTGTGTAAAATATCAACTACATGTAATAATGTAAATCATGTGATATGTAACATTACAAAAATGTAATAAGGAAATTTAAATGATATGTAATAATTTATTTTTAATGGAATACTTCAATTTAAAGTGTACGTAATAAGTAATACTGTAATTTTTATAAAAGTGTATGTATTTATAATTATTACAGATACTATTGCAAATTATTAAATCTTTTATAAACAAAAAGACTTGATTTTCTCTTGTCAGCATTTATATGATATTGCTTTTACTTTCCTTAAGATTTATTGTAACTTTCTAACATTTTATGTCAACTTAGCCACCATCTGATTAGGCTTCTTTGACTCAGGAGAACCTTGCTAACAAAGTTAACTTTTGTTAACTTAAATATTTATATGATTTTTGTATGTTTTTGCAAAAACTTAATTGGTCAATAATGATAAATGTAATGTTAATTTTAAAAAAATCCATTTATAGAAAGAATACAAGAGAGCGATAACGTTAGACTGACTCAAAATACATTCCCTAATCGAGAAAAACCCAAGGACTAGAAACTGGAACCTTTGCGTTTAGATGCAAACCATTCCGCCACCGATGTTTCTCTTATCTCTTTCAATCACTATCACCCTTTTCCTCTCCTTCATTGTATCCTTCCTTCATTTTATCCCATTCCCTTTATTCGCCTCTCTTTGATTTCATTCACCTTCTGTCCCATTTACATCCATGGTGTTCACTTTCTCTCTTTTATATTTCACTTGACATTTCCTCAGTTGAGCTAACTCTCTCCCTTCCACTTTCTCTCGAGTGCTTTTATTACTCGTCATCCCGATTCTTTTAAAGCATCAAAAGGGTCAGTGGAAAAAAAACGCTTTTGAATGTCTTTGTCGCAGCTGATAGGTTTCGAAACGAGAATTTCACAGATTTTTGAAAATATTCCGCGAGTAAAGAATTCGGCTAATATCCATCTTTTGAACTGTACGGAATAAAAAATCGATTAAGGTTGGTTTTATTTTTTCGGAGCTGAAGAAATGCGTTTTCATCGATTGTTAGTGCGTGTCTTTCCCACATGTAGGAATAAAAATTGAGTAGTTAGTAAGATAGCTCATTCCGATCACCAGTTGACTATTTGCCGACTGAAATGGCTCGCAATTGGCAATTTAAGCACATTTTAATTCTTTCAATAAGAATTGAAATGTGTTATTGAGAGGTACATATTAGTATGAACATAATTCTTCTTTCTATGGAACGATTTTCAGTCTACTCTATGGGAGCTAATGAATGATTGGAGAACAATTCATATATAAAATAGAAAGATCGATTTCGGAACGCGCTATCTTCTAATGCTCTAAATTCAGCATCACTACTACTTAAGAAGCATATTTTGAAACTACTACTGTCGGAACAGATTTGCACCGACAGAAACATTCCTTAATTCTTTCTTGTACTTGCCCTATTTGCAATTTATCTTTATATCTTATGTGTATATGTTTGTAGTTAAATAATTGTATAGGGTAGGTTAAATACACTTTAATATTTTTATATGTTTTTATTATAGTACTTGTATATAATCGTATTTTTATTTTGTACAAGTTCGTATTTAATATAAAAACAATGGAAGAAGCCCTCACTTGGTGGAACTCCAAAATTGGATAGGATGGGAATAACTTAGCAAAAATATCACATATGTTTTATTAAGGCGACTAGTTTCAAATTTAAACGTTCATCATCAGGCACAAGACTACACATATACAAGAAGTGGAGTACAAGAGTCAAAACCAACCACAGTCCATCAACCAAAAACCGTGGGTGAAAGAGTCAGTTTACAATTGAGGAATGAGCATTAATGGGAGGAAGAGGAAGTAAGCTAACGACAGACGGTAGGGAGGAGTGACTTGGAAAGATATAGTTGTTTCAAGTAATTGTGTTTAAGATGTTGTATTATTTCTATTAGTTCCAGGTAGTCCAATTTGCGGCCTCTTAGTTGGCAGTTTTGAAACCGGTCATCTCAATAAAACTTTTACGTTGAATTATTTCTTGATTGTTCCCATATTATCCATCTTTGTATTTAACATTAGTATAGATTTGTAATTTGTAACATTTTATATAGATTAATAGATTTGTGTCATATTTTTCTACATAGATTTATACATTTGTATGTTGTTCGATTATATCATTTTTATATTTAACAAACGTAAACCCTCTCCCCTTATTATTTGACCCACCCATTTCTTCTGTCTACGCTTAATCACTTGTAGGGTTTTAATCCCTCAAAATGGGTGGGTCAAATATTAAGGGGAGAGTGGTAGGTGAAAACTGTAATTGAGGGTAGAATTCAGGGAAGAAACAGGGGAAGACAAAGACAGAAGATGTTGGATGACTTAAAGGTTTGGGGTTAACTATAGGGAAATGAAGAACGCTTGCATGATTCCGCTCGATGATCTGGGAGTTCTCTTTTTTCTATTACTAATATAGAGATTATTCAAAGAGATTTTGACCCTAGTTACTTTATACCATAAATTAATCATTTCTATTCATTTTTGCTTTGTTTATACTTTATATTGATATCCCTGATGACAAGTTGGATTGAAGAAGGGATTTCTCAGTCTGAATCTCGCTGTAATAAATACCTAACATACCCAAGTATTTTTAATTTCGTGTAAATGTATATTTTAATAAAAATATTTTAAAGTTCATATAATCTGAAGGTCACTCGTTTAAAATATCGCTAAAGTCGAATAAAATGAGAAAAAATGGAATGGAACTAAATAGTTTGCTAAAAATGTACGCTTAATAACGTAAAATGTTTAAGAATACAGAATAACCTTTAGGGCAGTCGAGATTACAGCATTTACTCTCTTAATCTCTGAAATTGTCTGATAGTAATCAGAACGAAGTCCAAGCAGTTATTGGTTCAGGTAATATAATAATAATAAATGTATCAATTAATAATAATCCCTTCCTCGAAGTCATCGAAACGTAAATTAGCGAAAACACAACTCCTCTGCGGATGGAAAAAATACTATTTAATTCTATTAAATATATTGTAATATAATTTTTCTTCGGAGGGATATAATAATTTAAAATATATTCAAAAAACAATGAGAGTTTACGAGAAATTAATCGAGTCAAAGAGTATTTCAAAATTTGATCCACTCATACGTAACTGGATGTAATAATTGAAACAATCAAAATTTATCACACCTCTGACCTTTTGAAACAAACCAGTTCATTTTTACATACAAAGTTTATTAGAAATAACGTATGGTATACGCGGCCCCCAGATTGCAATAGATTGATTATCTGTTCCATTTGGGTGCTTCAACCTTATATCTCGTATTGCTGCGGACGTTTTCTATTATAATTAACTCCGGTGAAAATTCCATACGATACCGTAGATATTGGGAGATGAGTTCACTTAAAGGGAATGGCTAACCAAAATTGATGGATGAATCCGATGAAATACTGAGAGCAGACTTTAGCAATTAGAATCTTCCAGCAATAAAAGATTTGCAATTACCTTCTGGAAATGATAACGAGGTTGTCCTCAGATATTATACGATATTTCGAACAATTTATCCATATGGAACTATCGTTTGTAACTGGAAATATCGTTACATTAAAATAATTTTGTAATTAAAGTGTCATAGAATAAACTACGCGTGATCAGGCCTTACTTGGTGGTAATTATTAACGGTGAACAGTGCTGTAAGGGAAAATGTTGACTAGACAAAAAAAATGATTTTTCCTATGTTTATTCCTTAGTTGAGTTGATCAATAATTAATAATGTATGTCATTATTAATTATTTTATTTATGTTCTCATTATATCGAATAAGAATAGTTATTGCATTTGAAACGAATTAAACTTGAAAATCCCATTTCAGGAATTTTAGGCAGATGTTCATAGAGTTTTCGCTAACAATAAGAACATTGGTTTGTTAACAAAATGTAAATTTATACCATTAGAACCTATTGAATTTTCCAAAGAAAAACATTTGATCCATCGCGCATGATCAATGGGCTTCTGATTAACTAGCTAGTGATACAACATACACTCCTGGCCAAAATTAACGCAGCACCTCCCTAGCGATCCTCACGGCCGGTGCTGCGTTAATTTTGGCCAGGACTGTACATAAAAGGATGAAATGTTATTGTGTGTTTCCTAAGTGGAAATACTTAAGATCGACTTGGTGAGTCAGCTCCTTCGAGGAATAACACTAGCAGTGGTTGGAACCAGTATGTGGACCGCTGCTTGCCTATCCATTTAGAATATCTTCCTAGGAAGTGGGAGATCAGGGTTCAAATCCCAGTCAAGTCACTATTTTTCATTTATATTTTCTATTTATCCTTGCTATCAAAATATTTCAAATCTTAAGGAACAAAGAGCAATGCAATGGCCAGAAAATGCTGGAAACTAATAAATAATCAAAATGCTGCTTAGATAGACAAGAATTCGATTTAAAATCATTCCTGATTCAGCAAACATTTCATTTATTGGATCGTAATTTAATGATTGCTGTCTAAATTGACTGCAAAGGGAGGCAAACTCCTACCGTGTAGAGTATAATTTCAGATTTGTGATTTTCGGGATGGAATCCGGAAATTCCATAGGAATTACCCATTACACTGTTCGGCTCAATGAAACCAGAGAGTATCTGTGATTGAAGGAAAATAATCGGATTCAATCAGCTATTAACAAATAAACGTTCGCGTTGTTATCCTAAATCCGCAAATTCACAAACGCTCCGCTACGCTTTGAAGCCGTGTCGGCTGACAATTTGAAGGGAAATGCACTGCAGATAGCGGGACGAAACTAGTAAATAGAGGATTCCAATATCTCTGATTCTCTCTCTCTTCTCGCTATTTGCACAAACACGACGTATTTCCTATCAGTTCTTTTGGAATATTTCGATGTGACCTCATAACATGGGCATTGTTAAACAGCGAGACCAAAGAAGATTTCCGGAACAGCAACATCTGCTGGTCGATTTATCCGTAATGGAAGACATATCCCTTTGATTTTAAAATTTCATTTCCAGAGATTTGATTATTTTTATCAGGTTGCCAGAATGTATAAAAAAGTCCGAGTGACATAGGAAAGTGATATCTAAGTGACAAACTAATAAACGTGACAATAATTTCAATCTTAAGTAATTTGCATTAAAATTCGGTTGGCCAGGTAGCTTCAAGGCGTCTAGAAAATGATCTTAATTCCTCACAAATAAATGAGATGGTTCCTTCATATTTTTTTGCCAATGAAGGACAAAGAAAACTGAAAATAAGTACCTTCTGTTTTATGTAATACTTAGATATATTAATTGTTTTATAAACTAACAGTAGTTTTATCAAATTGGGTTGATTCTCCTTACTCTATACGTCTTATATACGGGTAATCTCAATACTTGCTATTCTATCGTAGATACTATTATTAGATAAATTTATCAGAAAACAGCGAAAAATATGAACTTAAAATTTTTATATTTTTCCTTGTGATGCTACGCACGATCATTTTACTTTTAAAGTTAATGAGTAATACATTTCAAGAAGCGAGATTTTTTTATTTCATGTCATATTCAGCCGTTTATACAAGGTACGTTATTATTATCGTCCCCAATAAATATGTCAGATTATATGTCTGGAAATCATTCAGTGTCGTAGCCTATAGGAACCTCACCCCATGCAACGTTAGATATCAATAGCTTGTCTTATATATAAAAATTCAGCCTGCGTATGTTTGTGGCCGCAAAACTCGAAAAATACTCGGTCGATTGACTTGAAATTTGAACAATACGTTAGATTAAAATACTAGAGTGTTTATATTGAAAAAACATTTGATATTTTTTCCGCGCTTTGATCCCAGACTAGTCATTGCAGTTCCATAGGCAATGCACGCAAAGTTCATTTTTGACGCTACAGGCTTTATTTCTTTTGAAAAATTAAATTAAAAAGAATTGTCAACCGAAATTGTGACATGCACCAAAAGCAGGTAAATATATAAAGAATTTTATTTTGGTGGAGATTTATTATTTTAGAATTTTTCTGGAGATTTTACACGAAATACACGATTTTTTTAATTTTTTGTTTAAGGAACCGGTCCCCTGACGACAAATACCATTGTTGAATCCGAGTTCCTGCATTTTAGCTCATTTAAAGTTAAGAAGACCATAGCCACAGAAACGCAAGGCAGGGTATCGAATTGAACGATGTGCTTTCTCCGTGAATCTATCTTCGCTAGAACTTTATATCGGACTGTGCCTCATCAAAGTGTGGCCGAGTTTAGCTAGTAGGGTATAAAAATAGGCAAGACGAGAAGTGAGGTAGGTTGCCCTTGCTTTCCTAACCAATACAAATTGCAATAAGTGGAGCACGTTAGTAAAGCACGATGAATCTATGAGTAAAGCCCGCTTAAGAAATCCATAAGAAGAGGAGAGACCGTAATTTATTCAGGATTACTCATACCTTGGCAACTTTGACGACTTCCCAGGCATTAATAAATCGGCGAAAAAGTAAATTGAAGATAAGTTTTTCTCAATATTGTACTTTGGTAGTGACGTGTGAAAATATACCATCCGTCAACATCCGTAAAAGGAACATTACATGCCTTAGGAAAAATTTATTTACTTTACTTCAAATCGGTAAGGTAAATTAACACTGTAGAGAACAGCAAGTGATCGATAAAAGTAATTGGGGAGAGAGCTCCTAAGAAATGTTTTGAATAAATGAGATCAAGAAATCATTTGCTGCTGGTTTTGATAGATATACACATATTCGAAAAATCTGCGGCAAAGCAAGTAAAAGGCTTGGCTTTGCAAAGCGTATTGTCGGTAAATGCGAT
Source organism: Sympetrum striolatum (assembly GCA_947579665.1). NCBI lineage: Eukaryota > Metazoa > Arthropoda > Insecta > Odonata > Libellulidae > Sympetrum > Sympetrum striolatum. Next base: position 38,476,380 of record OX388351.1, on the reverse strand, counting down.
GAAAAGGTGAGAGAGCGATATTATTTTACCTTGGTCAGACCCCTTCTGGAATATGCGGCAAGTATATGGGATCCGGCGGATGAAACGTGTACTCGCGAACTCGAGAAAGTGCAGCGTAAAGCGGTTCGATTTGTTAAGAAATGCTACGATAAAAAAAGCAAGCGTTACAAAAAAGCTCTCAGACGTAGGTTTGGAATCCTTGAAAGAAAAGAGATAGGAAGCTAGGCTGCGATTGCTTAATACATTCAGGGAAACTACATTTTCGGAAGATACAATCGGTATCATGCAACCCCCCTGTTACCTCGGTCGATCCGATAATGACCGTAAGTTAAGAGAGATATATGCTAGGACGAATCGTTTTAGAGATTCATTCTTTCCGCGAAAAATACGTGACAATAACCGAATAAGGAAGTAGAATAGATTCAACTGGTGTTTAAACCCCCTGCCACACGCCGAAAGGCGGCTTGTAGGGTATTAATGTATGATGTAGATGTAGATCATTCAAATCGAACTTGACCTTAGCTGTTTCATTAATTTCAAGAAAGAGGTGCCATGAAGTCTAACGATAAATGTGAATATAATGAATTGAGATCATTACATATATGCGTCAACTGTATAAAAAAAACTTCACTCGCATAAAGATAACATACAGATAATTGCAAAGAGATAAGAGGGCCTATCTTATCACGGTTATGTCCCTAAATCACTCAATTGAGTTAATGTACTAATCTGAAGAGCGTCAAAAATACATTTAAACATCGATACGGAGACCTACTTTGATTCACAGTCATATCTATAGACTGAAAACAATGGAAATAGTTTCTTTTTTATTATGAAAGAGATAAATTTATCGGATTTCTGGTAATTTATTTATATTGGAAGAAATCTTTCACATATCTATTACGAAAGCACAGATAACAATACAGAGATTCTCAGTTCTCTATTATCCCGGGAAGTACTAAATGAAAACATTTCCAAAAATCCTCATTATGCATTCTTATAGAAATATCTTAAATTTTTGTCCTTCTAGGGTCACGTCTATGATAGGTATGATCAATATCTTACTTTTGAAAGGAGAATACCGTTAGGACTCATATGACATGAAAAGGCTAAGTCAATGCATTTGTAGCTTAAGCTGAGAAGTTGCCACGAACTACGGGGTGAAATTACAAGCAATGCACATACATACGTATGCGAATTGCGGGTTTTTTATCGCAAATTTTGCATAAGAAATGACGTAGTGGCACCAAGTTGAATCTTTTGTTTTTGAGCAGGGAATATACCCTGAAAGTGTCAAGCGAATCTGTGTTAAGCACACCTGGTGTTCCCCTCGTTCTGGGAGTTCGACTTAGCGAGGTCCAACACAGTTACGATATATATCAGCAAAAATGATAATTAATTTGATGACATTTCACAAAAGAGTAAAGCGTTCCTGCATCCTAGAAGAAAATAAGTCCTAGTTGGTACTTGCTTTTCTGTAAAAAAATACTTTAATTCATTACAGGTAAGTTCATTCCCTTACTAACAGTGAAAGGTTTATCGGTCTACGGTCACAGGTTTGTATAGTTCGTTATTTTGTATTAAGTCGCAAACGAAGATTTACTGTTCGGCATTTCCTGCAGGGCCATTCTCAGAAATAATTAGTAGCGGAATGTCTTTATAATAGCTTTATCAGCCTTGGCTCAAATCGCAGTACAGCTGCTAAGTCGAATTTATCCCCTATGTTGTGGGAGTGGATTTCCTCTTGCAATAAATTTATTTTAGCAGTCGAGTTTTGTGTCGCCCGCAAGAATCTAGGGCATGCTTTCCGGAATAGAATGCGTCTGTCGCGCGATTGGAGATCTATGCCTGTAAAAGATGGAGGGTAATATGAAAACGCACCTTCACTGATATATTAATCCGAAGGTTTTGACATTACGACTAAATTGGAAAAATATTTTCAAGTAACTTCATCCCACAGGGATCTGGTGCTTTCCTGCTGGATTATATGGCGAAGATTCTTCCGGGTTAGCAGGCAGGTAAGTTAGGGCTGCTGGGTCGAAGTTTCGACATCCCGAACTAACCTACCTGCTTATCCGAGAGAATCTTCATCACTGTGTTGCATTTACTGGAGCTCTTGTGGTTTCCTACTTTTGCCATACAACAATACTACACTGAATTGTAGTCCGCTGTAATATTACAAATATGAAATATAAGTCAAACTAATTCAAACGATTTCCACGTACACGATTATTTACCACGTATACGACAAACTTGACAGTCAAATTTAAAAGTAAACTCAGGGCAGCGTAATTGGATTTTTTCTTGATTGGTATCAATGAATTGAGTGACGGAATAGTGAGGATGTTTGTGGATGATTAGATAATACAAAGAAAAATATCAAACGAGGAAGATCGTCCTTCACAAACGATTTAGAGCTGATTCAAAGGTGGTGCGAAAAATACCAGTTACATGTTAATGCTAATGAAAGCTTCGTAGTCAATTTCTTCGAAAGGAATAGCTGCGTCCGAATCACCCTTATCAAATTATTGGAGTAATTATAAAAGTAGTAGATTCAGTTGAAAATATCGGGAAGAAAGTGCAGGGACCTTGCTAATAATTTAATTAAGAACACGCGAATTTGAAAACTCTGCGGCAAAGCAATTAAATAGCTTAGTTTGTAAAGCGGATTGTCGGTGAATGCGATGAAAATGTTAGAGAGGTCATTTCACCATAGTAATGGCATATTTAAAATATACAGTATATGGAATCCGGGATGAAACGTGGAATTGAAAACTCGAGAATGTGTAGCGCAAGGAAATATGTTTTGTTAAAAAATGTTACGATAAAAAAGCAAGCGTTACAAAACTGCACTCAGACGCAGGCTGAGAGTTCCTAAAAGACGGGAGATAAGAAGTTGCGAGTGCTTCATAGATTCACGAAAAGTACATTAGCGAGGGATACAACTGGTATCATTCAACCCTTTTGCTACTTAAGCTGATGATGGGGAAACTTAAGATAAATATATGGTATAATAAGCAGTTTATAAATTCATTCTTTCCGCGAACGATACGGTATTTTAACGGAGTAAATAAGTTGTTCAGATAACTGGTGCTTACACTTCCTGCCATTCACAACTAAAAGGTATGGTATAAATGTAAATGTTGTTATAAGCCTTTGAAATCAAGTAAATAAAATCAGAGAAATAGATGCTAGAACTATTCACGAAAAGAATTCATTTTACTGAGTACGAAAACCATAATAGAAGCTAAGTATTATAGTAGAATTTAACAATATGAGAAATGTTACTTTCTTCAACTTTCCGATACTATGATACCTGCTTATATCTTATAAATGAAACTAAAAAATTGCTTTTCCAAAAAAATGATCATTCCAATAGTAGGGATACCAAATTCATAATTATCTGGCCCATACGAGGAAGATAAAAACGAATCGAATTGGAAGTATGCTATTGATTTTAAATTGCTATATCTTATCGGTAGACCATATTTAAACAGAATTAATTACAGGCGAGATCGACAAGTGATAATACACTCTTCTTGCTGAGACGTATTACTATTAATGACGCTACATTTATGTTTTCCCTACTTTCCCATATCTCTTCTTATTTGTTAAGGTTCTTACCATTAAAGTTGTTATACAGTGACAAAGCTTACTCTTGGACTTAATATAGCGACGTTCTTCCTCGATTAATAAACTTATAACTCAAGAGTGTTACATAAATAAAAACTGTTTAAATTATTGTGATAAATAATTGTTTTCGAAGTGTCTGTTGTAACGTTTTATACAAGATAGATGTATTCGATGACCTCATTCTGCCTGTGTATTCAAAATGAAGATGTTTCCCATTAATTTGGTAGTCTAACATATTTGGCACACTTAAAAGTTATTTCCGGAATTATTATTGAAACAAGCGCGTATGTAACGACCTAAAGATTATTTTAACAGTCGCGGGGTTGCAATCATCGAATTCACTAATATATCGTCTAAATTTCCTCTATTTTTACCTGTAATTTTAGCTCTGCTTTAATTTATGTGATCTCGGACGTTTCTCAGGGTAGCGTAATCGGTATCTTACTTTTTCGTTCAAATCAACGAATTTAAATATAACATTGAAAGGAAGGCAATGATATCTCCACACGATACGTTTATTTACAATTTACATCAACGAATTTAAATATAACATTGAAAGGAAGGCAATGATATCTCCACACGATACGTTTATTTACAATTTACAGGGAAATACAAATAAGGAAGTAATGGTTAAGCCTATGGGTTGACCGATTGTCAGTACATTATTTTCTATCAATTTCGTCATATTTCTCTTAACATTAAGTATTTTCTGGAGAGTTCTTGAGAATTTCCCTGGGTGAGCCATTCCAGTAAACTGCTGTCCTATTTATTAAAGAAAATGTATCTTTTCTGAGGCCTTCAGTCCGGATGTTGAAATTGTGGTCATTTTTTCCCAGAAAACAATATTTTCAGTTTTACTCTTGCAGTTATTTTCATTAGGCAAAGAGAAACGAATAATATAACAAAAGAATATAAGGCATCAAAATCCGAAGAAGTTTAATAAATCTCAATGCAAAATTTTAACCTTGAACACCTTCTGATAAAATGCTTCTATATACGCACGAACAATTTTTGTAACAGAAACGCACTTGCACGAAGTACGCGGTTTACAATGCTTGATAACGCACGATCTAGACAGCTAGTAATGGAACTTAAGTCGTCAATAATTTTTCTCTTACATTTATGTTCATGTATATCATTGGATGAGTATTGGATAACAAGAGTAATACTAGATCAGTAAATTTGCTCTCTTGCACGAAAGGAAGCGCTTGATAAGTAAGAGTTTTGCTACTGTGAAATTAAGTAGAGGCTGTATAATGACTGTAAATCTGCCATCTTGGCTATAAATGGGTTATTATTATTTCCATATAGATGTATGTACCAAGAGCTAATATAGATAAGTGATGCCCAAAACGAGAAATAATCTTAAGAAGAACTCGTTTCATTGAAATTAAAAAATCATCTCTGTCGTTTGTTGTGCAATATTCACGTATCGTACGTAATTTTATTCGCTTCAAATGAGTGTTTGGGGTATGCACAATACATGTGAGAGACTTGCACGAAGGTTTACGGATCCATAAAATCGCTTTATGAGTCACAATAAACATCCATTAAAGAACGCATCCAAATGATCATAAACGATTCGTCAGGGTATTACATAGATGAAAGAGAATCACTGAGCAGGAAGTAAGCAACACATTAGCCAAAACAGAAGCAAAGCATCACCTTTTACAAGCACGAAGCAAAAGAAGCGATGCATATAGAAAGAACCAAAACGAATAGCTGCGAATTCGGCCAATCTTAATTAATTTAAAAGTTCGTTATGAACGGGTGAGCATGGCAATGCTTTGGATGAATGCCCTATGCAGCAGGTGGACAATGTGGAAAACGTTATTTTTCTCGGATTTTGCGGGATGTTTCTCTGTGACGTACTCAATATAAAGAGCATAAGGAATGTCGCCCGAGATGGCATTGTTTGCCGCTTCGCTAATTAGGGACGATTATTTATACGGAGGTAATTGCGCAAAACGGTAAAGAATTTCGACTGCGATGCATCTTGCCACCTCATTTTCAAATGGGCAGATTTTCACGGAATTTGATTGCAAAAGGGTTTCGTCAACCGAATGCGTTCGTTACGGCCGGGAAAACCTTTTGTCAGCAGTTGATTTCATGGAATTTTAATCGTAATTGGCTTCATACATCAACTCCGCGAATAATGCATGGAGTTTTTGGTTGTGGAAAATTTGATTGCGCGGACCCATCAGGCGCAGAGGTGATAGAATATCCATTAATAATCTACAGCTGCAGTTGCTCCCATTTCAACAGTTCTATCATGAATTACGGATTTGAATGGTTTGATTAGAAGCTGCAACTAGGTCCGAAGAATAATGTATTTGTAAAATGGAAAGGTAATATGCATATTTATTTGCTTGCTTTTTTAAAGTAAGTTCCAGTTTTTCTATCCAGAATTGATAGGTTATGTAGGAATTCAAATACTAAGGATTTTTAGAAGAATAAATAACACGCAAGAATAGCCTCACTACATGTTGTATCCATCCGAAGTTACTTGACCTAACAATTGAAGTTACGATTATTGATTATTAGACGATTAAATATACAGTTGTAATTATAAAAATGACTACAAAACCTGGAACGCGGGATTGACAGAGGTCTGGCGATAGCTTTAAAGTAGAAGTGATTATCACAGCCACAGAAGAATTTACCCTCAACATATCTTAGATTCAATTATTACTACAATACCATAATATAATAACATCGCAAAATATGGCGTTTAAAAGTTTAAAGCAATTAGTAGAGATTCTGTATGAAAAAACAATTCTTAACGGGAAAATAAAGATATTTTTCATTAAGAAGGCTAATATAATTGCCAAATATAATCCGTTTCTCTCATTGGTTCCTAATGACAATCTGAATTTATTGCAGATTTCACTTTGAGTGGGAATATTCCTTCATTTGTGCATGCTTCTCAGCATTGCTAAATACTCCTTGTTTCTTCGAAATGAAGACGTTTGGGAGAATCTAGACAAAACTATTGCATTTTTTAAAGGCTATATTTCGGTGAGAACTAGATAGATCAATTGAACGTTGCGTGGCAAAACATATCACTACTCGAATTAGTTAAACTCTTCCTCATTATCACTCTTAATTATTAATTATCATTTTCACCAATGATGCCATGTCTTATCTACCGTAAAGAGTACGACGTACCTCCAAATTTATTTCTTTTCAACGTTATCTACCGTCTTCAGTTCTTTGCTGTACCTCTTAATTCGGTATATATGGCAATCAATAAATTTATCTTCATTACTGAAAAATATCAATATTTTTTTTAGACTGGATGCTGGTTCCCACAAATGAAGGAAAATTTTGGCAGTATATAGTAAGTTATACTATCATAAGTATTGCAATGTAAACGTTCGAGATAACTTATTATGTTCCCTATGATACTTTATACTATTCATGTTGAAAGTAACATGGATATCCGAATTAATTTCGTTTCAATGATTTCCATTATTATGAATACGTTTCTTTACCTAGGAATGCGGCAAATAAAACAATATATTTTAACTGAAAACTTACTGATTTTTACTGAATACTTAACTTACTGACATTTTACTGAAAACTAGCTGATACATTTCAATCATTAGCGTAATATGGGAATAGCCTACAGGAAAAACTATGCTGGAGAATATTTAGTACGAGAAATTGTTTTTAAGTAAGGTTTAAAGTAAGCTGAAAGTAAATTTGTAATGTAAGCAGAACATTTTCGAGCAAACAAATAACGAGACTGCATCCAGGAACACCATAGAAGTATTTTTTCCTGTGGCGAAACTCCCACAGAATTCGAAATAAAGCTCAAATCACCTCGAAACCGCAAACACAAATCTTTTCTGGATGTGTCCACAAATCGCGGCACCACTGTCCCCGCGCATGCGCACCGCCGAGTCCGGTATTAAACGCGAGTTAGAACGTGAACGTTTCCCGGTACGTGGGGATGCGGTCTCTCGGACTTCAGCATGTGCGAAAATTCCTTCCGATGCATGATTGATTACGTATTAGACATCGCCGGTGGGCTAAGTGGCACCGGGTGGCCGACGGGGGGGATTGACGTAGCCGGAGGGGTAGCCACATCCTCCGCCCCGTCGGCAATTTTTCATCGAGGTAGTGCCTTCGAATCTATCGGAACATTTCCCCCGGTAAAATATTAATGTCCATCGTCGTCGACCCACGGAGACGTGCGATCAGGGTGACTGCGGAGGGAACTTAAGGGGCCCCGGCGGTCCCTCAAGGGGTGGCTTTCGAGGGGGCGTTGACGTTGGATTTTCCCAGTCTCCGGAGGTAAAGGGTCATGGGGGAAATAAAATGGAAAATAGTGGAACTAGCCCAGGGGGTTTTCGGTTTAAACGAGCCGAGATTGTATCAGGGTCCGTTCGGGGTGTAAATCAACCTTGATTTGACTTTTGTCACCACTACTCTCACTCCGGTGCTAAGAATACACAATGAATACCTAAATTAAAGCAAAATGAAATCTAAGGATGACAAGAAATGCCGAAAAACATCCCCTTTCATTTTTAAAGAGGAAAGAGGGATTTCATCTGTATGCGTATTCTATCAAATGTTTGCTCATACAAAAGCTAACTGTAGCATCTTCAAAAGCAATGGATATGTCAAATATTTACACGAACATAAACTATATGAAACTTGAATGAAGTCTATTTACGATTATCCAAGATCAAAAAGAACTCACATAAATCGCACCCATAATTTTGATTATATATCGATAGCTATGCGTAAATTGTATTTTGGTTTGCTTATGACTGAGATCATATACATGTATTTATTTAATGAATGAGACTTCACCAGAATGTATCGGTATGACAATAGAAGTCTGGGATACTAAAGGTAGCATTCTCTCTAGTGTAGAATATGCGATTAAGTTTTCTATGATGTATATTCGTGAAACGTTGCGAATTAAAACAAAATCGGGAGATTATTTATACAAATCACTGCAAAGAATCTGTGGGAGTGGACGCGTATTCAGTACATATTCCTAATTAAGTACAAGATTTTTACGATTTACGTAACCAAAAGAATAAATAAGAGTGAGAAAATCTAACATCTACGAATGATTTCATACGTTGAATCAGACGATACTCAGCGTAGCTATCAGAAAGGATTTTTGTCTCCGCACCCAAGAAGGTTCTTTTAACCTAAATTAGAGTTTCGACGTGCAGGTATTGCCATCAGGATATAACGGGACGAAATTTGGCCAGAGAAGAATAACAGGAAAACTAAAATGAGTCTCGAAAATCCGTGTAATCCTACGTATAAAATACTGAACAAAATAAAATAGAAACTTCCTTTTCTTAATTGTAGGGGAAAAATACATGCTATATTGGATTTACATCAAAATTCGGAAATTAAGGATGGGACGTAGAAAAATTGTATGTATTTGAGGTCGAGTCTTAATTGATGCGCATATTACAATTATACTGGATTTACATCAAAATTCGGAAATAAAATATGGTATGTGGAGATATATAAAGTATATGAGGACGGGTCTTAATTAATGCGCTTATTAAAACTCGCAATTTATCTTTTTAAAGATGTTATGAAGAATATCTTCCGTATGTAATACTATAAGCCTAGATAACTAAAAACATGCTTTTATTCCAAGCCTTATTAATTAGATTTTAAGGTCTACGTATATCAACGTTACATAATTGTAGGGTTATATATTTTTTCAGATATGTCAAACTAATCGAAATTGATTACCTCTGTGCATTGAAATAAGTCCATTATTTCACAAAAAGTTGTTCCTGAGTTCGAACAGGAACAGTGATTTTGGCATCATTATTATTTGTGCGTAGTAATTAAAAATTTGATTTATCAGATTTTATCTGTATAAAATTGGATCAGACTTAAATTCACTGAAAATATCGCTTTAGGAGCGCCAGAGATATAATTTATAGCATTTACTTACCATGGGAATCCATTTCTATAACCTTTAGTGGATACATTCTGTTCCATAAAGGGAGAATAGTGAGGATTCTTGAGCATTTGCAACAGACTATCTCTGCATATTTAAAACAATTTAGTAATCGATCTACATTTCAACCTTTAGGTGAGAAGAATATTTTATTTGTGGCTAAATAAATATTTAAATGAGGTGATGCTGTGGCAAATAGTTACGTAATGGACGGATTTAAGTTGCGTTTTACCACGGATTGGATGAGTAAAATATGGAATCATGATTGACTAACTTTAGGAAAAGGTTTTCCAAAAATTTAATTCAATTATAGCGCATCTAGATAGATGTTCATATGACATCAAAAGCAGCGATTGACAAAAACGTTTTTTCACATACCTTTATTCGTTCGACTGATTTCATATTATCTTCAGCCTCCTTCGAGCTGTGGCTGAGGATGTTTGTGTAGCGACTTAGTAGTATGTAAAATGCAATATATTGTGAAAATTATTAGATTATATCACTACACGAAAAAAATACGTAAGAAAAATTTAAGTTCGTTATCCATTTCAACATTGTAACTATAATAATATGTGCACCACATCTGCAATGAAAATAGAATCAATTAACTTACAATTCTCAAATTTCAGAAGCAACAACAACGTTGAAGCATCTCAGTTTTTCTGTATCATTGTTTGAACTAATATTTTGTTTAAAGTCAATTAATTAAAATAATGTGTAGTATTCGTTTGCTTATTAATATACATGGAAGTAGACAGATAATTATCTTTTCTGCAGGGATGCCGGTTTTAATGTCATACTTACTATCTTCACCTACTCCAATATATGAAGCGGAGATGAGGATAACTAGTCAAGATTGGGGATGAAGTAGCTTGCCCTTGTTTTCTCAGTAAGCTTCATTTCTCTAAGCAAAGATTTCATGTCAGTACTGCGCAATTGTAATAGAAAATACTGTTATCATAACGTACGATAAGGATGTAAAGAAAGAGAATTTGAAACACGGCTGTTTAAGAATAAGAAGCATAAAATCTCTAATAGCGAATTTTCTTAAATTGTATTGTCAATTCTTGTTTTCTCCGAATACCGGCGAAGGAGACAAGGAACGCCGACAAAGACGGCTATTGGAGATTTTAAATATCTTATAGTACGATAAGGTTCACTACGTACATATCATCACAACCATGACCAAGGTAAATGAAGTATAAAAGTTACTGAAAGATATTTATCCCTCTATAATGTTAGTAAAGGCTCTTTACGATAAAGCAAGGGAGTTTGGAATGAAAATCAACGTAAGTAAAACTAAAGTATTGAGGTTCACTACGGGAAAGAAAACTAAGTTAACTATAAGGGTGGATGGGGAAAAAGTAGAGCACGTGGATAAATTTTCTTACTTGGGAGGGAAGATGTAAAGGTGAGATTCGAAAAAGAATAGCCTTGGCCAAGGAAGCCTCTATGATGCGAAGAGAATGGATGACCAAAGGTTTTGATAAAGGAATCAGGAAAACATTGGTGAAATCCTTGGTTTAGAGTGTGTTGTTTTATGGGAGTGAAACGTGGACCTTAAGGAAGGAGGTAGTGAAACGTTTCGAGGCCTTCGAAATGTGGATATGGCGTAAAATGGAAAAAGTAAGTTGGGTTGATAGGAAAACAAACACGGAGATGCTAGAGATGGCTGGGGAGGAGTGGGCCTAATAGAAGTAGTTAAGCATCGACAGAAGAAATGGGTGGGTCAAATATTGGGGGGAGAAGGATTGGTAAAAACTGTAATTGAAGGTAAAATTCGGGGAAAAAACAGTGGAATACAAAGACAGAAGATGGCTGGGTTAAATGGTGGGGAAAGCTACAAGGAAATGGAGGAGATGGCGTTGAATAGGGATTTTTGAGTATGCATGAACCTAACGAAGATGCTGATCCCAAACTGACAGTAATAAGGCAAAATATAGGGGAACAAAAGAGGAACGTGGACCACATACTTGCAGCTGTTGATTTATCAACACCTTCATAGCAGTAATTTCGTCTTACATATCTCACAAACTTTATTTTACTTTTATTATACGAACCTGAAAAACTTGCGAAATAGCATAGAGGCGATAAATTCGTCTTCCTGAGAGTGCTCGTAAAAAGGATAAATAACGGTGATGCAATCTGTAGCCAGCCTGCAAAAACGCAACGCAGAAATTATAAAGGGAGCGGTGTGAATAAGATAATGGTTAGGCAACAGCTGACTTCATTGCGTCACAGACAAAAAAAAAAGGTACGTGTCCCATCCCGACAAGATTCAACTCACGATTTTTCATAACCCCCGCGATTCTTTAGGGATTCAACTCGATTTTTCCAGCTGTCCGACTTAATAAAGGCGCAAAAAAGTTCGGTTGAGGATAAGTGGAGAAGAAAGGAATTCGAATCGGGGGCTTGTAACATGGATTCGCGAAGTTATTTATGGGGCGAGGAATATGACGTGTTTTTCGCGAGGTGGAGAGAAGTTTCGGGAACTAAAATGAATCGGCAAAATATTTTTCGGGGAACGTTAATTATTTACTGTTTTCATTGCTAAAATGAATATGATTCCGAGGAAAAATATGGCGTTGCCCACGAATACTGCCTGATTGCTTGTGTGCTCAATCTTCATTATCCTCAGCTGTTCCTATTTCCTTGTTGGTTTTTTTCCTTTCGGTCGTTAGTATCTCCACTATTCATTACGTACATATTAAGAGCAAAGTAATGTTGCTGGGTTTTTATTTACTCTGATAAAATATGATTTTATCCTGTAGGTAGGGAAATCAATCGCGATATGATTAATTGAGTTGAGTTTTGCTAGGCATTCCAGGAAAATTTGTGCTACATTCACTAATGCATTTTATATATTCAATTCAACCTGAAAATACTAATTTACCGTTGTAGCAGTATCACTTCCTCGTGCTGAGTCACACCCAAGAATAATATAAAGTAAGGAAATTTGAATAAAACTACATCGTGACATCATATACCAAACATCGTAAGACCAACGTAGCGTGACCCAGATTGTAACAATTACTTCAACAAATCGAACAACGTTGGGGGAGTAAAAGGAAAGCTTAACAGTATTAACATATTGGGAACAATGTGAAAACCGAAACAAAATATTATTTTTCCAGAGAAAATTTATTTTTCGGTAATCTCCGGTTTCTTTGCGGAGGATGGTGATTCAAATGAAAGCGGGTAAAAAAATTACGCAATTCAAAACATTGTGTTGGCACTCATAGTAATTATGCAAATAATTATTTCCTGTTACTCAAAGTAGACTTGATACTTAATGAATCACGAATAATTCAAAATTTCATACTTATTAATTATTATAAAAGCTTCCTACGCATAAGTCATTTAACGGGAAGTGGAGTTGATAGGTTATAGTGGTACTAAAGTCGACGGTTGAAGTGAAGGTAATGAGGCTAGCAATACGCTTCTACTACCTATTATCACTCATAGTTTCATCACTGGTACTCAGTTTTATAGTATAGGTGAGATTGTTTCTTGAACTCCCCGAAAAATACCGGTCGTAGCTGGGTATTGAACCGCGGCCTTCTGGGGGATGTACATACTATAACCTTAATCGGTACAACTTTAAGACATATTTTTACTCATTACAAAAAAAGAAACTTTAAATACGGATTAGTTTAAAATGAAATACGGTACACGTCTCATAGTAATCGATACAATTATATGTATCATAATATCCTCTCCTTCCATCCAGGAATTTTCTCGACAGTTTCATGAAGGTATAAGTATCACTCGATATCCCATTACGATCATATTTGTCTTAATTCACCGAGACGCGTAATAAATCTGGAATCTGAGCCGAACAGCGGCTGAAATAATTTTAATTCCTTTCCGTGCCATCAATTCTGAAAAACGGCCCAAAATTTCCCCATAAATCTGGGTAAAACGTAAAGATACGTCGTTTTTTGGCAAGCGAAGGAACATTTTCCACCGAGCACGAATATTTTGCGAGTATTTGAAAATCAACTGGGCTCTACATAAGGAATAATGCTATGCGCATTTTTAAAGGACTCCAATCTGTCGAGTAAGAGTTATTATGCTAAATGAGTTTCCGATATTTCACATTTTTTGGTGTGGCTAGGCTTCGATTATTGCATTATCTTAGGTGAGGTTACAGATTCGGCAATTTGATACCTACGAAGGGTAGTTTGAGGAAAATAACAGAAAATATAATCCTCTGTAATGGGCCAAAGAGGCAATTTTCGATAAATTCTGCGAATCACCGTATTAGCTCGAATATAACGCGACCCCGAATTTAACGCGACTCAGAAATTTTCATAAAGATATTTAGAAAGAAAAATATTACTCGTAAAAGAATTAAAAGAAAGTAAAATTCAATCAGACAAGCATTTATTTAGGTAATTATAGCTAATAACACAGGTTACATTCATGTCAATAAAATTAAGTAATGTAAAACAAAATTAATATTATTTAAGTAACAACAAAAAACGGAAATGTTTATTCAGAATCTGAAGTATTTTCAGAATGAGAACTGATTGATGTCACATCGGTATCATCAGTACATTTCATTCACGCTTCCTGTCTCCCACAAAATGTCATCTTCCGTCCCATTTAAATCATTGAAAAAGTTCAGTCGCGTTTCAACCTCTGTAGGAAAATGTCCTTGTTTATATTACATTCCATTACTTAAACCCTGAATTTAGCGCGAGTTCACTTTTTAATGGAAAATAAACGGTTGAAAAATATCGCGTTATATTCGGGCTAATACGGTAGTAGTATTCTATTCGAAAATGATTTTATCAATCCACCCGATTCGTCTCTCTATTTCATTCAATATTTCATAATTACTTTTCAAAAAGGACTCTACAGTACGAAATTCAAATATTTTTCACGGTACATTTTATTGGTTTTGAATTTATCGTGAACCCAAGTAAATGCAGTTATTAAAATAGCTGCAATTCCCATAAAGGATATGCCATTTTACAGAACAAGGTAATTATACCAAACAGGACAATTACCTATGATTTTCACCAATTCCTTTTATTGCTAAAGTACGTAGTCATGCTTATATTAGCTATTTTTACTCATTTATTTTTAGTTTCAGGAGATATTTGATTGCATATATGCGCTAATAGTGTCAGACTACATATCTGTAGTTTTTTATCAAGGAATCATCGCTTTCAATTGAATTTTATCAACTAGATCTCAGTAACATCCTAATATATTGCATAATAACCACCCACATAATTCAAATTAAAAAGTTATTTTAATCCTGAAACGTTTCACGATATTAGTTCACTAAAAAAGTTAACCAACACCAAGTTGACGTCGAAACATTTGATATTGTTATTTACGCATCGAAGTTTTGCTTCTTCAAAGATATGTGTATTTTGTGTAATTCTGACAAGAGAAATGCAATCTTTTCCCCAAAAATATAAAAAATTAACTCTAACGTCACCTCAATTATCACTAAGAAGATGGATGACGGCTTATGAAAGTAGAAACCCTCAGTTAAATTAGCATCAAATTTCTAATTTCTAGTCGAAATAAAGAAGCACTGTACCTAACAATTAATGTCTTAAGATGATAGGATCAGTAACTGATAAAACAAAAAAATATCGCAGTTTATATTTGAAATGAGGGAATTTTATCTTAAAATCTCTGCTTGTTTTAAGCACATTTGTCAAATTTCACTGCCAATTCAGTTAGGAAAACCTCTCCCTTGCAAACCGTATTGTCTCGCTATGGAGAAATAAAGGAAGGGTGTCAAGCACTCTTTCTTGGATTTCGTCTGCTCGACTTTTCTTTCGAGAAGGGCCAGGCTGGTCATTCCCGCAGCTTTTTGAAATCTTATAAGGATTTCGTATTTACGGAGAGTTTTGCGGGTTTATGAGTGCCGAAGTTTAACGTCTCGCCGGTGTAAGAAGTGAAAGGAATGAGAAAATTTGAAGAAATGCGGAGAAATGGTCTAGAAAGGATGGAAAAAATGCGAAAACTTCCATCCGAGGGAAGGCAATGGAGTTTTGGGATAAAAAATGAGACTCGCTGGTGAAGAAAAACAGAAATAATGAGGATAAAGGGAGGAAAAGTAGCCATGAAAGGGTGTAGCCAGGGTAAAATAAAGAAAGGCGCGGGGAGAACAAAGTTTGATGCCGAGTGATGAAAAATAGAGAAGTTGGTTTATACGTCATTTACCCTTACATCTCCAAGTGTGCAGTGCAAGTAGCATTTCTAAGTGTGGTAAGGGGTGCATATATTAACTTATTTTCATCAAACTTCGTCCACAGAAAAATTAATCTTTGAATAGACTAGTTCTGGTACCTCGGTTGCCATTTTTTCTTGCAATGTCATCCTATGTAACAAGGTATCATAATATCTAACACGTCCAACGAGAGCGTATTATCTCTGGCATTTTTAGCGAGTTTAAGCCAAAATTAACTAATTAACTCTCCTTTGTTCTAACGATTCTCATCTTATGATAAATATCTCATCGGATGACAAATATGACTAGTGTGGTCATCTGCCTTTTTACCGTGGTAGAATGACTGAATCCTCGATAATTTACACAATTTTTCATGAAATGCATCATGTTCCCTCTTACCATTTGCGAGTACAATGGTTGTCTGCAGAGCCTAACATTCTGCTCAAGATGTGGTTCATCGCATAGTAATATCATTTACGGACTTCGTTATTACCAACTTTTCTATTTCCGAAGATTATATTAGTAGCTTATCACCTTCACATATTTCAGTTTGGGTCATTCTATGAAAAACTATTAGAGAATGTTACTCTTAAATACCTACTTAAAGGTAAAGGCTCGATTATGCTACCCTGTGGTGTACTCCTTAGATCTCTTCAAGCAGGTTGAAAAAAATACCACTCAGTACTACTCGTAGTTCTGTCAGAAGTATACTTTGAATGTTAAGGTACTGCCGGTCAGACAGTTTGCGGCGAAACCGATATCTCATAGTCAAATTGTGTTTACGGTGTAGTAGTACATGTTAATTGTAAAAGTGGTCTCTATAAAATATACGCAATTAAGAATTGGATTCGGCGTAAATTATGAATATTTAATTCTAAATTTAGGAAGATATTTTGGAGGAGCTTATAGGAAAACTTAAGACATATTGGTATTACATTAGATGCTATTCTGTAGCCTAAATATTGGACGTATGCAAATCAAGGTAAACTTCAATTGGTGATAATGTTAATTTTTATAAATATATTAATGCAGGGAAATTAACTTGGCAAAATTGAGATTAGTGAGTTTATTCTTACATCGAACCTTTCGCCTGATACATTTTGAAAGAGAAAGAAAGAAATTATCCGAAAATTAGTTTAAGGGAAAACTGTCCTAGGGAAGCACAATTATTAAGAAGAAAATTATACCAAAGCAGGAAAAGATCAGCAAGAGGAAGGTTTTTAAAAATAAAAAAAACTTAAAAATAGTTCATTGAATTTTATGGAGATAGCCACTTGAAAGGAATGAAGAACAATACAGATAAATTTTCCTGCATGAATCAATCCAAATATATTTTCATAGAAGGGTTCCAATTGGATTCTGAAACCCATTAGTGAATTACCAAATTTAAAAAACCCAGTCTGGGTTTACATGACTACATGTTTCCCTTTTAAAGGCTCCCTTAATTGAATTCGCGTTAAATAGCGGAGCTCATGATAATGTATCTACTGTAAGAGAATTAAAACATCGCCAGAGCACGATAAATAACATAGGCTATCAAAGGGGATCGTGGTAGTGTGATAGAGTGGTAAGGCAGAGAGGATCAAAGGTTCTTTTTTGGGACTGGTTACTGGGAAAGGTGCAAGGGAAGGCAAAAAATTCGTTCTTTTTTCTGAGATGCGTGAAAGAGGGAGAGGGTTTCGGGAAGTGATGACGAATGGGCATGGAATGGAGATAAAAGGAAAAATAAGGGGAAGATTAGGGAGAGATGAGAACTCAGAATGTGGGGATTAAGGTAAAGCGTGTTTGTGAGGCGGGAGAAGTAGGGATTAGGTGTGTGAGAACATAATGGAGTTTGGTCGATGAGAGAGATAGATACATTGAAAAAGGTGAGCCATTGTTTGAGTAGGACGGTGGAAATCTTTTCTTCCTTCTTGGAAATAATGCGCCGCAGTAGAGCAAGGGGAATGTCGTGTTGATCATCGTGATATTGAATGCGACGAACTGTTTTAATGAGCTGGAATCTAATTGACGGTATAATTATTGCCTAGATTATATTTAAATTTATATAAACTAGTTTTAGTTTTTAATCCCCAATTAAAGATGAGCGTGAAAATATATTCGAAAACGGATTAATGTTGAATTTCATCTCTAAAAACAACAATTTATAATAGTGACCACGTTAATTCATGCAATAAAGACAATTAATATCATTGTCTCTTTTTTATCGGAAATGATTAAAGACTGATAAAAAGCAGTAGGTCAAACAAGTAAGAATACTAGGTATTGAATTACAACCAAACATAATTATTTATGAAAATAATTACGTTCCGATAAAAACCAATCATAACCTCCCAGTACTTAGAGTTTAAAAGAATAATATTTTTACACTAATCAGATAATAAAGACGCTATAAAGACGTTTTAATACTGTAGTAACGTATCTGGTATTTACTCTTATTTACAGTAAATAGCTTGTTTCATGTTAAAAATATATAACATATTTTTTGTAACAAACGTTTCAAAAGAATTTTTCCTGGGCACCAATTTACGTATATGTCCTGTTAATTAAATATGTCTGCAATTATTCTCACAATTATTTATAACCACAGTCAATTTAAGAGGTTTAAAATCACCAATAGCCGTCTTTGTTGGCGTTCCTCGTCTCATTCACCGTCTCATCAGGAGCGAATTAGTACCAAGAATGAAGATGAATGCATCGTATTCAAAATACGCATTGGGTGCTCTTAAAAACTGCGGTGTCCTTTCTTGTTTTCTCGAAATACCGGTGTATGAGACGAGAAACGCCGACAAAGACGGCTGTTGGAGATTTTAAACCTTAAATTCCTTAAAAGCCGTGTTTAAAATTTTCTTTCTTTACCGCAGTTAAATTAATGATTAAAACATTTCAAATTTCTCATTATCATGAATTATAGCTGTATTTAATTTTATATACTTTCCGATTTATGACTCAATTCGTTAACTCGGTAAAATTAGTTTTCTTTGCTGAGGAAAAAAACACACAGAAAAACGCTTTCAAAATTCAGATATTGTTTAACATCAAGGGAGTTTCACTGCATATGTATGTTAAAGAATTACTCGCTGGCTTTGTTTAAATAAGTATATCCCGGTCTCGAGAAAAATTTCCACCCTTATATTTCTATTACAAATACTGATTGGAAAAAAATTCCAACTTCGCCTTATCCTTGTCTTGCACTCACAACAAGTCGTATCAGCATCGTATCGTCAAATAGCGTTGAGAAGTAGCCACGGCACGCTAAACCCTAAAAGCTCTGCTTAATGCTTTGAACTAACTTTTGGTTGAATCTCTCACTTATTTTCTTTGTTTGTTTTGGAGATTCTCGGGAGTCAAATAAACCTGAATTCGAGCCAAAAGATCCAGAGAAAGAGTAATCCACCTTGATCTCTAAGGAGTGGCTCTCTTAAGGGCGGGAGATTCAACCGCGATGGAATGTCAAAAGTGCTTTGCATTGAGACGGGTTCAGGAGAGATTGTGGAGATAAGCCTGGTCTCAAAAAACAAGTAAATATCACGTCTGGAGCAGCAGGAAAAACAAGCCCCCATTCATCTCTGTGGAGTTATTAATCAACGGAGATATCTAAATTCTCAACGTTACGCAGATGGGCTAATCATAGTTAACCATACCAGAAATGCTCTGCGAGGTGAGATCCAGTTTTCACAAGACCATCTCATTTTCCACGAGACACCAGCTTATAGAGTTTAAATGCAAATCCATATAAACACATAAATACATGTAAAAATTCTTCAGGTTTGCCGATGCATCATGACCGATTTCAATTTTGCGCTACTTCAAAAAGGCCACGCAGTATAAGAAGAGCTGAATGAGTTTTACACCGTTTTAACTTTTTCCGTTTTAGAAATTCTACGGAGTAGAGACCTCTTCCATTGCGTATAAACATTCGATACTAATTGTGTAAGGAGCTAAAAATCCACATAAATATGTATTATATGATAAAATAAAATTTTAATGAAAATCTTTAGATAATTTCACGAAACCTGATTAATTCTTTTTAAAAATTTGAATGCACAAAATAATTTATACATCAATGCATTGATATTTTCCTTTTGAAATTATCTTTACCTTGAATAATCATTCTGCGAATTTAACCGTCTACCTAATAATGTATATCACAATTTACATAATCAATTTTGCATGATGTACAGGAAAATACACTTCAGCAAATTCAAACGTAAGTTAGAACCAATTAAGCACCAATTCAACAATAGTCTTAAAAATCATACATTCATCGAATGTAATTTTGAATGACAGCATTGTATCCATAATTTCCCTTAAAAAGAAATGTGTTGGTCCAGCGTTAACAACCAACTTATCCCCAATTCGCTAGCTAATTCTTTGGCGTTGGCACGACGTTTCTGCATTAATGAAATCGGAAATGTATATTTAAAATGTTCTACTGTATCATTTCTGTATATTATAAAATTCAAACATCTTCAAGTCTGATGGCCTTCCACGAAGAAACGCCGAAACATTGATTTTATTGTACAGAAAGGAAAGTTGGGACACGACTAAAGGTTTAACTTCTCCAATAACCGTTTTTATCGGCGTTCCTCTTTAAACCTGTCTTCTTTTCTCAGAATATCGGGAAATGAGAATAGAAAGGCCGACAAAAACGGCTTTTGGAGATTTCACTCTTCTAATTGCACTAAAATCGAATTTCATTAACCAAATTTCCAGTTTCTGAATTTCTTCCATATTTCGGCTTGTAGAGGGCCAACCAGAATGTATTTCGCTCTCCATAAACGTATTACCATTCTTGAAAAGAATGTACCATTCTATAATTCCTGTAATGATTACGGAATCCTCGCAAAAGCTTGCTGAATCTACTCAATGGTTGCCAATGAAGCGTTACCAAGCTTTTGGCAAAATTTTACACAAGAAGGACGGCGGTGATCAATTGATCACTTCTCAGCGTTTTACTTCGAAATTTTTCATTTTTTAAAACTCTTTTATATTTTGTGAATATGTGATTACAAAATTTAATATAAAGAAATTATAATTTTGCTAGCGATAACTTAGTATTTTTAAACGATTAAAATCCTCAAAAATGCAAAGATGCAATAAGGTAGATATTGAGGAGCGAAGTGGTCAAATGACCACTTCCAGTCCTTCTAGGTAGAGCGATACAGCCGTCATTCTAGTGCTAATGCAGCAACGATGTTCACGGAATTTCAAGATAAATGAGAATCCAAAGAAAAAGCCTTATATGTATCTCCTAAGGATTGATTGAAGGCAAACTACACTTTCTACGTACGTGAAAAAATTTCCATGCGCGTTTCTAAGGGTTTCTTAGAACTTTTCATAACACATCGCGATCCATTTCCTTAGTTTCAGTGGAAAAAAGTGTGAGCTGATAGGTTCTAAATGAACCTCGTAGGTTGGCATTTGTAAGACTATGACGGAAATTGAATTCAGCTCTTAAGACGCTTCAGACGTTATAGTTGTGAGACTTCAAAGAGAAAGAAACGGAAATTGTGCCCTTACTAAGAAGTCGTACCTTTTTTTTTGGGGAAATATCTTCTCAGAATCCAATATATATCCCTGTTAATTTTTTTTCCAAGCCTAAACATAAAGCCAAAAATTCCAAGAAAATAACACAATGGCCACTAAATTTAGCGTTATATATGAAAAAATATTACTGCCGTGACGATAAACAAATAAGGCTTCGTATACTTCGAAAATTAACATAAACATAACTTTATAAAATTAACTGGGGGTACATATGAAGCGTATCTAAAAATACCATAAATAAATAATCTATAACCAATTCGCTGCCCAAAAGAAATTATAAATCCCACAAAGATTGTTTTCAAAGCCCACAGAAATATCTCTAACGAGAGGCAAACAAATTAAATGTTTAAACATTTTGAAATACATTTTTCAAAACTAATCATACTTATAATAATGGTTTAAAAATGTATTATTGGATTTCGTACGGTTGAAGGCTGGACTACAAGCTGGACTGGATTATTCCGCAACCTGTACAAGGTGCCTCATTCAGCCCTCCAACTTTTCAAATGAGCTAAATGTAAGTTTTGTAAGTGTGTAAGTAAGTTGTGTGTTTTTCAAATGAAAAAAATATGGAATCGATCCGGTTTGACGTAATTCCTTCAAAGGGTCTTTGTATAACATTTTGTAGTTAGTTTTGGTATACATTTAAATTTGATTTAGCCCTTAACAATTTTGAAAATTGCAAAAAGGCTTAACTGTCCCATACTAGAGGGCCTTCCCCTAAATCGGATCAAAACCTCTACTTGTCGATAACCATGCTGATACACGGATGTCTGGAAGTTTACTTATCTATACATTCAACTCACCAAATATTATTATTCTTTCCTTGCTATTGATTTCAGCAGTCTTGCAGCCCATTCTCATAAATGAATTTGACATCGCTCGAACGCTACCCAAATGTAATGTTTCATTTGTATTCAACTCTTGCACGTAACCGCTCATCATGATTGAGTTGGACCAAAATATGTCCGTAAAAATTATTTTTTCCATAATAAAATGTAATTGCAATATCGATGCCATATCCGTTTTATTCACCTGGGAAATTTTGAAATCCGAACCGTTGGATTGATTTTTCGACACGCTCCAAAATTATGAGTTGCAATGACAATAATCAACTTGACGTAATTCGCATGTTGGAGGCAAATGAATATTTAACCCTCATTACGCATTAATGGATAATTTCCTGATTTATTTTGCGAGAGGCATCCTATCCCCGATGACAGAATGCAATATTGCTTCCGAGATTTAGTTTTCCCTCTTCCTATATGCAAAATTTTATAATAATAAATTGTGACGTTTCGGAAATTGAGGCGATGCAGTTGTGTGAAGTAATGAGGGTGGATTTCCTTGTTTAGAGTCACAATGAAAAATAAACCATACTAATAAGTGTTTCATCAACCATCAATTACCATAAATTAATAATTAGGCGTTAATTAGTTAAAATCATTGAGAATATTTAATAATAAATGAAAAGATATATTGAATTAATTCATTAATATTGAAAATATCTTAAATTAATTAATAAATAATTAAACAAAATATAAATTTAAGTAAATTATATATTATATAATAACAGATAGGTATTATAAATCATATTTAATTTAATAATATTATACAAAAGCTAGAATCGAGAGAACTAGAAGAGGGCATTAAAAACCAAAATGTAATTTAATTGAAAAACTCTAATATATGTAGTACTTTTACTCCACATAGATAGAAATAAACATTTTAATGGACGCGGAGGATAAAAATAAAAGTTTAAGTTTGAAAAAAATATTTTCATTCCACGTATAGAAAAATAAATTTTCTAAGGAAGGGGAAAAAATGGATTAGCAAATAGGTATTAAAAATATGTAAAAGAGGGATGGTGATTTCTGTACACATACAGATAGCATGAATTATACGAAAAATAAATGGCTATCTCGATGAATTTTTACAGAAAAATAAAAGAATATAAACAAATTTACGAAAGAGTCAAATTAAAGTAAATGAATCTAAGTGATGAAAACAATAAAAATAAACAGAGGATATAGAATGAGAATGAAAGTAAAAACGGCATAAGAAAAAAATGACTAGTTTTGTTAAAGTAATGGTAATGAGGATATTGTCACATAAAATTTAGTAAGCATATCGATTTTGTTGTTAAAAAAAAATAGATGCCACCACCAAAAGAGTTTGTGACAAAAGTTAATGGGAGATAAATTTTCTCTATTCTCTGCCAAATGAAAAATGAAGAATATCCCATTCGGATATGGCAGCAGGCACAGAAGGAAAGAAATAAGAAGAGAGAAGACGTGGACAGGGACGGAGAGGTAAGAAAGGAAAACTGTCTAAAGATGGAGCGATTCCACGGGAAAAGAAGGAAGGAAACGTGAAAACGTGCAAGAGATAGGGGACATGACAAGGAGTTGACGAAGCTGCACTGGAAAGAAGGGCGATAAACGGGTTGGGGAAGGAAGGAAAGTGGAACGTGTAAAGAAGAAGAGACAGGAGCGGAATCGAACTCTGCGGGAGAGATGCCCCTGCGTCGTGTAGAGACGTTAGGGAAAAATGTTTCGAATGGCATTATAAGGAAGATAGGGGCAGAAATCGAGGGATTTGAGGAGCGAGATAGGTGGGAATTGAAAAGCCGAGGTCCGGGTGAGCCTTGAGGTATTCGTTTTTATTCCGGTTGCCTTTGGGCGTACGCGGAATGAGGAAAACGTGGATAGAGAGAGGAAGAGGAAATGGAACAAGTCAATAAGGAAAGCACTGATAACTGAGGAATGGGATGGAGTAGCAGTAAACAGTAGGAGGATGCAGAGAAAAAGGAAACTGAATGGAAGAGGGCAGCTGGTATCTCTACGTGTGGCGGAATGTTTTTAATGATCTTCAGAACAACTTATTTCAATATCGGCTTTTATTTTCATGAATCAAATATGTTTCACCATTTGGGATTTTTGTCGCTCTTAAAGTTGAAAAGACTAAAGCATCAATGTCTCTGTATTTTGTAAATAATGCTGGATTATTTGTGAAATACAGAAAAGGAAATATGCAATAATAAATTAAAACAATTACATGAAGTTGACCTTGTACATACATATTGCCCGTAATAATGATGTAAAGATGTATTTTGCGTTTTACCTACAGCATATCTTTATTTTAATTTACTAAGGAATGAATTACTTTAACTCTTGACATAATAAGGAGGGTAATACTTGAAAGATCCCTGAGTGATATTTTTATTGTCATGAAATTATGTACTTTATCTATTCTTCGAGAAACGAAATAAACTGGTGATGTGGCAAAAACCATGGCTTTTTGCTAGATATATATTAAAGTAGATAAAAGTTCGGCTTTCCCACTTTCCTGAAATAGGACCTTTTCGTTAGCATAATTCCATCTTGAAGGAGATTTTTCTTTTTAAAAATTGCTCCACTTTATATATGAAGGAGAATACGATGCCAGACCTCCAATTTACATTCCCAGGGATCATAAGATTTGAGAGAATGGAGCCTTTACGAAAACCTAAGGGTAGTCCAATGTAAGGAGACTTAATCATGTTCATCAGATCCCCAATTTCTGTTCTATTTATTTATTCGATTTTGTCTTCGTCTACTCCCCTAAACACCCAGAATTGCAAATGGAAATTTTTTCGAGGCGGAAAGAGAAAAAAATGCTATCAATAAAAGAAGGTAATACGGCCAATAATCAGGAATTTCAGAAGAAAAGGCAAAATGTATATAAAAATCATTCAAAAGAGTGAAAGTAATCCCAGCGAATCAAAAAACTGAGGAGCATAATTTTTTACCGATTCTAGTTTGATACCAAACGAAAACAAGTTGATATAAGTTAATATTGTTTCCAAATTATAGAAAATACGTAGGAGATGAGCTCTCGGAAAGAGCGCTGAGCGAACAACTTAAATGTTTTTGAAATTTTCTAGTCTCTTAAAATCTTCGAATCTCGAGTTGACTAAATAAATTGGCGCATTTATGCTGAAGCAATAGAAAGGGAAGCAAAATACCATGACTGATATGGCTGGAAATGGAAACTCATCCTAAGGCATTGGTTCCGATTCATGTTGATTGGGAGAAGTCCGATACATGATCATTTTTATCATAAGGAAAGACCTGAGATTCCGTTTCTTTTCGATAATTTTAATACATAGATTTTAGATAACGTATCCGTAACATCCCAAGATTCAAAGTTAGGATGCTTACATAACTAAACCACCGATAGTGAATATGTTTTTTCCAAAATTCTACTTCATCTTTATTTTACATGAGAAGGAACTCTATTGCTTTATTTCGGATACTCAGTCAGGGGGTTCTTAATTTAAAATCCTAATTATTAATACGCCGTAAATAATATTTGACTGAATCATTTCATTACTTAGATTAAGTAATCTTGGTTGTGTTCCGACATAACAAAGATAAGAATAGATTTTTTATCAAAAGTATACAAGATTTTTATAATTTGTATATATATTCACATGCATACACTTGAATAGGATATCAGAGCTTAAGATACAGAAAGTAAGAAAGTTAAAGGATCTGGGGAAGAGAAAATAGTGAACCAGTAAAAGAATGGATATTCCGATTCGGTTTTGTTAATTTAATCATTGAACTACCTTTCCTGGATATTGAACCAGTCATTTAGGAAACTTACCAAACAAAGAGTTCCTTTCCTTTGTGACTTTCTAATACCAGCTTCTCTTTGGGACAAAGTTAATACGTACTGTACGAATCGCTTAAAAATCAGGTACTGTTCCTTCTCCCGAAATAATAGTTCAATAAAATTACACTCTTTAAGCTGAGAAGTTCACCAAAGCTCGAATTCGAAATACATCAAGAAACGCGTACGAGAATATAAAATCAGAATTACTCCGCTACACTTAGGGCACGAAGAGAAACGGAATTCCAATAACGAACTCTCGGTCCTCATTGATTAATGTTTCCGGTTACGTGTCGTAATAACCGAGGTAACCGAATTCCATTAACTCCGCTCCTACGCAAATATTTAAAGAAATCCTCAAACGATCGCCATCATAATTGAATCAAAACATAAAAATTCGGAACGAGCGAGGAAAAGTCTCTCTCAAAAATCCTCCATCTCTTGCCTCGAAATAATAGGCGGTGTCATGGAGACCGGAACAAATAATAGAGGCCGAAAACTTGCCGGAAATAATCTTCAATTCGGAGGAATAAATTATCGGGGAATGAGGGACAGTCAGAATTGATTGTATAACCGGGGAAGGCGTCCTTTATTTCTACCGCGGATGAGGCCTTGGTTACGGGTACCCCCGGATCGGATCCGGCGTATTTTACACTCCGTTATTTATTTATTTTCAATCTCGTCGCTGGAAATTAGAATTCAGCATGAATCAGAGGCACCTTAGTATTCAAACCGTGCCGGATTTCCTCCTTCCACTCCGGTTTCCTTTGTTTTGATTTTTCCGAATCTCTCCGGGAACTGCTATATATGCATCTTGCGGGGAAGGAAATAGACGGAGCGGCTTTATTTCTTCCCATCTCAACTTTTAAATTTTGGGGAAACTCCGGCGATTTCCGTATCTCGCCGGGCCATTTTTTGGTGTTCTTTACCCGAGTTTGCTCTCTGCGGTACTGTGGTATTCCGCGTATGCGATGGGAGGCAACTGCTACATGCAGAGGAGGTATTACGGCGTGGTATTTCCTTTGCTTCTCAAGTTTGCCCCGAGGAGTTTTTGCGACGATCTGAATGGAGTTTTAATGAATTTGAAAATATTACGAGGCAAGTTTCCCTACCACAGGTAATCGCCAATAAGCTTCCAAAAAAGCGAAGAACCGCCATCGTATATACCATAATGTCTTTTAGTTTTTGCTATCGGTAGGTTTGCGCAGGTTTTTCACAGCCCCCTTCTTTGCGGGTGTTTTCCTGCAGCGGATATTTTCTCCTAAGCTTTTCTTAGGTTTTTTTTTACATCCGCAATCCCTCCTCACATTTTCTTCTATTTTTCTCTAAGTTTCATTGATACATGTAATATACTTATAATAATGTAACAACTAAAGTATAGGTTAGATGGAAGAGGAGACTTTTTAGTCTCAATATCGCCTAATAAAGACCCCTAATAATAATAATAATGATAATAATGATTGACCTTTCATCAGTCGCGCCTTTGATCATAGCACGAAAAGTCGCGCGTTGTATTCCATACAACATATCGTTTTTCGGCCAAAATTGTAAAATTAATTGAAATAATTATTATTTATGAGTACTAAACATTAGGTAATAATATAATTTAAGAAGTGAACAACTTTAAGTAAAAAATACTATTATTGACCTGTATTTATTTACATGCGATCAGAAAGTACCTAAAAAGCTAGATGTCTATTAGTTCAAAATTGAAATGCGTCTCATGAAGTTTAAGACCGTAAACGAAATTAGTGAAAAATTCCGTGTAAACGTGATAATACACAAAAATAGAGTTCGCCAATGAAAAACTTACCCAAGTGGTCGCTCGTTGTATGTGTTACAACAGTCGTCACTTCACAGATTAACTCGCTTTCACAGTCGGTTTAAGACTAAAAAGGAGCTGTTGACGCCTTTTTAAGTTAACGGTAGGTACAATTAAGGAATAGATCCGGGCATAAGGTTCAAGGGACCACCCAGGTAGAAATGGGACCAGAAAAACCTTCTGTGTTGTAGAGAATATAACAGCGCGACTGACGGGTGGGTTACGAGTTTTTAATTGTTAAGCAATGCGATCGTGTATATACCGATAATGCGATTATTTTACCTATATATAGGAAAAATACAAAAGGAAAACTAATTTTTAAGGGGGAAGCTCGTTCCTTAATTAATAATTGATAAAATTAACATTCTCAGGCGAGAAATACTGTGGAAAAAGTACAAATTTGTTAGTTTTCATCATTTAATAATTAACTCTGTAAAATACCACAGAAAAACTACAACGAACACAACATGTTTCACTTCAACTTGTAAATGACATTTAAACCTGTTTTCGGGTTTCATAATGGAATCAAAACATTGTGAAAACCTACGCACTAGGTTGTTCTTATAAAAAATCTTTTTGTGGACTCTTTAAAACTTTAATCTCACTTTTGACAGTTCAAGTTAGACTTTTTTTACCAAGTAAAATCAGGGTCTATAAATTGAATTTTCCTGTTTCTGCATCGTGTCATTTAGGTGAGAAAATGAAGTAAATTCATACTTAGGTTCAGCATTGGTTCACATACCACTTTAAAAAATAGGAATTCCGAGCTTCAGAACTTAATTCCACTATCAACCGGAAGGTACGCAAAAGATTTTGCATGGCGTATACTTGAGAATAAGTACCCTCAATAAGAAAAGAAAGTTGGGACACGGCTGTTAAGGAGTTAGAGTTTTATAATCTCCAATAGCCGACGAACACGGCTATTGGAGATTTTAAACCTCTAAAGAATGAATATGGATTTCATTAAGTGGTAATTATGAGATTTTTCGCAGGAAAAATTCGCAGAAATATTAATATCGTGAATTTTTCACGTGATTAATATTTCTGCCTCCCAATGTTTAACTTCGAACCGCTTCAGCATAGTCATTTCTTCAATTATTGATTTCATCTCAAACCAATCATCCCTGATTGGGTGGAATTTATCATAAATAATCATTTTATTTAATTGCTGATATTTTTAGCTTTGTTATTTTAGGCCTTATGCTAATTGCTTATTTTATTTTTATGAATATTAAAGGCAGTCAATTATTACTACGAATAAAATAAATTACGGTAATTTAAATATTTTATTCGTATTAACTGAAAACCAGGAATAACGGCTCAGATTAATTCCAACAAGTCACAGCCATTTCCTTTTACCACGGAATATAAGGGAAGAATTTTTAAAGTCTCAATGTTTTGGATTAATGTGGTATGCATAATTAAACAGGTTAAATGTATGAGCTACTATATATTTAGGAAATGTTAAGCTAGTAAGTAAATGCTAAAAATCTTTTAGTAGACGTTGCGATTGATCTGCTTTGAGAAAGGTCAAGAAATTTAATGTGAATCAAAAAATGAATCAGTGATAAAGAGAATATATTTCAATAATCTAACTCAATAGTATTATACTTTACTAGTCTATCTAGTTCATAAAACAGTAATTCATCAACATACTGTAATACTATGCTTTCTCCCAGTATTTAGCACACTCATTTTTTATTACATTTTGAAGATTAGTATTACATTTGATAATTGTTGTGTGTATTTTTCTTTATTGTTTGCAGCTAAATATTTTATTGCATCAGAGGCAAATTTGTGTTGACACTATTATTTTTACGTAAGAGGCTTTATTTAAATTTCATACGTGATAATAGTATTTATAATTCTAATATGTTATAAATAGTTTTAAATTTAAGATTTACTTTTTGGTATTAATTTAACTTGCTATTTTTTAAACATTCAACTTTTTTAATTGTTGCTCTAGTCAACTAGTTATACTAATCGTTGCTTTTAAGGGAAATTCAGCTCAGTCAATAGGAGTTACAAAATTAAGTAATCCAAGTATCATTACAACCTAGATAATTGTCTCAGTCGCAGATCAAATTAACTTTCAAAATATTCCAATTGTTCAAGTCCACAAGAACTCCTTATTTCCCCAAACTCGGCTAAGTTGAATAAATAATCCCACTTTTGTTTTCATTCCTACCTGTAATCAAAATAGTACCAACAGAAAGTTTATGCGCATTGTTTGGCCACTAAAGTAACGACAGAACATTCCCACACACTTTTGAAAGTGACTGTACATACATCAAATTAAACCTCTTCATATTACTGCCTTTCCTTTAGTAGCCCATCGTTAACTCTTCATTTTATGCATAAACTTCCTTTACTTTCTGAAGCGACAAAGGAGGAATAATGAATGAGTTAAATCTAAACCAATTATATGCTTTTACAGCCAGCTGCGCTTAGGAAAGATTCGTTGTTTCTGTTTTGGGTGGAAAACGATTTCCAATGTTAGCTCTCCTTCAATATTTACCAGATTATTAGAGAGAGGCTAATAACAATATGTAGCGCTTAGGAAAGATTCGTTGTTTCTGTTTTGGGTGGGCAACAATTTCCAGTGTTAGCTCTCCTACAATGTTTACCAGATTATTAGAGAGAGGCTAATGACAATATGTAGCGAAGCCTGAAGTAGTGCGTGGAGTTATCAAGGAACGCGCAGAGGCATCATCCCAGACCTCACTGCTTTCACTCTTTAGGCGTAAGAGTGATTCCAATTAAATTTACCAATATTAGTGTGGTTGGAAATCTATCTCAATATGTTCTAAATAAATATTCCTTGCAGAATTTCCACTTCCCACCATTTATTCCAAAATATTAATAAATATATAATGCTTCAATGAATTAATTTTAACTTACTTATTAGTTCCGGCTGCTTGGTAGTTATTCATTTCTATTTATGGCCAAGTACTACTAAATCATGCTGGTTAGGTTTACAATACTTCCGTGTTCCGTAGCTCTGAGTTGGCGTTGACTTATTTTATAAATTATGAAACGATCCTTTACATCTATATATGGAATTAATTGGGAGTTTATGTGTATTGTGATTCATTTTCTCTGCACTAGAAATGATTGTTTGGTAAAAGGAAGTCTTTTTATGAAAGGAAAAGTCAACTTAATTATTCCGGAAATTAGTATTAAACTAAAAGCAATAATGAAGCGTGACTGGGATGAGTAAACATCTACTATTGCAGTATCTTCCGGCAGAAATTGTCTCTGTTTGAAACTTGCGTACCACTGTAATTCGAATGAAGAAGTATGTTACACACAATCCATTATACGTGACAGTTATTTTAGTTTTGATAAATTAAAATTAAAATTCGTATGTTTCACGAATTTTCAATCAATAATCGGTGCTGTGTTGTCTGAGTGGTTGAGGAGTTGGACTTAAAATCTGATACACATTAAAAGTTTTCTGTCAATTCATTACACTAAGAAGCACGTGGTAACAGTTGGCTGACGTATTCCGTAATTGGAGGAAGTAATCGATACCTAGCTCATTATTCGTAACTCATTGACCATTTAAAAGTGTGCCATGATAAATAATGATGTCTTGGGTAGTTTAGCTATTACATTTCGTTGCAATGAGGGAACACACGCAACATCGATGACTACCAATTATTTTGTGGTTCTGAAAATTATGTATTCGATTTAATTATCGACGTTAACGACCTTTAATTAGTTTCCTAATTGCTCATAATTATGCGCCCGATATCAGTATCAAAAACGTTAGCTTCATTTTGAAACTAATGTATATTATTTAATGTTCCAAAGCAAAATATATCTTATTCGTTCAAAACATATTTTAGAACGTCATTAATCTGAAATATTTATAAACTTTAGTACGAAGGTGAAATAAATATTAAAAACTAATTGAAAATGGTGATAATTTTGCTTAATTTTAGCCAAAATATAAAATAAAATGTACAGTCTAAGCCAGCAAATTACTTGCTTGGTTTTCGTTATGCACAGATTTTTGCGTTTTCTAAGAGAATTTATTTTCAATTTTTATAATATAGTTTCTTGATGGGTTAGTTTGTTAGTCATAGTTGGAAAATATTCGTCGTAGTGAAATTATTCTGTTTATAAGCAAGTCCTAACAGAATTGAAATAATAAATTTTGGGCATATATCTTTCGAAAAAAATGAAATGAGTAATCATTTCTCATGGAGTTCTAATAAGTTGAATAATCATTTAAAATTGACATACATTATAGACATTAGTCCCTTTGTGTCAGTACAGTATTTAGCGAAGTCTATAGTAATGTGCCATGCGTTATTAATTTACTACCTGCTTCCTCTTAAATTGAACCATAAGAACAGTAAAAAAATACAATTTGATGCAAAAATCACTGAGAACAATTTGGCCATCGTTGTAGCGTATTCACTCCAAAAATATGATTCAATGATCATGTTCGTCATGTCTGCGCTGGATATAAAGTGAGGAATACTATAAAAAATACTCGGATGTAAATAATTATAGGAGGATTTTGACAAAAATATTTTAAAAATTAATGATTCAGAGATTTTAATAATAAATTGTTTGCTGAATAAAGCCCCTTTATACGTAGTATAGAGAAAGTATTATTTTCATGAAAAAAATCGACTTCGAGATTTCAACGGAAATACATGTTTTGGGGTTCCCAGAACACATTTTGACCATTATCGGAACGATGTCTGTGTGTATGTGTGTGTGTGCTTGTGGGCGCTCTTCCGTAAAAACTATTAGTCGTATGAATACCTAACTTCATATATACTAATGTGGTAGGTGTTGTCAGAGTTGATTTGTTTTCGGAGTAAATCGGTTGACCGGAAGTCGAGCTTTATTCTTCGAAACAATTTTCCGTTTTTGCAAAATATCTCCATAAATATGATATTTAGGTAGATACTGTTATTTACAAAAGTTTTAGAAAATGTAATTTAATATAATATTTGTTTGAAACATATTTTTTTCACTGATTGTTTAGGAGTTATTCGTGAAATACTGATAAACCGGAAGTTGCTGATTATGTAATTTGTGGGCGCTCTAACATGAAAACAATTTGTCGTATCAACACCAAATTTCATTTATAGTACTTTGGTTGGTGTCGTTATAAAGACGTTAGAGTTAGAGTTGATTAGTTTTTGGAGCAAATCGGTTAACCGGAAGTCCAGCTTTATTATTCTAAGCTCGTTTCCGTACTTGGAAAATTCCTCAATTAATCTGATATTTAGGTATAAACAGTTATCTACAAAAATTACAAGGAATGTATTTGTATATATCTTCCAAGTTTAGATTGAATCTAGAGTTCAAAAATACTGTCGTGAATAAACATTTACATCTTATATATGGAGAAAGTCATGTGTTGGCCACATCAGAATTTTAATCTTCATTTTGGAAAAGTATGGAACCACTTATCGTAAGGGAAGCTTCCATTACATCACTTATGGCATTTTCCCAGCCATAATTACTCAAAGCTTTAACGTAAGTTGAAGAAATTTAAGTATCTGGAAGTTTTGATGCTGCATAACGAGACCAATGCATGTAATAATTGTTTCGGAGCCGATTATACCAAAAAAGGAAAACATATTTTATCTAAGAAAGCTAGTTCGACATTTCTTAGGAATCGTCAGTTTCAGCGTATAATAGCCTTAAGTTAATCATTTGCTTGATTGCTACAAAAACGACATAAAAAGAGTCTTTACTGTAAAACTTGTTCTGATGATAGCGTTATTTGCGCCGAAACTAGTTAACTGGAGTGTATTTGCGTTGTAAGTTTTGCTTTAAAGTATGTAAAAATAAATTAAAAGCGTACTTCGTATTTTCCATAAATTTGTGGAAAATACGAAGAACGCTCTTGATTTATATTTTGATGGCATTCCATAATATTAGGCTAAAACACCTTGAGTTTATAAGTAAAGTATCTATTAATACGAAAGTCCGCCAAGTGTCGTGGAATCTTATTCATTATAATGAGGCAATGTTTTGTGCAAAACCCCACCTTAGTGGCACAAGGTTTACCGGTTTACTGTCTAATTGATGCCTTGTCCACTACTGCAACAGCTATATTAAGCTAAGCTACCTACCTCATAGGTATCCTGGCTCTAGCTGTTGCAAAAAATATACTGAAGGTTGCGTACTTCTCAATCTTCCTCTCCAGAATGACATATGGGATCGCTTTATAGGGATTCTCCCCACAATGGAAAAATATTTTCATAATTCAAAAAAGAGTAATGAGAATCTTGGCATAAGTTCCCAGTAGAGGATGCAAACCATTATTCCAGGAATGGGGAATATTGACTATGCCTTCAGCAAACATTTAAGCCTGTGCAGTCTACATACACAATAATGTAGATAAATACATTAAATAAGAAGATCAACATGATCATCTTACAAGAGGAAGAGGCAATTTGAGGACTCCATCTCATAGACTTAGTTTAACTGAGAGAGGTTTTGAGGTGGTGACACTAAAATATATATATAACAAACTACCTGTTACTATAAAAAATAATGTGAATGTAAAATTTTGAAAAGTTTTAAGGGAATTCCTCATCATAAAAGCTTATTATAAGGTAAATGATTTTTTGAGTTAGAAAAATGTATGATTTATATTTATACATATTAATATTTGTACTTTATATTGTAAATAATATGCCGATGTTACTGTAGATATTTTAATTATGTAATATTTTTTGCTGAAGATTTTGATACTTGACATAGTGAAATTATATTCAATATTAAAGTATGTACTTCGGAGCGGTTAACAAACGATTTCATTTTGAATAACAGAGCTATAAATATTAATAATAATAGAATGACTTTATTAGGGCGAGATTGAGACTTAATAGTCACAATATTACAGCTTTCGTACATTTCGTGATCAAAGTTGTTCTTAGTCGGCGATTTATTTCGCAATTTAACGAAAATTTCTCACTTCTACACCTATCGGACATTCTTCTTACTTCTGTATCTTCGGTAATTACTGAGGTGGTCATAATTACTGCTGACTCAGCCACCAGAAAACTTCATGCTCGTTAGACCTACGCTAGGGTATTAAGACAGCAATTGGGATCCTTATGAAAGGGCAAAGTAAAAAATATACGGAGGAGTTAGGTTCATTTTGGGAAAATGCAGGAAGACAGATAAAGTGTGGAAGAATTGCATACAAGTCTTAAAAAACGAGAGGGAATACATACAAAACATACAAGAAAATCATTGGATGAAAGAATTGAGAATAACTTTAAAGATTTAATGACCCCGGGAGAACCAACCAAAATTTAGATTTAGCACTAAAAACATTCCGCTAAATCGCTCTGAAACGTATTTTTCTTACTGATATGCTATTAGAAATATCATTGAGAAGACTTTTTTAACTGACGAAAATGCGAAATTGCATGTTTTAAGTATGGCTATAATTACATAATCAATTCATTTCTGAACTGAACTACAATGTAAACGTTTGAATTGTGAATTTAAATTAGTAACCCGAAGAAAACCCAGTATGACCTTGATATTTGATGCTATCAAACAAGCAATCAAAAAAGTCAGTATTGTTTGTCTTTCAATGTCTTTAATTTGCAATAAAAGAGTATTACTAACCTCCTTCGGGAGGTTATAGAGAGGTTTCCTTCCCGAATATGATGAATAGCAGAAAGCTTTTTTTTCTTATTTTATCTATTACCTCATCAATAATGGCTACCTCCTGTCATATTAGCTATTTATACTCTTTAGATGCAAATAAATAAAATGTTCTTCATTTTTTAATTTTGATCGCTAAAAATTATTATGGTTGACGAAAAATATATAAATGTAATAACATATATAACACTGCCAATTAAAAGCAACACTAATTGGTAAATGGAAATATTTGATAAATTGTCAATTTAATTATAAGGGATAATTTAATTTAGGGATATCTCGACACTTGGGAGATCTCGACACTTTTTAAATATTTTCACATTAGCGACACTGGTTTTGAGTGGGATTTACTGGAACTTTTAGTAGTGAAAGCTAGATGACATAGGGTCACACGGAAAACACTGTAGAGAACACTTTCCATAAATTGAAGCAGTCACAACGCTCAGAATCCAAATAGGTAAGTCTTAAATACCCTGAAAAGTGCATGCTATAATAATCCATTTCTATTCCGGCGTTACTTTGTGGAAAACACGGTAATTTAGATGGATTTCGATATGCTGTGTAGTGACCAGGTGCTCTTTAGCTATCCCTCGCAAAATGTCAGTCTGGAAATCAGCCACCCTTACAATTACTGCGACCTGCAGCTTGACCCTGCAACTCGGGGTGATTGCGACACTCTGTAAAGGGGAGAAGTCGACATGTCGAGTTTTTTTGTGTTTTGTTTTGAAAAACCGTTGTCACTTCGCCAGCATACGTAGAAAAACTACGAGACTGTGCAAAGAAAGCCACAGGGACAAGAAGATCTGTGAAAGTAAAGGATAAGACCGACCCTCACTCAAATCGTCGTGTAACCACAGATAGTCCAAGCTCCTCAAACAGTTTAAAGTAAAGGGAAAATTATTCTGTTGAATGTCGAGGCTATTTTTATGAAAATAAATGTGGTGAACGTTGGGTTAAATGTCTTGGTGCCTGTGGTAAATGGTTTCATGTGAACTGTGTGGAGAATGGACAAGATAAAAAATTCATCTGCGAAAATTGCCAGTAATTTGTATGCAAAATAATCTACCTATATTAGTATACTGATACTTTTGTAACTTTCCTAAGTATATCTGTATTATTTCTAGATAAAATTGACACTTTGTGTTTCTTTTTAGCAACGAGTTTGACCTTTTAGTAATATGTGTGGCCAGCAATGTTTGCATTTGCTAGGCTCGAAAAAAGTTTGAAAAAGTTAAACAATATAAGTAATGTATTACAAGATATCTCTAGTTCCAGGGTAACACTGACATTGTATGTTCAGTATTTTGCAAGTAACATATAATTTAGCATAAATTTTAGTTTGTATACTATGTTTGAAGATGAATGTTAAATTTTATACTACCTGTCGAGATCTCCCTAATTTCAGGGAGAAACCGACATTTTGTATTTCTTTGTTTTGGCGTTAATTTTGATAAATTTGTTTCACTAAAAATGTTTATTCTAGTATCACATGAAAATAAAACAAAAAATCTTATAATACACAAAAATTTGTTTATATTAATTAGTTTTTTCTATCAGAAAATTAGTTTTTTCTCTTAGGGTGTCGGGATGTCCCTAAATGACCCTATTGCTCTTGATTACATACGACCATTTTTCATAGGAAAATCTTAAAATAGAAAAACCTTCTGGGTTTTAATTCTTATAATAATTCCATGGGTTTCGTATTACCATGCTTTCTAATTAAATTTCATAAATTAAAAATCTGATGTGGCCAACACATGACTTTCTCCATATTTCTTGAAAACAGAAGCATATGCCGGTAATATATAAATAACTCCAAAACAATAAGTGTTACAGGAAAATGTTTAATACAAAAGTTATAGTAAAATAAATTATCTATAACTTTTGTACATAATTGTATATACCTACATTGAATTCTGACAGAGATATGTATGAAAAGCTTCCATTTCTGGACAAACAACAACTTCTGGTTAACCATTATTCAAGAATAACTCCTAAACAATCAGTGTTACGAAAATATGTTACAAACAAAAGTTGTAGTAAAGTACATTATATATAACTTTTGTATGTAATTGTATATACCTATGTACATAGCATTCTGACAGAGATATTAAGGAAACAATCTTTTGTTCCGGTGAAACCGGAACTTCCGTTTATGCGTTATTCATCAAAAACTAATCAACTCTTGGCATTGTTAGGAAAATACTAAACATGAATTTTGGAAATGATCGGATAATTACTTTTTAAGATAGAGCATCGACAAACGTTTTTACCACAGACAGACAGACACACAGACAGACATGTTCAGGAAAATAACGAAAACGAACTCTATGGGCCCAAAAACATCTATTTCCGTCGAAATCTGGAGGTCGATTTTTTTGCGAATACAATACTTTCTCTATACTACGTATAGTGAGAAAGCAAAAATAATCTGCGAAGAAATTAATACAATTTTACGTGCCAATCAGGCTCTAGTTTTTGATCTAGGATGGTATAGGTAGGTAGATGTGGGTAACTTTATGAGTTAGCACCTTCCTACGCAGCACACACCGGGTTGGATAAATCGTTGCTTCAGAATCAAGTCACTACATTGCCTTCCTAAATACTTATCCACTATTTTCCCACTAACTTATAAAACCATAACCTTTTAAATAAATAAACACATGCCGATGAATATTTGTTTTTAATCTTACCTAGAGATATTGATTATTTCGCAGAATATGAAAATCAATTTTCTACGCCTAATTCACACGACGATGAATTTTTAGTTTGAACCCCTCGTATAGGCCGTTATTGACTTCCACATATTATGAAAATCATTTCTCTACGCCTATGATCGGTGGGCTTACGTAGGTGAACTGCTAAGAGCGAGTGAGAGGAAATAGAGGTCGCGGTGGATGAAACCGTCTCCGCAGGGGTAGTTGTAGTCGCACTGTCGATGGAAGTGTCAACGATAAAAGGGAAGACATCGGATGCGAAAACTCAGGCATTGACGCGGGGACGTCTGGATATGATAGGCTAGCATTGGATGGGCGGAAAAGGATAAAGCAATGAAAAGGAGAGAGGTGGAGAGAGAGAAATAACAAGTGGGAATGAAAGGAGGAAGAGAAACTGGGGGTGACGTGTGTGGGAAGGAGGAAATGGAAGAAGAAAGAGAGGTGGATGCGATAGGGCGAAGAGGGATGTAAAAAAATGAAAGTGAGGACGTGCGTGATGGAAATACGTGTGAGTAGGCACGGAATGAAGGAAGTGGATAAGGGGAACCGGGAAAAAGAATTGGGAAGTAAAAGAGAAGAGAAATTCTCGGGTATAAACACCGCTGAAATATATGTAATAAATTTTGACAATATCGTACTAATTCGAAGGCATATTATCGGGTTGTCTACAACATTAGTAAGGTATTTTGTGTTGGCACACGTACCGCTCAAATCGCTTAAATAATTCACTCGGTAATGCCACGGTAACTAAGGCATTTTATTTTTAAATATATGTTTATAAATATTGTATTTAATATATTTCTTATTATTTTATTATATTATGGATATATTTATTTATTTCAATGGTGGAAACAGATGTCCCCAACAATATCCGTTTTAATAATTATGTGCTCTAAACTAAAACATTTAAACAAATTTTAACAAATTAAATCATTAACTTAAATTACCAAATAAAAATTGCGATAATAATCTATGAGGTCACAAACGAAATTTCTCCACTTCCACCTTTTATCATTTCTTCATTAAAAAAAGACAGAAGGCCGTAATTTAAAAATCATATTGCTTATAATTATAGATACGAAACTAATATATTGAATAATTTTATACTTCAAAATATTGAAATTAAGGCAAATAACGATACAAGCTAAGATGGATAGTTCAGTTACTGCTTTGGAGCAAGTTTAATTGATAAAATACGTTTTACAATACATGTCTATAGTAAAATTGTACTTTTTATATGGAAGTTTAGAGAAATATGTCAATACATGAATAGAAAGAAATAACGAATGGT
The DNA here is from genome assembly GCA_947579665.1 of Sympetrum striolatum. Lineage (NCBI taxonomy): Eukaryota > Metazoa > Arthropoda > Insecta > Odonata > Libellulidae > Sympetrum > Sympetrum striolatum. The sequence continues at coordinate 38,436,903 of OX388351.1, read as the reverse complement.
ACAGTTCTGAAAGCTGAGATTTTATGGATCTGGAATACTGAAATTAGTGTGTTTTTTCACCCGAACTTTTACAAATAAAAAGGCAAAAACCTATCTTGAATCCCTTCTTTGGAATCTGAGATCAACAGAAATTAGGAAATGATAGCTGAAGCCAAAAACAACTAATTGCTGACTATGAAGAACGAGTGTATCTTCAATTTAACTATACAATGCATTTCCTACGACATATGACCTCGTACGTATAATTGTTGGGCTGTGATATACTAATGTATTATTTAGCGTGGACAATAACTCTCTTCAGGTGGCAATCTACATTGATTGATCGCTGGGCAAATTCTGTTGAGTTAGCGGTAACAATTTACTATCTCTAAATTTCAGCAGAAGGGACGAGGGTTTAAGAAAACGAGAATAAGAAGTCTCTTAGAATAAAAAATCCAAATCCCATGATAAACAAACAGATAGGGCTCTGAGAATCATTCATGCAGAATATAAGGATATCGGAAAGACGAATTCGAAAATCACCGCCACTTTACGCTTGGTATATTCGAGAATTAACGCTAGGGTTTCCAATGAAGCGCAAAGGCCTTCGTTAAATGAATATTTGCGGTGTCTACGTTCCCAAAACCCCGCAAAAATGCACGCACATCCGTAATTTTTTTAATGCGAGTCGGCCAACTAAAAATAATGATCCTCTCATTGGATTTTTAAAACTCCATCGCGGTTTTTAAATAAATTAAATATTCCGTTCCATTATCCCATTAAACAAAATTCACGCACGGGCGAGCCGCTTCTGGATAATGGCGTACTATTGATTTACTCATCTCCCAAAAAATGAATGAGTAGATCCAAAATTTTGGAAGAGAGGAAGGAAAAATTAGAATGAGGGGTGAGTATAAAGCGTTTGGTATACTCAGTTTTCATCAGCAACGAATAATGTAAAGAAATACTCTGCATAGTATTCAAGCGGGTTAATGTCGATTAAGTGGGGCATTTTTCAAGTAGTAAGACAGGTAGAAGGGTTGCTAGGTGCCTAGGGTTTCATATCATTTGAATTTTAAAAATTTTGTACCACACCATAAGTTAAATATCTAACACAAACTCTAACCACCAACCCAACCAATCGCGGTGCCGGGATCCCATCCCATGTGTCACAGGAATATTTCTAATAAACTATGAAAACCCTTAATTTTTCACTGTAAAACGTTGGTAAAAAGACGCAGGTACCTTTCTTTGGACGAGTGATACCACTAAGTTAACAAAATGTAGCTTATTACAGTTGTTTAGAATTTTTCAAATCGTATTCAATATACGAAACAGACTCAGGTTTCACTTCGTGGTATTCATAAATACAAAACGGCTTCATGATAAAATACTTTTACTACACCACAATAAAAATTACAAACGCGACCAGGTTTCGTAGCCAAGCTACATCTTCAGGTGACATAAGAAAAAACAAACAACGTTTTATAGAAACATCGAGGGTAGGGGAAACAGTGGGGGTTGATAGTAAACCAATGGGAAGAAGGGAGGAGGGAAAAGTAAGTTGGGAGGTAGGAGTTGCAGGTTGTTTGTTGGTTGTTATTGTTGTTGTAGTTGGTTTACTATCAATGCAGCTTGGCTACGAAACCTAGTCGTGTTTGTAATTTTTACTGTGGTGTAGTAAAAGTATTTTATCATGAAGCCGTTTTGTATTTATGAATACCACGAAGTGAAACCTGAGTCTGTTTCGTATATTGAATACGATTTGAAAAATTCTAAACAACTGTAATATAGATTATTCAATATAGTCAGTGTACCTGTATGGTGAGAGGGTTAGGTAGTAGAATAGATCCCTCCGCCAAGGAACGGTCAGTTTTATGACGGTTTGGGATAGCGACCCTTTTACCTGTTTTACTAACTGAAAAATGCCCCACTTAATCGACATTAACCTTCAAGTAAATACATTTTTGCTATGCCTATACTCCAGAAGTTAGAGAAATAACTATTTGTTGTGATAGTAGAGATCTATTATTCTTAAAGTACATATAATTTCATAGAGAAGAAACAGAAATTTAAACAGCTAATGATTAAAATCTACAAGTTTTTTTTTATATCAAAAGGTATCAAGCGCAGGACTCACAAAAGAGCTATGGAGGCTATGATGATACTACGATACACTCAGATTACAAGGAAACTCATTTCTTATAGAGACTACGACATTGTGAACAAAATGTTAGGAATGGGGAAATAGATGATGCACATCATTTTGGCTGACGTCTAGGAAAGCTAAAATATTGTTTACTCGGTAGAGTATTCATCTGAACTGGTAATTTGTTGTAAAGGTAGAAATATATAAAAAGGTCTTGGAAACAGGAAAGAGACATGGTTGTAATCCTATTAATGTCTAAATTATTATATATTAGTTAATAAATTAACGATAGTCATATTCATTGAGTATATGCATTGTAGGGATGAAAAAACGTTTTTTAAGATATATTTCTGAATCCCATAAGCAAATTGAATCGACGTGAATGTGAATGAATCAATAAAATGAAAACAAAAATTCAAACTGAGGCAATAAATGGAAATTTTTACTTACATTATTATAAAATTCATTAATAAATATATTAAATCGACATAGAGAATTATTTACTGAATGATTTATATTATAATGGAGGCGTTAGACGTCGACATGAAATTAAAAATATATAAATGCGTACAATTCTTAAAGGGATAAAAGTAACTGAGCTAAAGATAGATACGAAAATGACGATACATTAAAAAAAGGATTTCTATTCGTAGAAATTTATAAATTACAGAAAAAATCTACATTGAATAGTTTACATATAGATTAAGGTGTAGACCGTAGGATATGGACTTAAATTTTTATTATGAAAATATGGAAGCAAACATCGAGGAATGATTTATATGAGCTGAGCTAAAGTCAGGTGATAAAAAACGAGGAGAAATCTAAAAAGGATCGGTGGAAGCTGAAAATGAAAACAAGAAAAAATACACTCCGAACATACAGCGAATGAATTGAAATTTTCAGGGAACAATACAAAAGGCAAGGGATCCCCCGAGAGAATACTCGTCTCCCGCAAAGAATTCCCAGAAATCCTGAGCCGACAGTAAATACGTGAAAGAGGAAATAAAATTGGAATATATATTCTCCCCGTTGCTTCTCCAGCAGATAGCCCGGGGAGGAGACGGTCCGGTGCGGCGTCAATCGAGAGTTGAGAGAAGCGGTCACCGGAGGCCATGTCGCAAACATGGAAGCATTTGTGTCCAGAAACATTCCACCACGAGCCCAACGTGTAACTTTGTCCACCGCAAAACGATTCATTGAGTTTCCCATCACTCCGGCTGTTGGCTGGATGATTTCGTCCTTATTGTGTCTCTTTGTTCGTCCGTCAAAAAATTTCCGTCCGTATTCCCTTCACGCTCTTCTGAAGTCCTTGCTTTTTTCTTTCGGACCGTTTGATCTGGAAATTATCTTCCGCCGGCTGCGCTCTCCCGAACGGGTCAGTAATTCTACAGTTCTCGCACTCGGATTAATTTCTCTATCTCCAAGACTGCCAAGAGAGCGTTTTCGTTCGAAAGTAAATATTGAAATGGCTTAATTATTTTTCACGGCAGGCGTGCGTTCGGTTACTGATATTTTCAGCCTTTTACCTCTGAAAACCTTTTCAAATCTTTCAAAGGATGGGTAACTCTAGCAATAAGCAGAAAACTGATGTTTCGGCGTTGGCCTGATTTATTTCGAAGTGAACGGCATTTTTAAGTAGAATATTAAGAGAACTTAATTTTTTGCGGAGGAGTACGATTCACTTATTATTCCATTAATTTTTCTGTGAAGCCATGTAAACGAATTTCCAAATGTAATTGCTGCACCGTTTGTGTAAACAAAATTCATTAGGTATTATACACGCTGAATAAACATATCTCCAACGGTGTTACGAAATACGAATGATGATGAAAAAGTGTTTTAGGGGAGATGCAAATATGAAATTCCTATGAAAAAACTAGAAACGGTACCATTTAATCAAAATAATGGGCTCAGTTACATTTGCTGGAGTTATATTACACGCAACCAATTTTTATCACCTCTCACTTATTATAACTTAATTAAGTAATTACATCTTTCAGAATACACATATAGTTTTAAAAAAAATACATATTTTTTTTTAAATAACTACCTTTGATTACGCACATTCTCTTTTGGGGCCTTCATAATAAAATAAAATTTTAATCTCGGTATCTAATTCGAAATGAGTATACATTAATAGAACCATACATTTATTCATCTTTTTATATATAATATATAAAATAAGAATCGTATTTTTAATTTTGCTCCTAAATTTTCATTACCATGCCCTTTAAATCTACCTCACTTAAATGATGCATTTATTCCATTCCTTTGAAGTAAGCTGGGCAAAAAATTGTAAATAATCAACGAAATTCTTATTAAGGTTAAATATACCATACTAAAACTGATTTTTATTTAAATGGAATGCTTCTAAGAACTATTCCGATATTTTTGCATTAATATAAGTCAGTTTAAAGCTGAAAAACGATTAATGAAATAAATTTAAATAATATTTTGAAAGTTTCTCAGCATTCTAAAGTAAAATTTAAGAATTGCATTTTTCTAAAAAATGTAAGTTATCAAATTTACATTTATATAACCATTAAACTGTGAAAATACTGGTAAAAGTACGCGGATTTACTAGGGGTAGAAATTAGATGAGGAAAATATGTTTTACTGATAATCTTTCTATAAATTTGGAATAACCTTTAGTTTCCGAGAGGAAATTTAGGAATGATGTGACAGCAGTAGGGTAGAAACAACTTATTTACTTGCAATAATTTAATTAATTTTAATTACATTATTCTTTTATAAATTAAGGCTTCCATTGCCAAATTAAACCGTGTCCTCTATCAGGTAATAAAAGTAATGCGTTGAGAATGGGTTGTTTTATGAAATTGTGATAAAATGGATCATGGAATGGTGATGATCGATGAAATACAGTGATTTTATTAATAATACTATGATTGGAATAGGATAATTCATGTTCTAACCCATAGGTTCCCAACCTTTTTCGAGTCAGCGCCCACTTTTTCAGTTAAGAATTCGATAGCGCCCCCCTTAGGTTAATTACATTTTACATGCTATATATTGAAAAACAAGAGCAATTTTTTTAGTTTTCTTTAATCTTAAGATAATGAAATATTGAAGTATTGTTTACAGAACGATTAAACTATTATTTATTAATGTTATTAATAATTAATATAATATTGTTAATGAGGCAGCTGAGCTCGATACGATGAAACTAATTTATCAATATTTGGTGCCATTTTTGTCATTAATAACCTTAAGTCACCGCGTTCCACTATTGACAACCTGTTTCTTTTCTTAGTTAATAGATTGGTCACCGTGATAAACCTTCGTTCTGCTAAATATGAGGACGGAAAAGCAATGAAAAATGTATTTACTGCAGCCCATAAGGCTGGATATAATATTGGAATTTGATGTTGAAGCCAAAATTCTTGAAACCCATTTTTTAATTTAAATTTCAACTCTTCATTTGTTGACAATTCAATAAACTCCTCCTGCAGTGATAATCCTTTGATTTCTAAGTTAGAGGATGGTTCTATGACCCAATCTGGAATAACCATATTGAGTAAATCCTTAAATATAATTGTAAAGTCTTCTTTTAGTGCTTCCAAATGCTGGCAGTAAGCGAGAATGTCGTTATCATTAGTTTTCATTGAAGAAAGATTTGGAAACTAATGAAATTGTGTTTTACCCAAATTTTGTTTGTACAAAGCAAGTTTTGACACAGACGCAGAGATAATTGCCTTGGCTTTGATCAAATTCAAATCATTTCCTTGCAGTTTGTTTCATTAAATTTGTTGTATAAATCTGTCAAATAAGCAATATCGCTGTTACATTTCAATAAATTCACTCTCAATAAATCATCTTTGCTTTCAAAAAACTTAGTAACTGCTTCAAAGAGTTCAAAAATCGTTTTAGACAAGTACCTTTTGACAGCCAACGAACTTCTGTGTGCAATAGTAACCGATTACAGTCTTAGTCGTTTTCATCACAAAGCTTTCTAAATAATCTACCATCGAGAGCATTGCATCTGATCCTGTTAACTGCAGTAATTACATACTGTAGCGAGCGGTGAAGGCGATCACTAAGGTGTTTTGCCACCAAATGTTGTCGGGGAATTACACAATCACGGCAACTACATTTGGTACCGCTCTTTTCAAATATGAAATAAAACCACGTTGACGTCCAACCATTGCCGGAGCTCCATCGGTAGCAACAGACAAGATATTATTCAGAGGAATACCTTTTTCTTCCAAATAATGTTCCAAAACGCCAAAAACAGATTTTCCTTTTGTGTCCGTTTCTAACGTTCTTGCGAATAATATTTCTGGACAAATGCTTTCATATTTTATGAAGCGAACGTACACCAGAAGTAAAGACTCGTTTTTTGGCAAAGTAGATTCATCAAGCTGTAATGAAAAACATGAGACTGGGATGCTGTCATATTCCTGAGCGATTAGGTGGGCGTTCCTAGCTAATGTGAGCTCGCAATATCTGTCTAATTCCGCATTCTATTTTCTAACCCTATTATTCTCGAACGTATCGTATTTTCATTGCTACTAGCTATCTGATAATTTTATATTTTTAATCATAGGCATAAATTAATTCAATTGAAAGTTATGCTTATGTTTTATGGTAAAAAGTAATTACATTTTTCAAACTAAATTTGGATACGACGAGTAGGGACCGCAGAATAGTTCACTCCTTTGTAGTACTTTGGGTTTGGTTTCAGTAATTTGTGCAATAATTATTGGACATATAATAATATCTGCACGAAAGTTCACTAAAAAAATTTGCAATTTCACTATTCAGAGAGGTCTGAAAACACAAACATATCCATCCGTTAAGTTGGAAGAACGGTATTGTAAGAAAATGAGAACTAATGCTCGATAATCTGTCAAGCTATAATTTTTCTAACTCATAATGTAAGAAAGTTGACATTTCATGAATAGGAACTGTTTTTAAATGAATACCCCGAGTAACTTCTTGTCAATTATTACGGATTGCACTTTAGTGATGATTGGGCGCGTTAGAGCAGAAATCATAAAAAGGTTTGTTATTATTATTTTCTATTCTCTGTGTCAATCATTGTCAAACTTCATTAACCAAACTACGAGTAAAAGCCGATGATGTTATCACACTGTATCAGTGTTAACCAAATTCGATATAGTTCACTGATATTTGGAAGACTTTTCAATTAAAACGATAATGGATAAAATTGAGTCCGAGTCCCGGTTTGAGAAATATTTTTTCTCACAATCAGTGGTAATATTTCAAAATACTACTATTTGATTATGCTTACTTATTTTCATTCCATTTAATCATTTCCACTTTTTCCTCTCTTTCCGTCATATTCGTACTTTCATTTTTCCTATAATTTTCAATTACAAATTACGAACTATCCAAAATTGGGAATCTGAAAGCGCTTTACAGCCAAGAACAAAATTAATTTACAACGTCATTATGTGTATGTGGAAGGATGCCGATGAAGAAATGCAATAAAAGTTTTAAAAAGTTTTTCATAGGGTCGTGTCATCAACAGAAAATATCCTTGGAACAACTATGTATATTCCAAAGTAGAGAGATGATTTAAAACAATCTCTCGGAGAGATATGTGTTTTTTAATCGGGTTGAGTTTCATTCTCCTTTTGCCAATCAACCTTTATGCAGAATTTTTAAGGCAGTTACAATGTCCGTATTTCCCATTGAAAACGCCCTGAAAACAGCGTTTCCGCCCCTCTCCTCCGTACCCCTCCCCTCCATTCCATCAGTATTCCATGGATTAGGTCAACCCCATTCGTGACGCATCCTTCTGCCACAAGCTTTTGCGAGAGCTAAGAAAGCATTTATAACAATGTTTCTGACACCTGGCACCAAAAGGCTGTAGCGTCAAAAGTTGAAGAATCGAAACAAAGATGTCAGTAATGCTGTCAGTGGCCATTAAGTACGCCAACTGCTCAAGGGGGCGGCGGCTGGACCTCAACGCCCCCTCAATATGACTTGGACACAGAACGCCCCCCTTAGACTTCTCAGCGCCCACCGGGGGGCGGTAGCGCCCCCGTTGGGAAACACTGTGAAGAATTTTTCACATTATATACAAAGGAACGCATGAGATTGCTTCACAAAAAGTATATAACCTTACATAAATAATTTTGATTTCTAATTACATTGTTATAAATAAGTTTTCTAAATAATATCCTCTTTTGTTATATTATCACCTGGAATTAGCGACCATGCATGTTACAATTGAACAACTTTTTATAAGGGCTAAATATCCTGTACATACGCAATACCCACACACAGAAAAGGCTGATTTTTGCATACCTTGCAGGATACCAAGAAGATAATTTTAGAATGACTCTACCAACAGTTTTGCACGAGATACGCAACTGACACACAGCTGAGTTTCTATCAGATATTCAAGCCGTACTATTTTTCGTTCTTTTGTTAAGATTTTATGAAGAAAAAAAATTCGGTTCTATTGCACTTTTGATTCATCGGTTTCCAACGAACCGGTTGGAGCCAGTTTTTTCCGCTTCGACCATTTAACAAACCTTCACTTATGAAAATATTTAATACGTGTAGCTTTTTCAAAAAAAAATTAATTAAAACGGCATTTAGACGAAGAATTGCCATTTCAAATGAATAAGCATAGATGTGTCAGAAGATATAAAAGTAAATGCTATGAAAGAAAATTTGAACACGAAACACGCTTTAAAACCCTCTAAAAGTATTTGTCAAGAATGAATTTCAAATGGTTGGAAGGTCGTTTTAAATATTTAGTTGGATTCATGCAGACAAATTCAAATAAATTGGCATCGTTAGGAGCGGAATAAATAAAGTTTTTCATTTTCGGATCGGATTTTCAATTATTTGCTATGCTTCTGTCACTCTGTCCAGCTTCAAATTAATGAAAAAATTAACTAGGGGATTATAAATATTGTGAAGGTGTCAATTAACAATTCCAAGAAAATATAAGTGTAAAATAATATTTGATTGAAGGTTTTGAGGAAGGCAACATATTTACCAGAGAAATTAGTTACATCTCACACCCAACCTTTTACCGAACTATTAACTCGCTACTGAATGAAAATATGTTCATTTACGTATTTTGAGACTCAATTTTTATCATAATTTTCGTTTGGTTGTAGCATAAAATTTGTGCTTTTAAAATCTAAACCTTTGAGGATAGAGCAAATATCCAATGGCATTTAAAATGATGATTAATATAAGTGCTACATACAATGAATTTCAAATCTGACAATTGTGTTTAATTAGAATACATCTAATGCCACCAGACTTCAGTCACTATTAATCTTCAGATTAGTTGATAAACAGATATGACTTCTCATTATGATACCGGGCCTAAATCTCTTCATAGTAATGCTTACATAAACTATCATTTCAATTACCAGTGTAAGTTTAATAATATAGGCCCGAAAATTTCAATATTTTTCGGTAGCATGGATAGTAATCAATTTTCGTCACTAATGTTTGCTCACGGATTCCAGAAATTTGCTCAAGAAAATCTCACCTCGAAATTTTTTTTTTGTTTTTGCTACTTTGACTCTGATGAACTTTGACTTTTTCTATTTTCTACAATTTTCACTTGTTAAATTATATTGAAAAATTATGTTATATATACTGATTAAATGTATGAGCTTTATCTAACACAAAAATATAAGGATTTTTCCTTATGATGACTTTTACTTCTTTTCTCATCCATTATTTTACAAGTATTATACAACGAAATTATAATTTTTGAATACCATTTCCCATTATTCGAACGTTGTATGGAGTAAAAACACAGAGGAAATATAATTAAGGGAAATACTATTGATTTCTCTTCCAAAAAGAGTGAGCTTTCATTTCCGTTAGTAATTCAAATCCACACTTTTTTGGGATCTGGTCAACTAGCTATTTAATAACCCTTCGAATTCGTATTAAATGTAAATTCAGAGAATGGATGATCCAAAAAAACAGTTGAGATGCATATTTAAACTCTTACCAATCTAAAAATATGAAGAAATAAATAAACAAAGTAATTACTTAACACGTTTGAATTTATCACACAAAATGTAAGACAAAGTATGTAATTACGTTAGTATTACCAAGCCCTTATCAGTCTGTATAATCGATTATAATACGGTTTATCAAACTGAAAATTACAGTTAATCCCTGTTTTGACTTTATATAATGATTCCACACGGTGGAGTTATTGCGTTTCTTTTACATGGAAATTCCCCGCCTGTACAATTGTCTTAGGTAGGAAAGAATGGGCAAATTACCTCACTATTAATTTTACTAGGTGATCCTTATATCCTAGTAATTCCTCTTCGTAGGTACCGCTAGGAGGGAGTAGCTCAGGCATCTGGGCTGAATAATTTACAAATAGACAAAGGAATACTGTTTTATGGAATGTTTAAGCCTACATGAACCCATACAGCATAGAAAACACGCTGGAATAAGCATCAAAGAGATACAAAGCGCAATGCCTTGAAAGTACGTGAAGGATTATGTGCGAGCAGCCCTCAAATTATGAAAAGTTAGGCGGAACAGGGAGATAATCCGCGCTGTTCGGAAACAAGAAAATGAGAGGCGCATGAATGCTTCGCAATACGATCTTCAGCGAGTTTTCCTCCCGATTGAAATACTTCGATATCCCCATCTGAATGGAGGACTCATCCATTGTCATTCTCTTTACTGTGGAATGCGAGAAGTAGGGCAGGAATCAAACCCATGCGAGGAAGAGATCGAAAGAGGAGTTGAACGACCGGCTAAAGTACGCAAAAAGGTACGTTCGAGCAATAATAGCGGTGTACGACAAAGGGTTTACAAAAGGAGGCGAGGAGTACTATTCGCCTTTGCCGATGTATTTGGTGTTTTCTTTACAGTTTACAATGCTTCCTTTCTCTCACTGCGTCTTTGTTTTGCTCTCGTTAGGCCCCTTGGAATTCCTGGCGTCTTTGATGTAATGCAAATCTTCCCCTGCGATGACTAGTATTTCTTGATTTGAAAGTATAATATTTTATTCTAACCGCAGTCTTTTCATGCAACGCAGAGAATTGTGATTAAAATCGGAATTGATGAAGTTACGCAATGAAATAGGTAGATTTGGAGTAATTTCGAGTAATATTTCTTTAGCCATGTCATAATCCGTGTAAAATCCATCTTAAAGATAAAGAAAATCATTTCTGCCTTCACCTGTTGGAATTTCACCCTATTTCACACGCATAAGAAAAAATAAAGTATTACTTTATTCTATGAATTAAAGTTAAGTAATATTTTAGGATAATGTAATACTTAATTTGATCTCATTTGTTCATTTGGAGATATTTGATAAAATATTGATGACGGAAAGAAGTTTAACACAGCGCAAAGGAATGCGTACACTTTGAAATTCATAGCTAAACCATTCCCGGAATCGTCTTAAAAATTTTCATTTATCCAAGATTAAAAATGTTGAGATTAAAAAAATAAATAACGTCATCATTTCGGGTGAGATAGGGATTTGTAAGTCTCCACTTCCATTCAATCCATCCATCATCATTTGATTTCCGCATAAAATTTTTTTCAGTTATCAATCTTGGCTAGGATTTATTTTTCATGTGTTTCTACTTAAGTTATATTTATATTATGTAACCCTGAATCTATTTTAAATTCTTCAGTAACTTATGACGATGGGAAATAAATATAAAGAAAAAGCAGTGAGAGCATGACAATTCTAAAATGATATTTTCACGAGAAAATTGTTTAACATAATCATACATAAGTGCAAGGTAATGAATGTAAAAAGAAACATTAAATGTTAATGATTTAAACTGTTTAGTTTTTTCCCGATATTTCAAAAGGAAGTTATAAGTAGCATCAGCCTATTTTGGAATTTAAGGCCTATAAATATCCGTAAATATTTTTTTGAATTTCATTAAATGCTTCAATGCATATAAGTAACACATCTAGGAACCCTGAAAGAACTTGTATTATGAGGGAATGGAGGTATTTCATAAATTTGTGAATATGTAAATATTTGTATGTAAAAATGTGAAGATAGGATATGTAATATATATAATATATGTAATAAGTGTTGCCACCGGACGATTAGTCCAATTGTAATATTTTTGTGATAATAATAATAAAAAAATCTAAGACAGCTTCATTTGACCGCGAAACCAAAAATAACGTAATTTAAAAGCAAAATCGATAATTTTAAATTTATGATATGCATCCTCGGACGTTTTATTGCTTTATCTTGGCATAATCATCGATGATTATAAAATTATACAGCCACTTACAAAGAGCATTCAGTAGACATGTTAATGAAAATTCCAATACATTGATGGCATGAAAAAGAAAAAAATCTGCGGCGATAGCGGGGTTTTGCAATTCAAGTCTAGTCTTATAGTTGGAACTACCGTTTTCTACTTATATTGAAAACCAGTGAAAAAGATAAAATGGTGAGATTTCTGGACTCAAATTGGCCGAACGCTCTACGCAGAATTTAATGATCAAGTTTCTATCATAACATCGTAATATCGACGGATATGAATTGGAGTGTGGTACTATGTAAAATTCTCTCCGCAAGTCCTACACCGGGAGAGTACGAGTGCTTTAGAAATCGCTGTACCGCGCAGTGGTAAATAAATTCAGTCGGTAGTTGGAATGGCTGCAATTTAACAAGAATATGACCAACTGGGGATGAGGCACGTGGACCCAATTACCATCGATAAACGCAGAGCTGAATATTAGGAAGAATCGGAGCATCGTCGTAAATAGGCAAGCATCAATCGAATCTGAACATGATCATTCCCATTCCGAATTGAAGTCCTACGTGCATTCCAACTCTTAACCTGCGTGCATCAATTCTGGCGAAATCGAGTCCCACCGAATAGGAAAAAATCGGATCAACTCTCAGTATTCACGCGCGATTAAAATTCAATTATTCATGAGCTTAAAAAGGTGGCTTAGAGAAACTAAATACTTCGACGCCCACGATTTTTGGGCCCGAATGACATTCAGGCCCTAAAAGGATTTCTTTTCTGCCTTGAAGGCGAGAATAAAAATCTTGAAATGCAAAAGAAGCCCTTGGAAATATCCTAGTTTTTTCATCACTCGGGTGGAGTCATTTTTTATCACACGGACCTTCCGAGGGAATTAATCTCCAATCCTTCGGGATAAATGGATCACCACTGAGAAAGTTAAAAGGAAAATCTTTGGAACGATTACGCGGCATTAATCGACTTTGAAGGACGGATAAGGAGTGGAAAGTCTACCCGGAATAGAGAGCAAGAATGGGCCGAGAAAGTGGGAGGAGAGAGATTTTTTTGGGATATATTGGGCCTTCAGACTCCCTCCGGAAAGTTCAATATGTTTTAATAGAAGTAAAGATTACGAGTCTTAAGTTTCTTCGACGTGGAGATTTGGAAGGGATTTTGAAAGTTTGTTCCCGAACCTAACCCTTTCATTAGAGTACTCTTTAAGGTTATTAGTTAGTCACGAAGTTGCCTAAGCGTGACGCTTTCCCTCCTTTAAGTAATCGGAAAGAAAACCGACGAAGAGATTGAGATTACAACCATAGAACACGTTCAAACTAACTGCATCGGTAGTACTAATAAGTTTAATGGAAGAAATAAAATTTGACTACTCGGGAAGCAATCGTTTGTCAGAGTTGATAGAAATACTGTTACTCGACCCAATTGAGTGATTGCCAAAGAGATCAATTCTAATAAAGTTAACTTATGCGAATCATTGAGCCCCTGCATCAGGCTAACTTTAAAAAAAATCAGCTTTCATCATAGAATTACCGGATACATGAGGGCCGGATAGAGAATAGGGAAGAGATAAAATTAAATCTTAAAGAGATTTCTTCAATAATGAAATATTTTCCGTGGGATAATAATTGCTAGTTTGGTCCAGCTTTATCTTATCGTAGCTGAACTGTTAAATAGAGTCAGATATTCCTTAGTAGTACATGTTTGTCTAATTAAATGCTACATCAATGTTTGATATCAGTATTATATATTCGTTTTATATAAAAGATACTTATAAAAATGTGACAACGTATGTCCGCCTCGGAGGCATAGCGGTAAGCTGCCTTGTAAGAATGGTCATCTTTAACTAAAATGCTCCCAATAAATAAAGACATATTATTGTTTATTATTATTTATTATTTAATGTACGAAAGCGCAGCATTTGTATCTGATAATACTAAGTCCTCATCAGAATTTCGTAAGAAATAGATTCTTCTCCAACTCGCTTATCCAAAGTAAGACTCTATACACAAAACCGCTTATCTTTGATAAGCGGTGTTATATATAACCTCCTAGAGCTGCAAAGGGTGGAGAAGAAAGTAGAAATAAAAAAAAACACAGGAAACTTTGAAGAGGCCCAATTCGCTGGAGAAGATTTGAAGAAAGAGCACGGCGGAATTCCATCCAAAAAAGAGAAAAGATCTCAAGGAGGAAGGAAGGAGAAGTGAAATGATTCGGAAAAAGAAGAAGAACTGAAGGATAGACTCTCGCCTTCCGCGGAGGCACCGGAGGAGAATTTTAAGGAGATTGGTTTTGAATTCGAGAATCCCCGAGCGGTTCCGCTAACGAGGGGTGGTCTTAGTGTTTTGTTCGTGGGCCGTTTACTGGGAAATGGGATACTTATGGGCGAAAAAAAAAACGGGATGATGATTCCCTTGATGGAGTTGGACGTCTCAGGTTCGGCATATTGGATTGTTGGTGGCTCCTGAAGGCAGAACGAGGAGGGCGGCCGACCCGGAAGAAGAGCTATTAGGGAACAAATTTGAGTTAAATTTATTGAGTTAAATGTTGTTACACCACGAGTTTATTTCCTGGTGAGAGGTGATCGGAAACGGTTTTCTTTTCTCAATTACTCTCGGATGAAATTCGGCTTCATAGTGAAGTTCCGTGACGCTTCGTTAGAATGAGGGAAGGGGGAATTTTTGAGAACGAGTTTGATCTTTAGGGGAACAAATTATTTTTTGCGCTGAAATAATGTAGAGTTACATTCAATCGCTTCCGCGCATAAAATAAACTTTAATTTATTTCACAAATGAAAATTAAGGAAAAACATACAGTAAAAATCTGATGTGGCCAGCACATGACTTTCTCCATATATATAAGATGTAAATATTTATCTACCGCAGTAATTTCGAACTCTATATTCCATCTAAACTTTGAATATGAGTGATTAATATTATGTATTATCTTTGACGCCAAAAACATGATAAATAATGTTTCACGGGACATGATCGATGAAAAACGATGAAATTGGCCTTTCGCCCATGGAGCCCAGAGCGCTCACAAAGTACATAATCAGCAACTTCCGGTTTATCAGTATTTCATGAATAACTCCTACACAATCAGTGATACAAAAATATGTTTCAACCAAAATATATAGTAAAATATATTTTCTAAAAGTTTTACAAATAATAGTATATACCTATATATCATATTTATGGAGATATTTTGAAAACCGGAAATGAGCTTTGAAGAATGAAGCTCGACTTCCGATTAACCGATTTACTCCAAAAACTAATCAACTCTAAAAAAACTAATCAAAGTACTACATGTGAAATTTGGTGTTGATATAATGAATAGTTTTTAAGTTAGAGCGCCCACAAAGTACAAAACAGCTACTTCCGGTTTATCGGTATTTCACGAATAACTCCTAATCAACCGGTGATATAAAAATATGTTAAATTTAAAAGTTATAGTAAATATTATTATCTAAAACTTTTATAAGTAATACAATACACGTATATATCATATTTATGGAGATATTTTGAAAACCGGAAATGAGCTTTAATGAATGAAGCTCGACTTCCGGTCAACCGATTTACTCCAAAAACTAATCAACTCTGACAGCACACACCACAGTACTATATACGAAATTTGGTATTGATACAACAAATAGTTTTCACGTTAGAGCGCCCACAAACACACACACACACATACAGACACACACACACACATACACACAGACATCATTCCGAAAATAGTCAAAACGTGTTCTAGGGACCCCAAAACATGTATTTCCGTTGAAATCTCGAAGTCGAATTTTTTCATGAAAACAATACTTTCTCTATACTTCGTATATGGAGAAAGTAAAAAAAAAGTTTCGAGGCTATTATGTCTTCATCAGGTGTGAGGATAGCAATTAATTAGCTGTTAGAAACTTTTCTCTTTTATAATTCGATATAATGGTTCTTATCATTAGCAATTCTTATTTACGAAATATACTTGAGTTTATTTTAACTCATGTGACTAAAATTGAGTAATTAACTTCAGAGATTCCAAAGGATATCTTTAGAGATACAGAGTGCATAACTCTATTTTCTTTTACTGTAAAATAAAATAATTCGTTCCATCATAATGGAGTTACACCTAATTAAAGCTTCTCTTGTTAATCATATATTCATTTTTATGTCAGATACCTTAATCAGTGCGAAACCGTTTGAAAATGTGCGAAGTAATAATGAATTAAAAAATAATAAATTCGAAAACAGAAAATTGTGCTTACTAATGAAAGACCGATGAGAGAAAAATCCAATTAACTCCTCCTTACGAACCGTAATTGATTCATTTCAGGAAAAGATTTGCAATGATAAACCTACGTTAAAGACTTTTTTTTTACGTTTGTACCTCGCAAACCGACTTTCAATAAGCGTCAGGGCAATACAATGTAGTAGTAGTATACATACGTCATGTTTGGTGATAAACCTCTGTTAACCGTAAAACCTTTTAGCTTGAACTCTAGGATAACTTTCATGTACATCGTAATAATTAAAACATGGACAATTTTGCCGAAAACATGTACCTTGGAGGTACGAAATATTTTGCCTACTCAAAATTATTGTTTTAATTTGATTTTATTTCCTGGCCAATATTTTGTAGAAAAAGAGCGAATGTAGAAGCAAATGCTATAATATGACTAAATATAGCTGTTTTATATTTTATTTATCGTTAATGGTTAATTGCCACAAGAGAAATCAAATAACGCTATTCATTAGAACTTGATGTTTTTCATTAACCTTCAATTATCAATGATCGAAAAATATACCCGCATAATTTATCACTTTAGGATGATATTCACGATTATTTCCAAACCTAGGGGATGACTCACATTTCATGGCTGAAAATGTTTTAGTAAAAATAATCAAAGTTTATTCATGACTTTGTATTGAAATCCATGTACGTAAATTACAATGAAGTTCGGGTAATTATAACGAGATCCACTCTGTATATCAATTTATTCAAATATCGAAATTCCACACTACTTTATGTGCCAATATTTATTTTTATATATTAATCCTTCGCGTGGAATGGCGGAAAATAAGCACCCGACCAGTGATGTTCAAAAATAGATTCAAGGAAGCTGAAGGTGTATAATTAATCTCTCAGAGATGGGAAGCAATCCAGATCTCAATAACAACTTCATATCGAAATTCATACTCACGAATTGCGACACGGTTTGGCTAATATTGACATCACGCGATCTCACCTTTTAGAAATTTTATTCTATTATTTATGCAATTAATAATGCATATATATATTTTTCCAATATTTATTCTACGTATTTTTCTTACACGTGGTGAGGAGATGAAATTGAAATTAATCATGGGTGCTGTGTTCAAATATATATTCAAGGAAGATATATAACTATCTTCTTGTAGATGAAGGACAATCCAACTTTATACCGAAATACTTTCAAATTTACTTTTAATGATGGCTTTAATTTGAAATTAATTCCTGCAAATTACAATATAGTTCGACTAACATTGACATCTTGCGATCAAATACGTCAATTTGTGTTACACTTTCAGCTATGCATTTAATTAAAAGTACACTCCTGGCCAAAATTAACGCAGCACCTCCCTAGCGATCCTTACGGCCGGTGCTGCGTTAATTTTGGCCAGGACTGTACATAAACATACGTTGTTTTAAAATGTTGATTCTTTGTATTTAATTTGCACGTGGCGAGGTGACGAATTAAATTTAATCATAGGTGGTGTGTACACAAATAGATAACAGGTAGCCGAAGGTGTATAATTGTAATCTCAGAGATAATCAGGAATCAAAATTTATACCGAAATCTATATTTGCAAATTTACTTTTAGTAATGACTTCATTTCAGAATTCACTCTTGCAAATAGTAATACGGTATGGTTAACATTAACATCACGCTATCACATCATTATAAGCATATATACATGAATGTTGTGTTACGATATTAGTTCTATGTATTTGTTCTCCACGTGGCTAGGTGACGAAGGTAAAATCAATCATGAGCTTAAAAGTAGATTCTAGGTAGATGAAGGCGTATAAATATCCTCGATGAGAAGCAATCCCACTCCGAAATAATACCCAGATCCGGGAGCGGATATTTTTTTACATTCCCTTCGCGTTAGACGTTATCCCACAATCGAACTCGTTGAGAAAGGAGCTTTGCAATCCACCAGAAGAAGTCTTCCCTTCCAAAAGAAGATATAGGGAATGAGACAAGGAAGGGCCGTGCCTTTAAAATCAATGATTAGGAGAGGAGCTTGGATAGAGCCGAGAGAGATTGATGAAGAGATTTGACGGACTTGAAAGAGGAATTGGGACCGTGGGACAGGAGAAGAGGTACTAGGGTTACCGTGATAAAAAAAGGGCCGACTCATTTGGCTCCTGCGTGGTTAGTCTCCGCTGTTGTCAAATTGACTCTCATATTTCCCATTATAGAAAGAGAAAAGACCGGGTTTCCGCCGGTGATGAGCGGCACTGTCGCTGCACAGAGGAACGTGATCAGGGTCGAAGGAAATAAAACTCGCATCGCGTGGATTTATTTTTAATCAGGTGCCGCCGTTTCGGGTGGTCTTATTTCCCTAATTGGATTTTGCGACTTTTTTCTTCTTTAACGATTTCGAAATGTCCCACCTGTAATCTTCATCTAACTCGCAAATCTACCATAGAAGTAACATAAAATTAGGTTTAAATATTCAATTTGGAAACATTCAACCTGTAATCGTCCCTGTTATCGAAATAGTGCGCTGCACGTTTTATGAAATAAAAACTTAAGCACTCAAGTCGTTAAAAGCCCAGAAAAATTATAGAGCGGGTCAAACGTTACATCAATGAAGAGGGAAAGTAGTAACAGTAAAAGACGAACTTGCTTCGACAGCTTAGGTCATTTCGATTATGGGCTCCCATATGGGAATCAAACCCAAGTCCAAATAGGTGAAAGTTGTGCTTTCACTCAAGGTAATTTTCTGTTAACTTATTGATAAATGATGGGGGTAACACCTGGGGAAGGGGAATATGCTTTTTTGATGTTACCGGCCTTATATGCAGTATATACATAGTATGGGGAAAAGGCAAGGGACTATGTATTCCATGGAATCTTAATTTTTGATAACTACTAGATAGCTATAGTCTGTTCACTGAATGTTTGCGGGTTAGAGAGAGAGAGAGAGCGACAATCGCATTTTCTCTCTCTCTGTCTTTTCGTGGGAGCCAACAGGAATAGAGGTGGAGTCCCGCCTCCCGAATCAAATTTATAGTAAAAATATGCAATGTTGCAACATAAGCATGAAAATACGAAGTTTGTCAAAATCGTTTAAAACTTTGTCAGTATGGAGTGGAAGTAATGCTGGACATGGCAATACAATTTTTCTTGGGTTATTTACTACCATCATCGCAGAAAAACTAAAATGTCACATTTCAGAGAAATTCTTGATTTTGTTCTGGTTTCGTTTGAACGAGTACCTTCAGTTCTCTTATTGAAGAAACATGGATTTTTTGCATCAAATTCTGCTTCAATTCATTCTCTTCACGCTCGTGTTTTTAATTTGACATAAAAACGTTTTTGAGATAAATATTCAATAGAAATTATTGAGGAGGTCGAGAATTTTTGCTAAAATGCAATGAAGAAAATAGTCGCCATCTATTTTTCTTCTTGTTCGCTTTAGGGAAAACTTCCAGCGAGAAAGTTTCTAAGAAAATGGCGAATTTAATTTATTGTACAAATACGAAATATCCAAGTTCATAAATAAGATAATCTATCCGTAGGAACCAGATGAAGGAAAAGGATAAGGCAATAGTTTATCGTTAAATTAAGCCTTACATCGCGGTGAGCGAAGGCAATCAGAGCTGAGAAGCGGAAGCTGAGATTCGAATACGATGAAGTCCTTTTGAAACATTAATAGATTTAGTGATTAGTACATCTAAAAACCTCGAGAAGTTATGGCTTTACTAGACTTTTGTAAAGTACTACAAAATGCTTGCATTGCTTAAATGTACTGATTAAACGATCTAGATTTCTGGTACCTAGGATACTCGTGTAAACTTATATGCATTTGTCACTTATGAGAGTTAAAGATTCCGGGATAGGCTTTACTTTATGAACTATCAGCGAATAATATGAATGTAGTGCGTTTTTTCAGTTATAAAAACTTCATTAATGTTTCATCTTTCCTTTTTAGAGCGTAATTATCAGTGTGCACTCTTTTTTAATAATGAAAGAAAGGGAAATTGGAACATGGCTGTTAAGGAATCAGAGGTTTAAAATCTCCATTGGCCGTTTTTGTCGGCGTTCCTCTTCTCATTCCCCGGTATTCCGAGAAAAAAAGAAAAGTGCGGTGTTTTGTCTTGTTTCCTCAGAATTCCGGGGAATGAGAAGAGGAACACCAACCAAATCGACCTTTGGAGATTTTAAACCTCTAATTTTGAAATAAGGTCGATCCAGTGAAGTTGTCCCTCTTCTGAGCGTAGGGTATGATTATTTACATATATTTTCAAGCCACCAACACCACCAAGAAATGATTTCTCTGAGGTCATATTCGTTTATTCGGTAATTCCAATATATCGTATTAAAATTGTGAATAAGGCATGCAAATACCTCGACTGACAAATGACTCCAGTATGATCAGCAGATAGCAAGGTGGAATTTAACGAAGAGAGGTATAGCTATTTTCTAAAGTAAGAATATTAGAGCAGAGTAAAAACAGTTAAAACGATAATATTATGCAATAAAGCATAGCTTTCGGTAGCGTCAACATCTCAAACAGCCAAAGAAAGATTGTCTATTCGATTTGCTTTGTTAACTGTCTCGCATTGGGTGTAAGAAGATTATGTATAGTAGATATATTGCGTTACTTGTACGAGAAATTTGAAAATTATAGCCTCCATGATGCAGAAGAACGGGTGCAATACATTCAAGCTGCTTATAACGTAGGAGAAATTTTGTTTTTAAATCTGTTTAAAACAAGCATCACTCGAACAAATATGGACAAAAAATTCTCATACATTCATTGAGGAACGTACCTGTAATTCGAGGCCGGGTCTTCATCCACAATTCTAGTAATTGTACAAATCCTCAGTGTCAATCCCAAGGATGTTCGTCAAAGGCTCTAATATCCACGCCCTGATTAAGAACAGCTGTTGCAAATATTCGGGAGATAGGAGAGCGAGATTGAGTTCTCTCAAATGTACGTCACCACAAGGAGGCGGTGCTCCTGACAATAGCCGAGGAAATTCCATTTCGACCTTAAGCGAAACAGCAAACAATTCTCAGATGTCGCCGAGCTATTTTCTCTTTCTTGAATCAAATAAGGAATCAAGGCACATAGAGAATTATCTGTTTAAGAAAGGTAATGAGATAGTGAATTAAAGATGCGTCGAATTATATGCTACAGGATCTTTAACAAACAAAGGATTTAACTAGTATGTTTCCCCTCTCTACGATAATTACACTTTACTGAAAGATTTCTATTTATTCCTGACCAGCATCAGCTTATCCATTCAGACCAAATTTAAAATTAATATTCATGTATTAACACCTTTTAATTCTTATATACCACACACATGGAATGTGGTGGACATAACGACAAAACGTCTGACTATCGCGTAGTATTTTATAGCCTTTACATTATTTTATATCAAAGAACGTCACTTTAACAAGGAGTATAAATTTTAACATGAAAATATTTATAAACAGAAATCTCAATAAAATTTAATTAGTAAGGAAAAGGGTTAAGGTAACATTGCACGTAAGGGCGTGCACCCAGGAAAATTCCCAAGGAAAACAGGACTTGAATAAAGTCTGACGGGGCCGAGAATCAAACCCAGGATCTTTCTCTATCCGGGAGGCTGCTTTAACCACCTAGGCCAGAATATTTAATCAAGCCGTTTTTAGGACTTTTTGAGAATAATCAAGTGTGGTTTTTTCCGACTGTGCGGCATCGTCCACGCCACGGCCTCATCGAGGCACCGGCAACACAAACAGGTGTAAGGAGAAACCCCCCTTTAGGAAATAGAAGGAAAAGGGTATAATTAGTAAGGGTGTACGAATTAGTAGTCAGGAGAAAATCTTAAATGCCACCCTGCCTTTGAAGAATGTACGTACTTATAAACTTGTATTATATGTTTTATATCTGATATGCTTTCAAGACTGATAATTTTTATCATCGATAAATCAAATAAGATTTTACGACCCTTGAGGACGGAGGCATCGCCTTTGAAAAGTACACACTTTGGGTACAATAAAAGTGCGGCATTCCTTTCTTGCTTTCTCCGACTACCGGAAAGTAGAAAGATGAACACCGACAAAGACGGCTTTTGGAGATTTTAAACCTCTAACCTGTATAGACTTACCTTGGACTGCTTCGGCTTTGTGCAACCTATGGAAAAAATAACTCCTCGTGCAGAGCAAAGGAATGTCTATTTTTCGGATGGACGCACATGAAATCATCAGGTAGCAAATTGGCCGTCAGTAATCAAATATTCCAAAATCGGAATTGAGCATAGTATATTGTTAGATGAGCTGAACAGGAATACAATCTATTTCAATTTTATGAAAGACAGGTATGCTTAACTTTGCGTAACAAATATTTTTAAAAGAAATTTTACGGTAATCGGTCTTTTCCCTAAAATATGATGCGCGACATTTTCATAAAAATAAGCTCGGGTGATGGCGAGTTATGAAATTAAATAATCAAGAATTGTTGCAATAGATCGTGACCGATAATTGGATTTACTTACTTAGGCTGAGATTTACCTGTTTTATCCTGCTCCGAAATGAATAATTATAACCAATATTTCACCATGAGCTAGTGTTTACCGGTGCCATTTTACCATACAAGTTAGCCCTTGAGAAAGACTAATAACTAAGGTTGCCCACTCCTGGATCACAGCCACACTATTGATTATGGAGGAAATTTGAGGGGTTCTGAGGGGCTGAAAAATAATAACCCTACATGGCATTGTAACAAAGTACCTTGCCAATCGGATTATTTTATTTTCTGGTAAATGCAGTAGGTGTCATTATTGCCATACTGATTATTACCAGCAAGGCCAGAGTAGAGCAGCCATTTTTCATTTGTAAGAAAATATTTTAAAACCGGTTTAAAATTTGGCTGCCTAGTTTATTTTAAAAATAATTAGTATCCATTAAATTAACCTTGGAGAAATTCTTTCAACATAGCATGCTGACAGGGGCTGATAAAT
This sequence comes from Sympetrum striolatum, assembly GCA_947579665.1. Taxonomy (NCBI): domain Eukaryota; kingdom Metazoa; phylum Arthropoda; class Insecta; order Odonata; family Libellulidae; genus Sympetrum; species Sympetrum striolatum. The sequence goes on along the minus strand of OX388351.1, from coordinate 38,413,314 downwards.
AGTAACCCTAGATGGCATTGTAACATAGTACAATGCATAGCAATTCTTATGAGGCATCTAATCCGAGCATTTTCTTTGAAAATACAGTATATTTTGTTAACTGATACAATATGTTATTTACATTATTGATTACCAACTAGGCAGACGAAAGTCAAGCAGCCATTTTTCATTCGTGAAAAAGGTTTTAAAATGTGTAAACCTTGGCAGTCTAATTTGTATCCGCTGATTTTAAATTTGACTCGTAGCAATTAAATCAATATTTGTTGGTTTACTTGATCTCAAAAGACGTTTATCTATCAACTCATCAGGATGAATGAGAATCCCAGTCTTTGGTATTTTTATTTACGTGTTTATTCCATTTTTTTGGTTTCCTCCATGCATTTTTCATTTATTTACAAACAAAGCTATATACAGCTCTCTTGGATCCTATTTGAGGCAGTGATCTCGAGTTTGTGCAGGGGAAGGGGGTCCATTGGGTAATTTGCAGTAACGCCTTTGTGGGCCCTCAGTGTAGCGATCTGCACACGACAAGCGGCGTTGGGGAGTCCATCGTTGGCGGGAACGGATTCGTTGTTTGCGGAGGTGAGGTGGGGTCGAACGAAGAGATGACGGTGAAAAAAAAATTGAAAAAAAATGGACACAAGTTAGGACAATGTTAGTCAACATATACTACTCTAAATTACAGTATGAACTCATCACATGGTAATTTTTGATGAGGCAAATGTTATATTATCCTTCTGATGCAAACATTTAAAGTATTTTTAAATTGAATAATTTATCAAAACAAATGATTCTATCACCATTTCTACAAAATTAAAGACGTTTCGACTCTTAAGCTCACAGAAGGAAACTACTAACATACATTTATATCCTTAATAAGCAATTTTATAATTTAAAAAATGTTGTTTTAATCCAATTTGTTCAGTTTTGAAACATCAAATTATTTTAAAATTTCATATTATAGCAAAAGTAGGTCAATGGAAATATCAATTAAGAGATTGATTGTCATTCTAGTATTAATAATAGTAATTATTGTTAGCATTTTTAATTTATATAGAATATGAGAGAAAATGTTATTATAGAAGAATTAATAGGAATACTGTTCTCCGAAAACATTTTTCTTGGTATCCAATCAATCATTTATTATCCAAATCATCAGCCAACGTATCGGATCTCAAATTCAAACAAATGATTAGATTAAGCATCGAGATAAGTTTTGTGATTCAAATTATCAGAAAATACCAACAAAAATGTAATTATAGGAGAACCTTCTTCGACTATGAAATATTATCACACCGAGGTTAGTAATTAATGTTAATGTCATGCACAATAACAATAAATAAGCAACAAACACACAAGCCAGAACCAAGCACGCACCACAATAGCAATAGAACTACTAAGAGAATGGATTTTAGTAATACAGTGTATCATATCGAACCAGCTCAAATTGTACTGCGTCGTCCGCATAATGTGTTTCACACTCGAGAGAAGCATTAAATGAACACTAGACTTAACTGAATACATCATTAAATCCATAACGAAGGGATATCTACTATATCTACTCAAGAAAAGGTGGACATGGGGCGTTCCATACGGTCTTTAAGACGTGTTAAAATAATTTTATTAATAAATTATTAAAACAATTACCAATTAAAAAAAAACTTTACTAATTAAAAATAGTATTTGAGACATCGAGTCCTCCAGAAAAAGTCTCAAAACTACATAATTACCCACTAAATGAAGAAATCATTCCAGTCTTATCAGATTGCAAATATTTCGGTATCAAGCTAACCGAAAATCTTAAATGGAAATGGAACGTTGAGGATATTGTTGCGAAGGGTTATAAGAATCTCCATTTCGTAATGAGGAACCTAAAGCGGAGTGAGAAGGGTGTCAGGGAAAGAGAGTACAAATCTCTCGTCAGGCCGATTATAGAATATGCAACGAGTGTTTAGGATTCCTACGAAACGGACCTTATCATGAAACTCGAAGGCGAGCAAAGAAAGGCAGCTAGGTACGTAGTCGGAAAACACGGGAGAGCCAGCCAGCCAAAGTGTAACTGAGATGCTAAACCATATAAATAGGAATCTAGTAATTCCCACTTCAAAGCCGAGAAGGAAGACTTTTGCATTAGTTGGGATCCACAAATCATGGAACTCAGAAGAGGGCTGTGATGAATTACGTGGTAGATTTGAACTCCCAAATTATGTAGGACGCGGCAACTATAGTTTTAAAATCAATTAAAGTTACCAGTAAACAGACGTAAAAACTCTTTCACTAATAGGGATATTAGGGAATGGAACGCTTTACCTAGTGAAATTCTCACGCCAAGGCCTAAAAGTGTGAAAGTTTTCAGAAGTAAGCTTAAGTTAAACCGTACGTAATTCATTATAGTGTTGTTCAAGTCTAACAACTAAATATAAGGACTACTCGTCATTAGACAACTCGGCTTAAGGGTAACATACCATGAGACAACTCGGTTGGGTTAGGTTAGGTACGAATGGAGTTTGTAGGGTTCTGTTGCGTTGCTATTTTACACCAAGTTGTCCTGGAAACGAATTGTCCTACGTCGACTTGTCCTTACGCCAAATTGTCCTCGAAAAATTTTATTGATGTGACAATGCTATTTTTCACATTATTCCACGATCAAAACTTCTCAATTCATATAAAAAATCAAGATTGAATTCCAGTTAGACATCAATTCCACAGGCGGAGACATCATTCGCAAAGATTCTGACAATGTAGGCAAATTTGCATCATATAGAGCAGTGGTTCCCAACCTTTTTCAGATGGCGGCCAACCTTTCCTTATAGAAATACATCCACAGTTCATCGGTCCATGATGGAGTTAAAAAACCTAGTTTGTATCATACCCCTTCCTTATGTATATATAATTTACCATAAAATGTTGCAAATATATAATGTTCACCATCTGTGTGACTGTGTGAGTCGTCTGAGAGGGATATAGTGGTTCTGTTGCCTGCCCTAGATGCCAAGAATCAAGAACTAAGAAAACAATCAAAAAACAATTCGATTTGTTTTGATTTGTCTTATATTTTCTTATGACGGGTTAGGAACCCCTAATCTAGAGGAATAACCAACCTTCACTTTCGAACATAACTCGGTACACAAATCCTATCAGTCTGCCGAGAGCCAGACGAGCCACAGAGATTCCCGACGACGTGTTCCCAAATCTTCGGATTAGTTATTCACCGAAACCCGCTTCAAAGAGCGACGCGCGATGTGATAACCGGCTTTTCGGCTGAGGAGGCAAATTGGACTCCGCGGAGCCCTTCGATTACCCGATAACAGACACCTTTGAGAGCGAAGACAAGCGATTCCTCGGAAGTCGACAATGAGATTCGGGACCGCCCAAAAAGCTTCCGCGAAGTCACTCTCGATATAAAATATTCCGCAGAGGGAGAAAGCTTCTTAACGCCGACTTTTCCCTCCCCCGCGATTCACACCAAGTTTTGACGACTCCTACAAACTAAAAGCGGCTCAATTTCCATGGGAGTGGGTGGAGAATCGAGAAGGAAGAGGTTTTCGGTGGAAATTGTGGGCGGGCGACTTATGAAATATACAAGAGCCCGCAAAAGACATTTTGGTAATATTGAGAAGCGGCGGTGTGCAACGACAGCGAAAGGATAAGGCGACGGAGAGTCGTAGCCAAAATATACTGAATATACTGAGACGTTACTTGGTGACTTCTACATGACGACCTAAAGAAATGTACTTGGTGTGCTAAACAGACGATTATAACATTACTCATGACCGGTTTCGAAACTTAGAACCAGTATTAGTACATCGTGATCACAATTATCAGCGCATCTTGATAACATTAGTTATGGAATACCTATTATCCTGATGAAGTTAGTCATGAAATGTAATTATAGCGGTGAGTCTTTCTCATGAATTGTTTTTCTTTTATTTCATTGTACAAAACCACAAGTTTATTTAGTACTGAAGGACGTAGGGGCTTTTCCACTACTCTACCTATGGATGTGCGGTTCTACATTTGTACGCATTACAATAAGTAAAAGAAACGTAAGTGGTTCGTTTATATGGTAACGAATATCTATTTATCAATAGGATACCATCATAGAGCAGACAGACTTAGGATAAGAAACCGAAAAAAGGCTAAACTCTGACAATCGTCTACAACAGGAATTTACTTAGAATTGGTGTTGTAAGTCGTCGAAAATAATGTTCCCCTATAACTTGGGGCTGGAGAGAAAAATTCAGTAATTTTAGCAAAATAAAAGGAATAAATTAATAATTTTTTTAATTTTCAAGCTGTTCCTTAGATATTTCTAGATGACGTGGACTTAGTATTGATGTTAGAACAAATTAAATACAATGTAATTTTTGTTGAATTCCAGATAAAACTGAAGAATTCTTAAACCAGTTTATTTTCAAATAATTTTGTTGTTGTTTTAATGGACGGAAGCTTAATCGTTTCTATAAATAAATTTAAAAAAGGATGTTTAAGTACATTTATAATTTTTTGTTTCCTTCTATAATTACCTCTCAAGTATCCTTTAGGACTACCTAAAGATTAATAGTACTGATTTAACTCTTATTTTTCTTACAGAGAAAACAATAAACTTCCACATATCTTTCATGTTTAATAACCAATAGAAATTATTCATACGATTACTATTCAGATTATATTTTTACAGTGATTTTAACGAAAACTTCACTGTTTCCAAGCTATGGCTGATTAATGTGAGACACAAAAACTGTTTATCTTACTGTACTTTAATCCAAAAAACGGTATTACTTCCAATACTAATCACCATGAGAAACAAACCTTAAATCTTTACCACGCAGTAATTTGATGTAAAAAAGTAACCTTTCATTTAGAAAACGAATAAAACCTTGGGACGGGAGATGATTAAAAAGGTAAAGATGTTTACCGAAAATGCTAATTATCATCTGCTCCCTTATTAATGGACTGCCTCGTAGACAAATTACTCTCGCCGGGACCTGCATAATTCCTCAATCTTAACGTCTCTTGCGAATGCCCTCCTCTTTCTTCCTCCCTTCGTTAAAAGAAAACCGCCCTTTCTCTTGGAGCACACAAGACAGCAATTTCGGATTCCATCGCGAGCGATCTCTTACGAAAGAGGCTTCGAATTAATCCGGGGGAAGATGGACCGAAACGTTTCTTCCTTTCAAATAACTTCTCTCGCAACTTGCCTCGATTCTTTCCCTTCTTAGTGTCACTCTCTCGGTGGCTTTCTCTTTTGTTGCGTATTAGCGCCGCGTTCGTCTTTCTCTCTATCTCACCCGATCCTATAAGCTCTTTGTGTGTTAGTCCGGTTAATTGCATCCTTTAATTTTTTTTCTTTTTTTTAAATCGATGGGTGAATCATTTGTGATCTTTCTTAGTGTCATTAAATACTTCTTTCTTAATAACTGCATCCGATTCATTTTTAACCTTCGGAAAGATGTCTATATCTCCAGTTACCGCCGTCAATTGAAGTGGTTAAGACGAAATACCAGAAGAAAATGCATGTTTGGCTCATTTTTGTTTACATTTTTTCACGATATTCAACCACAGTTCATCCATGACATGCATACTTCCAAATATTCTGTTTCTTGTAAAACTACCCTTCCGGCCCTGACTATCTTTTATGTCCAATCCCTCGGACTAATAAATATTTAAATCCTCCTTAATTACTGCTACTAATTTCTGGAACAATCTGCCTGTACATGTTAAAAATTCCACTTCTGCACAGTTTTGTAAAGAAAAATTGTTTGATTATCTATTTGTTACCACGGAATGATTCTAAATCCATAATACTGGTCTATTTCTTTTTCTTTTTTGTATCATCTTTATTTGAAAAGTCTTATTTTGTATTATTACCTTATGCCTATAATTTATATTATTATCTTAAGTGAGCAGATAATTTTTGTGTTATTTTTTTCTGCTCTTATGGGAGTTTTCCCAGAGCACAATAAAGTTATTATTATCCCTCGCATTATTAAATACTAAATTTTTTTCATTTCTACCTCATTTCTATGCGAATATTTAGAGTATTATAGTCCAATTTTTCAGGTTTGTATTAAAAAAATCCTCGTTTCCTCATCAGAGCATTATACTCTGTTTCAGATTTTGGTTCAGACAATATATTTCTTGAATTATCCTCGTTTGTCTGTTAAAACATGAAGCATTCTATTTACATGTATCTGAAAATATGGAACATTTTAATCTGATATTCCAGATTTATAACCACTAGAGGTTCAGGAAATTCAATAGGAAGGTTCAATAACCATAAGATTCACAAGATTCAACGTCGTTGTCGTTCAATCGTACTGTGTTCGAGATGTTATATACTCGAATCGTTTGGGAATTAATTGAATTAATAAGATAAAACCCGCAGTATAAAATAATTAATGCCTTACGGTTTTGTTTGCTACTAAGTGTTGTAATTGAGGAGTATTAGTTAACAAAATGAACCCAATGAAACTCAATGAACACTCCTTGAGAGTATGTTTTTAAATGTAGGATTCGTATTTTAAGAGGTTGGCTTCATGGAATATATATGAGAATTTAAGATGCTCACGGTAAATATAAAATGATCTACTTGAAGTAAAAAGCACTGATCTTAAAATGTTTCAGACACCGTTATTAGCATTATTATGGAAGATCGTTTTTACATTTGAAACGAAAATTGGACACGAAGAAGTAGCTCTCTAACTTAGTAATAGTGTTGCAGAGTATTTTGATTCTCAAGGACAGTTCTCAGTCCTCGATTCATACAAAAGGAAACACCACCTAATGTCGCAATACACAAACATCATTTAATCAATTTTGACCAGGGAAATTTTGTCTGGACTTAACTTAAAGCTTGATTAAGTTAATTGTAATTTTAACTGTTAATGATCTTACAAAGATGGAGTATTCTGATGGCAACGTCAACACAGCATAATTAGTAATAACGCTAACCTACAAGGGTGTTATTTCATTTCTTATGTTTTGATTTAATGCTCTAAGGCAACCAGATTATTCTCTAATAACATCAAGTTCTAACGTCAAATCATACTTTTTATATTCTTTTCGTGCTTGCCGTATAATTGGGTGACTTTGATGATTTGAATCGCCACAATACGTAAATAGCTCTGTGATGTAGTAATTATTCAGTTATTTAACAAGTAATTTTACTACTTTTTGCGAAAAACATATAGTTCATCAGTTTATATTTAAAAGGCTTACCCTTCCACTCAACGATAATGTCACAGGTTAATCGTAGGATACTTTAGGATAAATATAATGTGTAAAGTCAATCATTTTAAATAGACACACTTTGCGCGATTTCCATCTCTCCGATATAAAAAGAGAAGTGTTGCACCGCGCGCCGTTTTACTTAAGAAAAACGGTTGGATTTTGAATGCATCGTTTAGAGGTTTGAGAAAGTCTTTAAGCCCTCTCGAAATCTGTATAAATTTTGGGAGAAGAGAAAGTTGCCGACAGAATCGCGTTGTGAGCCGAATACAGAGGAGATTAGAACGAGAGATACATAGGAGATAAACTTCTTACTTCAGATGCAACTACCACAGAAGCATCTTTTTTTATAGCGATATTTATAGTTCATTCTCCTTAGCAACGGTGGACCGGAAAATTTTGGCCAGGCTACGCTTAATTCATAGCTTCATTACCTTATGGTATTTACGTAACGAGGGCCATTGTGTTTTTATCACACAGGCCACAGCTTTGGGTTGAAAAACCAATCCAGTGATATCGAAATAAGAATTTGTGAGTTTGGCATGTTAAAAGCCTGTCAACACCACCCTTACGGTAGTTCCATTACCTATTTGCTATTCAAATAGCGGTACAGATTGGCGTTATTGGAAAGGAAAAAAAATGCCTCTTTGTATATACTGATTTAATAGGCGTGTAGAACCATGTGTTACTATAGTGAAATGGACAACATACATTTAACTTTGTTTCTATCCAATATTTATCAGAATCATACATATATTAGTATAGATCTCATGTTAAAATAGCCACCAAGCCAATAAACCTAGTATGAATTTAACCCAAGTTCTATCTCCAAGAAATATCATTGCTATTATAATAACTTAGAACTATATCATGGCATATGCTGCTGTTTTATGATATTAATCCAAATTATATCCAATTAGCTAAGTCCCCATGTTAAACCTTGTCTCCACCTCTTCAATTTCCGGCACATTTAACAATTCAATTACAGAGAGAATTTCACCTAAGATAAATACTTGAAGAGGTTACAATCGATTGCGTTTATATTTCGCTCAAATGTCTTTCTAAGCATATGCACGAAAATTATCTGCAAACCTTACAGTGATATAGTTCTTATTTCTGGTGTACGTATTGCTTTATTCAGACCTTAAATGTATTTACCACAATGTTTGGCATTCATACTAGTTACACGATATGATGATTGTGAGTGAAGAACATCAAAAACAAAAATATTCATACCTCTATAATAGCATTCTAAGATATTCGAAAATTTCCAAGTTTAATTAGAACTGCGATTTTAAGTGCGAGTTGAGGAGATGTTTCATGATTTTTTCAATGGCCCCTAGGGCAAAGAGAAACCGAGGAGAAAATCAAGGAGCATGTTGTAAAAGGGTAATCAGTTCGGAGAAGTAGCGTTGCGAAAGCAAAAAAGGCATTTAGGTAAGGAATCCTCCGACAGTGGCGTAAGAAAGCTTCAGCGAGTAAAAGCAATTTTAGGCATTCCAGAGCAGCGCATAACCTCAGAGCAATTATAGACATTAAAATCATTCCGAAAACAGCAAAAACGGCGAAAATAGTGACTGCAGATACGATACAGTGGAAGGAGCGTAGACAGTCAGCGATGGCCAAGGCTGACGGAAGTTTCAATCGTAAATCCTTCCTGAAGAACGCAACTGTTGAAATTTGCGGATGGAATTCAAAATGCTCTTTTCTTTTCCTTAGGTTGAATGTTAGTCAGACATACTTTAACTGGATTTGATAAAGATTATGTAATTTTCACGTTGCATGACCTTCCTATATATATTCTTATTTGTACACTGTTAAAAGATCATCGATTTAAAAGAAAAATGGCAACGAAGACAAACGTATCTTATCCTTTAACCTACAGGTTTGACAAAATGCCTTCCAATTTTTGAAGTTTGACTGTTAGTCGAATATTCTTCGACCGGATTTGATAGATATTATATAATTCGCATAATACTTATCTTCCTTTAACCTTATCTTATTTGTACGATACGTACTTTATTGAAAGTTCCTCAGTTTTAAGAAACATTAACAAGGAAGAACTCACACGTGATATACTTTAACTTAATTATTTTTTTCTTCAATAATAGATTTGAAAAAAATCTTCGTTATCTATAATCCTTTCTATAAACCAAATCTAATCACCAAATCAAATTAGAAATCTGTTGTAAATTTCCCACTATGGAAAAAATCCATTCGATAATACCTTCTACGACACTGAACAACACACAAATGAAGACCATGAAGATGCATCTTCCTTTATTAACTAATTGGTCACGTACTATAACTTATAGACAACTACTATTAGTAGATCTAAATCCTCGGAATTTCAAAATTATATTTTTCACACTTTCCGCAAAAGGTATACATATAATGAAATACATTACTATGTCTTTGAAAGCTTTTTTTAGATCATATTCTAACAAACTTTTAGGTCTCGCTTTTCTGGAAATAGAGGAAGATTTCAGGGAGATATTTCTTTGAGTACCCATGAGATATTAAAAGATAATGGCAGAATAACAACAGGAAGTTCCAAATCTGCGATCATTCTGCCTTTCCGGTAATCTCAGCTGCGAAAGTTTTCGCGTAATCTGCGAACAAGTATTTTCGTATTCCGCTTTCATTAAATATTCCGCTTCCATTCAAAGAGCCGCTTCGCATTCCGTATTTAAGCATTTCCTGAGCGTACCGATAAGAATAGAAGGAACTTTTTTGGGGAAGTCTTAAATTATTATTTTCTATTCTTGCTCGTCTGGGTTCTAGATTTTCAACTACCTCATTATACAGACAAGCCCATTCTTTCGAATCCGTAAGCCACGCTGAAGAGAGGTTTATGCTTTCCAAGATTATATGCCATTCCCTGACTTTCAGTCTCGAAATATTCTATTTTGCTGAGTATATAAGCAAAATTTTACTGAGTTTTCCAGTTACATTTTTAAACAGGGTATCTTCATGAATGATTATTGTAAAACAATTTTTGTTAAAATTAACGATATTAAATACATCTATACTGATAATTATTTAATCAGACATTTTATATTGATGATTACAGATTATTGTTATTATGCATAATTAATTATCTTTTTTTATTTTAAACTTAGGTGTATATATTCTAACTCATGCAAAAGCTCAAGTATTTTAATTGTTTTGAATATTTCAGGCCATTAGTTTTGAACTTAAGAAGCTTTATCACCCAAATATTAATCCACATTTTGAGGGTGAACTGGTAGCTCCTAGAAAAACATGCTTTGGAGATACAGTAATTACCTTCACCAGTGAAGTATGATATGGAATGGATATGGTTTTGTGATTTTGGGATGCATTGTCTGCTATTTTTTTCAGACGATCCAAAGGTTTGATGATAATTTTCTTTCCTAGCTTTTTCTGTACCTTTACTGCAGCATTGATTCTAGACTTTAGTTCTTTCAGTTCTCCTTACATTTCTAAACCTTTAGGAAGGGTAGTGAACCGCGAAGAAACATCTAAATTTATTGTATATTAATTGTAAATTTTCGAATGATATCCAACTTGTGATTACGATAACTTACATATCCGTGTCTTAGAAATACTAAGTATGCGGTTATCCGCAGCTAACGGTAGAAACGCTCTGCGTCGTTTCTAGAACTCGTTTCTTTTATTTATATTTTGCTACTTTTCTTTACTTTTAGGTAGTTTAGGTAGTTTTAGGTAGCTGTCAACCCTAAGGAGATCCTAATACTCGTGAATTAGTCGTGATTTACCCGTGTATTTCTCGTGTATTACTCATAAGCTTCCACGCGAGATCCAACGTTGGATAAGAATCAACTAGTTTTTTTGAGCCATAGAAAAGCTAAGTGTTTTATATGGGATTCCCCTTGGCTGATGTAAGTAACTTCCCCAAGAGAACACTTGTTCTGAAACAAATATCCCCCCTCGACACCTTGGCCATCGCTGCTCTCGTTAAATCCCATGCAATCACCGCGCAACCAGAAAAGAAAAGAGAATCCGGATGAAACACTCACCCCGCTAATCTGCTGGGGGTCTTTGGAAGTTATGTGGCCCTGTTGAAGCTCCGCCATGTTCCGCTCCAGGGGTAACTCTTCCCTCACGACGTCTTCGCAACCATCTACGTCCTTCTTTTTTCTCCTTCTCTGCGGAGGGGTCTTGTAAATCTTCATGAAGCCTTTTAGAGGCCTCCGCTCTGTGGAATGCCGTTAGCATACAATTAAGGAAATGAGACTCTCTGGCTATATAGGATTGGGCGGATGCGGAGAAACGGGGGCGTGAGGGATCCCGGGAATATTAAGGGATGAGATAGGATGGGGTTGTGTCGAATATTAAGGGGTGGGCATGTGATGAGGGTGAGATTAAGTGGAAGTTTAGATGGGAAGATAACTAGGTCCTCGAGGGGTTCCTGGAGCCACTTCTTAAACGTAAGAAAGGTTCAGCGAGAGTGGGATTACTGCGGGATGATATACGAACGAAAAGTAGAGGAATTATTCGGTTTAAGCGGTGGAGGTTTAAGGAAGTTGTAAGCGTGTATTCCCCGTGAATGTGCGGCTTTCTCCCGGGGTCGCCCACCTATTCTTTTTCGGTGAATGCTGCTTTCGTCGCGGGGAGACTTGCTTTTGATTCTGGGGAAGGAAAGTTTGAGATGGTGGTGTCTAATTATGTTCGCCAAGAGTGAGGCTTGTTTTTTTAATTTTGTGTTATTAAAAGTCAATGAATTCGATGTCGGATGAACGTCGCTTGATTATGAGTGCTCTAATTAGAAGTTTGGAAGGGGATTAAAACGCGGATATTTGACGTCGTGGGTTAAACAAGGAATTTATTAGTAATGAACAGCAATATTTAATTAGTTAACCTCGCAAAGACTAGAAAGAGATGATTTTCAAAATTAACTCACGAAATTATCGGAGTAAATCGAATTTCTCAAACTATTTGCTCGTAAACTTGAATGACTTATGGCTACTGGATCCTTTAACAGCTCCGCGCAATCCACTCTTGCTCCTCAACTTACGAGTACAAGGTAAACGGTGAAATTTGGGTTTAGGGATCAGTTTAAAATGCAAATGAGACTTTCAATGGGCTCTTGTCCAGATATATCTACTTCGTAGAAAGGGAAGGAAATAGGGAAGAGGTACACCTCATGCAATTAAGAATGAACATTTAGGTACACAGACTTGAGGTTGAACAAGAAATGAAGATGCTTCATGAATACAGGTCGAACTCAGGCCTCCCACTTTCTGGGTGCGCATTCTCATAAATATTTTCTACAAATATTCTGAAGGAATTAATTTATTAATAATTCTTATTAACAGTTTCTGGATATCATCATTATAATTGTTATTATTCTATTGGAAAGTTGGAGACCTGGGTTCTAATCCCGGACATGTCACTATTTTTCAATTCTTTTTCAACCTTAGGTTAAGGCGGGTACTTCCTCATGCTAATTTAAATTTCATTTTCATGCTCAAACTTAGTTAAGAGATCAAATTTGGTATATTATACATTTGCAACCACAAATGAGAATATGAAATGAAGTAACTTTAGTGTTTAGTTAGGTAAGATCTTAGTAAAAATGGCAAAATTTTACTTTTCAAAAAATATATCGAGCTTTAATTCTTACACTAAGCATTCATGTAAGTATTACCAATGCCAACAAGTAGAAGTTTTTGAGTTAGTAAATTAATGTTAATTTAATTTAAAAAACATAACACGAATTAAAACCTTTGACTCTGATGCATTTTAACCATACTTTCATTTCACAATCTGAGACACTTTCGACAGGAAAGCTTATATCTTGGGATTAATTACTCAGATGTAAATCGATAGACCGCGTGGTATTTCATTAAATCAGTAATTTCGAGGAAAATGGGTGGGAAAAAATAATGAAGAAATCATAAAATAATTAGAATGGGATTGAAATGAAATTTTGGAGGGGATAGGGGAGGAGGATAGAGATACTTCCTTGGGAAACCTCCCTGAGAGGTACTTCAATTTTCCCCATTGAGAGATGCCTGGAGCAGAAGGAAAAGAGAGCACCTGGAATGCTTTCACGGCAGAAACGACTAATCGAGCAACTACGCTCACGGTGTATTTTTAATGAAGTTATTTTCAAAATTTAATCAACTCTGCTCTTCATTTAAAAGAGGAAATTTATGCGCTGGGTATTATGTTCAGTCATCTTCCGAAATTGGTGAGGAGGAAGGTATGCAGTTTGCGTCTGTAGGTACATAAAGTTAATTGCTCGATTCTCTTTAACTCATTAAGTTGAATTGTTAAAAACTGTCTGTAAAGTAAGATATATTTGAACCAAGTTTCGAGGCGTTCCTCTGATATCTGAAACCAACGATAATCACTAATGGTATAGGAAAGTTAAAACTCCAGTTACTAATAATTGAAAAGAATTAACTATGACGCGTGGATCAACGATGAAAATTGTGAAATAAGCTTAATATCTTTTTTTATAGATCAATTTATGAGGCATTAATATTTAAATCAAAAGCTAAATATTATTATCTGTAAATTATACTTTTATTAGTAGGAGATGACGTGTGATTTTTTGACGAATAGCATTCACCTTCTTGTATACACTGTCGCTATTATCAATTCTACCTCTGCAAATTTACTGAAGGTAGGGACTAAAATATAAGCTCATGGCGATAAAATATCCACTTCTTTATTTTATACCTCCTCCGTACTTATACGATCCGATACAGTACATTGTTTCGTCTGATTTATCGCTGTCACTTTCTTACAAGAATCGTCTGAATTAGACCTTCCTATAAAATTATCAATGCCTCTGTGAGAAACTTAAGATGAACAAATGCTGCATAACTAAAGAATATGACACACATAATGAACCTTTTGAAAATTTGTTTGACGAAAGAAATGTTTAGTAGTATATGTATTCAAAAGGAAACAACTGCGTCAGAATTACCGGCATGAAAGTAATGGAACGAATATAAAAACAGTAGATTAAGTTAGGGACTTGTGTTTAAATCTCCTGCCACACGCTGAAAGGCGGCTTTTATGGTTTTCAAGTGTGTGTGATCAATGACTATAATGATTTATTTTGATAGTTTCTAGCCTCTTATAAACCATCATCAGAGATAATGAAATTAGTATAATTTTTGGAATGAGTAGACCATAAATACAACTACTTGTCTAAAATAAACTATCGATAACATATAGAATATACATTTACCAAGGTAGCTTAGGGCACATTATTGTAATTAACGACGTGTCATAGTATGTGAGGCGCATCTAAAATAAAAATGAAAAATTGTACACATGAACCATAAAGGGTCCCTACTCTAAATACTACAATCAATCTACTTGATGCATCTTCAGAGAGATAAACGGTGGGGAATGTCCTTCTTTGTCATTTCGTTATTCCTCTTTCCACCCATTGCTCCTAAACTCGGCCGCTATACGTTTCAAGGTGGGCGCTAACCCCCGAAACGCCACGGTGAAGGCGAAATAAAGCTCGCAATTTAGGCGGATAGAATCTGGGTTGACTCTTTTTCGGGCCAAAGATTTTGTAAACTGATGGCCATTATTCCCGTAAAACTGCTCAATAAATATTCTCTTTAAAATGAATCGGGGTTAAAATGGCCTTGCGCCGGGCTCCAGCCATTTCTCTCGCGGGATTAATTGAAAAAGCCAGTGTCGTAAATAACTTCCATTTCACAAGAGCGGGACGAGGGCTATGAAAGGACCGAGAAAAGGAAAAAAAATCCCACAGAGGAAACATGACGAAAAATAAGCCCGTTTTTATTTTCCTCGCTCCCGAAAACTCTTTTGATGACGTGTGTAGACATTTTGTATCGACTCTAATCGACAGTGGGAGTCGCAATTAATAGGGACACTATAAAGAAAGGAGCTTTGTCCGCTGGGATTTTTGTTTGGGAAAAACGGCCTTGGTTGATTTTATGGGATTACGATTCGTCCGACTCGGCTTCTTACGCAAACAAATGAGGGTGCCGATTGAAAAATAAACGCGACTGGAAATTAATCGGAAACTAAACTGAGGGATTAACGGAATGAATTACGACCGAATAAGTGTCTTCAGAAAATTGGAATCACGTTATTGAGGATATCAGGTATGAAAATACGCAACGAGTTTACATAAGAAGAAGGATAAGTCAAAATATTTTTATTATTTTGCCCCAAAAACATCGACAATAGGTATCGTAATTTATGTTAGCGATTGTATTTATTATTTTATCTCTAGAATAACGTTACAATGGTTCTTAATTTAAATAAATTTTATCAGAGATATGAGAAAGTGAGCATTTAATTGATAATGAATCAAATCTCGATCAACAGAATGTTAAGAAGGAATGTTCTGTTCTAAGATTTATTCAATTTAGATTCAGGTATTTCGATATCTCCAAACAATTTTCATTGGAAAAAAAATAAAATAGAGCATATCGACACCACACCATTAGGAAAAAGTATTTTCTCTTTAGAAAGCAGCCATTAATATTACTGCAAATATAAACAAAACGTTATGTATGCTGGCTTTACTGTCGATTGGTCTACCGTAAACTTGATAGTGTGCAATTCACAATGACTTTTTTCTGTGGTAAATATATATATTAATAATACCATTCGACTGTTTGCGGCACATCGAGATAACTCTGAACGAATAAAATAGAACAAAATTTATAAAATGAAAGGATTTGCTAAAAACGGTACTTGTTTGGAATGCCTAGTTTCATACGTAGGGAAGCATAAATTTAAGTTGAATTTTGAGTCAGGAAATTTTTTATGATAATTCTTGGCATGTTGATTTTCTATCCAAAAAGTGACTGCTAATTGATCATGCTGAAAAATGCGGTATAGAGGCTATCAATTTGAAGGTGATCGGAAGCGAGCATGTCGAAGAAACGGGAAGAGCATCTAATTCCAGTGAACCACAACTCAACTTTGCGGAAATCGAGTTTTGTCTAATTCTAATGCAGGTTGGAAATCCTTTTCAGTTAAAATATATTTCCACCGATATTTACTGCGGCTGAAGGACTCGGTTAAAGAATTTTACCAAATCCTACGAATGGAAAATTCACGTCATTTTATTTGAACACGCTGACATTTCAGCTAACACATGGGTGAATTTAATTCTTTTATCAGGAAAAAGAGCAAATTGACAGCCACGGCCAGGCGTGGTATTTTCTAACGTGAAGAATGGTCTAATTTCGTGGCGAGGATTCAGCCTTGATTACTACACGGGGATTTCATTGCATTCGCGCAGGAATTTAGCACGGGAAATTAAAAAGAAGAAGCATTCTAGAGAGGCACATAATGGAGCAAGTTCTAAAAAATGCAGACTAAACCAATTGGGAGGAAAATGTAGATAACGTAAAACAACCATGAGAAAATATTAAACCGAAAATCTGGAAAATAAATCGATAATTGGAAAAAAACATATTGCTAATTTTGCATCATTTACGAGTGATTCCAATAGTAACATCTCAGCGGTAATAGCTTCACTATATAAATGAAAATTTATAGAGAAAGATGAATAAATTAGGATATGCTGGTTGAAATACATACCAAGGTTTTAAAGAGTAGAAATGTTCTGGAAGAAAAATCTCTTTTGAACTGTAAAATTATGCTGTTAAATTTAACTGAAAAATGTAACTGATAAATTTAACAGTTAAATTTGACTAAAATTAAACATCCTATAGATGGGAACATCGTGAGGACGGAGGTGATACACAAAGATGATATGAATGCTAATACAATGAAAGAAGATGTAGGTGATATGAAAAATAGAGAGCGAAATGGGATGAAGTGGTAGAAAATTTTAAACTCGAAACTTTAGAAAAGCTAAGAAAAGTCCTTTGATTTTATCGATACAACTTTTTTCATTAATATACAGAAAATAGACTATTGACGGAACAAGGCGATTCAGTTTCTATTGCCTTTTAATATTGCCCTTCTACAATGCCTTAATAGGTGAAGTATATTCCTCAGGAAGCTAACATTTTAAATTAATAGAGGTATGCAGAGAGAATATAAAGTTTGAGGAGATTTTAACTGGCAAATTCTAAAGACAGCATTAACGATTTTTTTCTTATATTCCAAAATAAAAATATACCAAATTTTCTTATAATTTCAAAATTAAATCTCACCGGGAAAACTCTTAAGAAGGAGGAAAAACAACTTTTGAAGTAGCATGGATAGCAACGAATTGTAGTCCACCGTTGTATCGTTTTGATTTTCCCTTAAGGGTACGATTAAATTACGTACAAAACGCTAATTACAGAAGAATGCTCTCATAAGCAGGGAGAAAAGAAATGAAGAATCCACTAAATGCTCCGAAGAGGACGAAGATAAGAAGGAACAAATGTGGTTAGCGGAAATTTCGAGTTAAAATGGAAAAGAGTTAAAACAGCGGAGGCAGAACGGGAAAAGAACGATTTCAAAACCACAATTCCATTTTACATTTTTTCCCGTTCTGCTTACAAAATTCCATTCAAGAGAACCCAATTAAATTTAACTAGAGTCTCATACAGCGATTTCGGGTTATGCGCCGGTTTCATTTTATCCCCGAAAAGAATAATTTGCCTTTGTGCACCAGGATTTTTTCCTGCGGAGGGCCTCGACATTTTTTCCCATCGACGTGTCTGGGTTCCGGTGAGCCCGCGAAACAAAACCGGCCGAAGATATATTATGTCTGAGGGCGATTTTTTCGTCAAATCCGCGCATCGAAGGCAAACTCGATAAAGGGTAGGCGTTTTCGCCCCGGTGTCAGCGGAGAATTTACAAGCGTTTACGGGGCTTCGGCGGATTAGGGCAAAAAATGCGCGCTTTGATTTGATGCGTAAATCGTTTTTGACGGCGCTCAAATTGGCCGGGTCCACTCCGGCATTTTTTAAATGTAATTCCGCATGCAAATGGCTCTTCGATCGAATGCGCATTGGGATTCGACGTCGTGCATTCGAGGAATGTGAATTGCTACCGATCATTTCCTCCGTGAGAAAAGTACGTAGCCCACCCTCTTTGATGGTGAAGCAGTGTTGGGAGCGTGCTTTCTGAGTGAAAATTGAATTGCTCACGAAATTGGTGGTTTAGGTCCTTTCAACACAAAAAAATTGCCACCCTCTAAAACCGGATATTGATTTCATGTCATTCTAACCAACCCGTAATGATTTTTCTACTTTTTCCCAAACTGGAACACAATGTTATCAATTTCTTTCGCATGTATACCCATTTTACATTGATACACGTATACATGTTCTTTTCTTCTACCCATAAAGGCTATAGCATATATTGATACGTAAGTACATCGTGTGCTTCTTAAAAGAACAATCATAGAAAATTCTTCTTCTTCTTAAAAGAACAAGCTTTTCGGTTGTTTCTTGAATCGGCGGAGTAATAACAAGGACGGCATCATAGGATTATTTAAACGTTTAAATATCGACTTAATCTAATGTGAACAACGGAGGCTAAATGTAACATTGCGAATTATATATTATAAACAATAAATAACTCTGTCTCTTTAAATTAAGTGTCCTGCATGTGGTTTGCAAGTTGTTACTAGGAAGCTAGCTGGAAAAGTTTGTTTTATCCAGTTTGCATTTTCTTAATTTTCCGTTTGTTCACGGTTTTTCTGATCCTCACTTGTGTAAGATTTCCCGGATCCTGGGTATCTTACTAGTTAATCCTCTCTTTAGAATTTTCACTCCAAATAGACTTTTGAGATGACTTATTTGCACTAATATTTAGGACATGACGAACACGTGTACAGTTATATTTTCTTTGCGATGTTATACAAAAACCTCTTTAAGAAAATCATATTCATCAACGAAATTTGAGACACATTATACGGATAGAAGATGGCCCGTTACAGGGAATTGAACGAAGGAAGTTTTTACTCTCTATCAGCACTTTCCAACCTATTTCCTTCGCGGCACATTAATGTACGTAATATTGAATCGAACATCTCGGGTCAATAATTTACGTTTTTGGCTCAGCAAGAATTCAAAATAATAGGAAAGAAAGCAAAGAGTTCTATAAGGATGAATTAGAGTATGATAATCCTTAATCAATACACATCCTCATTATATTTCTTTGTTATTTTAATTTCTGTCTCCGTAACTTTCTTATAAAGAAATGACTGACTTTTTCTCAAGAAAATTATCACTACCCTTTTAAGTAATTTAAAGAGAATAAAAGCTGAATAAACTAAAAAACATGATGATCTTCAACATATATCTGCTAATTTATTAGATATTCTCACGCTGTGACCAATATGACAGCTTTATAGCTCCTTCGGATGTTTTTTTCAGCTTCAAATTAATCATCTATAGCAGGGATCTCCAAACTACGGCCCGTGGAAACATTTTTATCTACGGAAGAAAATTACGGAAATTTATATGTTTCCTGCCAAGATCAGCCGCCACTTACGTGGACGTAACGTTTTCACTAAATTAAATGGAATATTTATTACATTTAATAATATTAAACAACATCTATACATTGATTCTTTTTCAATGGGACCTTCAAGTATGGTCGGCCCACAAACTGCTGCAAAGTTTTGAGACTCCTGATCTATGGAGATAATAAAATTAATTTCACTCTTATAAATAATATTTCATATAAAAATATTATTTTGCTGCTATTAAAATAGAAAATCAGATTTAACTTAATATTTTTAGAATTGTTATATCGAGAAATAATGAATAATTAAGGAAAACAGCGGAAGAGAACGTAATAATCTTTTTTCTTCAAGAGAGAAAGAACGTAACCTCTGAAAGGACCCCGAACCAAGTTTAAAGATAATCCTCCAGAATAGAAAACAACTCCATAAAAACTTCGTCCCCGAAACCTTTCGTTTTATCTCGTCCGCTCCCTTACTCAGGCTTACGAAAGGAAAAACAAATATAGAGAGCCTTAATCAGCCGTCCTAATACGGCGCATCCACTTCGCGCCGGGAGGTTGTTTTTGCTATCGGAAATCCAGTCCCCGCAAAACAAAACACATTAACGACACCTGAATATTGCCTCGAAAACGTTGCGATGGACTTCTTAATCGAAACACGATATGAGATACAAGTATCCGAAACAGTTTTAAAACTCTCCTTAAGAATTTCAAGGCAAAACAAAACGACCTTCTTCGGCGCGTTTACTCCCCAGGAATCAATTGTATCGATGAAGATCATCTTCATTTTCCGAGGAAAAAGCAAACGTTTCTTTTTCTCGGGGATGAAGCACTCGAATTTCCGATCCATTAAATTGGAGGACTGTTCGTCGAGTATTCGGGAAATGGGGATTTCTCCGATACAAACGAGATGTGGTACTCTCAGAGATAGTTTGGTGGGGTGTGGATATTTTATTGAGTAATATGAATTTATTTTGATCACATTTATGCTCCTAGAATTCTTAGATATATTAAAAAAATAAAATTCCATGGAAACTCTCCAAAACTATTTATTTTGGGATATCCTATTCGAATGATATCAATAGGAATAAAAAACGTGATATTTCAAAGGATTCTTAGTAATTCAGGATAAAAATTAAATCAGGTTTCAAATATAAAACAGTTCCGAAAAGAAACCTGATTGGGAATCGATAACACAAATTTCGTCGAGAAATTTATAATGTAATTTTTATAATATGAAGACCTACTTTTTACGCACATCATTTATGCGTCTGGTAAACTTCACAAGAATATTCAAGTACTCATTCATACTAATAATGAGCACATTGTATGGAGTAACTAATTTTCACCACCTAAAAATATTACTTTTAAATAGCTAATATCTCGCCTTCATGAATCAAATATGCATGCCCTAAATTGTTTAATAGAGAAGATTTACCGTAATGTATATTTGTTGCTCACATAATTAGGAGATATTACACCATTTACATTTACAATGAGCATTTTGTCAACTCTAGCTACTGAAGCAACTGAGTAGGACAATTCCACGATAAAAGAATACTTGCATATTTCTTGAGATTTCTAACTTATTTCTATTAAATAATACTATAAAACTACAATATGCTGCAAATTTTCGGCAACGAGAGAGTTATCCTATGAGAAATAAAGATTGAAAATAAATGTCTTAAGTTAGATTAATCTACTAAAAACTCAGATATCGGTGAAGTGAATCTTCGTTCTACTGTCTAACACTAAATTAATTTTTCCTTTCGTAAATAAATGGGTGAAAAGCTTAGATCCGTAAATGGAAAGTCTAGTGGTCTCCTGGATAGCCATGTGGGCATCGTGTTCGGCTAAGGTGAGAGAATAGTCCCGGGTTCGAATACCGGTGGATTCTCATGTGCAAATTGAACTAATCTTCCGAAGCACTTTTAATAATACTATTACTTTTATTGGAAAGGGTAAATAATTCGAAATCAAAGTAAGGATAAATGAAAGTGATAGAAATGTTCGTCAGTGACCCATCACGTTAGTTACAGTGATAATGGTGAAAGTTAACTAATGAAATTGATTATGATATCGTTAGTAGCCCCTTTCAATCCAAATTTTTTAAAGGAGAATTTGCAATTGCCATTTGCCATTGAATCAGCTTTCGTGACCCTTACATATCTTCTGAAGTCCACCCAAAGTAGAAGACATGGTAAAATAAATAATAAAAATTTTAAGAATGTATACTCTTCAAAACCTCCTTGAAGATGATGGCTATCGTAATACGCATCAGGCGCTTCTTAGAAAGTTGATAATCCGAGGTTCTGTTGTTTCCGAAAACCGGTGACAACCATGTTTATGGAGCGCCAACAAAGACTGCTACTGGTGATCTCTTAAACCTCCATTTCATTAACATCGTTCTACATTTCCTTTCCTTGAAAAGCAAACAAGTACGCAATGGAGTAAGTATGATTCTGGGAAATACATCAACAACTTTCCGAGCAAAATCTACGAATCGCTGCTTGAGAGACTGAAGAGAATGGGCTCTTTCCTTTAATTCGAAAGGGACAAATGCTTATCTGCGGTCTCGGGAAGAGACAAGAGGGGGCGCTGAGAATTGATGGCGGAAACCGGAGAGGGGCGAAGGGTAGGATTGCTAAGTGGAGTGAAGAAGAGGATGGAAAGACCGAAGCATTAAGAACTGCCAATGCGACTCTGCTTTCTTCGGGGAAAAGAAAACAACACACGTATTTTTCCGCTCCTCTGATTGCTTGCGTTGGAAGGGGCGGAGAATGATGTGGTTGGGGGAGGCGATTATTTTCGTTGGGTACAGGGGAGTGGAAGAGCGATTGTGGCCAAATGAAGATGAGGGCCCCATTGACTGGGGATGTTCCGGGGTGTGAATTGGGTGGACGAGGGGCAAATAGAATATTGTTTGTCTAAGTGATTCGCTTTGTTTATCTCTCGCCTCATTACGTAAGGACTATGAGATGATTACATTCTTTTACGCCCGGAATCTGTATCCTGGCCGTCCTCCTGGAAACAAGTCATCTGCTTACCGTTTCGTTTGGAGAATTTCATCTCGGAAATATTGATGCACAAGGTATGTTTTTCTTACATTTCTGATATACTTTAATCCGAATAATCTGATGATTAGATCTTCATGGATTTCTCTCGGAACATTAGATTTCATTTAATTTTAATCTGACGTGTTGATAATTGCCTCAATTTTCACTTAAGTATTGTTAATGTTTTTCAACTGCATCTTCTGTTTACCGGGAAGGTTAAAGACATCAAAAACACTTATGACCTATGGAAATGAATGTGACTGTAAAAGTGTATTTTTAATCATAGAAGTAGACATTTTATTAACATTACTGATGGAGGGATATATCGCCTAAACTCTCCTCTTAAAAATACGCCAGTGTAATTGAAAAAAAGTGACAATGTAAAATGTATTATTTCAAATTCGTTTAAGAATATCCTTCATTTTTATTATTTTCATAATATATAAAATTGGTTTTTCTATCCCAGCTCACATTATTGTTATGGTTTCAAGGATATTAAACAGCTTTCGGTTCTTCGTTCGTTTTACGAATTTTTACGAAATTTTACGAATTAGAGTAGAAATAAATGACTTGGAAGGTAAGTTAGCAAATTAAAGAAGAAAGAAAACAGAAATCATTATTTCCGATCCGTTAAGGATAAAATCGAGAAAAGGAGCCTTTTCTTTTTGTCGAACGAGCTGTACGTTAATGGTTAAGGGTATAAAAGGACAGCATGCCATGGGTCAATTAGGTTTCAGATTTTCCATTTCAAAACCCTCTCCCATATGAGTCAACTCTTCTCAAAAATCCAAAATGAAAGAACATGGCAACACTAATCCGAATCGGTTTAAACAAAAAAATTAAAAAAAGGTTTCAGAGAAGACGATCAATACCATTCTTGGAAGAGAAATTAATCAGCATGCCCCAAAGATAAAATGCATCAGACTCTTGATTGATAAGGAAGGGATAGCTTCTAATCAATTACCGTGTTTGTTTGGGATGACGTCAGGGTCGGCATCGTCACTCAGGTGGTCAGCCACCGTCGGTGTAGAGACTCCCAGAAGGGGCAGAGCCCCGCCCCCGTTTCCCTGGATCACTTGCCCCCCGATAAGCACCACGCCCCCCGTTCCATCTTCGCCCAGTCCATCGTCTCCAGTCATATCCCCACCCCCGCCTCCACCGCCCCCGAGCCTCCCGTTGGTGCCACCGGTGGCGTTGCCGTCGACCACCAGGGCACCCGCTGAGTGTCTTTTGCCTGTGGTCGCACCCCGCCGACGGTGCCGACCGTTGTGGTGCCGGCGGTATAGTGCCATCGACACCACTACCACCAAGAGCACCAAGACGACCGCGATGATGACCAGAGTTGTAAGAACGGGGTTCATTGGAAGAGAGGTTGATGTTCCTGAGGAATAGAAGAGAAAAAAGTATGAAGCACGAAAAATATTGCATTATGGCATATGGAAACAGAACGCGTGGCACATGTACTAATAGTGATTCGAAAACATAGTTTTTACTTAAGATTAATTTTATTTGACTATCAACCCTTAGTGATGTTAGGGTTATCGTACTAGCTTAACAATACACAGATTAGAGGTTTACAAATTCTCCCAAAACTGTCCCTGTCAGTTCCAAACCTATGCTACTATTGCTTCTGGAAACAGCGGTAAGCGGTCTTTCGGCTTTGGAAGAGTTCTTATAGCTATATTTCATAAACGTCAACGTTCATTTTTCTCTCCTTAAAGCAATATTACGATTCCGGAATAAAATCCTGTTCTAGACAAGCATGTTTGTGTTTGTTTATTAATATTATCCCAATAGCCATCACTCAAAGTGGGGCCTGGAAATGTAAATTCTTCTAGTCAGAAACATGGCTAAAAAGCACAAAAATTAACTTATAAGTAACATTTCTCTATATAAAGCGATTATAAAAATTTGAGCGTAGGCAATTAAGTTCCTCCATGGAATTAGTAATGCAAACTTCCACAAAGGAAATCACGAGAAGGAAATGATAATAAAATTCATTTTACTTCTACACTACGCTAGTATAATTTAGCTAAATTTTTACATTAGTCTAGAAGGAAAATCTTTATTAACTAAGAGAAAATAACTTCTGCATTCTGATTTTAGTGAGCAAGTCTATATATCTTTGCTGGAGTTATCGATTCTTTATCGGAAGACAATCATTTATGAATTCATCCCTTATGTGCATTTTTCATCCAAAGAACATTAATCATGTTTTGAAAATTTTTAATTCGCTCTTCCTCTCCCTTAAGATGATATTCTGAAATCTTGACTGCAAGCAATCGTATTCAAACGTCCATGTTCAAAGACTCGCAGGTGTTTCACGTACAGAAGGTTATGCAGATAACTCCCTGGAACATATTGACCGGTCCCTATATTTTCTGGACCACGATCCTGAGCTCCACACCACAAACGACAACCGAATCATTGGTCCAACGGCCGGATCAAACTCCATCTTCATACGGAGACTCCTTGACATGCGTCCACAGATAAGGAAGCAATTTCCAACCGAACCAATGACGCCCACTTTTCACACTCCCCTGCGTCTACGATAAATTTCGCGGTAGGCCGCTCTTTTATCAGACGTGACGTCTATGGCCCCCTTCCCGTGCAGCCCCGTCACCCGAATCACGACCACTCTTCGGATGGTGATATACGATGCTACGGAAGAAAGCGGAGGAAGTGTAGGAATGATGTACGGTTCGGACCACTTGGGCACTTGGGATCGTCGAAGTCCAGCGTTCGATTTTCAACGCGGAAGTCTATTCGAGCCGGAGAAATTGTGGCGTCCTGTTTATATATTAACGCCTCACTTGTTACGGACTGCGACGCGGATCTTCTTCCTGCGGGAACTATTCCAAAATTCGGCGAATTTTCAGATGTGTTCGTTGCCGACTACGATCCCACTATACAGAGTGTTTTGTCACGAAATGCATACGGTGGTGTATTAAATTAACTTTTATATTTATGGTCACGTGGTACTACAAAATTGATCTTGATAGAAATTGCTCTAAGGATCGCGTATTGTAAAAATATATATCTTTCAATTCGGTCAAGTCGAAGTATTAGTGCGACTGTATGGAAACCGCAAAATGTATTAAATAAATATTTATAATTAAACTGACTAATATAACGACCATCGTGATATAATAACATAGGTTAACTGCTAGAATGTCGGGCAAGTTAACACCTAGATAACAACATTTAAGTTATCTTGATTTTCTATGGTAAAGGGAAGAGCTGGTTGAAATCTTATAATCATAAATCTTTTAATATCATAATTAAGAAAAAATGTTTTATTAATCATTAATACACCTATATAATGAAATATAAATGTATAGGCGTTACTTTGTGGAAAGCCATTGACCAGAAGATGCTACTCCAGTTGCGAAACCGGTCGTTAATAAAAAAATCGTGTGGAAAATTAAATAAGATTTTTTCTTCATTACGCCTATATAATTTTCAATAACTGTATAGTATTTAGGTATAGAACGTTTACAGTTTATTCGCATGCCGACCATTAAAGTATAAATTTGTACATCTTAAATTCATTTTGATTAATAAAATCCATGGTGTGGAGTGCTGTGCTGTATGAGTCAGAAACGTGAACCAAAAGATAAAAGGAAATCAAACGTTAAGAGGTCTTCGACATGTGGGTAATGCGTAAAATGGAAGAAGTAAGTTGGAATGATAGGGATATAAACACGAAGGTAGTGGAGATGGTTGGGGAGGAGAGTGGTTTAAATGTAGTGATTAAGCATCGACAGAGGAAATGGATGGATCAAATATTGAGAGGGGAGGAGATGCTAAAGTTTATGATTGGGGGTAGAATTCAAGGGAAAAAACAGAGGAGAAAACGAAGACAGATGATGCTAGATG
This sequence comes from Sympetrum striolatum, assembly GCA_947579665.1. Lineage (NCBI taxonomy): Eukaryota > Metazoa > Arthropoda > Insecta > Odonata > Libellulidae > Sympetrum > Sympetrum striolatum. Next base: position 38,386,756 of record OX388351.1, on the reverse strand, counting down.
ACATAAGAGGGTGGGTAAGATAACAAGAAAGAATAGATATGATTCGAAATTAGGTATATTCATTTAAATGAAACTACTGAATAGTTGAAAACTTATAAATGTGCGTTTACTGATTACTTCAGGCTGTGTTTATTGCAGCTTGCCTTTTCAAAGATACCTAGCGTGAAATGGATATACTTAGTTTGTGTTCCCTTAAATCAGAGTGATAAATCACGAAGGAGGTAGCTGGCAGGGTAATCGAAAAACGGTTGTGAAGATATCTAGTATTTTATCATAAAATTCCCCATATAGATACTCGAGAACGAAATTTTACGTTCAACTTTCACCTTTATGTCCAATCTTTATTCGCTATTTTACCCATGACTAGGTCTTCACGGATACATATCCAGCTATACTTTTACATTCTCCATTATAATGCAAATACATTCCATTTAATGCGAATAAAGAGGAAGATCCACCGAGATATAAAAAAATATTACCAATAAAATCGGCTCATTCCAGCTGATCGTTAATTCAATAGAAATGACCAATTCAGGGCGACCAATAGAGTGTAAGGGAAAAGATACAGACTTTTGAAAATGGATCCGCCGCTGTTTATCGCTCTATAAGGAAAACCTTGTCGATACTCAAATGCGATATTGGGCGATGAAAAAATCCCCCGCATTCGAAGCTATTTATGTTTTTCCTCTTCAAAATCCTTTCAGAAGAGTAATCTTTTCCTCCTTCACTTAAATGGGCATCACTTCATCGCACTTGAGCGCCATTGGAAAAAGCCTTATATAGATGCGATGGCATATTTGACTGGGGATGGAATCGCGCGTTGGAAGATCATCCTTTTTCAAAAATGCATAAACGCGAATATTGCGGCCTTGGGTGTCGTTCGCGAAATGCTAAAATAACCTATTGATCCGATAGAAAACTCTTATAAGGAAAGGAAGCATACATGTGCAAAATGGCTTCCGTCCAATCGAATATTTCTTATACCTCTCTGAAGTTACAATCATGTTAAGAAGATTAATGTGCTAGTTAAGTTCTATACTCTAAAAAATGATAATTACGGATTAATGCGTTAGAACATACGCTATGCTTTTTTCGTTAGAGCGACAAACATTTTTATTAATGAAGGCTCAAATAATGCATACGGATAAAATAGCCCATTAAAGATTTTTTAACCCACGAATGGTTTTCAATTTTTTCAGAGTTATAAACCCATTATTCAATCAATTTCTAGATTGAATTAATCGAATTGAATCTAATTACACTGTTGATGTGAGCTTAGCTGAAAATTGACGGCGGATTTAAATTATAAGTACTGAATCGTTATCCTTACTTTGCTATTCAAATGAGATGAATTGAGACAGTAATTAATTTAAGTGAAAATGAAAGTAAATCTGGAAAATTAAGCAATTATTATTATAACTAAGCAATTATAATTATTAACAATTTGACCATTTCATATAATTGTATTAAGTTTTTTTTATTTATTTCACTTCAATGCTGTTAGATATTTATTGTTTCAGCTTAACTGAGCTGATCACACAGATTATAAATTCTTACCTCCAGTTAGCCTACATAATTTGCAAATTTAACGAATATATTATCAAGCGGTCCATACATGCAATCTTGATCGGTAGACTATTTGGGAAGAAAATTCAGGGGTCCTAATCGCTAACATGGTGAAATAAGGTTTTCATCAACGAAAACTGTAATACTGCATTCGTCTCATAAGATGACTAAAAGGAATAGAGAAAAGTACTTAAATTTGTAGTATGTGAAGTTTGCGAGGTTCAGAGATCAATTCTGGTAGGAAAGTTACACGTAAGAAATCAGCCAACATATGTGATGCTTCAATTTGACCGTATCTGCCAACGGGTTGATATCTTAAGGAATTTATACCTCTTGTGGATGTCACGAATAGATTTTCAAGAGGCCAACTTATTCTTACCACAAAGTTACGTTAAATAACACTAATTAAAAAACAATAGAATACAAAAATGAGTATATCAATATCCCAATTAAGAAGAAAGCATCAGTTTGATATTTCTTCAGTATCCAATGTCAAAAATCCTAAATTCATTGAAATGCAATGGGTATAAAAATTGAAGGAATAAATTTTTCACTTGTATTATTTTTCACCGTATATTTTACACACGACCGGTTTCGTAAGATAACATACATCTTCAAGTGACAAGAAGTTACAGTGCAAGGGTATGTATATGTAAGGAACCAAAAGGGGGATTGGGTTTTTTGAAAAAATTTATTTCTTCAATTTATTTCAATGGAATTACACATAGTCAAGCTTCCTACCAAAGATTTTATTTTAATGTAATGGGTATCTTTTAATCTCTCGTACATATACGTGCAAAGCTGTTTCAAAACCGAAATCGACCGAAAAATTGCCTGGAAATTCTTCGAGCAGACCTTCCGCGCGCGGCCATAAACCGGAAGGAAGGAATCCCCAAAAATGTATTCCAAGCTCTCCCTTCCGCCAATAAAAAAAGTGCGAAATTGCATTCCGCTGGAGAGAAAACGATCATAAGGCGAAAAAGAAATATCGCGGATTTTTCCAACCTCGGGAGCGTTCGATGCGACGAGCGGGGGAATGCATAAATCCCTCCCCGCGAATGGCTCCCCCATTTCCCGGCAAAAAAGTAGGTTAGGGGGGGAACCGGTCACTTTTTCTCCCGCGTAATATTTTGATGCTTTAGTGCCCTCTTCTGGTCCCAGAAAGAAAAAGAAGAAAGCGCGGCGGGCCTTCTATCACGGGCCGGAGTCGGGGCGCCGGATGCAGAAATATGGGTCTTGGGTGAGTAATAAGGGCCCCTCGAATGCTTCCCTTTTGCGGCCCGCCTCCTCCGGATAGGGGGCGGGGCGGCCGGCCCCCCATGAATTATACATGCGGAGTCCAAGAGAGATGCTGGAGGAGCAGGGATGGGTTAGGGAGGGTCTGGGAAGGGAGAGAGCTTAAGTATCGAATAGGAAGCGGAGTTTATTGTCGTTTTTCCCAGGAAAAATCGCTCCCCGGCAGTTCCCCGACCGAATTCCGAGGGAGACGCAACGTTCGCTACGGATTCGCTCCCTCCGAATCTAAATGGTTATTCGTGGGACGGCGAAGGGGAAAAATCTGCGGATTTTGGGAGGGTGAAAGGGGGAGGAATTAATGCGGGAGGCCGGCGGTGATTCCGAGGATTGGGGAACCAGGATACGCAGCGGAGCTTGCAAAGAAAAGAGTGACGACACTATTTCTTCATAACCACCTACTTTATTTAAGAAGTGAATTGAACTTATAGATACGGAGAACAATTTTGTGTCATTTTACAATTTAGGCTTTTGTGCAATTAGTGTTAGTATGCAAGTTGTGCGATTGTGAAGTTTAGGCCATAATGAAATTTATGCTATTGTGCAATTTACACTCTTGTTCAATTAATGCTATTGTGCAATTTATGCAATTATCTAATATGTATTCATTCTTGCATAATCACCTACTTTATTTGAACTAAAAAAATAACGACTACAATTTTATCCTATTGTGCAATATATATTATTGCTCAATTTATGCTACTGTGAAATTTACTTTATTATTAAATTTCTGTTATTTTGCAATTTATTCTCTTGTTCAATGTATGCTTTTGTGCATTTATACTATTATATAATATGTACCCATTCTCCTTTCGTATGCGACTATTTAAATGAACTACTTTGTACTGTGACTTATTTTTTAACTTGGATATACTTTTGTTGCGTAAAAGATACACTATATTTAATCTAATTTTCTGTATTATGTATGCTTTTCTGAAGTTTTAAATGCACTTAATATGTATCGAATTCTGCATGAAGCCTTTATGGAATGGTATGCGATCTGAAAAACCTTTTATTCGGCTCAAATATGTTCAAACCTGTTGAGTATTCCATTTATTTCACTTTTTTCCCAGGATATCTCATACTGCTTACATAAATGCTTTAATACAGGAAAATGTAACTTAAATATTATTGGTTTACCTTAACGTTTATAATATGGGAGCATTCAAAGAACCGTACTTCGGTTACCGTAGTTTGGGTGTACTTTTAATATCCAGAGATTAATGCATTTATTCTAGAAAAGAAATGCAATAACAAAAGATTTTGCTACATAATAATCCACAGAATTGAAGTTAAAGAATATGAATTAGCACTCGAAACTTTCAATAACTCTATCTAACTTTCCATCGAGATGCAACTAGTCCATCCTTTTCAATTGCCGATCTGCTTTCTCTCTAAACGAACGACCTTGACGAACGAAGATAGAGTGAGTAAAGAGGAAACACTGGATCCCTTGTTAAGCTCACTAGAGTGTATTACGTTTGGAGTAGAGAATAGGAGACTCTGCTGAGAGTTTGAGTTGCGATTACCGCTGTTCTTTGAATAACGACGGAGCCAACCTCCGTTCGGATTTAGAGAGGACTCCAGAGAAGGCAGCGATTGAACGAAATCGTCTGTTCTCGGATAATGACCGATGAGCCGCCTCAAATTTCACCTTGATCTAATTGTTTTTCAAGGATATACCTCACCTTCAACCTCTGAGTAGAAAGAGCCTCAATGAACTTTAAAATATGTTTTTTTGTAGCTGTGTCATATTAATGCATACAATATTTATTTAAAATTTAATGGTAAGATATGGAAATATTTATAAAGAAAATCGGTATAAATTAATTAAAAAAACTAATATAAATATGGAAAGAATCTAAGATTTATATCTTAGAATTGTAATTTTATCAAATTTTTATTTTTAGATAAAAACAGTAACACTATAACATTAGCTGTTGCTTTTTTAAAATAAAACATTGTGGTAAAAGTACATTTCTATCTTAGATTCTTTCTATTATGGGTTACCACAACACCTAGCTTGATTCTGTGAAGTTCAATACATTATAATTAAATTCCTTCGCTTTGATATTGAAAGCAGAGTTTCTCTTCATTCAGTTACTCTCAGACGAGCAAAATTGGAGTAAGACCAAATTTATCTAAAAAGATTATTAATTTTCATAGTTAGAATCACATTATAATCGCTCTCCAAAGAAACCTCGCCTTTATTCTTTCAGTACAAAGAGCCTCATGGAACTATAATATATTAATAAATAAGATATTTATTAAAAAATTAAAATTAATATGTAAAGATATGTATACATTTTAAAAAATTAATTCATGAAATTAAACAAGGAAAATAGGTAAAGGGTATTTTACACGAGATGACGTGCAAGCAGGAAAAATCCCAAGGAGGAATAAACTTGAAAAAAAAGTAATAAAGATATTAAGATATTTATAGATAATTTTTCCACTTTGATATCCGATAACATAATTTCTTTCTATTCAGAAGTTTTCAGATTATAAAAACATAGTTAAACAAAATTTAACATAAGATAATAATTAATTTTCGTAACTACCGTCATATTAATTTAAGGTTTAACTAAGGTAAAACATATTTTTCAAATATCCTTCCATAAATAAGTTTTCGTAATTCCGCGATACACAATAAGTTAAAATAAACCTTAAGAACGCTCTCTTGGTAGCCTATGATTACATTTTCCTATAATATTTATTTTCCTACTCAATTTATATGTATCAAAAATAGCAGCCATAATTCGTTCTTCGTCGAACTGAATGAAAACCCTCTGGTTACTTTCTCCATATACGAAGTATAGAGAAAGTATTGTTTTCATGAAAAAATTCGACTTCGAGATTTCAACGGAAATACATGTTTTGGGGTCCCTAGAACACGTTTTGACCATTTTCGGAATGATGTCTGTGTGTATGTGTGTGTGTGTGTGTGTGTGTGTGTGTGTGTGTGTGATAGTGGGCGCTCTAACGTGAAAACTATTAGTCGTATCAATACCAAACTTCATATATAGTACTGTGGTGTGTGCTGTCAGAGTTGATTAGTTTTTGGAGTAAATCGGTCAACCGGAAGTCGAGCTTTATTCATTAAAGCTCATTTCCGGTTTTCAAAATATCTCCATAAATATTATGTATACGTATATTGTATTACTTATAAAAGTTTTAGATAATGAAATTTACTATAACTTTTGTATTTAACATATTTTTGCATCACCGGTTGATTAGGAGTTATTCGTAAAATACTGATAAACCGGAAGAAGATGATTATGTACTTTGTGGGCGCTCTAACATGAAAACTATTTGGCGGATCAACACGAAATTTCATATGTAGTACTTCTATTACAGTCTTTAGAGTTGATTAGTTTTTGGAGTAAATCGGTTAACCGGAAGTTGAGCTTCATTCTTCAAAGTTCATTTCCGGTTTTCAAAATATCTCCATAAATATGATATTTAGGTATATACTATTATTTATAAATGTTTTATAAAATAAAATTTACTATAACTTTTGTATGAAACATATTTTCGTATCACTGATTGTTTAGGAGTTATTCCTGAAATACTGATAAACCGGAAGTTGCTGATTATGTACTTTGTGGGCGCTCTGGGCTCTATGGTCGAAAGGCCAGTTTCATCGTTTTTCATCCAGCATGTCCCGAACAACATTATTTATAATGTTTAGAGTTCGAAATTACTGTCGTAGATAAGTATTTACATCTTATATATGGAGAAAGTCATGTGCTGGCCACATCAGATTTTTTTTACTTTCTCCATATACGAAGTATAGAGAAAGTATTGTTTTCATGAAAAAATTCGACTTCGAGATTTCAACGGAAATACATGTTTTGGGGTCCCTAGAACACGTTTTGACTATTTTCGGAATGATGTCTGTGTGTATGTGTGTGTGTGTGTGTGTGTGTGTGTGTGTATGTGTGTGTGTGTTTGTGGGCGCTCTAACGTGAAAACTATTTGTCGTATCAATACCAAACTTCGTGTATAGTACTGTGGTGTGTGCTGTCAGAGTTGATTAGTTTTTGGAGTAAATCAGTCGACCGGAAGTCGAGCTTCATTCATTAAAGCTCATTTCCGGTTTACAAAATATCTCCATAAATATGATATATACGTGTATTGTATTACTTATAAAAGTTTTAGATAATGTAATTTACTATAACTTTTGTATTTAACATATTTTTATATCACCGGTTGATTAGGAGTTATTCGTGAAATACCGATAAACCGTAAGTAGCTGTTATGTACTTTGTGGGCGCTCTAACTTAAAAACTATTCATTATATCAACACTTAATTTCATATATAGTACTTTCGTTAGTTTTTTTAGAGTTGATTAGTTTTTGGAGAAAATCGGTTAACCGGAAGTTGAGCTTCAATCTTCAGAGCTCATTTCCGGTTTTCAAAATATCTCCATAAATATGATATTTAGGTATATACTATTATTTGTAAAAGTTTTAGAAAATTTAATTTACTATAACTTTTGGTTGAAACATATTTTTGTATCACTGATTGTGTAGGAGTTATTCATGAAACACTGATAAACCGGAAGTTGCTGATTATGTACTTAGTGGGCGCTCTGGGCTGTATGGGCGAAAGGCCAATTTCATCGTTTTTCATCGATCATGTCCCGTAAAACATTATTTATCATGTTTTTGGCGTCAAAGATAATATATAATATTAATTACTCATATTCCAAGTTTAGATGGAATATAGAGTTTTGAATTACTGCGGTAGATAAATATTTACATCTTATATATATGGAGAAAGTCATGTGCTGGCCACATCAGATTTTTTGAGTTGCCTTAATGATAGAAATTAATTTTATTAGGAAGTATCAATAAACGAAAGAGGTTGAGATTTGAGTGGGCTAAAGCTATCAGAATTGCAAGAACCAATATAATTCCTTATTTCTGGAAGGAATCATTTTTAGAATTATCTGTACTTTATCGACTTTGATGGAACGTCCGAAGAACATTGAATGATGGAGATGAACAAAGATACTATTGAGAAGGATAAGTTAAGATGAAAGTTTTCTGAGAAGACTTCTCCGAGATGTGATTTTTATTTTCTGAATAAGCGAAGGAAGAATATTGAAAGAACAATTTACTTTGATTGATTTCCCTTTAATTTCTTTTTTCTCACTTGTTAACATTTTCCTCGAGGAATGCTCATTTTACTTCGTGGGTTAAATAAAGTAAATTTATCGCCTAAGAATTTAACTGAAAGTAATTTTCGCCAAGATAACAATCATTCTTGATTGAATACGTAGTTCTGAAATGGGCTTTGCATATATTTTTTGGCATCCTCTTGCTTCATAAAATTGAAATTATGGTTGGTCTTCAAATATCCTATGAACATTTTTGGAGCTGAAGTATTATTTTTTTGCCTGAAATACTTTTATCTTTTCAAACATAGATTTTAGACAATTAAAGATATATAAGACCAGCCGATAAAGTAAGCAACCGTGTTTCCTCAAACAAAGCTTCTGTTTGTCAAATATTGAAATTTGATATTTACCACACACAGGGCCCCAAATTTTTCGCACTTGAAAGAAACCTATGAGTTTCCCTTAAAAATCGTATCTAAAAATACGTACCCAACAATGTAAAACCACTTACGTACACTCCTGGCCAAAATTAACGCAGCACCTCCCTAGCGATCCTTACGGCCGGTTAATTAATAGCGATCCTTACGGCCGGCTGCGTTAATTTTGGCCAGGACTGTACATGCATCTGCACTAACGCGGGTCGAAAAAGAACGAAGCAATTCGCACATTTACATTTACCTCTCCTGTCTCGTGCAAAGGACGGATACGACTGAATTTCACGAAACATCTTCTCTGACCGACGGATTCCCCTTTTGGAGAGAACAGCACCGTCGCATCTCGTGTCACGAGTGAAGAGAGTCTTCGGGAATAAAGAAAAAAAAGTGAAGAACCACGAGATTCGAACTCGTGAAAAAAGGCGTAGAAGTAAAGTGAAGCGTTCCACTTAAGTGCAAAGAACCTCTGAAACGCATCCGTTTAAAAACAAAATAAAAAGATAACAATGCAAACAGCCGGATTCCATTTTTAAAAACGACTTTTCTTCTCGTAGTCATAAATGGTTAATAAACCATGTGTCCTCTTTCCTTGCTGATTACTCGCTTAAATGGTTTACAAGTTCGGTGGAGAATGTATGAGAAAGGCAATGGAAGATAAAAATGTATAAGATGCAACTGAGAGTCTTTCCAAGAGATGAATACGCACGTCGGAGTACTGGTAGCATAAATGACGGGATCAATGTAAAAATGTGGATATTAAATTGCAGGCTTCTGCTAAAACACTAAAATAAGAGAGGTTGCCTTAGGTTCAAGGGAATAAAAGGAAATGTCCCTCTTTCATCAAGAGTAAAACATATTTTCTGATGGTTTTTTTAATGTTCATTAATTTTAATGCATGTTGTGTGTAACTCTCCGGGATAGATAGTAAGAAAGTAAAATATTTTACAAAATAAAACTGAAAATAATATTTTTATAGGAGTAAACCTCCCATCTATAACTTACAGCAATACTATCACATTAACTTAAACTATCCCTGTACATATTGTTTGTAGAGTAGATCTTGATATTATAAGGTATTAGGATATATTTCTAAATACATGTCAACAAACCAAACGATATGACCACTTTTTTAAGCAATTAAAGTTGAATGAATTGAATGGAACTTTATTGATCTGAATGTTTTAGTGTTCAGACATATATCAATTACTTATTCTAATATTTAAGGGAGATATAAAACGAATTTTCAGGGCCATAAATCAAATGTTTTGGTTTGAGAGGAAATGTTTGGATAGGCGATATCTTTTTAACGAACCTTCACAGAAATCTTTTAATCATTGAAATTGTCTTAAAAATAACTGTGATAAAACGTGAAGGATATAAGAATTCGGTTGGATGCCATTTTATTAGTATAATTCCGATATATGAAGGGTATGGTTATGCAAGTAAAGAGGAGATTGCATTTCTCTATTAAAATTTTCTTCATGCTGCACAAAATGTGTAGGCATCGGCACATTAATGCAAGGTCGCTCTCAGTACTTTCAAATCCCTTTTTATACGTAATTACAATAGCGTATGATATCTTAATCCCTCTGGTTGTGAATTTCTCTTGCTGCTCGCCATTAAAAAATCACCTACCACCCTCTTCCTAGTTTCTTTCGTTAGCTTTCATCTTAGCTTTCATTTTATCCATCATGTATGTATATTTATCGACGAGCACGGAATGTTAAAAATATTTCCCAAGGAAGCTCGCATTTATCTTATCGAAGGCCATACATTTTCATAAACAAGACCTGACTCGGTTGGAAGGTAAGGGAATGCAACCTTTCAAAAGGATTCGACGATGAAAATCCGAGTCTACGGATTTTTATTAGAACTTCGAAACTTTATCACGTTCATTCCACGCGTAACAAAGGAATGCTCATACGCAGCGGAAAAAGAATTGACCGGAATAGCCATGGATAGAAACCCTTTGAAGCTCCATTGACGGTATTGCTTCCGACATTGAAAGCTTAAGCTCTTAACAAAAGATTGTTAGCGGTGAGTGAACGCACATTCCGATAATGTTTGATGATGCATGGAAATTTCACCTTCAAATCCTATCTTACATTCTCATTAGGGAAATACGCATAAGGAATTTATGCAAACCGAACGATAGATAAAGTACATAATACTATACAGCCATGACTAAAATGAGATAAAAATGATTTGAATTATTAACAAAAATTAACTCGTTATCAATCTAGTGATTTTGATATCTTGGTTTATTCTTCAAACATTACTTTTACGACTTTTTGATGCCAATTACATATTAAAAAGGAATAACGTCAATATATTTTTAAAAGATAAAAATATTTAATCACGATGAAAGTGGATCTCTTTATTCTGCAGAATTTTATTATTGGAGGGATTTGAAGCAGCACGTTTGCCAAGGGGAATCGACCCAGTTTTTATTCCCCAATTTCTCCAATTCTCTCCAATTTTAAACTTACAGCATTATATACCCTCAGCACCCACCTGAAACCTTTCATTTATAATTAGACACTCAGAGTGTCAATGTAGCATGTACAGTGCGTATTTTTTCATTAAGCAGCCGATTCTCCAATCAACATTTCAGTTTTATGGTATACATTAATTTATTCCAACTACTAAATTCACTAACACAATAGAATTTAATCAGATGCTTTAATCACTTCTCTTAGATCATGAGTAACTTTATTTATTAAAAATTGACTTCAATACCTTTCCGAGAACTTTCATTGCCTTTTCGTTACATTTTTGATGACCTTTTCGTTATCAGTACCTATATTTTCCCTATTTAATGAATACTAATGAGATTAATTTTAACAGACGTATAACCCTATTATAAATATCGTTTTAAGTTAAGAATACCGGCCGTGGTGGCCAAGTGGTTATCGTGCTCGCAAGTCATCGCTTTAACCCCAACCCAGCTTCGATTCGAATGGTCGACTGTGATTGTTCATTGTTATATTACAGCACAACTTAGTTGGTTCAACCTGTATGGGTTAAAGGTATAAATAAATCAAGTATAGGAACAGCCACATCTATAAATTTAAGGATAATTAACTAGGCGTTGTAAGTTTAATAATAGTAACGACTTATATAGTAATAAGTAATCTTCATTCATGTACTCATTTAGTAATTTTGGTTTAAATAGTATCCCTACGTGTTAGATTATCGAGAAAGATGGAAGGGTAGAGAAAAATTATAAAATACAATGTTAACTGTTAGTGGAAACGAATTGATTTCGGCTAAGTTATGGAAAGAGCAAACACTGATTTTCCTCCCCGTAAAAAACTGCGGAAAAATGGATTGGGTGAATTTATCTCCCGAGTTTTCATTTCAGCCCCATATTGAGGGTTATATTTCAAAATCCAATTCATACCTACCGGAGAGATATATCCGATAGAAAGCCCACATGTAGGAGCGGCCTTGCGTCGGAGAAGAATTAAACATCCGTTTACAGATCCGCCCACCCTTAAATTAAAAATACCGGACCATTAATGCATCGGGGGAATCGACCCGCGTCCGAAATCCGCAGGGAAAGGTCACCCAATCGCCACAAATCCCTATTTGAGAGTGTTTTAAGAAAACACTGAAATGTGCCGTCCTTTCTACTTGTGTACGCTAATAAATTAACTTTTTACCCGTAAATTACGATGAAATGGGATATTTATCTTCTGCCTTTTGGTATAGGTATATGCATGTATCAATTATTTATTTAAAAGTCTAGGTTATGGCTGAGATGGCATAAAATATACTGAGGTACGAGTTATGCTAAATAATGGCAATGATTAGAATCACTCTTTGCGGAATGCTAAGAAAAGTGTAGCTCGTAGTGCCATTGTGCTTAATTTACCTCGATAGATTTTGTAAAATTTTGATTTTTTAAATTTCTAAATGCCCCTCGAGCATCCATTTACTGGACAAATAGAGATGTGGGCTTCAAACGATAGCAACGCACAACCACGCCCAAACAATCATTCCTTAACCGGAAAAATCCCATTAGCCGGGATCTAAACCCGGCACCGTGAGGTTGGAGCGTTAACGCGCTAGCACGCTAACCGCTCCGCCGCCGCGGCCGGTTAAAATCAAGTAAATACTAACTCACTCCTCATCTTTTCAAATGAGCCTCATTCCCTCACATTGGAAAATGATAGCTTATGTTACAGTGGATAAGATTCCAACTGGCTTTCAGGCTGAATACGTTACAGATATTAATTATTGCAAATGATTCTATAATCGTATAGTCATACAAGTCTTTATTTAATTTTTTATACATTAATTTAGAGGTTGAAATTTAAATAAACTGTGCAATGCATGGATGACAGAGATTGACTGAGCTAACTCAAGAGGAAGATAAGAGCAAGTTAATTGAATAAGCTCTATTCTTAGGTAAGCTTTGTGGGTAAACCTAGTGATGGCCTTAATCTAGATTGATACCGTTCTAGGAGAAACTATTCGAAAACCAGAAGGTCTGGGTTCGAATCAAACCCACCAATGGTTTTCCTTTACTGCTTATTTGCAAGATTTTCACCATGCCAACTGGTTTTCGCGCTAAGTTAATCTGTTACCTAATATAAGACTACCTTTACCAACCATATCTCAGAGGTAAGATTTTCTGCGACATCTATAAATTGATTATAACTAACGGCTTTCGAGTAGAGGTTTAATTGTATTTGACAGACTCAATATTCTATTCGGTGCTTATGATAGGGGTTAAGGATTCTACCGCAGAGCAAATACTTCTCCTAGTATCAATTTCCTCTAGTTCACACACCCTATTTTCTTCCATACGGCACATCGTACTTCCACGTGCTTCCACGATGTCTATATTCGCCAAATGGCAAAGTGTGTTGGAAGCTGAATGTCAGAGGGCGGGGGAGGATTAGGTGAAAGCGATGAGAAAAAAATGCCCCCTGGGAATCCCGGGGATCGAAAAAAGGGCTAGAGATGAGAATAGGACAATAGTTCCCCGTAATCTACGACACGGTTTCCCATATTTCAAGAGGCATTTTCCGGAACACGGTAAAGAAGAATGGAAGAGAGGGAAGTGAAAGATGGAGGAACGAGGGAAGGTTAAAACTCTCCGAAAATAGACGGGTGAAGTTGGTAGTATTCACGGAAGGTATTTTTTCCCAGGCAGGAGATATTGGAAATACATTGCTTTTTTTGGAAGGGTTATGCGGGTTAGGGGGCGGCGCTCGTTTTAAATCATTTTGACTCTAAATGCGGGAGTGCGTGTGTTTGTTTGTGAGGAGGGGTTGGTTCCGGCCCGCGCTGGTAGAGGGAGTTGGCGTTGGTTTTGGTCGAATGGGGCGAAGGAGTGGCGCTTTTGACGGCTGTGTGATGGATACAGAGGAGGTGAAAAGGGTGTGATTAAGAGGGATAGGAGAGAGTCGGTTTTGGAGAATTCGGATACAGGGAGGGGAGAGAGTTATTGGAAATACATGTGGAACGTGTGATGTAGAAGTGCGATGAATTGGGAGAGTCATAGAATTAATTGCCAAGAATAAATGACACGTGATAAAGAATGAGGTTTGACTGGCAAGCATCACAATCCCATTAGTGTTACGATACTTGTCCATCAAGTCTCATTCCGAGATTTAGTTTGTCTTTCGTAGTCTTCATTCTATTGGTATTATAGGTATAAAATGTAAAATATACAAAAAATCAATTACAAAACGTTTTGTATCAAAAGAAATGTCACATGCACAAAAGTTATACAATACTATACTTTAACTATCTGATTCTCTAACATAAATGGGTAACAAATGTAATTGAAATATCTAGGACTATAAGTCAGCAGTGAAATAGTAAATAGGTATGATAATATTTATTTTGTTTCATCAAGTTATGAGGTGATTAATTACTATACTATAGAATTGAGATATAGGTCTTTAATATGAAGACTAAATGCAAAAGTTTATTTTAGGAAATGCTCTAACATAAACATCCCTTGGAAAAATACTACACCCAATATTAAATTTAAATTAATACAATCGGATATTTAGGAATAAAAAAGCTTAAAATCTCACATTAAAAATTCAGAAAATTGATTGTACTGCAAATGTCGTTGTGAGTCGTTAGACAGCTTTACGTTAAATCATAAAATTATTTTATTACATGAAGTGGGAAAAGCAGTTAGTCAGTCAGAGAAAATGATAAATGCTAAAAAAGGAGGCAAATGACTATGCAATGGCACATCAGATGTCATGAAAAACAGTGTACGGTAGACTATGGAAAAGTTTGAATAATGGTTGAAAGAAAAATAATCATGAAGATAATACAAAATATAATAATAATAAAGGACTTTATTTAGGGCGAGATTGAGACTATCAAGTATCTTCTTAAACCTAACCCTTTGTCATGTGAGAACAGAAAGAAAGAGAAAGATTGCAAAAGTACAGAGAAGAAAACTACTATGTGGATTAAAAAACCTAAGCTACGAGCATAGGAAAAAAACTTTCTACTGCAGGAAAACACCCTGAAGAAGGGGGGTGTGAAAAACCTGCGAAACCTACATATAGAAAACTAAATTTAAGTATGGTAGTAGATAAAAGAGACAAGAATAAAAATAAAGTCATCCACTTGGAGAAAGATAGTGTCTCTGACTGGTTACAGTTTGCGATAAATATCAAGAGCAAATGCTATGACTCCTGTAAAGTTATAGCAAAAAGTACGATTTCAAGTCGGTCCTAATTCGATAGGATGATTCGAGGGAAAGTCGGTCACTAACGCATGACTAACATTCGGTGTCGAACTTGCTCCGGCAGATTGGATTTTATCCAGAGGCGCAGAAATATATTCCGGGTCGAGGTCGAATAAGGAAAAAGCCTGTTTTACGTATTCCCACGAGCCAATTGTGATATTTTAACTTTGACCATGTGACTCTTCACTAGCCGTTGCTACTAATCTTGTAACGCATTTGTAAGACGACTGAGAACAAATATAAATGGACTGAAAGCAAGCATTTTTCTGCCGATGAACTGGAGCTATGACTGCGGCAATTTTGATGCAGTGCCAAGATATCCAAAGATAGGTGAGATAGTGCGCCAAACCTTATATTCACGAATTAGCGTATTTTTGTCTTACATAATTTTAAACTATCAAAAAGAAACAGAAAAGTTACCAAAAAGAATTGACAAATATATGGGCCAATTCTTGCATATTTAAAATATAGAAATTCCTATCAATATGAATGCCATTAGTCTGACAAAATCTCATCACCATACTTATACTGAGTACTGAATTTAATAAAGAAGAAATGCTGTTAACCTAGATTATAAATTTATTTTGTGGTTCAGTAAAATCTTTCCTGTAGGATTTTTTGGTGATACTATTTACCACCAAGTCAAACCTGCAACAGAGTGATATAATGATTACAATTTCCCAGTACTATTTCATTCTGCCGTATTACATCTACAATTTCAAAAACTTCTGTCAAGGTGAATATAGAGTCGGTAACACTACCTTTAATTAAACGAAAAACCTTAACCGAAGGAATGTTTAACCGTAAAATTCTGCGACAAGAATGTTTCCAGATAACCTGAACCATTGCTTTCTCGATAAAGCAATACCCTCACTTGCCTTGTGAGACAATGCATTTTAACTTTACAGGGAATGCCATGAAAAAGAGAAGAAATATAAAAAATACCATACTTGGTATTTGCTATCCATATATCATTTTATTTTGGGGCTGATTTATCACTTCCGTATGTCCTTCCCCATGTCAAACCTAATCGGTAAGACTAGCCAGAAACACACACAAACAATCCCTAACTGGTAAATCCGATAAGTGGGTGGTGACTTGAATCCAGTACCTTTGGGTGTTATTGCAGTACTGCAAGTAGAAACCTGTGCGGAAACTTTACGAGGTATACCCTCACTCACTCGAACTCATTACCACGATACGACCTTCACTTCCACGTTGTTGCCAGCTATCGCTAATCGTTTTCTCGTTTTCTTCAAAATATGCAATGCGTAAGTCTAAGGAGTTTGTGTATTGTGAGAGTTAGGCCCGTTTCACATGGACGCGGACGATTTTCGTCCGCGGCACAATGTCAGTTGTGTGCAGCTTGCCAAGGTGGAAGAACGTCATGCTTCCAAGTGCAATTCCTGCAATTGCTGTATTCCAGGTTATGGAAAACGGATGAAAAATGCCCTTTCATTTAGTTCTATATCCTGGAGGTGAGGGTAGAATGTTTGTGTAATCTCCTGCTACATCTTTACCCGAAGGTCTTTATATTTGTCGTTCGAGACATCCCATAAGTTCTTTCTACTTCTCCAATAAACAGCTCAGTGTCAATATCCATGGCGAAAAGACGTACTCGCAGTGTTCTCTCCAAGTTTGCTCTGATTCTACTGACAAATCTGCTAGGTCCGGGTCAGCCGTACGCGTCCATGTGCAAGCACAATTTTGTGGCCCGTACGCGCGCGGACAATCCGCGGGGCGTAGGGGCCACGCGGATGGCTCCTCCGCGTAAGGACTGTCCGCACTCATGTGTAAGCTTCCATTAACGTCAATGGAACCTAATCCGCGCGCGTAGCGCGGACCGTCCGCGTCCATGTGAAACGGGCCTTAGTCAGCACTGCTGTGCACAGAAAAGACTCATTGCATGAGAATGGGGAAGGAATCTCAAAGGTAGAGGTAGGGTAGGTTGTCCCACTTGTTGTTTCCCACTGGTACCGAAAAAGGCTTTTTACTACGCAATACTATAGATACTATTTCCCAACGATAGCCAACTCTCAATCTGTAGTACTGTGCTACTAAAAACTAGGACAAGAGGAGACTTAATTCTAAGATAGAACATTACTGAACTTACTTTTTTTAAATGAAAATCTCAGCTAAAAGAAATACGTTTTTACCAAGAAAAGGTCGTAAAACCAATATTGTGTAACTAGAGAAGTTCACATCTTACGTTACATTGTACACGGGACTCAATTTAGACGGAAATATTAAGCGGAAACAGTCATAACTCGAACTTTCGAAATCTCTTTCACGTGTCAAAATATCCCCTTAATAAGGAGCGAGGCTCGCTCGAAATTAATGAAAGAAAGCACTCAGGGAGACTGGGAAAATCAAATTCCGACGGGAATTCTTTCGCTGCAAAAATCAGCCAGTAGAACAAATTCTCCTCTCGAGCCGAATCTCGAAATTTTCGAATGGAATGCCGGGAACGAGGTATTTTTAACTTTCGCATTTTCTTATGCAGATTCCCTTGTTATTAATCACTTCGCCGAAATTTACATTTCGGTTAATTTTGAAAGTGTACAGTAGGTATAGAGAGGGACCCGGCGGAGGCATAGAGGGGGGAGGGAAAAACCTTACCATCGCTATCCTGACCGATATACGAGTGAGATAAAATCCCCCCTACTTAAAGGGGTCATTATGAGGGGCCTTGAAATATACATGACATCTGGAAAAGGTAAACAGGATGAGGGTTCAGATTGTACGTGCATATTCATGGGAGAATGAATATTCATAGAACGAAAAAAATATGGATGGCGCCCACCTCCTCAGAGTCCCTTATCTCTTCGGAAATTCCTTTCCATTTCACCTCCCAGAGGGGGTTGATATAGGGGAGGAAAAGGCAGATGAGAGTGGCAGTGAAGGTATTCCACAAAGGAAATAATTTTCGAAAAAACAACGCGGTATGGAGGGAAAAGGCTAGCGAATAACCCCGAGAAAAAACGGGGCCGATTTCAGCTTGTTTATCTTTGAATCTCATAACGATCCTGATGAGACTTATTGTATTATGCCCGATGCCGTGAGCACCTTCCAAATTATTTATGAAGGCCGAGAGTGAAGAGCAGATTTCTTAAACTATGAAGCAAACTCGGGCTTAAAAAAAGGAATTTCCCGGATATGCCGCAACTTTTTTCAATTTTCATGCCGACGCATAGGCAATGAGAATGTGAAAAGATGTGATATATTTATATGTATACCATTTACTTGCGACATTAGGCTATAGCGATTCTCCCTTCCACCTAACATCGTTGGATTTAGTGTTGTTACAACATATGTAGAATTAACAATTAAAAAAAGGAAGATCATATCAATAAAAATTCAATTTGGCCCAGATTCTAGTAATTAAACTTGAATAACTAATAAAAATGCGCAGTAAAGGTGCGTAGGAATCATGATATAGTCTTAAGATTTATATAGAAAGAATACTGCGGTGAAGGTCATATTGATGAATTTTACTGTCGTATTGTTAACGTTCTGAATTTTGACGAACTTATGGTTCAGTCCATAAAATATAAATATCAAACTACAATAAGAAGTATAGAAATATGCAGTGTACAACATTAAAGGTTTTATATAAACTAGCCAAAACAGCCTCACATATATCGGAACTCCATGATAATATGTCATAGTTACGCAAATATATTGAGAATTACGATGAAACGGTTTACATGGAAGTTCGAGAGGTGATATATAATGATTATACATGTACATTGATGACCGATTAAATATTGAGTACCATAAAAAGCTATTGAAACATGGGCACATGGGGATACAAAGCTACCAAATGATACTGAGGAAGGATATAGTATCTTTACATTAGCTAAGAAGCACAAGACATGGCTTCCAGGACCGAGTTGATGCACCTAAAGAAACAAAACTTTTGGATGTTTAGGTGGTTAATGAAGTGCTACAGATATGTATCATTCACCATATACAAAGGTATCAGATGATACTAAATATACAACGCTAGGACGGCTAGGAGGCTATTATATAAGTGTAAGACATGTATTTTAGAAGAAAATTAGGGTAAATAACGATATGTTATTCAATCTGCAAGCCGCTTAAATTCAAGATTCTAATTTAGATGCGACTTCTATGTTATTCCGAGTCTTTGGCATTGTTATAATTTAAGTCTAGATTATTTTTATTACCATCATCACCTTATTATCTTCCTTCGAATTTTATCAATATCAATTATAAAGTTTTTGCCCGTGCTATCGAAGTTTATATTTGATTAATCTAAAAAGCAAATGGGTGTTTTAGCCCTAAAATCCTGCTATCATTAAAAATTTGTTTTATACTTTTCAGTACTAAATAATCAATTTAAAAAAAACTTCGATGTAGGATCTATCAAAATAAATATATTTGGAGTAAAAGTGGATCATATCTTAGAATATGTGATTCAGATTACTTATATTTGGTGTTGTTCGAATTAGAATACTTATGACCGAAGAGGTTAGTGTATCTTTTAAGCGGTAAATTTGATGCTGAACTCTAAGGAGACATAGGAAGATATTTGTGTAATTAAGTGGTCAACTATCAATATGTTTCAATCCCACCATATAACAAGCCCAAGTAGCTTTCATGTGATAGAACGAAACCATGTAGAATCCTTCCAATAGAAGTCAAGAGAATTTCAGAGAGGTGAACTAAGAACTTAGAGAACTCCACTCCCTTGCGCCGAAGGAATACAACTCGGATCTCAAATAAAGCATAAACCACAATCTTAAAAAAAAATCCACGTCACTCTTTCTTCCGAGATAGAATCTAAATAGCATTTCCTTGAGCATCCAACGAGGGAAACAGCGAGCAGAAATCAATTCGAGATTCTTTAGTGAAGTCCACAGTCTCTATGCAAAACAGCCGGTCTTTCTTTTCCCCACATAAGAGCCGGAAATTTGGATAAGGCTTCGAACACCGCGAGAAAATGAAACAAGAAATCCGCGGAAACCACAACAAAAACAAAAGGAGACATAAGGAATGGATGAATGGGCGAAGGATATCAGTTGTGAGAGCAAGCGACGAAAATACGTGCTATCGGAGAGGGAAAAAGATTGGATGGCAGTGGTGTTCCCCAGTAGGAGGGAGCGAGCAACCCTGTGGACAAAAAATGACAAAGTGGCAGGGAAAAGAATTGCAATTTTTCACCCATAAACGCTCCGAATAAAAAATATGGCCGCAAAAGAAACGAAGGAAAAAGGAAGAAGGCAAATGTTTTTTCTGCCGAAGGGAAGGAGAGAAATGTCGAAGAGGTCGAACGTGAGACAAAAGAGGGATGGAAAAAGGTTTCCAATTGGTAGGGATGGAGGCGAAGATAAAGGATGATAAAATGAAAGGATGGAGGGTAAATTTCGCATAAGTATTAATTCGTTAACTGCTGGATGACCTAATGATTTTTTCATCATTGATGGGGAAATGACTAAGGCTTGTAATCAATATTTTTAACGCCGGGTGAAAAGGATTGATGTTTTATTTACTGAGTTTTTCGAAATGATATCGCTTTAAAATTGGCAACGAATCAAATTAGTGGATTTCAAAAGTTTTAATTTAATTTAGTTATGTAGGTGTTCTAGCTTTCCGTAGGTCCGTGGGATTCACTACTCCCTGTCATAATTTTCGTTTCTTGGTAGGTTATGCTGCCCTATATTTCATCTTACATCTGCCTTTGTCTTACCCTCAATCTTTTCCCTTTCATTCCATTCACACCTTCTCTTACTGAACCATCTCTTTATTCGAGAACTACATTTATCGAAGAATAGCCGAATATGTACTTAAATATTAATGGATTTTGTAATGGAAGAGAAATATATTACATATTTTATGATGGGCTCAAAAACGTTGAAGCCTACTTTGCAGGAGCCATTAACTAATCCCTTTATGTTGGTAAACACTGAGTACTAATCTATATATTGATCTCTATAATAATTCATGCAGTTAGAGCGGAAAAATCCAAATAAAATGGAACATCTCTGCTCTAGTCTCAAAAACGAATAAATTACTTGCTCCTGTTTCTTCCTAGGGTACAATGCAAGTATTATCCGTAATATCTGCAATTTTACAGCTGATTGCGCAAATATAATCTTAGATAAATATAATTCATGTTGATTCTTCAGGATCTGAAGAAGGTTCAAAGTTTGCCAAAGAAAGGACATGAAAAAGCTCTGATGGTATCAGGACTCGAACCCCGATTTCCCAACTGCAGATTGGTTCTGCTCAATTGAGCTATCCAGTCAGATCGTTTCATCATTTACCTTCTTTCTAAAGGATTAAAACTCTACCATCCTTATTAACTTTAGGAAATATAATATTATTTCATTCGAAATGGTGCAGCTAAACTATAAAGCCAAGCAAGAGTGCAATCGGCAAATAAAAACATACGTCTTTAAATGTAAATGTAAATGTACGTTAGAAGTTAAGTCTATGAACAGTGCTAACTAATCGTGTACAGCTAAATACAATGCTTCATTAGCAACAAAGCCTTTCATCTAATCTAGAACGGATGTACTTGGTTTAGCCAAGCTGTTGATGGAACAAAGCATCCGTTGCAATCATCATCATGGGTAGTCAGCTCGCTCAGGTCCTAGGTGTAGTTTCTCCAATTTTTCCTATTCTCCGCTCTTCTCTTCATCCCAAGGTACCTTTCTTTATTCTTTCAGCAATCTATGAATTTCACTCTTCTCCTTCCTCTCTTCACTTGTCCCTCCGCTGTACTTTCAGCATACCCTTAAGTAAGCAGTTCCTTCTTATTGCATGCCCTATCCAATTCTTCTTTCTTTGGATTATCAAATCGATCAATCTTCTTCTTTCATTTACCCTCCTCAGTGCCTCTTCATTCCTAACTTTGTCCATCCACTTGATGTTGAACATTTTTCTCCAAACCCACATTTCTAACGCCTCAATTCTATATCTGTCTATCTTCTTCAGGGTCGAAACCTCGCAGTCATATAGGAACACACTACACACAAAGTATTAAATAATTCTTTTCCTCAGTTCAAGTATGATGCTACTGCTTAAAACGTTTCTTTTTTATCTGAATGCTTCCTTAGCCATACTGTGGCAATAAAATACTCCAAGAGATGAAAAATCCTAACAAAACCTACATACTGCATACAACCTAACCCATAAAATAAAAATTGAGCAAAACCAATCCATCGATAAATCGAGACCAACCGACCGATGGCAACCATCGGTGAACAACCGCTCCCTGTATTTATTTATTCTTGCTCCATCTCTTGCGCGAGATAAAGAAAAAAGGACGCCAGAGAAAGCAAAAATGAAGAGGAAACGAGCTTTTGAAAGCCATGAAGAGGGATCGGAGAGATAAGAAGATGAGGGGGAAAAATGGGGCAAAAACCCGCCTCTGAGACAAATAAACGAACTAGCGCATCTGGATCACTTTTACAAGTTTTTACCGGTTCGGCGGAGGATGGCAAAAAATGTCCTTATGGAGAAAGAATGGGACAAAGGCATCGGAGAGCGGGATAAGATGCGGGGAACAAAATAAGGAGAGAGAGCGTCATGAGGAGTGGAGGATGAGAAAAGTCGGTGGGAATTACGCAATTTGGGGAGAGTTAAGGAGAGTCGAAAGAGAGGAATGATACCGGAAGTAAAAGATGAAGGGATGAAGGAACATGGATGATGGAGGTTTTGATGAAAGAGAGTGGAGATAAAAGTTAAGAGATGGGTTACCTCATGGCTAGAGCGAATGCTCAACATACGTTGGCCTTTTCTATTAGTAGAATTATTAAAAGTGCTCCGACAGCTTAGGTCATCCCGCGCATTGGCTCCCGACGGGAATCGAACCCGGGACCACTTTCACCTAAAGAAAACGCCCTATTCAAAGGACTATCCGGGAGCCCTGGCTTTATCTATAAATTTCATAATGAGTATTGTGACTTCTTGACGAAGAACATTACTTCCAACAGTTGACTCCAGCAACAGAAAAGAATACAACATATGACCGGGTTTGAGGATATAGCTAAAAAATAAATAAATAAATATATATATTCTATGGGTTTTACTGTGTTAGCACCTGAAGATGATGCCATGCATCGAAACCCGTGCCGTCAGTTGTATTTATTGTGGTTTTAATGCATAAATAAATTATTAATTATTCCCTTGTCAGCTTGCTTCTGCTGATACTAGCTTAGACTTTATGATAAAAAAACCTGAATAATTTTCATCATATATCTCTGCAATTCATCGCTTACATCCCAAAAACTTAGAATAGGCACGCACGTTTTTTTCTGTGAAGGGGAAAAGTTCTAGGGATAGTTTTTTACGGAATAAAAAATGTGATCGCCATTTTTAAGTAGATAGAAGAGTTAACAAAACGGGGAAAAACACGTTTTTGACGCAATGATAGGCCAACAGATTTCGATAAAGGAACACTCCGGAGAAAATGCGACGTATAGTCACCCTAAGAATGTAAAATACTGAAAAAGAATTGAGAAACATTCGCAAGAACATAAAACGGTTATTTATGATCATTGATAAAATTTTGTTGCTTTTTGACTGACATCATCTTAGTTAAGTTTAGATTGGCATCGACATAAATTACATTTAAATTACACATAAGATTATAATGGCTAACGCAGTAGAAGAAAACAAAATTACAATTTGATAAAATGTATCAACAAATCACATGATATGCATCGCAAATCCAAAATTATTTATTAATTTAACAATTGAAAAAAAGAATAAAATATAGAAAAATAGACATTGAAAACAACAGTATCTAATACATCGTTAGTAATCGAAAAGATTGTTTACTAAAGCAGGTTTTATTAAACAAAAAAGTTACTTTTATTATTCCACATACAGTGGTTACAGTGATGACTACTTTCGGCTAGTAATAGCCATCTTCAAGCCCTTGAAGATGGCTATTACGGACTTCCTTTTCAATTTCATCGTTAGTAAATTCAAATATCTTGCAAATATCTCCATTCTCTCCAAAGTCATACAGGAGTGCTATCTATAGCCTTTAATTTACGACAAAAAGATTTTCTAGTGAAGAAAATAATATTTCTCGTTCCTTCGGAGCGATGCCAAAATCGGATGGGCAACAACCTACTTCACCGTGTCCCAAAAACAGACGAAAAATGAAATGGCGGTAAAGAATGGTCATAGAAAAGAAAAACGTAAAAAGGAAAGGACGTAGAGATGTAACTCAAGCGTGGGGGCATCCAGACGATAAGGTTAATGAGGGTAATTGGAAAAGAGTTATGCCGAAGAAGATAGCGTAGAGTTATCGTAGCAGAGAATCCCAGCACAAAGCCTTTGCTTTCAACTTCGCCTTAATTCCCCCGATGTCGCTCATCCAATTGAGAACGACTTTTCTTGGCCTTACATCCTATGAATTTCTCATCTATTTCAACGCTCTTTCCACTTGGACCATCCCATGTTCCTTTCCTTTGGAAATATTCTTTTACTACCTTCTTACCTTTAATTTACGATAATCCTTATATATAATTTGCGAAGAGTCCGTCCGCTCGTCCGTCCCTTTATGTCAGAAACGGTTAGACTTAGAGATTTGAAACAAACTGCATTGTGCTTCTGCGAGTTAGAAACCTTTAGGAGAACTGTTTCCATTACTGAGAAGGCTCGGGTCCGAACCCAGGAGTCCATAATACGGTTCCATAAGGAATACATGTTAACTTCAATTTTACCAGTTGCAGGGCTTATTTCTTTTGCGAAGACAAATTACAAAGAACCGTTGTAAAAGTCAAGAATACGACCAAGAGAAGGAAAATTAAATAAAGAATCTTATTGCTGTCGTAAAATACTCTTTCTGAATAGAAATTATAAGAACTATGACAAAATATATGGAAATTTTGTAAAATTTCGCCGTAGTGAACAACTAGTTATAATATTATTATTCTACCTTATTACCATTCAAGGATTTTTCAGTCCTCTGACGGGTTTTCATCAAGTCACATACCTTTCTATTATATTTTTAAGAATTATCTTACGATGGATAATGTTTTCAGAATGAATACGTACGCGAATATTTTTGTTGAGATTTAATTTTTCAAAATGTGCATACAAGTTCTTAGATGTAATTTCAGTAACAAAAATGACTATTGGTACTACTGTTGCTGTTTCTTGTTACCATAGCTCTTTAATTTCTTGCGCTGATGTAGTATATTTAGTATTTTTTCTTCTTCTTCATTTGTGATATTTTCGTCATTGGGGATGGCTGTGTCATTGAAATATCTGTTTTTCGATATCTTGTCTGTAAGAGTGATGTATGGTCTATTGTGAATGACTGTTCTATAAAATTATTATTTTCAAAGTTTGAAGATATATTGCTGTTACCTAAGCAAATGTTTTCACCTTAAGCCTAACATCTTTTTGGCATTCATTTAAAAAAAAACTCCGAAGCAAGCCGTACCGTCAAATTGTGGGTTGTGGAAATACTGTAGTTATCTAGCGCCCGGTGAATTGGTCCGGGGGAATTCGTACGCGGGGGAATCGATCTCCCGACAGATTGGTACGCGGGGAATAGATCCCCGCGCTGATGTTGTATTACTGTTATTCAGCCGTATATTAATCTACGCGCCCTTATTATTGGATAATGTTATAAATAAATGGAATGCAACATTTTCAGTGCTAATTCAACCCAACACAACCCAAGCCGAGCCCAACCGAACCCATGAATTATAGTGCTGTTTATCCTTACGCAACAACACAATTGTGGAGTAAACCACTCTTTCATTCTCTCAAACTTAAAATGAAATTTAAACAATAGTTTTGCCTTTTTTATCAAATTTTTATATAAAAAGGATCATAATTACCACTAAAAATGTTGCATTACATTTATTTATAAGACTGAATAACAGTAGTACAACATCAGCGCGTGGGATCAATTCCCCGCGTACCAATCTGTCGGGATACGAATTCCCCGCGTACGAATTCCCCCCGAATCAATTTACCGGCCACGTAGTTACCGATTGTCTTCTTGAATTTCATACCTCATTTAATCTGATTTCATCACTAAATTTAGTTTCCTATCCGTGAGTTTTGCTGGCTCTTCATATCCACCCTTCTTGAAGGTGTTTACCAGCAAAGGAAACTTTATTGTAGTCTCTTGGCTTAGTTTTTTGTAATCCATGAAATAGTTCTCTTCCTTTTACTTTTCCAATCTATCTCTTTTTTTTGTACCTAACTTGTCAATGGGTTTGATGTAAGAAGAGACTCTGGAGTCTCAGTCTCACCCTGAATATGGCCCTTTTATAAATTCTTATCATTATTACTTTATGCTTGAATTTTTGCTGAGAATTTCTCTCTTTCTTTAATGCAATTCTGATATTTCTCATTTCTTCCCCACGTTATCTTTGCTTACCTCCTTTTGCCGTCATACCAAGTTTTGCTTTCGATTTGTCGTCCCCGTTTCCCTCGTAATAAGTTTTCCTCTCTCAAAAAAATTTTGAAGGGAAGCTGTTTTCGTTTTGCTAAAGGCGGGCAGACGAGAAATTTTTTTAACATCCGTTTTTGGTGTTTATTCCCTCTCGGAATGAATTTCATGGAAATGGAACTTTTTCAATTATCTCAATAACGGAAGATTAAGGCGGTAGGGGACGGGAAGGAAGGCAAATCAAGCGAGGTCGCAAAAACCTATATGGAATTTCCTGGTGAATTTAATTACGTAATTTGACTTCCTCGAAATAAATATCGGAGCGATGGACATCTAAGAGGAAAAAGTAATTTCCTCTTAGGAGGATCAATAAACAGAGATTCATGGGTACTAATTGTAATATTATGGTTTCTAGAAAGCAATCCTGGATGTTAACCTTATGAATGCCTTGGATTAAGGTTAGACGACCAGAAGTCATGACATAATAGAATATAAACGAATCAACCTCTAATGGTCTCCGATAGTAAGACAGATATCCAGACTCATAAAGTTTAAACTTAAATAAAATTTTAATTCCAAAAAATGGCCATGGGTAAAAATTCGGCCTGACGCTCAAAAGTAGAAAAGTGTTCGACGAAGTCAGAAAACGCAACTAATATTTATCTATGTACCGACTTCATGAAAAATAAATAAACCTTAATTAGATACAAAAAAGTACTTGAGCTAGCTTTGAGGGTTTCACGCTTACCCGGTCTGTTACAGTTTTTTTAGAGACATTAAATAGTAGTCTTTGGACTAGCTTGAAGGGTTCCTTTGAGTGTCATGTTTTAGAGGTTTGAAATCTCCAAAAGCCGTCTTTTCCTTCCAAACACCACCACGCTTACTCCTACTTCACAGACCCTTCCATATGTCACAGGAAATTTCCCTCCAACTTTACCCCCCACACAATATATTCCCCACACCTTGACGATTTTGCTTTGTATTTTACGACCCCTGAGGATGGAGACATTGTCTCCGAAAGACGTTTTGTGTACCATAAAAGTACGGCATTACTGTCTTGCTTTGTCGGACTATCGAGAAGTAAGACTCAGAGCGTCGACAAAGACGGCTTTTGCCGATTTGAAACCTCTATTTCAGTTACATCCGTGTTCCAAATTTTCTTCCTTTACATTGAGTGTCATGATAAATCCTTTTCACTCCTCAGTAAATTTCAATGTTTTCTTCACTATTTTCTTACGAAAGGTTTAATATACCATTCTTATTTTGTTATCAGATTATATACTATTAAAATAATCATAAGCGTAAACATGTATGTCGCCATGCCTGTTATCATCCATAAGAAATGTATCGAGGAGAAAATTCAAACAAATTACTACAGTTACCAATGATATAGAAGTACGATATTGAAGAATTCTCAAGAAGTTCAAATTGAGTATTAAAATTCTGTTAATTATTAAAATACATCTAAAGTTCGACCAAAGAAATCAAAATAATACCACTGAAAGCTTTTTTAGTCGAATAATTGAAATTATTTTTTTAGGAAATGCTAAAATAAATTTGAACTAAAAATCGTACAAAAACGAGACAATCACTAAAAGAAGTTATATTAAATTTATATAAAGACGGAAATATAGTAATTTAGCTAACTAAAGGTAGTAACAGATACCACTTATTGAAATAAGCTTTAAATTAAACTTATTAATGTAAGAACTCAAGAATTAAATCAAAGTCATCTCAATTCACATATGTTTACATATGGATCGAAAGCTTTTGTTAAAATACCATTTCCTCTGGGTGGAGACAGTTGAGCTAGTAATTTTCTCAAAACAAATATCTTCATAAGGAAAGGGTTGAGGTGACTCTGCACATAAGGGCGTGCACCCAAGAAAATTCCCAAGGAAAAACGGACTTGATAAAAGTCTCACAGGGCTGGAAATCGAACCCAGAACTTCCTCTATCCGGGAGGCTGTCTTAAACACCTAGGCTACCAAGCCAGAACATTTTAACAAGCCGTTTTAGGGACTTTGTGCGCAAGGGCAAGTGTAGTTTCGTCCGACTGAGTGGCATCGTCTACGGCCATGGCCTCATCGAGGCACCGGCAACACAAAGAGGTGTAAAGAGAAACCTCCCTAAGGAAATACACATAAGGAAAGGGTTGAGGTGACTTTTCACAAAAGGGCGTGCACCAATATTTACATTTCTCCTGCTTGGCGTTTTCGCGGGGGGAAAAAGTATGGGTACTTTTTGAACGTGATATAGGAAAAATCAGTTCAGTTGAAGGAGAAATTTGACCCCAAAATATTTGGCTTTATCTACCACAAGAATTTTACATTTCTCCTGCTTTGCGTTTTCGCGGAAAAAAAATAAGTTCTGGTACTTTTTGAACGTGATATTAGTAAACTCAGTTCAGTCGGAGGAGAAATTTGTCCCCAAATTATTTGGAACTATCTATCACAAGAATTTTACATTTCTCCTGCTCGGCGTTTTAGCGGGAATAAAAGGCTTGGGAACTTCTGGAACGTAGAAAATGGAGTTCACGTGAAGGAGAAATTCGTCCCCACAATTTCTTCTTGCTTCTTAACCACCAACAGCTGAGTAACCTTCAGCTCGGAAAGATATGCCGTTGCTGAAGTTCGCCATCAAAGGAGCATTGCCACAATCCTTCATTGACACTTCACGCCTCGCGGTATTTTATCTTCTATTCTTCCCAAACCCTTAACCTCACTCCCATCAATGGAGAATACTCTCAACACCATTTCAAGGGCCACAATCGATTTCCCGTCTCCCGTTAACGTTCTAAGATATTTTTCTCGTGGGAAGAGAAATACAAACCATAACAGAGAAGGAAAATGTAGCCGTGGAGAAGCTATGGTCTGGAAGTGGGGAAAAACGAAAACAAAAGAAAGCGGCGAGCCGTTAACAAATGAATTAGCGAAGAAAACAAAGTTTCCCCTCGATTTTTTGGACTTTTTCATTTCATTTCCCCATTCTAGTTCCTTGCAATTTACGTCTACTGGGCTATTCGGATGATTGTGATTTCTATTTCATGCAGAAGATAACCATGATCGTTTTCAATATCTTAAGCTACAAGTTACGTTCTATCTGAGCTTTCATATTAAGGCTAGTGCTCTTGACATTGGATATATACATACTTAAAGAAATCAACTCGAGTGATACTTGGTGGAACTTCATTTTAAACACCAAAAATAAAAACACAAACACACTTGTACGAATTCCACAAAATATTTAGTGAAACAGTTTACCGGTTTCGGTGTCACAGCACCATCCTCAGAATAGAAGTTATTACAAGGAGCAAGAACATATATACGAGAACCAAAGGAAGGGGAGGGGTAAGAGGAGGGGTAAAAAGAATACAATGTTGCATCACGATGGGGAGGGCAAATGGGGGAAAAGAGTCTTGAAAAGTGGGGACTGGATGTTAGTAAACAAAAACTCGTTAGCCAAAGGAATGGAATAAAATTGGTGAAGGCGTATGTGAAACTCTTCTAACCGGTCAAATTTGGTACCTATTCGTCCTTGGTCTAAAATACGGGGGGAAAAGTCGGAAAAATGATCGTTGCTAATCAGATGATCGGCGAAATTTGATGAACTAGAAAGATTGTTAAAAGATCTTTTGTGCTCATCCACCCTTATTCTAACATTGCGGGCCGTATGACAAACGTAAACAGTGTAACAATTGTTGCAGGCAAGTCTATATATTCCTGATCTGGTCTGGGGATCAAAACAGTCTTTGGTGTTGCAAAGTAATGACCCGAGGTTCTGACCGGTATAAAAAGCAGGACGTTCCTTGTCTGTGGCACTATTGTGACTGTGACACTTGAAATAACTTCGGTTCTGAGGATGGTGCTGTGACACCAAAACCGGTAAACAGTTTCATTAAAAATTTTGAGGAATTCGTACTAGTGTGTCTGTGTTTTTATTTTTGGTGTTTGGATATATACACTCAATGAAAGCGGGAATGTAATGCAAAAAGAACGGTAAAGTGAAAGCAAATTGCTCCATTGAAGTACTCTAAAATTACTTCCATCCAGACTTTGTTCTCACTGTTTCTAAGCCAAACCAGTATATTAGAGGTTTAAAATCTCCGATAGCCGTCTTTGTCGGCGTTCCTCCTCTCATTCGACGGTATTCGGAGAAAACAAGAAAGGACACCGCACTTTTAAGGGCGGTTAATGCGCATTTAAAAAGAAATGCTTCAATCTTTAGGAGTGATTAAAAACGAGATGAGAGCATTGCTTTCGAAATGCCTGTTGAGTGTTCTTACAAGTGCGGCGTCCTTTCTTGTTTTCTTCAAATCTTGTTGAATGAGAGGTGGAACGCCGATAAAGACGGTTATATTAAATTTTAACCTCTTATTCTTTAACAACCGTATTTCAAATCTTCTTTCTTCACAAACCAATAGATATTTATGTAGGCCTAGAAAACTTAATAATATATTTTTAATCACAATAATTATTGAGGGAAAAGTCTGTTCATTATGTTAAGATATATATTAGAGATAAAAATAAAATAAACGTCTTTATCCGGGCGATGTTTTTTAAAGATAAGCAATACAATCTCTTAAAAAAGGGGTATATAGACCTTAAGTGAAGAGAGAATTTGAATAAAGAATATATTTCTTTGGAAATGTCATTACAGTCAAGTAAATCCGAGGTCTGTATAGATATTAGTCAATCGACACCCATCTATTAGAAATGTATTAGAAAATTGTACAGTTACTAGCCTCCGACTCTGTGTTTTGCAGTTATTGATACGATAACTTTAATTTGTATCAGAGGCCAACTTCTGCATTAACTGGAAATGGGACATTATAAAACTAACCTCTATGAAAATTTGAGCCGAAATTGTTACTTCAAACCTAAAAAAGTTAGGAGAGCTTTGGAAAATTATCCAAGCGTGTACACAACAAATGGTATAGTATAGAGTTATTTGCTTAATGCTCCAGAAGTAGTTTAAAATTCGTAAAAAACTTGCGATTTAGGTCTAATTATACTTTCTGTTGTACGAAACATATCAAAATTATTAGTAGGTGGTCGGAATTTCATTGAGAAGACACAATAAAGCAATAATAGGTCCTTGACCTTGACTTTAAATGAAATTCTTAAATAACTTCAGGAATTATTTCATTCACTTCGTAGCACAATTTTACCGTGAACTCCTGAACTGAAAGTAGTTTTCCCTACCCGCGATAAAACAGGAAAATACTCCCTCACGGGGCACACATCCTGAGTCCCTAAGGCAACGTTCGTTAGTCAACCCTGCGTCGAAATAAATAGGCAGGCGACCGCTTTTTGGGAGCGAAAAAAGGCGCATTATAATTGGACTCAATCGAGCCGTGAATTCAGATGCACGTCGTGACAGGTCACCCATAACTTCCTCAAGTATTCTACAGCATCCTTACGTACCTTCTCGACCTCTAACGAAAGCCTCACACACTCCCTAGGTTTACTGCTGCACTACGTTTTCCTACGATGCGTCCCCATTGAGAACTGCGTCTCGAGATCGGTCCGCCTTCTCTTCAGTTGCCATCGACGCCGTTGGAATGCTGGAAATTTAACGAGGAACCGAAGTGGCAGTGGTGGGAGAGTGAGGGAAGAAATTGTGAGAAGGGAAAGATGATTTTGCTTTCTTTTGAATTAGAAGTGGGACCCAATGAGTAATTCTTTTTTCCCCGGAGGTTGGAATTAGAAAATTCATAATTTTCATTTTCAACGCATAAAAAGATTTGCGTTTCTATATTTTGATTACGTTTGCATAAAGATATAGATGTGGTATAGCATGGTGGTCTAATTTGGGACCCGTCATTAAATAACATGCTAACCATTTGGTACACTCCTTCATGAACGTCAATGGTACAACTTTCTTGGAGAAATCTGGACAGAATTAGAAAAATAAAATTTTGGTTATACTTTAATTTTAAAGATAATCATATCACTGAAATTAGGAATGAATTCAGAAATAATTATACTTACACATTTGTAACACTGTGTCTCTCGGAAGCGAGTGACACAGAACCGTACTCTGCCTAAAATCGAATAGGACTAATGAAACGGAATAATGGTCTTTTTAACCCTTTCAGACCTGAATTTATTCTATGAAGAAGAAATTATTTTTAAAATCAGTTGATGGTTCTGTTATTCAATAAACAGTAAAATCTTACTATGAGACTCCTTAGATACAGGATTAACATAATATTAAAACCAAAGAAGCAAAATCATAAAAATTAATATTAAATTAATATTAACAATGTATAATAAGCACTGAAAATGGTGTCCAATATACTGCACGCAGGGTCTGAAATGGTTAAGATCTTTAAAATATATATGGGAGATACATACATGTATATGATGTCCTGTAAGTTTAAAAATCTTTGCGAAACGAGCGTTTTAGTGAGTTTGCGGGCACCGAAATCCACTCTATTTTGGAGACGTTTTAAACTCGCCATTTTGTAGCTCTTCGAATACGGTCTAGGAATATGAATTAAGGTCTAGGATTATGTATTAAGGTATACAATTATATATTGTGAATTAATGAACGGATAAACAGTTTAGATATACATTTAGAGTGATTCCAACCTAAAAATATAAGGACAAAATTAACGAAGAAAGTACATAATTTATTAAATGTTTAGGCGAAATTTTAGAAAACTGTACATAATGGACAATTTTCCTTAACATTGCTGAACTTACCGCAAGAAATACACGAAGGAACAAGTAACGACGTCAATGTTACACAAAAATTTGTCGGCCTATGTTATTAAATTAGAAACGGTTTTAGAGCAAATGAAAATTTAATTTCGAAGAAGATCTTTATTTTCGAAGAAGATATGAAATGCCTGCACAAATAATTCCATCTAAATTTATCTTCTGAGAAAGAGAGATAATGAAATTTAATACAGTCGAAAATTCAGCTAGAATAAAAATCAAATCGCAGCTTTAATCTATTTAATTCACGCGTAAAAAATAATTTGAATTTCAGCTTTAGAAGAATGAAAATATCTGAAAATCAATCCTTTGCTAACCAACCATTTCTATTTTGCGACGCTATCCAAATCAAGCGCATAGAAAGCCGAGGGCTGAGTTGTTTAAAGGGTAGCGGAGCGATGTCTTCACGATTCACCCCACAGCTGTTCATTTGCGCATTGTTCCCCATCCTAACGAGTGAAATTAGATTGGACACCAGGTTGTTTCCCGAAGTGCGTTCGAATGTTTTTTTTTCGCGCACAACCTTTTCTGCGCCGCAATTCCGCGAAATGGCAGCTCATTTCGGAATGCACACTCGCGTGCCGAATAAAAGCGGGAATTGAGGGTGACTCAGATTTAAACTGCATGATCGATACGGTCGTGTATGCAGGAGAACGAGGTATCGAGGTCAATACGTTGGTCAACACGTAAAGCTAAAGGTATAATTATAAACGCCAGTACGGTACGGTTAAAATATTGGTATTGCAGTTAGAATGTATTTCAATCGAGTGTTACCATCATGCACGCCCCTGCAAACAGCTCATGTTTCCCACAAAATATTTTGCGTAATTTACTAACAACAAAACAGTGTTCATTGATAACAATTTTTTGTAGAAGAGAGAATTTCCCTACACGTATTAGAATTGGTCCACAAAATGGTGTAAAAAAGGTATTTAAATCAGGAGTTAACATTTACTTATAGCCACTACTATTATTATTATTATCATTATTATTCCTTAAACTGCAAGTAAGCTTTAAGCCAGGTGGCAGTTTTTCTACATCCAGGCAGTTATTCTACATAATCATATACAATATACTAAATACATATATATACACATGACATATAAATTGTTTTTCTGGATTTTTCGGGGTTAATGACAGGCTTTCTCGGCTACCGTAGCGGTCCCAGGGTAAAACCCCACCGTACATCACCCCGTTATGCAATCCCTTACTTCCTCCAGAAATTTTACATTACTAAAATCCCCTTACATTCTATAATATCCTTATCTACTGCAATGCATTAAAACATTTCTTTTTAAAATATTTTGTATTTTTAGGCAAGGGGCTTAAGAGCAATCCAGGTAACTTATTTCATTCTGAATACAGGTTACTATATCCATTATGATACACGACAAACTTTTGACTTGACTTAAAAATAAAATGACATACTACAAAATTTTTCTAGAAAGTCATTAATGAGTGATGGACTTAGTTTATTCAATAGTCTTCCTGAATGGGTCCGCAGAATTGAGAATGGAAGAATCTTTAGAAGGGAATGTACCAGGATTGTAAAAGGAACTTGGGAATGATGAGTT
Organism: Sympetrum striolatum; assembly: GCA_947579665.1. NCBI lineage: Eukaryota > Metazoa > Arthropoda > Insecta > Odonata > Libellulidae > Sympetrum > Sympetrum striolatum. The sequence continues at coordinate 38,351,913 of OX388351.1, read as the reverse complement.
GAATTTGAAATTTAATTTAATTTAAAGATTTGTACAGTTTTTTCCTTGTAAGTTTTAAAATCTGTATAATTATGAGTATAACGATGTGTAATTATGTGCATTGTATGCACGTTAAGGGTTAGATTGATGAAATGTATACTCAAGAATTTGTAAGATTGATGTGTATATATTTTTTCTTACTTGTACTTTTAATTTTAACTCCCATTTGTACTTATTAGAATGTATTTCTAAATAAATCTGCAACTACTACTTCTACATAATGCGAACTGTATTTTAGCGAAAGTAATTCTCTGTTATCCTCTCTATGAAAATAAAAATACTTCAGCAAAAGGTACAGTCCTGGCCAAAATTAACGCAGCACCGGCCGTAAGGATCGCTTGGGAAGTGCTGCGTTAATTTTGGCCAGGAGTGTACTTGTATGATACGTAGGATTATGATACGTTTAGAAATATGTCAGGAAAACTCGGGAATAAGCAAATACGAAAACGTGGCCATTATGTAACATGATAATATCGTAGTACGTAATTTGATAGAAATTTAAGGAGATCAGAAGTCGATGGACATTTGCACTGTTACTCAGAAATGTAGAATTTATTCTCGTTGAATATATCCAATTTACTCAGGATAGTGCAAACTTCCTGATGCATCCAGCTGTAAAAGTCATATCATCGCCAAAACTAACCTCATTCTCATCATCATCCAAGTCAACAGCCAACCCCATAAAGAATATATGGGAAGAAGGCTTAGGAAAAAAAGTGCAAACTTCCTGATATACAGAGATTTTGGTTATGAGCTGAATTATTCCCTAACTTATTTACATGAATAATACGAAGAAGGAAATTATTATTTAATATCATTGTAGTGAGACAAAAAGTGAAAACATCTATTTCTCCAGTAAATTGTTGTTTCTATAGTCAATATATTAGCTTTGTATTTTCATAAATTTCTTTCAGTCATAAACAGAAGCATCGTATCACACAAGTTTCAGAAGGATTGAGCCAGAATGTGAACGTATTCTCAGAAATATAGACTATTTCACTAGATGCTTTTATTTTAGGACTTATATGAAAAGTTTCATGCATAATAAAATGTATTCATTAATACACACTTTGTTAGATTAATCTTAGCAGAAAGTGAAATCTTGTTTCCTCGCTCAATGAAACATATAAATGTATTCACCTCAAATAAAATCTCTTTTGTAGTTAAATTTGTTTGTGTAAATATATTCACACCGATACATATACATCCTACTTAAAAACTGAAATATGAAAAGAGATAACATAATGGATCACATTGCAACGTCCAAAATCCGTCCCTGTAATATTAATTTGAGACAAATAATTATTTAAGTAAAAAGTGAGCAACAATAAGGGAGGTTCATAGTTATTTCTTTAAAATTTATCATGATCAGCGTCCGTGTGCCAATCAAAATTCCTTTTAAATTGTCTGTAAAATGTTTTCTATTTGCTCCATTTTTATTGTATTAGAAAGATCATATTTCAACTCCAAATCGCAATTTAGATGCCTAAAGTTTCCCGCACTGATAAAAAAGATTTGATGATTCTCATATGATTTCAGGGTCTGACAGAGGCACTGATAATAGCGGACGGAGGAAATACAGTAAATTTGCGAATAAATTCATCATGGCCCGCTTTGCTGTAAATTCACGAAAAAGGAGAATCCGTCAACAAACTCGCTATGGCACACGGAGGAACTCTGCTACTACTAGGTGCCTCCACTCATTTGCCTAATAAATCCCTCCTCTGAGGCCATCGGGATGTGTGGGGGCATCAAATATCTGGGACGGCAAGTTTTAGCCGGTGCACATTAGAATGCCAAGCAAAAGAAGAGCTGCGCAAAGTTCGCTGCATTGCAGGTGGATTGCTAAAAGTTCCGCGTCTTGCCGAATATATTTTCATATGAGTAACTTTCGAGTGAACTGCGACGGCGAGCGAGTTGAGTACATTCTGTGCTTTCCGAAATCTGTCCTCGTGTTACTCGATTTACCCGAAAACAAAGGCGTTAACAACGATGCCAGCTGTATTAAATGACTGCAGCGTAAATAATCTTTATCCAACTCCTGTGTTTCTCTTGTCGAATGAAATGTGGCTCAGAATTATGTTTTATTTTGTTAATTCCTCTTGGAGTGTGTTTTTATTAGAAAAATATTTTTATATTAAACATCTAGCTTTTAATAAATATATTTTGGACAGAAATATAAATAGTAAATAAGTAACATAATAATAAATTTCAATACGGTAAATATATAAATATCATATGATTATTTTAGATGAGACAGCGAATAGTATAAGGAAAACTATGTCACGAATCAATTCAAATTCTAAAATTATTTTTTTATGAGACATTTTTTCCACAGACACAATGAAGAAGGTATCAAGATGCAAATAAAATATATTAAAAAAATAAAACCAGCTATAAAAATACAACAATCAAAGTCTATCATTCAAAGCTTGATATCAGTAGGTAATACTTAAGACCTACCAGCAGAATTATCATATCCACATAAGGAAGTCAATTGGAAAGACCTTTGAGAGAAGACTAGTAAAATAGTCTGCAAAGTCTTTAACCAGGAAAATCTTTGGACGCTCCAATTAAAACAAATGCACCAGGCTACCTTGAGAAAGTGTTTCCTTTCTTTAAGAGATCACGTTTCATGATATATATCTACGAGGAGCACAATATGCTGATGGTCTAGATCGAGAATTAAGAAAATTAGCTTGTATACCTGAAAGCACAAATAATACCAATATTTCTGAATTAATATGTGTTTTCTTTTCGGAGAAAGAAGATTTTTGGGTAAAATTCTGTAATATTAATTTTTCACAGACAGTGGAAAAGATAGAACTACAAGATCTTGTCATTCTACTGCATTTTTGGTAATAGAAGTTTATCAAAAGGTGGGCCATGAGTGACATCAAACGATACGTGGTGGAACTTCTCCATAATTCATAGAAAAGTCAAGGGAGAATTCCTATTTTTTCGGAAAAATAATAACAAACAAGCGACCCGTGTCGAGGTCTCATCACCAGACCTTGATGATTAATTAAAAAGAAAGCTACAGTCGATTTCGGTTTTTAGTCGAAATGATCTCGCGGTTTCCTGCTTTGATGCAACTATGAATTATTGCGTGACATGAATTTCATGCAGGTACGCTGTATATGCGACTCATTACTTATAGCATATCAGGCAAAACTCATAGAGATTGATGCTAATACTTCATAGATAGCACACCTGAGTTCTGGACTTCCAGCAAATCGTTTTTGCTATTTAGAGCATGACTGTACGCATTGGACCACTGTTTATAGATTCCTTTAAATATACCAATAAATGGTCTTCTTGAAAGACTCTGTATAATTGATCGATCTCAATATAAACTGAGTTTACAGAATTCAACTAGCCAAGTGGGTGACACGTTTGCATTTGGTGAAATCGGTCTCAGGTTTGATTCCCGGAGGGATTCCATGTGTAATCCTAACTGCCAAAATATTAAAAAATAATAATACCACTAACATCCTTTTATGCAGTGAATCATTACCAGACATGTACACTATTCTTTAGATGCGATACGTAATGACAGAACGTGATTGCTCCCTTCCACAGATATACTAGTAAAATATTATTTGTAATAAGGTTTCTTATAAGTTTATCTCCATGGTTCAATTCTCTATATACTCATAGCACTTTCTGTGTGATTACGTAAGTTCAGTGTGTTAAAGCGGTACAAGATAATATAATATAGGAATTAAATACTAGTAAAATCAGATAGCGTGTCTACTATGGAAGCGTACGAGAATTTTTTTATTTAATTTATTATGACCTTTCATGAGGTAAAGCTTTCAAATGTTGAGAATATCATACTCATTTTCACATACATGTTTAAGCCCTGCTCACTCCATTTCCTCCTTCCAACTTCAATTTTCAGCGAAGCATTTATCTCCGGATTCCGGAGAAACTATCACCCAGTTACTTCGTGGGGTGAGATTCGACCCAGCCTCAAGAGGGGAGCCCAGTCGAGGGAAAACGGAAAAGGGGTTTCGGACAAGGAAGGAAGAGGGTTAGTTGTCACCGCAGCCCGGGAAAGGGGACGGGGAGAGACCGGGAGGAGGCAGGGGAACAACGGGGGGAGCTCACATACCTCTCCCGTGAGAGACCATTTTTCAGCATGTTGGTAGGCGATTTTTCACCCCTCACGTTAAGGGGGCAATGAAGGACAAAGGACAGCCGCGACACTTAACCACGGGTACATCTCACACTTTTGGATCCCAGAAAACCCGCACATTAACATTTCATCCCTCATTCCTAAACCTCACATACGGGCGCAGGTTTCCTGGTTCCCCTCCCCTCGCTTTACAGAGTCCATTATTCTTCGATCTCGAATCAGGTCAATGGAACAATTTAAAACTTCTCGGTTCGCTCGCGTTGTTGGTGCCGCGTCTCCGATGCGGGATGCACGTCAAAAGTTGGCGATATTAATAAGGGATGGAGATATGCGAAGTTTAGCTTACATGCGGGTGATGTGCCGTAAAAGAAGGATAGCGGGGGTGAATTATGGGCAATGGAATTAAAAAAATATAATGAAATATGGAGGAAAATGTGCAACGAAAATAATCCAGCGACACTACATTAGTGTAACTAATAGCATGTACCTAAATTTAAAATAGAACTATCGTAATAAATTCATAATGTAACCAATGTTTGACATTTAACGCTGTATACACAGGTGTATTTTACGGAATACTTCGAGAATTTATATTTTAAATCAGGATAACAAACTGATCGGCAAATTAAAATCATAATGGTATTCAATGAATTGATTTGTTCTTTTTGAGGATGAGATGGATGAGGCAAAATCTCGAGAATTCCATTTTTATTTTAAAAGGTGAAATCGGAGTTTTGTTTTTTTAGCAAATAATTTCCAAATAATATCTTTAAATTGATCTTATAAAACTCAAATTCACTGGATGAGAATAATTACCAGATTACTGCCTTTCCCAGAAGATCTCTAGTTATGTTTTTTTTCTGGAACAAATCAGCACCCAAGGAAATAACTTGATAAGAATAAAATGTTCCATTTGTCTATTAAATATTGGGAAAAAAATAAGCCGATGAAATCTTTAGCACCTATATACCTACAAAATTTTGATTGAAGTAAGCAAGAGAGTCTACGATAATACAGGAATAGTTTGCTTCGAAATGAAAGCATCAGTATTACATGTGGTTATTTCTGGTATGAAAGCATTTCTCCATTGGTGATCTCCTGAAATATATATTAAACTTATGGATACACTCGCTATACATAATCGATAACGAAAGTGGTTATCAATAGAAAGTTTGTTGGTCATTTAAAAGCAAAAGAGTTAAATACAAGGTGTTGAATAACTCTCGAGAAATAAAAGCCAGTGCATTAAAATGAGAATTGTATGCTTCGTTCGAATTTTTTATTTCGATTAAATTGCTCCTCAATCATTAGTTAATCTATTTTAGGTATTTGATTGGCTCTCGCTTTACTAAAACATAAAAATACACTTAAATTTTTTTCATATATTTTTGTTTTAATCTTAAAATATTTTTAAATTAATTTTAATATACTTTTGTTTTAACTTTAAATGTTCTTAATTTCAATTAAATATATTTTTGTTTAGATATTAATATATTATTATTATTTAATTCAATTTTTAGAGTAAAATATTTTTTCCGATAAGTCATTACTTAATTTATTTTATGTAGAAAAGTATCGAAAAAATATAAGGTATTGCAGCAAATTATTTTACGTTGTCGCATTGGAATATTTTTCCATCCAGTGGGTTTTTTCATCTCCGCGAATCCTAAAATTTGCAATTATCTGACGCGAGAGAGCTTTAAAGTTGAATTAACGGGGTAGCAATTCCGCGTAGAATTCTGCCAAACCTTTCGCCAGTTCTCACGCAAAAATCGCTGCAAACTTTAATGTGACACCAACATCCATCTGGGATCCGTTAAATTATGTCCCCGGCGAGCCAATGCCAGAGCCACATGCTCAACACGTGACCTACATAGTCACGAATCATGTCGAATAACCCTCGGCGCAATTACAGCGGGCAGAAAAATTCGCTTCCTAGATTCGCGATTAAATGTTCCTCGCGGAAATGAATGTTTTAAATTGAAAATTTCCGCCGATTCCTGGCCCGCGGTAGAGGAATCCGGGGACCCCTGCGCAAAAAAAGAGAGGGAGCAGAATCGCTAGGTTCCTGAGGGCCAAGAATTAAAATTCTCTATCTTTGGGGAGCTTTGAAGAGAAATAGGAGAACAGCTTCCGACTAATTAGTCAGGCGAAGTTATTGAAAATTCCTCCGCCGGAGTCTCTCGAGCCATTCGTCGATTTTTCGAGGATGAACCTTTTACTTTTCGTTAGTTGGAATATTCTGAGAAGGACCTGAAGAATTAATTCCGGGAGAGGATGACAAATAATAAAGCTCTAACATTGTTAAAAAATACGCCTACGTATTCCTGCGAATAGAATTGAGATTTTATTGTTTTTGCTATTCCATTTCGTCATTACGTGAATTATTGTAGTTAATACTACACAGACGCGAATACTGAATCTCATTTTAAATTACTAAATCTAATTTTAGCTACGTGCATACATTAATTTAATCATCATTATTTTGGAAACATACGGTTAAAATAAATAGATATCATCTTATCACAGGATTGAATTATTAAAAATGGTTTTATTTCAAGAAACTATGGTTTCCAGTGCAGTTGAATATCTTTCTATAATCCAGATCTGGAAAATTTGAAGAAATCAGGTTAATATCTCTTTTCTGTATATTTTTATTACTTAAGATATTTCGTGACTGGCTTGCATGCAGATTATTATTCATCCTCTAGAAAGGAGAAAATGTTTGATTTCTTCCTCAGTAATGCTGTACATAGCAAAGACTGTAATTGATCACGAATTTCTCTCATGTTTGCGTTATAGAAGCTATATATTCCGCAAAGTTATCTTTGAGTACATAAGCTATACTATTTCAAATAATTTCGAAAGAATTGTTATATTATGATTAAATCTACAGCAGTGATGACGAAATGACTTATTTGAAAACCCTGCCAAACTTAGATTAAATCCGTAAATAAGGAAAATATAATACCAATCGAAAGGGAAACTTAAAGAAATTGAAATTTACTGTTGCATTTTCTGAGCGCCAAAATCATTTTACTATGCTTCATCGAATAATTAGATCGATCTTGAGAAATAAGCTTTCAATTAAAAAAATTCAGTTCTAAATTGAAATCAATAGAAGGCAAGATAAGAGAGCTCAAATAAATGTAAAATACATTCTTACGTAGAAGAACCACGAGTTTTTTTAAATAAAAACGAGTCTACGAATGTCTTAAATTAATACAAAATTTTAAAGGAATCTTAAAGAAAAGGAACTTAATTGATGCATTTGAATTTGAAGTTTTTCCTATCGTCTAACGTATTTTGATCATATGCCTTCACATAATGAAGTCAATCTCGACATAAATAATGATAAATTAAATATGTTCATCTCGAAATGATATTCGGCGCTGGAATGAGATGAAGGTAAGTTTATAATATAGTTACTTATGCGTAGTGGAACTATGAAATTGGTGAAAAATAATATATCCGAGGATTGTTCTCATAGAGATGACGTTGACATTGTAAGTTATAAAGTTATATAATGTGGCATACAATATAGCTTCCTGCGGCTTACTGGCCGTGAAGCTGCGAATTGCGAGAAGGACATTTCGGAGATACAGAATTCTGTAAATCCTCTCGGGGCATCTTCAGAGGGCATCTCCCTCGCATCATTACCATTCAAAATGAACGTTTCACTCACCCGTGTATTTGGCCACTCCTTTGAACGTCACGCCGTCAATGATGGTGGGGTCGCTGCGACCTTTGGCATTGACGGCGTACAGGACGACCTGGAAGCTGACCCCGGGCTCCAGCTGGAGTCCCTGGAGGGCGAACGAGGGCATCCTGGAGGTGGAGACGTTGTAGCGGAGGACGGCTGAGGGCACCTCGACCAGTTCCATGAGAAAGTGCTGAGGAAGACCCCCGTCAAATCCTTCCAGACAATCCACGTGCAGGGACTCGGAAGTGAGGTTTGACACGGAGCAATTCTGGAGCGGAAATGGGCGACCTGGATGGGGAAAATACTCATATTGAATGATATCGATAACGTAGGCCGTAGCGGTATTCCATTTCAAACACATCCAGTAAAATCATAAAGATTTATTTATACTCTACCCCAGGGATAACCCTCCTTTTAGCAACTGCGTACCACTCGAAAGTTTTATAAATTTTGGCGTACCAACAGTCCTGTATTGTATAAAAACATATATTTATTTACAGAAAAGTGCTCAATGGCTTGTTTTATTTTAATTAAGCTACTGAGAAAACCTTATACTCAATCATTAATGCACTTATTTTCTGATTCTTTCAACCCTTTATTAAGGCAACAATAAATATATACATGCATATAGATTTTTCTATTTTTTCACCCGTGCGTGACACCTGAAACGTTCCCGCGTACCACCGGTTGGGAACCCCAGCTCTACCCAAATAATAAAAGCCAACGAGGCCATCATCAATTAGAGCTCTAAAAACACTTTTTTACGCCCCTTAAAGTGATAGCATAGTTATCGGAATGCCATTGAATGCTTGATAAAAGATCAGTTATCCGGACCCTACCGTTGTTTTCGGAAACAAAGACGGCCTTTTGATAGTTTTTAAATCAATATTTAATTAACAACCGTGTTCCAGTTTTTTCCTCACAACGCTCATCAACGCTATTCGTAATCATCACGTGGAAAATAATCAAAATTACAAACAATACTATGTAGAAAGGAACTGGTTTGTTTCCTACACCCATTTTTTTGTGTACTTTGAGTGGTATAGTCTGTTTTTCACCTGGTGAAAATACCATACACCCGAGTCGTTCGCTCAGCAATAATTATTGTGGTCTGGCAAATATTTATCTTTATAAGGGAATTCTTATATTAAATTACTAATCCAATTCAATGAAAAATGAAACTGTGCATACAAAATGGGGTTTTTGTACATATTACCATCACTAATAAAATATATTTATCCTAAAAATATATTACGAATAAATACGTTAAATATAAAGTATTTAATAGCAACGGCATACACTATACCAAACATTACTTAGCTGCCAAAGAAGGGCACTGCGCGTCGCATCTTAACAATTACGTCATAATTGGCTTGTGTAATACGAATCTAATGATATAAATACCGCGTGTTGTGTCAAAAAATAATTTATTTCAGATTTGATTCAAGTAATAAAAATTCTTCTTCCACTAGAGTTATTGCAAGACATGTACAGATTTTTTTCTGAGAACCTTCCCTTTGAGTTAAGCATGAATGATTTCCAATAAAAATATCAAACATTTTGGATTGTAATTTTCTATAATCTTCAAGGAGTTAAGTTTCCCTCTAACAGGAGTAATAATAATAATAATAATAATAATGTGTTATTCCTTTTCTGTGATAAAAAGATACATATTTTGGAACATCAAGCAAGGAATATAGGTACCCTGAAAGTGAGAACCACTAGTCTTTGGGTTACCGACTCTTCACTTAATAAAACTAGAAAAAAAACAGTATTTGTAAAATTCATGGTACATAATTTAACTATGACCATGTGTCATGACAGAGATACAGTGAATTCAAAAACTAGTTAACTAAAAGTAACACATTAAATGAAAGTATTTATTCCATCTTACGTAACAAAAAATCAGCATCATCATATTGAAGCAGCCAATCTTTTAATTTTATCGCAAATTTAATTTTACTTTTTACAGAAGTGATAAACTTAGACAAAGTACAATAAATTTTGGAAATTAAATATATATACGATTTTCTAAATTATTCTTTGTTAGGTTTTAAGTTTACAGCGTTACATGATCTCAAATTATACCATTTTGGTTTACACCTTCCCTCTCCACGACTGAAGAATAATCTTTAAACTTTATAAACAAATAGATGTCTTAGAGGTAATAGTTTGACTAAACTTGACTTTATTGTTTTGCATTGTATTGTTATATATAGTTGTATAGTATTGACTTTAACAAACAATGCGTAGTTAAACCTGTCATCGGTCTAACAATCAGGCTGATTTCATAATGAAAAATTTGGTTCTTTCCGTAAAACTTCAAGTCATGACAGGTAGTCATGATGCTGTTTCAAAGTTTACGAACCGGAACTTATGAGGTCACCAAAAATTTTCTCTAGCTTCTCATCCAACAACTTCTCTACACCCTGATCTTGCTGACGAATACGGAGCTCTTTTATGAGGATAAAACCCCATTTTCATGCTTCATATAGGGTGTTTACGAGAGTAGCAGCATAAACGGATCAAGTAAAATATTCACAAGAGTGACATTGGAGAATATCTACTTTACGCCGTTTTATACGGACCCTGTTTTTATTTCTCCCCCTTTAAAGCGAGTGTACACGAGAAATGAGACGGCATCTCTCACATCCATCCACTTAAACCAAGATTCCGGGATTAGGACGGGAGGCTTGCGCGTGACAATTTTTCGATATAAGGGATTTTAAATTTATTGGAAACCATTTGGCGACCGAGGCGCCACATGTGGCCGGGGCGCGAGAAAGTGTGCGGGGAATGAATCGATTTTATTTTTTCCTCCTTCGGAGAAACATTTTATTTGGGAAAATGGCAAAGGGAGTGCTCGTATATCGCAACAAGCGACGGAGGAGAGGAAGAAATATAAGAGGATCAATGGAGATTCGCGGAAACACGGAAGGAAATCGAGATGAGGAGTATCGAAAGGGAATCTTGACAGCGATACGAATTGATGAAGATTGGCTGCGGGTGATGAATATTCGTTTCAAAATAATTCCGGTGCGAAATTAAAAAAATAAATAAATCGAGATCTGAACCCAGCGCTTGTATAACTGTTATGCTTGTTGTGGAGTTTCGCAAAGTAACGACTTTAACAATCGACTCTATTTAAAAGGAAACTTTACTAAGTTATATGATTCTTATGCTTGTTGTGGTTTCACAAACTCAGTATAGTTTCCCTAATTCATTACATGAATGCGATTAGTCTTGACTCATCTTCGATAGCGATTAATTAGTAATAAATTCTTCATAGTGCCCGATGATGACTCGAAGATGAGTCGAAGATTAGTCGAGACTGGTAGCATTCATGTAATACAAAAGTGAAACTTGGCTAAGTTATTTAATTCTCATCCTTTGAAAAATTTATAATTTAAATCCAAATTCAATGACAAGAAGCAGAGAGTATCGCGTGGAACACATGCTTAGCGTTGAAAGATAAATCGAAAGAAGTTCGACGTAGTCAAGACACGAACCCGGACCTCCTTTGACTTTGATGGATTTTTGGATACTTTTATTCAGCGGTTATCAATATCTTCTCTCTCATGACCCCTTAATTAATTCATACAGTTACTGTTTATCAAAAAAGCTTTGATACCTTAGATCATGCCGTACATGGGCTTCCACTTGAAATCTAACCCGGAACCATATTAGATCAAAACCTAACGTGCCGCCCTCTAGGCTAATCGGGAGCTCAAACCATTGCCCCTTTTTGAATTTGATTGTCCACTATTAGATCTAAATTTTCCGAAAAAGACCTAAGTACTGTTATAATTTTCTGTTATTGTTGTGCTTCTTAGACTCGAGGACGAGCAAGATAAAATGGGTGATTTTAAATTATTTTCAGGCCATCGCTACTGCGATTATAAGACAATTCTAAAAATGCTGCATACATGGAATTAGGATAACTGCTTTTAAGATGACTGTGATAGTTGGCTTTCCTATGGTTATTTTTCTAGTGGTTTGGTTAATGAAAGCAATATCCAGACATTTAATATATTAATCATTATATTTATTGCACTGTAATATCAATATATATTTTACTATTCTTTGAAGTGTCTGAGAAGAAGCAGAAATTCGGAAACAGATACCAATAAGCATCGAACTTTTACGACGATTTAGCCAGGGTGTTAAGTTTCGATTTATGACTTCCGTTATTGAAAATGCTCACTTGAGAAATATAAGACTTTTTATATCATGTTCTCTTTGAAAATATATATTAATCCTGAATCCAAATTCTAATATTTAGGCTTACGAGGGGTTGCGTTGGATTGCTAAATGCAAATACCGTATATAATGCTCAAGATCATTTCTGCCGAGATTTCCACTGTTTTACTTGATGTTTTCTTTGATTCATTTCCATCCTCAAAGCAGTCAAAAGTCTCTCTCCGCGAAATATTTTCATCTACAAATACTGTAATTTTCAGCAGCGATTCGAAAGCGAGATGAAATCGACGGGCGCAACAGACGAGTGACCGTTGACAATGGCATCCATCGGCTGGAAGCTAAACACATCGGCGCCTTTGAAAGTTTGATTGAAAGCGAACGCGGAGGTCGACGAAACAGAGCGACAAAACCGCGACTGCGAAGTCGCAGTTCGGAAGATGCCGAGTCTATGACACCCACAATAAACGGTCTCTTTCTATAAGTAACAACTAACAATAATAACAATTATTCAATAAGCTCGGCCTTCACTTCGTGGAATTCCATAATAAATAAATAAAAGAATAAATTAACTAAGTCTATATTCCACAGTATTAAAAACATACAACACACGACCGGTTTCAACGTCTAAGCGTTATCATCTGGTGTGAAGAGTTATCGGAAGCACACAGTATATATAGAGTCTCCAAGGTTAAGGTGGGAAAAAAAGAAGGGAGTATTTGAGTTGTTTACTGGAATTCTGTAGAGGATGGTAAGAGTGCCTGAATGATTGGGGAGGGGGAAGAAAAAATGTATTCGTTGACTATGGAGGAAGGGTGAAGCCGGTTTGCTTTGGTGATTTCAAATTGCTCTAGTAAGTCCAATTTTTTGCCCTTGTTTCCCGAGTGAAAAATTGCGGGATATTATGGGATATTATTTTATTATGGGAAGGGATTATTTTAATACTGTGGAATATAGACTTAGTTAATTTATTATTTTATTTATTTAATAACAACTATTTAACATTACCCAAACACGTAAAAATAGGCAGCAATTTTGGTGGACTGGAAGAAATTCAGTCCGTTTATCTGAATATCTTGCATTGCTCCCTTCTTTTAACGGCAAATTCATTTACAAAATGACAGGTTTTCAATAAAAATCAGCCGTGCCATACATCGAGATGGTAATTAAGATGCGTACTAAACTGAAACGAATACTTTACAGATTTTATGCTTCGCCAGATATGCAAATAACCAGATCTCTGGTTGAGAACATATTTATTCTTCATTTTCCATGTCATCTCTATTTCTTTTTTTGATGATCTTCACTTTGAAGTTGATGATTCAAAATAAGTTACGTCCAAATGGAATGACTGAGATAGGTGAATTAATATCTTGTTCATCTTTATCTTTATATTCACCTATTAATGTTGTTTTTTACCTATGTGTAATACTGTAAACGAAATATGCTTGACTGATACTTTTTGAGGTAACGAAATCTCTAAATTAGATGCTTTAATTGCGCTTATGTCCGGAGCTACACGACTACACAATCGAAACTGTTTAATTTTAATATTAAATATCCATTAATCTATATGACCTCGATTTTTAACTTTATAAGCCGTTTCTGGAAAACTTCATCGCAACCTTCATTATCTTCAACCGATATAAAAATGTTATGGTATGGAAATATTTTTAGATATCCTTTGGACTTTCTCTAGAGTAGGTTGGTTCAATGGATATAATTTTCAAAATATATTTCGTTACATCAAAGAGAAACAAGTAGCAATGAAATTAATTCTAAATAGACCACTATGGAGATTAAAACGATTTAATGCGAAATTTTGCATAAAAAGTTTGATTCTCATTTCACTGCCTTTGATCTTTTAACTCGATGAATTTAGAGCTGTTGTAAGCATAATTTCTTGAATTTCTAATTCATAAAATATGTACCGCATTAAAATTAATTTACAAAATTATTCCCTTATATTTATATTGAAAATATTGCTATGCATCATGAAATTCAAAACAAGGTTTTTCTGCAAGAACTTCAAAATAACTTTCTTATTAAAGTATATCGCATTGAAGTGTGAGCAAGCTCTTTAAGTGCACGACGAATGTTACGGAGACTCTCATTTCCGCTGGTATACCTAATCAGTGGAGGACCTTACCTGCTGCGACGACTTGGAAGAGGCAGGGATTCCTCTGCCGGCCCACTTCATTGGATCCCCAGCAGGCAAGAGTGCCGTAGTCCATATCCGACACGGGCGTGTGGTTGAGACGAGATATCGAGGCGTCGGAGGTGAAACGCGTGGGCGAGACCTCCGTGACGTCCCCTCCGGAATTGTTGAAGGTCCAATGGAAGGCGGTGGGAGGAGGGTTCGCCTCCACTTCGCACTTGATGGCTATCGTCTCGTGTTTCAAGGCCCCAAATAACTCCTCGCGCTCTTCTTTGCAAGTCGGCACGACTGTGAAAGAATACGAAGATGGATGAGCAAATTGATCGACATTTTCACATATGGTTGCGGAAATGCCTCACTCAGTTAAAAAATTACGTCTGCAATACGTAAGGACCTGAGGACCAACATATAGTCATGACTTGATACATTCCGCAAATAATTTTTAGCATGAGTATGAGTTGCAATTTTCATCTTAGAGGATTCGAAAATTCCCTAGATACGTCTTTACTGATTAATAATAATAATAATGATAAAGGGTGTTTATTCTGGAGAGAATGAGACTGGAAATTCTCTTCTTACATCTAACCCATCGTTATTTGAGAAACAGAAAGAAAGAGTTTGCAAAAGTACACGAAGAAAACTAATATGTGGATTAAAAAACAACTAAGCTGAGGGTTCAGGAAAAAAAAATCCACTGCAGGAAAACACTCACAAAAAGGGGAGAATGAAAAACCTGCGAAACCTACAGATAGAAAACTATATTTTGTGATGAATGAGAATGAATAGTTATGAAAGTCAAGCAGAGAATAGATAACAATAACACAAAAAGAACAGAAGAAAAAGATATATTCACTTCAAATAATCAAATCAAATCAAACATGTTCACAAATTACACTAATTATAGACGAATTCAGAATAAACATTAACAATAGGAGATATATCTCAATGAGGGAAATGAAATAACAGAATATCAGAATCACATACAAAGGCAAGATAAAAAGGTCTAACACATTAAGATAATAAAAGAAGAAAGTGTTGCAAGAATTATAGCCTAACAAAGAAAAAACACGTAAAAATATCTTAAGAATAAAATTGCAATTTGAAACACATACAAATGCAAGATTTAAACGTCTAGTACACTAAAACAACGAAAGAAGAAAGTGATGCAATAACTGTATTTTCTAATTGTGATTATCAACATTCTAAAAGGTACGCAATATAATACGTTTTAATAAACATGATATCATCTTCAGAGACAGAAGAAAATCATTATTATAATTTCAGTAAACCGATACATTCCGTTCTTTCTAGAACTGGAGGCAATGCTGAGTAGGGAATACTGACAAAGATGTACTTTTTCCACCAATATTTTGCCATTAATGAAAAACTCGACCAGTATTCAACGAGTAATTGTCATCATCAAACATGTACAGACTTACAAATTTTTTTTAAAGTATTGGAGAGCGGTAAGCTCTATGTATTTAGGAGCTTCCTACTATCCATCCCTTAAATTCGAATTAGGGAAAAATGTAACTAAGTTGAAATTTCACTGACAGGTACAGTGGAATCCTTTTCAGCATTTAAAGTACCACTGTTTCTTAACTTCATTCAATGTTTAATTCTCATATAATATTTGTTTACCTGCAAAAGAATGTTTACACGAGCGTGACGCAAAATTTATCTAGTATAACCTCTAAACATGCAAATACCGAAACATCTTATCCCGCTCTTCCTCATCTCTATCCCCCCTCCCTTCTGTATTCTTAGGAATAACTATGGGAAAGTTTAATGTTAAATATTTATAAATGATTTATACGTAGAACTTATTGTTGCCATAAAGATATATGGCGTTATTTCTTTTAATTGTTGTCTTTAATTCTTCCATCTAAGCGCTTAAAAAAGGAGTATTTGAGATTCATTTGTTGAGGTTGTGGATTTGGGGTTTTTAGGTGAAGGAAAGCGAAAAGAATGAATGAAATTCACACATTTAGGGAAGATGTAGTGGAAATTCATCATGTAAAATGAAGGAAACAAGGTGGTACTTTTTCCAGATGATTATTAATTTGCTACCAGTTTCAACGGAGAATCGTCATCTTTGGGTAAAAATTAGATTTTTGTAACCTTTGCCCGAAGCTAAAAATTCTCCGTTGAAACAGGTAGCAAATTAAAAATCCTATGAAAAAAGTACCATATTGTTTGCTTCATTATACACGAAAACAATTGAATGCTTAATGACACTACGAGACTTGAAAGAAATTCCATTTCTATGAGATCTATTAAATAAATTTGCAAAACATTTTCTCAGTTACATCCAATTTCTTTTTTTAAGGGGCAATTTTTAGTTTACTACCACATCAATATTAACTCATAATTAGGATCAATATGAACAAATCTATAAATATATTTAGGGGACAGGAGGGTAAGATGACGAACTTAAGCTTCGAAGATTTTTCCTGGACTTAGTAAATGTTTGAAAAAACTGAAATTTACTAGTATGATTCTGTCAACCTTTATCTCTAATAATAAATGTATGAAGTGCGGCCATCCGCTGTTGAAGGATGAAATATTAACGATTGTTTTGAAAATGTCATTTTCGTCATCTTACCCGACCTTAGGGGTAAGATGACGAAGCGATAACATTTTTTATTAAATGGATAAAATTTTATTAAAATAAGACAGAGAAAGAATTTCACTTTTCTAAAATAAAGTATGAAAAGGTTAACCTAAAACACTGGATTTCATGCACCGAAAAGTTAAGCTTTGGGCATAAAATTCAACAAAATCTTTATGAAAATTCATGAACAAAAATCGCACTTCCAGGGTCTGTGTTTGGTTTGATAATCATTCCAGCCGGTATATTCAGAGTGTGCCCAAGATTGCCACTTAAAGCACTGATACCACAATTCGTCTTTTCCCTGCTCCCCAAATATAATGCAGTCCCTGCTGTCATCTTCCACTAAAATATTCCTGTCAACATCGCCGGCGGTTTGAACATAAGGGACCCCTTTAGTGACGACTCGTCAGAGTACAATAATTTCAGTCGACGCGTTGTAGTTTTCCTTGCTTTTTTCGTAGTTTTTCCTTTTTTAGATCTACTTGCTACTTTAAGGGGGGATGGTTTTTCTCGCCACAGCTACAGCTTTCCTGCCGTTTTTGTTCTAGCATTTCTATTTCTTGCCACTTCTTACTGTAAATGTGAAAGTATTACCGTAATTAAATATGAAATTTAAAGCTATTATGGTTCGTAGGTAGTCAAAAAGCTAGTCAGGCAAGCTTTTGACGAAGTTGTGAAATCCTCGTCATCTTACCCCACCTTGTCATTTTTGTTTAAAAATTATCCACCAGTTCCTATATCATCGTAAACAACGTACGTTTGCGATGATTGTTTAGGTTTTGAATTGTACTTAAAGAATATTTTACTCAAGAGTTAAAATAACTTACCGTACAATTGTAATTCCATAAGTTGTCTGGTCAAAAGATTACATCAACAAGTTCACTAATCAAATATTGGTCAACTACTTCTCACAGGGCAACCTAATTTGTAATTTATCAAAATAAGTATGTTGCTCGACCCCAGGGGTACCTTCAGGGCCGGAGCAATTTCTTCTACCTGTTACAAGGTGGAGGAAATAGCGAATTCGTCATCTTACACGCCTCGTCATCTTACCCGACCTTCCCCTATAACTTCATTTCATTCCAGAATTCGTTTCCACTTAATTGTTTCTGGTGAAAATCTACGGCCGATAACCGGACTACTGTAAATGAGAAAACGATATCATTCACTTACTCCTATCGAGGGCAGAACCGAAAGTCAGATACTATCTGCATGAACCTATTGACCCGCGGATCGCCGACTTGGATAAACAATACGCTCGGATAAGCAAAAAATAAATGAGGATCGGAGAGTTTCCGGTGAGGAGGCAGTCGTGTACGGCCGAAAGTGGAGCCGTGATGTGAAAGAGAATGGAGATACGAAAGGGTTGAGAGATAGGGGTGGCTATAGATAAAGGAGTTTTAAGGGATGGGGAGACGGTTGGGCTGGGTGCTCTTTGGGAGGAATCGGAACGTGCTCAGCCTATGGGCGCGATCCTGAGGGAGGAAAGGCTGAAGCTTTTATGGGCATCTCAGTAACGGCCGTTTAATATTTGGTGGGAAAAAGTGGTCCAAGTTAGAGAGGATGAAAAGCCCCAACCGAACATGCATGAGCGTACACATCTCTTTGATTACGCAACGAACTGATTTCTAATCGGATTAGAGCTTCGGCACATTCCCTGCTAATAAACACGATATGAGATTCTTCATGTTATCCATTGTTTTGCTAAATCAGGCTATGTGAGCTTACGGGATTATTAACTCAATACAATTAGCTAGAATGAATCGCATTCACGTAGTTGCATGTGAGCGTAAATTTAAGTCCTTTAATTTCTTATATTGTAAATAACATTCTGTAAATAAATGAAGAATGAAATATGTGATAATGAAATAAATGAATATTTAACTTTTTATTTAAGTTTTTTCAACAAGGCAATTTGCAATGGGCCTTGCCTATATCGAAGCACTGCATTAATTTTAAAGTATAGCGTTATTAATACAACTTACAGAAAGAGGCAAATTAAATTTAATCGACAATTGGCAAAGTTAAAAAATCATTATGATACACGGAAAGATTTCTGTTGTATTAAAATGTGCACTCACTTTAGGTTTTATAAAGACAATCCACAATTCTAGTAAACATCAAACATATATGTAAACATGTCGTCTGAATTATCACTTTTATTCAAGTTAATTAATATTTATTAATTAACATATTAATAATATTATTATTAATGATATACATTTTTAAGGATGATATCTCTTATTCTCAAAAAAAACACGAAAAAGTCAATCCATTAACACATTAATGTCACAAAATATTGTCTCAATGGATTAGATAAAATAATGGAATGGGGGGAGAGGAAAAATATGATTTGGCGAAGTCAAACTATTAAATTTTATCCAGTAAACAATGTACTTACACTATTCTGCTTGTGGCGATAAGGAATCATCGAATAATGGGAAAAGTTTACTTCGGCAGAGCTTCCTTAGGTTGACTCTGGAACCACCGTTGAATAGAAGCCAAATCAGATTGGATTAACCGTCTTATTTGAGGAGGGCACACCACCGAGAGCAATCCGAAAGATGGAATTATGGAAATTTCGACTTAACCAAACAACAAGCAACACAAAGGGATTCGGAATAACAAAGTTATTTGAGAAGCAAGTGAAACTACTGGGAGATACGCCTTCGGAAATGTCACGGTGACGCTCTCTGAGGAATGGAAAACTCACGTGGTAATATTTGATAACTTCTACACGTAACTACATCAGCTGCAATGCATATTTGGTTTGATACATCCTCAACATTTATGAAAGTGTCCGTACACACAACATGTGCATAGGATCAATTTACGGTCGAAAATTAATTTATATTGAGGTATAAACAGGCTCATGTATTTACTTGCTTTTTCTTAGCAGGTCTCTAGAACTATGAGTTACTTGCTTTACACATAGATGAATTGATATGAGCTATGCAATGTTTTCATTAAATTATTCATGATTTAAATTTTATAATAAAACAGGTAATAACGCAGAAAATTTTATCATTTGAATTTACATTCAAAATGTAAATTTATTTATGATCTGTGAAGAATCGAAAAAAAAATAATGACGTTACAAATTGTAGGATAATAACTCGCTGAACTAATTTCTGCATTCAACTCCGGTTAACCTCTTTTAAGTAGGGAATTATTAACCTAGCATAATTGAGTAATTTAATTTTTTTCCGAAATTACCCGATAATGTGATGAGTTTAATTTTGAAAAACCTAGTCATGTTTCTGACAGTTCAAAGAAGTACTTAAATGTACACTAAGTGATTCAATGGATGAACTTATCGTTAAGCTAGTACCAAATTGACAAGTAAAAATTCGGAAACAAGGATTGCCGAAAAAAGTGAATGATAAGAGGTCCTCTCTAACATTATATCATGGATAAACAACCAACGCAATTTTTCCCCATCGCAAAGGCGTAAGGCGCATCCGAAAGCAACGGAAAATTCCTTATCTCTCCTTTTGCTAAATAGAGTTTTTTTGTGTTTTTGGCGCAGAGTTTTCGGGCGTGAGGAAGTACTTTCCTGGAGGGAAGGAGAGCTAACTGCATGAGGGATAGAGGGTGGAGATGGCTCGCTGCTCCCGTCCGTATGGGACACTCGTAAAGAAGTTAAGGTTGAGTTGCGAAGTGGTCCGATGGATAGGCGCGTGTGATGGCGAGTAAAAAGCTTGTAGGTCGGCCGAAAAAAGGGGAAAGTTATAGGGAAAAGGCCATTAAAGCGATGGAGGTCGGGGGAACTGTGTGTCCAGGAAAAAGGGATAACGAAGGAATTGGAAAACGAGGTTCCGCTCGCCCGATGGGGAAAGTTAGCTTTAATATTTCTGACGATAGTCCGAGAATTTCGGGAGTTGCTAGTCCGAGATATATTACAAAACTTATGACCTTCGGCGGTATGGTTCTAAGGGTTAATTTTTTTGTCGATTATCAATGGAGAGCATCCTCCAATGACGTCCCAATTTGAGTACCAACACAAAGTTTGAAAGCAAATGCAGTGTTTCGATTTTATATCGAAGGGCCTCTTACCCTTAAATTAAGATATAAGTAGACAAATCGCAACTTTTGTATTATAAACTGTAAAAGCAGTGAATCTAGGTAATATTATTTATTACATATTACATCTCTGTAATTCTGCATAAGCTCATCGTACATGGTGCTTGTAATTTAATTTACATAAAAATTCACCAAATATTTAATTTCCATATAACAATATACTTTATTCCGCACACATACTGCGATGAATGTTCACTATCCATCCTATCAAAGAACCTTGTACCCGTAAATTAAAAACTTAGTAGAAAAAGTGCTATTTTTTGTATAATAGGCTGTAAAAGTGGTTTGACAAGTCAAGCTTCGTATGCGGGCGTGACTCATTGTTTATCTCATCAAATTCAACGCAAGCTTATCATATAAATGTTAGGTGTTATTTACGTTATTTGACATGCACTGAAAATTTCATTTCGAAATAAAAATTTAATTAATTTAAAAAATATACTGAGGTGAATTTCTCAATATCCATGGCAAAGTTTTATTTACAGTAGTATATAAGTTAGCATAGAGGTTGTGATGATGCTGAGAATAACACATCAAAAATACTTAGTAGTATACAGTACTTATTTATAGTCTCAAATTTTACGAAAATTAAGACGTTATTTATATGCAGTTTTATGCATATACAGAGGTTTGACTTCCAGTACATAAGTTGGACTTTGTTTAGGTATGATACGCCCTTAAGATACTTAAAAAGACCTTCATAAGATTAATTGTATGACAGAATGATGGCATTATGTTCGTCAGTATGTGGAAGAGAAGGAAATGAGAAAAGCGGCAGAGAAAAATAAGGCCGCTATTCTTGGAGGCATACATCGTATGAAATATCCTAGACTTCTGATATTTCATATTTAAAATTATAAATAAAGCCTGAGGAACAGAAATTCTCTATTCGGAAGAAAGAATATTTATTGTGCGTAAGAGACTGAGAGACTATGAATATAAAGATCAGTTTTGTATACAATAATTTTTTTCCGTCCTTAGCATGATAAAATTTGCTTATACTAGGCAATTGTATTCACATAAAAAATCGCGTGAGTCCTTTAATCTTTCATGGTATGTCCAAATGTATAGAATGCATACATTATAATTTAGTTTTGTCTGAATAGGAATCAATATTTTACATTTAACTAATTCAACGCTATTTTATCTTTATTTCAACGAGCTGTCGCACCCTTGAATGAATAAGCGTATAAAACTGATATCAGGATGACCTAGATTAAAGAGTAATTCAGTTTGCATTTTTCATTATTTTATCTAGCAGTAACACAAACGCAGCCGCTAGGAAAAACAGAAAAAATAAACACTCACGGAGAAAATACGCAGATAATTGAATCGCTTTCTGTTATTTGCAAGTATGGAGATAAAAGTGAGTTAGTTATCTTGATACTACCTGTATCAAGAGAACATTATTTATTAAAGCATACATAGCGAGAAATTTAGACCGGGTGAGGCATGATAATAAACAGTTACAGATTTACTCATAGAAATATAGAAATCAAACATGGTGTCCCATAGGGCTCGGTCTTAGAACTAATTCTGTGAGTAATGTATATAAATAACGTTTTTAGTTGCATAAACCACTGTGATATTATGTTGTATGCAGATGATGCTGCTTTAATACAAGCTCTAAATACGTTTTTAAAATAATGCAATCATTACGTATAGCACTTAAGATTTTCTGAACAAAAGAATGGATGAACTACACTAATAAATAAGTAAAAAATTACAGATACCTCCATAATAGCTAAATTTTCGTAATTGTACTTTTTTAAACAGTTCAAATATATTTGGGTAAAGAATTTATGTTGTTGAAATGGAAGATAATGAAAAGTTTGTAGTATGAACTGAGAATAGACTTTTCATTTTACAATAACTACTACTAATTTACATTGGTACGTTGGTACGCATCTCGTATTTTATAAATGCTTTGAAAGTATACATTATACATTCTTAAATAACACTGTAGTTACGAATTTCATCACCATTAAACGTTACTTGCAGGCAGGACCTTTACGTTTTGTATGTATGGCGAGCTGTATTGTTACGGTTGAATATAATCTAAGCCTTTATATAAACGGAGAAAGAAATTTGCTTTACATCACAACCGCTAAACATATTGTCACTTAATTCAGTTGGTGTTTCTCATGCTAAAAAGGCAGACACCGCCGGCGGCCAGAAAAGTGGGCGTGATTCTGTTTCGTAAATGAAAAGGACTTCATAAATTCCCAAAAACGGTTTTATTATGTCCTAGCAAGCCAGCTAACTCCTAATAAAACCTTTTATGAAAATATACGGCGTCTTTATCATCCACGAGCCCTGCGTGCGACATTTGAGGTTAAATTGAAAAAATAAATAAGTTGGGCGATCAAATAATATCCGCAGAATTATGGCGGAATGTACGAGGAAAATATATATAATGGCGGCATTCGAAAGAATGAAATTTTAAGAAGGGACAGATAAGAATGGAGAAACGTTGGGAAAGTAAATGAGATGAAACGTGAGAGGAAAGTACGGAAGGCGAATGAACCTAGGATTTGACTTTCTACTCGCGATAAAAACGAAATTTTGTGATTTTCGTTTCATTAAACTGCACGATTTCCCTAGATAATTACGTTTCTTGAAGCTCAAACACTTCAAGGGCTTATCTGATTCAGGAATTTAATTTTCTCTCTCTGTATGAAAATATGCTTGAAAGAGAAATAATATCAAGTTCGAGAGGAATGTGAGTTTTCTGTAATACATAATTTTATGCCAACGCATTATAAAATACACGGCACAGCATTTATTATGTTACTAGCAAGAGTGAATGGATGATATTAAAGTTAAAACAATAAATTTTATTATTATTATATTATTGTATAATCTACGATATATTTCTCGGCATAAAAAATACACTCTTCGATAAATAAATTGTTTAAGAACTCATCTATTGTATACATAGCTTCCCTGTGTATACCTATATATAGGGGATCAAAATTCTACCCATGTTCCACAAATGTCACTGACTTGAGAATTTAGGACGCAATTTTAGACCATAGCGTTTCACCACCAGAAAAACGTGACTTTGAACCTCAGTATCATGGGTTCGATGCAAGAAGGCACCAAAATTCCGATGATTGCTATAAGGATGTCTTGCAGGGACCCTCGGAAATTCTTTTGAGGTAGTTCCTGGCAATTTAGAAAGTTGAAACTCGAGGGATCGCTGGAAGGTGTGCGTATCCAAAGAAAACTACAAATACATCATCGGAGATTATCCTTTGTTCGACGCTAGCCCAGGGCAAATATTCTCCTATTTAAAATACATTACCAAGATTTTTTTTATAAAAAAATCCATTCCTGATAACATGGAAACTTAAAACGCGGCATGTAAATAGATATCACAAATAAATTTCATGTATGCTGTTTTACGTTTTCTAGATGATCCTTGGTTCAATTCCAGAGCGATATTTACATTCCTATATGCATTTGAAATGGGGATAATGGAATATTATTCTCAGGTCATTACATGTATTCACATTTTCCAAAAAGTCCTGGGTTCGACACCAGGCGTATCTACTATTTGAAATGTATGGCGGGAATTTCAAATTATTTATGATTCATTAACCGTGGAGATGGAAATTCTAAGGCCAGGCATGTGAACAGAAGTAATGAATGTTTCATTAACACAGTTAATTGTTCTCCTTCTGATTATTGGTTCCACGCCAGGACGCCATTTGTATTCTACTACCCTTCTATTAAACTGGAAAACGTAATTTCAATTAAAGACATTCACGATATATCGACTCGGAATTATTGGAAAAAAAGCCCAAAAAATATATAGCCCAAAAAATGGCCAAATGCTATCTGACCTTACAAAAATGTTCTGGGTTCGAAACCAGGATACTTGACGCAGAATCAATTTTTACAAAGAGAAATTAGGGTTTTTATATCCTAAATTTTAAAACCAAATATAACTTTGAAAAATACAGTACTTTAAACATATGCAACTTTAATCGCATAAAATAATAATACTATAGCCACACACCCTTAGTCATCATTATTTTAGCAGAATTGATTACATCAAAATTTAGAGACTTATAAAACGTTCACGAGGTAACGAAACGATAGACGAGAGATTATCACGAAGAATATAACAATTATAAATTGAAAGAAGAGACTTTCATTCCTAATATAAATTTCAATTTATAAAATATCTTTTTAAAAATATGACTACCATCAAGAGAGAGAGATATCGTAAATATATTAAAATACTTTTGCATTTATCGACAATTGAATACATAACTTTCACTTCAACAAACTAAAACACACAATGGTGACTTTAATTGATTAATTTTATCAATTTTCAAGCAGGGAAAAAACAGTGAACTTTTAAGCATATGCTGAAGACAAGGAGAATTGGTCATAAAAACAATTTTACAATGCCATTCGCAAATTTCAATAGTCTACATTAATGTTTCATAGAAGTTGGAAACTTTGATTCCATTGTTTTAAATTTCTAGACAAGAAGTCCTCTACGATATGATAGAATCAACTTGAGTACGTCAAAGGCGAAAACCTCAAATTCGACAGAGATATGGGCGCACTATACTCGCAGAGGGTTTTAACTCGAGAGACCGATACGACCATAGAGTGAAAAGGACAGCCAAAGGTAGACAAGAGGCATAAAAACATCCGTAATCACGCGAGAAAAAAAGATAACGCGTCATGAACAGGATGAGCCAGAATGTGCGGGAAGAGGCTCAGAAAAAAATGGCACAAAAACAGCAAAGTTCGGCGGGATGACAAAATGGAATAGTCGGAGAGATGAAAGAGGTGCTGCTGGAGATCAAACACTCGAGAATATTACGTCATTCCAATGGTTGGCAGAGAGATAAAAACTAAAAGGAATTGGATGAAGAGTGTATCTCTGGAGATACGCAGGAATTGAATGCTGGCGTAGGATGATGATGATGTGCCGCACGAGAGAAGACTGGGAAATGGTACGCGTGTTCGGAATGGGCAAAGACGGGGAAAGTGAGCCTGGTTCCATTTTAACCCGGAAGAGGGCAGGATCGGACGGAATAAAAAATGCCGGTGGATGGGAATGGATGGAAAAACCGGGAGGGGAAAGTGAGTGGATGCCGGATTTGATTCCTTATTGTTTGATGCTGCGAGCAGGAACGGAGATGGAATCGATGGGAGGAATTTGAATCTGAAACGAGTGGGGAGAGTAACTCTCGGAGATGAGGTAAGCTTGGGATGTCCGTGCCCGAATGAATCCAGGACGTTTTCCATCAGTTAAGTAGGACTGACGGAATAGTTTACTTGTAGCATTTCCTTAATCCAATACAATATCAATTGATAGCTTGTGGGCCAATAATTAGACGCTGATTCTTACTTTAAAAGCGATGATATTGATACGAATGATTTGACAATATATCTTACTTCAATATAAAAATAATTAAAACACTATAGGTGAACTTGTAGTCAATAATTTTATCTTCCAATTTGAGGTATTTTGAAGATATGACGATGTCTGACAACTGATTAACTAGAGTTATTTGATCAGATGTCGGAGGTAACTGAAGATCTAAGCATCGGTGCTTCCTTCTACAGTAATTACATTTTATAATTGACAAGGTATAATAGGATTTTCACTTTCTTTAATTCAAAAAGGTTAAAATAATACGTATTAATTTATATAGACAGGAAACAGAAGATTCTATTGTATACACAGTCGAATTTAACTGAAAGTGTTGAAACAAAGACATTTCATCGATTTTGCCTCGCAGATTTTCTTTCGCATCATTACAAATAATAATAAGATTTACAATGAAGGATAGTTTTCCATGGTCCATATGGTCCATAACCAAAGGATATCGTTTAATAATTTGGATATGAAATTTCTACCAGAGTTTGAAAGAATTAAATATTCACGATAACCGAGAGAACGAATGAATTTTAACTCCAATGTCAAATTACCTCGTATTTACCATTTATAAATATCTATACTGAATGCATTATTAGTCATTTGCACTGAAAAACCAAAGCAATAATTGAGTCTGCTCAGGTCAACTATAGAAATCAAATGAACTCTCTGGATACTCAAAAAAGACGATTTGTATTGTTATACGTCCAGCTTTACTGCAATGAAAATGAATTAAGCACTCACCAAGAATTTAATCTCATCATAGATTAGCGAAAGTAATGAATAACCTTTTATTAGAATACTTTAAAGTGAGTGGTGTTTATTCCGTTAAATGTGACCGTATCAGACTCACTGTGATGCATTCCATATTTTTCGCCTGAGTGAAGGGTACTATGGTGGATAAAGCAATAAAACGCTACGGTTTTCCTATACAGCAGAGCGCTCATCTAGGAAAACAGACCGATTCATTCAAGAGGAGAGCATCAACGACGATTGGAGAGGAACCGGGGAAAGAGCCCTGTTTTTCTCGCAAAATTTACGGAGCAAGCCGGCCGCAAAATAACCGAACGCTGCAGACAAACAAGAACGCTTTTGCGGAGAAAGAATAACCGATTTTACGCCGTGAAAATGCGAGCGTTGAAGTGGATCCGGAAACCCGAGCGAATTAACTTGGATGGAATAGTAAAGAAGATGATCCAGAGCACTTTTCCCTAGGATAGAGTCCCGAGAAAGGGGAAAGAAAGGAAAACAGCGGTTGGGGGGAACAGTAAAGGGTAGTAAGGGTAAAAAGTATTTATCTGCACAGTGGCTGATCGATCGGAGCTTGGTGCCACTCGTTTTGCCAAGTCCATTAATTTTAGAACTCTTTCCGGAGTGACTCCACGCCGTCGAATTGAAGGAATTCACCCCTTTCGTATCAATTGGAAGAGTGCTACTGGGCTTCTGTTTATTCCCCGTATTTTTCGCTCTCATTCAGTCAATATCTAGGGCTCCAATTCTTTCCACCACGATAGATAATCCTAGTTTAGTTCGTGCTTGTTCCCACTAGCCTATATACGCTGCCGCGGTTGTGTTGTAAGCTGGGAAAGAGTCCGGTGTTTTTATGGAGTTGAAATGAAAGGTACGGTATCATTTGTACGGCGGGAATTAAAACGTAGCCATTCTCGGCCAAGTCTCCATCATCGAGTAATTGGACATAATTAGCTGTAACCAGTTGCGTAATTACTGACGGTGGGAAAAAGTAGTTTTCATTTCCCTTCATTTCGCGCGTTGATATCATACATGACTTCACTCAAGTCATTTAATTTTGTTTCCGAACGGGTTACTTGATGTGAAACGCAATCAAAGTATCATTACCGATTTTTTCATTGAGAATCGCTTTTATTTTCGATGGGGGGAAGAGGTTCATACGTGTCTTTGGAAAGCACTGACGAAATTATTCTCCCTGCCTCCACTGATAAAGCAAAAATTTATAGAATACTTATTATCGAATAAATTTTATAAAAGAATAACATTCCAAATTAGTAGTTTTTACCAAACTGCATCGTCAAATTATTATCAAAATTAAATTTAAGTCATCCTATCTTGAGCTGGTCAAAATAATTATAAACAGGAATTTAAAATTAAATGCAGCTTTTGAGCAATGACAACTGATGAAACTGAATCACATGATTCCAAGTTTACGATTTTTAAATTAGTAAGATAAAAACTATTTTCAAGATTTTCTTCTCTATTGTTTCTATTTAAAAAACGATAAACTTCAATAAAATTTACATGAGAATTTACGGGTTTTTAAATCAAAGATATTGGAATACATGGAAATACAATGGAATAAATACACCTAGTGTTTGAAGTTTCGTTCAAATAATTTTAGATTGAAGTTTTGTAAAGGTTTAATTTCAAACTTCGACTCCTCCCAACTCAAGGACATAACGAGAAGAATTAATGATCCCTGGAGTTTACAAAACCCCATGCGAGTGTGGTGCAGTGTGTGTTGGAGAAACTGGAAGAACAACAACGACCAGAATTAGGGAGCACGGAGTATCCATTTAAAACAATCAGCAAAATCGGCAACAGCAGAACACACCTTGACCAACGGCCAAAAGATAAATTTCGTAGATACAAAGGTATTGTACAGCTAACAGCATAAAAAAGTTACCACCTAAGATGCTACCAGCATAACTCGAGAAGGGCGAGTCTTTCAGATTCTCTGTTTTGAGCGCGCTTTTCGTCTTCCACTTTATGCCTGGCACGTTTTGAAGGCTTTTGTGATGATATATATTTGATAAATACTCGCTAAAAGTCATTGCTTTTGCTGCGGTAGAAGCAGTATTGTATTATGAAATAATTAAATTCGTATTCGGTTAAATCAGCTCGAATATCAAGCGTAATTCGCTCATCTTCTTAAAATATTGGACAAGAATTACTTTGGCTGCTCATAGTTCGTCCTAACATATATAATACATAACATTTTCCATCAATGCAGATTTATAATGAAATCGGTTATCTCAGTTAATGCTCCACATGCCCGCAGGATGATCGTTTTCGCAAAGATTATGCTTAATTATGATACGATAATTAAGAGAATATGAACTACTGTAAATCAGGTCAACGGAAGTAGGAAAGATAAGAAAAAAAAAACGTATATTATAAATATAATAATGGTGTTGCAGATTTGTGAAAAATAGTTAAGTAAAAAATACATTTAAATTGACTATCCGCGAGCCCCCATAAGGCTTATTGCAGAGAATGTGAAACACTCAATTATCTAAATAATTTACATATTTACGCACCTTATACGATCCGTAAGATGATAACAATATAAACCATCTGTCCTCGCTATTATCTCGCGGTAATATTTTCACCATCTGGCTGTGAAAATAACGATCGTTGAGAATAGGGATCATGTCGTCGCATATTTCGTCATGTAAATCACAGCTAAGGAATATCTCTAACAATTATTGTCTTTACATAGTTATATTCTTAAAAGATACCCAGCGGAGGGCTCCTATCATTTTGGACTCACTGCTATCTAACCTGTAGTCTCTTAACAAACAGCTTTATATTTTACGCGCGAGAAATTCTTTTGGGTAATGAAGTTTGAAGGACTAGTCGTGCAGAGTCGAGCAAAGTGCAAAAAGAATTGAATAATATACTTGTAAATATTGAATTCCTTTATTTAAACTTCGGTCAAAAATTTTAAAATGCTAAAACGATTAAGAGTTTCAACATAGAAAATAGGTATGAGCCAACAGCTTTAGGCCGTTACAACTCCACTCTAAATATTCGCACGTAAACGCTCATGCATGAAAAATATATTTAAATCTATTGCTAAGGATCTCTGTGGCAAGCCCACCTTTTGGTGCTACGTCTGCTTTTAATGTTTTTGTCTACATAACGGTTAATCGGTAGCAAGCATACCTTCCTTCTCAAGAAAACAAAGGGAGCTTCTCTATGGGGGTGAGAGAGGAAAGAGAAAGGGTCTTCAATGAAGTGGTCACAGGTTACTTCTGTCTTCAGTGCCTCTAATTTTCGAGGCATCGTTTAAGGGTTTTGTATGAGAGAGAGAATTGCCTGAAAATGCCATTCTTCGTCATGGATGGTGATATAAAGAAAAGTTCGTCGAAGAAGGAATATGAATGGGTTACTTCATGGTGACGATGATAGGAAAATAAACAATGGGAATACGGAATATTTTATGCATACTAAGAAAAGAATGTTTATTCTCTTCAACACTAAGGCATACATCTAAAAAATATGAAGATAATGTAATGTGGTAAACAGGCTCAGAAGTGATGTGCAGAGATCCTGGAATGTTGGCTATTTATAAGATTGAGAAAACGATTCAAGCCATTTTAAGACAAAATAATGCAGGTTAGAGGGTGACCGGAAAAATATGTTTTCAATGCTTCAGCCAGAGGGAATGTAAATTAGATCAACGATTCGAAAAAGTTCCGATTTTTGTGGCAGTTTGCAAGTTTCATTTTCCTAACATACTGAATTAGGTTTTATGTGAACTTACTTCTAAAACGTTCATTTGCATCCAAATTTCATAAACCATTAACAATAGACCTATCATAGTCGAAATTATTTATTATCAATGTAAATTTATTTTGCTTCGAAAATTATTGGCATAGGGTAGGATATAATCATGTAGGCATATAAGAATATGCATACAATGTGCATACATTCATGCATACAATTAGAGCTTTTGCCAGTTGATCCCACACAAATGTCGAGCTATTCACACATTTAAATTTCTGCACCTTCAAGATATCGTAAATGTCTTCCTTATCTTTAAACCAAGAAGTTTTAAGGAAGAATAGGTGAGGCTTGGAAACCAGCATTAAGATTCAGCAGTATTCAGATTCTCCTGACATATTTCCCAAGAAAGGAAGCTGTACCCATCTTATTTAAGAGTAATCATAGATAATAAGAACGAGATGTCAGTATTTCTAGTGCTTTACTCAGTAATCGCTGATGGACTAAACTGGCCTCTCATTAAAAAAGAAAGGGTAAAATACGACGGCTAAATTTTAATTATTAAACAGCATTTACCGATGTAAGGGCAACTCAGATGGATTACGCCTGATTTAGCAGTTTTCCTAAATATAATTTCCGTAAAAATATAGTCATAGCTCAACGACTATAAGGAATGGTGGAAATAACTAAGGAAAAAGATTCACAATTTCTTACATAACGCAGTTTCACCAAGTAACGGCTTCTTCAATCAATTTGAATTAAAGGAAATTATTCAGAGAACTAGGACCAAAGAAAGCTGCATCCATTGCGAAGGAAATTGATTCCAATCATTGGGAGGGGGTAATCTGAAGATTATTGACATTCTGGGCAGGCAGACGTTTAGAACTAGTTCCCCTTAATGGATAAAAAAGTTTACCTAAATATTGTGACCGGGTGTAATCGTTAAAATTACCTAAGCTATACGAGTATAATTTTATCATTGAGAATCTTCAAGGGATCTGAGAAGAGCCCACAAATGCTCTCGACGGTCTCCCAGACTGCCCATGTCTCAGACCTTCTATGCTTTCAGGAGTAGAATTAAGCATATATTAACCGTAGAAAGATCACTCCCGAAGAAATTTAAGCTTCGGAGCATTCTAATTCCAAAATTACGTTCTCAATATTTACATTCATTTCTTCAGGCTTTTACTTCTAACCAATGATTTTCATAAACCTTCAAGATACCCTTAGAAATCAATCAACAACAGAACGGGAAAATTTAAGAAATAGCTATTTGCGTAAAATAGCGTTCCTTTGGTTCTTTTTCATTACTATCATTGAATGTATAGTGTTTTCAATCCTTTTATCCCATTAAGTGTTAAATACAGTTATTAGTTTCGTAGATTTTAAGAACCTTAAAAATTAATATAAAAAAACCACCAAGAGAAAGTGAATACATTTTTTCTCTCAGTGTTGATGATAGCCAAAACGTTAAACTCATCTTGATTCACTTATAAAATTTGGTAGTCGATCTCATCTGGTTTATAAAATACAAAATAAAGATGTCATTTAAATACGTATTTAAACACAACTATAATAGCCATTACTGTAACACACACGCAATAACTTGCCCATCCTGCGTCGAGTACTAATAAGTCATACTCTAGCTAAGTCTTAAATTTGGTTAGACGTCGATTAACATTGTCATGCAAAAGTCACAATTCACGGTCTTATCATTTTTCGTAACTAATAAAATAAAAGATGGTCTTCTTAAAATACTGAGAACTTCGAAATAAACAAATTGTAATACTCTTCGGAGTCGATTGGTGGATCAGTAAATAGCTAAAAAAATGAGAGAAGTAACTTTTGAGAAATAAAATTTCGAGAATTTTACCAAAAGGACGTCTACCGCTTGCCTTTTACTACAGTATTTACTGTAAGCCCGTTACTCTGAAACGATAAGGAATCCATGGATCAAATTTTTAGGACGGTAGTTTCATCAAGCGATTTATGATTATTTTCATTCAATCCACATCAGATAAACAGTGAGATTTCGTAGGTTATAGGCTGAAGAACATACAACATTTCTAATCTGATGCTCTGCAGTCACACTTTATGAGAGATGTATTTCTTCGAGTCATTCTTCTAATTGCGAGCTAAAAATTATACATATATCAGAGAAGGCTAGTGGACACATTATTTTAGATAAAATCAAAATGAATCGAGCAAATTGCAACCCGTCCTCCTCTCCCAACGAGAAAGTTTTTCCTTTCTATTCCCCTTTGGCAACTAAGGGTTTATTTTGTCCCTCTCCCCCACCTATTTTGTTTTGTCCTGTTTAACAGTTTTCCAAGAATTCTACTCTTTCACCTGCACACAAACTTTTGTTCCGCCTCATTCTTTGTTCTTTTTCAAGGCACACGCCATATGGAGGATCGCGTATTTATGTAAATGTTGAAGATGGTGCTAGTAAACGTCAAAGCTAATTGTGAGAATTTGCTACAGTGTTGTTATAAGGATAATTTAATTTTACGAATTCTTGGATTATATAATCTATAGGAGTCATGAGAGTAAGGGGAAATGGTAATCTAGAAAAGATTATTCCTT
This sequence comes from Sympetrum striolatum, assembly GCA_947579665.1. NCBI lineage: Eukaryota > Metazoa > Arthropoda > Insecta > Odonata > Libellulidae > Sympetrum > Sympetrum striolatum. The sequence goes on along the minus strand of OX388351.1, from coordinate 38,318,503 downwards.
ATTTAAATCAATCGAATGAGCTTTAACTTTCGGGAACTCCATAGGTAACTAAGCACAAGGAAATAAATAACTTTGTCAAAGTTACACGACTTTTTGTGTGGAAGATGTGGAACTTTTATTTCCTTGTGTTTATTCCTTTGTTATTTCTCTTCATGATAGAACGCTTTTCAATTGGGAAAGTTAAACGAAAGGGTTGTAAAAGCAATCAAATTAAATTATAATAATCCACCGAATTATGCACATATCTTATGTATAAAAATTCAGCCTGCATATGTTTGTGCCCGCAAAACTCAAAAATCACTTGGTCGATTGACTTGAAATTTTTACAGATCATTGCATTCAAATATATATATACGAAAGTGTTTATATTGTAAAAAATGGTGACACTTCGTCCTAGCTTCGATCCCAGACGAGTCAAAGCATTTCCGTAAGAAATGCAAGTAAAGTTCATTTTTGTCACTGCATGCTTCATTTATTTTGCAAAATTAAATTAAAAATAATAGTCATACGAGATTGAGACAAGAACCAATAGCAGAGTAAATGAATAGAAAACCATATTTTGGTCGTTTATTGTTGTTTCCGAATTGAATTTTCGAGAATTTTACGGAATACGAAAAGTTTTGTGAGTATAAACAACCGGTCCCCCTGACGACAAATGCCATTGTTGAATCCGAGATCCTGCGTTTTGGTCTATTTGAAATTAAGAAGAAGAGAAAAGTTGCTGGTTTCGTTCACATTGATGAGCATAATATCGTTGGAAGTGATTTAAACGATCGATTTTCGAAAAACGAAATGTGAGTTAATTTGATACCGAATGTTGTATTCAGTTAAATTCATTTGTATTGCTTTGGAAATGATTTAATAATCTGTTATCGAAAATTAAAGTGAGATTGACTTTGATTGCTGCATTCAATTCGATTCATTTCTTTAGTTATATTCCAGTCGATCGTCGTCAAATTCAATAGTACGCGTTAACACACCAAATGTTGCGGCAGATAATGGATAGTAGTAAATGATTTTTATATAAATAACGAAAATTCTCCATCCAAACGCGAGAGCCGAGCTAGCGTAACGTACCATGTTCTCCATCTTTCTTTTCTCTCCCTCCCTTTTCGAGAGAAAGGCTCGCCGACCCGAAATTTGGACTTAGAATTTCTTGGTGGGTCAGGGGTGGTAACTTTTTTTTGCTGTTACCTGTACCATGCACCCAAATATTGGGATACATTAATAAAGGGATCAATCCCCATCGGACTAGAGGAAAACAATATAAACAGAGATGAAGGAGAACAAATCGTGGAGATTTGTACTGCAGGAGATCAGCAGAAAAATATTTATATAAAATGGCCACCTCAAGATCCAATTAGAATATGAGAACTGCATCATATACGCCGGAAAAATACGAGACCTTACCATGGGGATAATATTAGGTGCATGGTCTTCGTCATGGCCATTAATTCTTTCAAAATAAAATGACTTTATTTTCATTCAGTCTCTCATAATAGAAGAAGAACATAACCAACAGAATGATTTTATCAGTAGAATTGGGCAAATTCAATAACTCTTGAACCTAAGTCGATTTGAAATGCGTTACAAATTTCCAAATAAAGTGTCCTATAGAAAACCATGGGGAAAATGGTTTGTTTCACATCTAAAAAATAATCCCTGTATTCTACACACTCAAGAAATATATGAGATGATTTTTAAAGAGAGTGAATAGTATATTACACCTTGAGTGTACATAAGATTACTACAACGTACTGAACACAACGAGAGAGACAATAATAACATCACTAGTTGAACAGAAAGAACTAAAATAATGTTCTTTGAAAGAATACGTGGTACGAATCGGATTAATTCCAACTCCAAGTATTCAAACTGCATTTACGTATCACTAAATTGAATTAGAGAAGAAGTACTAATGTCTTTCCTATAAAACCATACAAAAACGTCGCTGATGTTATAATTGAAAATTGAGATTCATACTCATATTCCTTATTATACCGGTCTACCGGTCTCGCTTTGAAATTACATTCGAATCCCTCGAAGGATAAAGAAACCCTCCAACCGCATTCCGCTGCAATCCAAACAGTATTAATTAAATAATTTTAATCCCGGGGCAATTTCCACTCCTATATATTACGATCCACCAAGAATAAATCCCTTGTGATGCACTTCCTAGGAGTCTAATTAAAAATCCACTCCGTAATTTCCGACGGGGAACCGACTGACCCAGATAGCGGAAGACAACACCTAGCGAGAATAAAAATCGTCCTGGATAACCTCTTTCGCATCACCCTTTATCTACCGCATTCGCAGGAAATTGAAAAACCCAACAGGCAGCCTCATAATGGTTTCGTGGGGGAAACCTGTTTCCAGGGGAGAAAGCCCTGCGACACTGAGGGAAAAATAAGGAGGAATCAAACGGAATCGATGCCGGGAGAGGAATGGCGATGGTGGGAGATATATTGGACAATTCCGCGGCGGGTGTGGAAGTCTTGAGGCGGAGAGGCAAGGCCTGGCGCCCGGCGAAAAGGCTATCCCCGGTGCGGAGACGGACTATCCTGGCACGTATGCAGCCCCCTCGACCGGTGCGGCTGGCGGGCGGCCAATCCTTCACGGGGATAGCAGCAAGACGCCTTCTTTTTATGCGCTAGTGCCGATAGGCGGTGGATGACGTGGGAGAAAGTATGCGCAGGAGAAGAAAACAGCAGTGGGGAAGATTTACGGAGAAAGGGGAATGGAGATTCAAGAGGAAAAGAAAGGAGGTGGAAAAGCTGGTGGTAAACTCAGAGAATACGCAAATAATGAAACCTACTTTATATTATGGTATTACGTACGGTGCGTGCAGGAGGATACCGATGTGTAGACGAATAAAGAAGTGTCACAGAGTTGAGGAGTATGTCAATATTTTTTATCTATTATTTTGAGATTAAGGAATCTGTATAGGGAGCCTGCGCGCATTTTATACAATGAATGCAAATATCTACTATATTCGTACGTGCGAGATGAAAAAATATATCCTTTCAAGTGCTTCAACCTTAACTCTATAATATCCACTGATCAAAGCCATTAACTTGGTTGTGTTTAATACATTAAAGGTAATCTTATGATCTGAGGAATATAAGTCATTCTAACTTGGAACTTTTGGTTTTATTTATTTGGTTGGTTATTTTGGCATCTTCTCATTCGTCATTATAACCCAGTTAATAACAAGAAGAAAATGTCGATTATTAACATTCCATATATACCCGTACTAATGATAATATGAGGTTAATGGATGCAATGGATTATTGGGTGATATACTGCCAAAAACCTTTTTCAACTGTGTTGACATAATTTAAAAAATGATTAGCATAGCATAATGCTTCAAATTCAGTTTGAATAAATTTTTGCGTATTATAATGGGAAATAGTAAGATAACTATTGTTCTTTATTTAACTAGTAAGGTAGCATGTAAGGATACAAAAACTGAGAGTTAAAAATAAAACAAAAATAACGCATTTCTATCTTACGTCAATTAGAACTAAGAATGTTTACTTCTTATGTTTACTAATAGATTAAGCCAACTTTACGAAAATGAAATATCGAGCTTCATTTAGGAATTAATGACATTTTTTGCTCGAATTGACAAGCAGTTTATCTCTAAATTCTCGATCCTTGAGTGCGGTCACATAGGCATTCAAAAACTCTAAAGGAATGAAAATACATGTTACTTGAATATTTTTAGCTGTAAACCCTTAATCTTAATTAATCAGTTTAAGTATAGTCATTGAAATCACTTAAAAAAACATAGGTCCAACTTTTCCAAGCACTGGAAGACTAACACGAGTTTATGACGCATACATGAATGTTTGAATAATTTATATTACAGACTTTGCGTCTATTAAATATTAAAATTATACTTAACGAAATCAGACAAAATACCTTATCCGTTAAAAATTTATTGTAAAGACAAAATATTATTTCAGTTTTGCACCAACTGGCCTGACTTTTGCTAGACAAGTAGAATGAGACAGACTATGAACAAAAAAAATCCATTTTTGCGAAGATAATATCATGCTCTGCACCAGCTAAAGATAACTAGATTTTCGCGAACTTCAAAAGATTTTCTGAAAATCCATATCTCTCTGCATAGACGAGATGTCTCGTCAGTTAGCAGCGAATTTTTGAGCGGACTGAATTATAAATTGGTTTAGCGATAGAGGGATGAATATTAATTCTCCTGGAACAAGTTCAAATTTTGCGCAATGGAGAAAATCTAAAAATTGGAAGCGGTGCCACCGTGTCCTAGTTTCATCTTAATTAAATAATAGCTGAAATATTACTCTTGTAATTAAATCATCGAAAGATTTAAAAAAATCCTTAGTTCCTCTGGTGCCCCTGTTTGAATTTGAAATAACAGGCGAACATTCATGCTCCACCACGGACTGTTCATAAAGCATTTTGGGCATAATCAGTTCATACTTTATTTCCGATAAAAATTCCCGTAAATGAATAAAAAATATCGGCGCGGGAATAAATTCATTTGGAGACTATCTCGCCGAAGCGAAACGATGAAACCAGTGTAGAAAATTTAGGTACGTGTCCATTAACCTCGAAATTTTACAGAGTCATGGATTTTTTTTTTAATTTGAAACACGTGAATTACCTGAAACCGCAAGAACACCAACTTGTTTTGTTATGACGGGAACTCTCTGAATGAATTAAATGAAATATAATTACATTTTGAGTCATTGATCCGTTTCGAGGAAAAAATTAAAATTTTATTCTAATTTTGGAATAGTTAAAATAAAATATACCTAAATAATGCACCTAGTATTAAATTATTGCTATAAAGTACTGTTCCTAATTTATTACACTCATGAAATGCAGTTATTGGGTAAGGATGATTTGATATGTCATCCGTAGCTATATAAGGTAATTCCTAAGGTATGAAAAGAGAATGAAATCAAATGAAGAATAGCAACTAAACAAATATACTGAATTTGTTTACACAGGGCTAGATCTTTAAGAGAAATTTGCGTAGAAGTAACACAACAGAAAATCAATTTTATTACTGAACACAATATGAAATATGAAGATATGCACAACATAACCGAGAAATGCGGGAGAATTAGTATAATTTTATTGAGCTAGCCATCTTTCATTTCTCTAATCTCAATCAATCCAACTTAGGTCTTAATTCTCATGGAAAAATCTCAAAGTTATAAGTGAAACTATACTATTTTCGAAACAAATTATTCCTGCCAGACAAAAATGTTCGTAAATCTGAAAACCTGGGAATTTTGAAATTGGTAACATAGACAATCGCATCATATACCGAAAATAATAGTGTGTGAAACAGTCAGTAACAAGCCATAGTTCGTTATTTACCTGATAATGAGAATATTAGAAGATTTTTTGCGATAAGTCAGAGAACAGCAAGATTAACATCATCTCGTACATACCGTAGCTTTTTATTCTTTATGGCTTACTGATATCCAAAAAAAATATGGATTTAGAATTTGGGTTATCATGTTCGATCATAGATTACAGATTACTGCATAATCAATTAAACGCCAAAAGCAACCATATCACCCTCATTTATGATTTTGTATTGCGACCCAAGAAATGCGAAAAGGTCATTCTGATATCTAATTAAATCTTTTGAGCCCCAATAAATGACAAGTGTCAACTCAATAAATTTTTGTTCCCAAAAAATACAAAAAGCTTGATAATCAAAGGCATTTGTTTTAGATAACGCGTAATTTGATATGTAAGTCATTTCATATTTATTTTTAATGAAATTATAGTGATATTAATTTTCTACATTTAAATGGACTTTTTGTAGATGGAATATGTGTAACGTGAAACCGATTCAGATCGCAGGAATATATAAAAATCAATAAAGCACATATGAGCGCTGTTATTGTGGTACTATTTGGTTTCCGCTATCATATGATTGGATTAATATGAGGGAAACATAACGCAATATTTTATGCCATTTACGAGGAATTTCTTCTTGAATTCTCTTATGCGATCCTATTCAATCTAATATTATACGAGTAAAATGTTGCTTGCATACTGCAAGTATAAGACTAATTTCAAGTTAGGATCATATCGAGAGGGTCCTCAAGAGAAAAAAAAGGATTGATAATATTCTTAAAATTCGCTTCAATTTATTCGTCCGGCATCGAACCCGGGTCTTTCTGGTCCTAATTACTATGAAGCGCAACAGAAGATCATCATCTCTAACTATGTGTGAAAATTGAAGCAGAAATATTGGGTGCAACTGCCTCAAACGACGTCCTACTTTTCACTTATATTCCTTATGTGAGAAATTGTAATGTGTTCTGGCATCGAACCCAGGAACAGCACGGTCTTATATGATTTTTTTTCTTTACCGGATTCTTAATATGAATCTTCTGGACGAGCAAAATCTTCCTATCGATTCGAAATATGCATAAAAAAACCATGAAAACTAATTCAATATATTTTAAATGGCAGATTGTTGCATCATCCTAGCATCGAACCCAGTATGTTTTCCGTAAAAGTAATTTATGTTTTTGATAGATTAGATCATGACCGTGACATGACATGGCCTATATATAGGCTCCTTGAGTTTTGATTCTCTACCTATCCGGAAAGTATTTTTTTTTTAATTCCCGAAAATCAAAGCAATGCGTTTAAATGGGAAGAATCGGGACTTTGGAGCCCTCTGGAATCGATCCCATTACACTTAGGTTCAAAATAGCAATTTTTGTGTCGGTTACACGTTATGGCCTATACGTTGTAAAAATTTAAAATCAATGACGCCTGTGAATTAGTATCCTATCTATCTGGCCATATTAATGAATCCGGAGAAGCGTCTATAAATAATAGATGACGTTGCTCTGTGATATTTTAAAGTTCATAATGAAAGAAAATTGAATATACGCACAATCAAATCGCGTAAAGGTACTTTCAGTTGAAAGATTCATCGATAATATGGAAGAAATTAAATATATGCAGATTAACATGAAATATATACTAGTTCAAATTACCTTTTGTCCTCTAATCCCTTATAGGATTTATCTACCTCGATCCATTTACTCCTTCCCTCCATAAGTGAGCTTCTTTGTCATTTAACAGTATAAAATTCCGTTTTTCTTTGGTTTTATGTCGTTTTATTGTTTACTTAATGTTTTATCTGACATTAAGATTGTAATGATATAATATAATTATCTTTAACGAGTCGATTTTGAGTCTAAATAAACCAATACACAAGCATAAGAAAAATAAATATCTATATAAATGAATAGATGAATAAATAAATAAACATGCATCATATTTATGACTTGAAAACGACAAAACATCGGATTAGTTGAAGAAAAACCATCAATGCCGAAATCAAACTGCTCTTCTCCGTCTGGTTCTGATGCAACAATTTAGAATTACGATTCCAACGTAACTCCGACATTATTTTCAAATAGACGAGAGTCACACCGAAAATTTAGAGCGCGTATACCAAAAATTGCTCCAGTTCGGCTAACAAATACCCGCGGAAAAAGCTTCCGACAATCCGCCACGGAATGCACTGTAGGCGAAGGTGTGGAATATGCGAGCGATGAAGCCGAGCACGATGACATGACGAGGCGAATATAAAAGGCGACAAATAGCTCCCGCGCACGAGAGTCAGATATAGAACAGAGCAGACGGGTCACAAAGGGCAAGAAAGCCTGGAACGCATCGGAGTGCACACCAAGGTAGTAACGGGAAATAAAAAGTGGATTTTTTTTATACTCACACATGACGCGAAGGGCGACTGGGTTGCTGGATCCCTTCCCTTCGCTGTTCGCAGCCAGGCACGTGTAGTCTCCGGCGCTGTTTCGCGTGACACCTTGCAGAACGAGGGACTGATCGCTTAAAATGACACCCGCCGACACGTTGTGAAACATCTCTTTACCCTGCGAGGAGAAGCGACAAAAAAAGTGAGAGTCAGGATGCGTGTGGATGGGGAAGGACTACTGGAAATTATCAGTTTGGGCAGTCACTTTTATTTTCGGGGTGCTTATTTCGGTGTCTCTATTTGTGTTCTTGCCATAGAATTGAGAAGAGAATACCTTTTAGCCCTTTTTTTGTCAGGGTTATGGAACGTCAGGAAAAACACTTTACGATGCATTATAAATACATAAAGCGAGGAATAAAAATTTTGAAGAGTTGATTCTACGTTTATTTGTATTTTTCATGTTATTTGTAAACGTTGATAATGTTCCACTTTGTATTTACAGTAAATATATATATTCAATTGAACCTAAACCATTTCTTTTATAAATCAGCCGGAAAGAATAAGGATTTACCAATTTAAATGGTAATGGAAATACATCTCGAATATAATAAAGACAAAAAAATATAGCATTATACGATTTCAAAAAATATATTCAATTTTAGGACTACTTTGATTGGTTACATTCAATATTATAAGTAGCTAACTTTATGATTCAGATGCAAATTAAAATCCTAGTCAACAATTTCATAATTGTACTACAAGTAATGCTTGTTAGTGGTTTCATATTATTCTATTATCAAACTGTGATACTTTGACAACTATGTATTTGCTAATTAATTTCATTCGTTAATATAAACTTAGAACGTGTCTAAAAATCAGCTAATTTTAGTATTAAGGAGACCTTAATCATTAAAGCAATAATTACTATACATGTTTATAGGGACAATTTGTTCTTTAAGCATCACATATTAGGATGATAGATAATTTAACGTAAATATGAAATGAATGTAAGCAGCGACCAAAAAACAAACAGAACGATGCTTTAACCTTTTTAGACTCTAACTGCAATATATTGGACACAATTTTCAGCGCTTATTGTGTATAATAAATTTATATTGAGATTTATTTTTATGGTTCTACATCTTTAACTTTATTATTACGTATATCCTGCGTCAAATAAGTCTATGAATAAGATATTTTTGCTTAATTAATAATATAACCATCGACTAAATTCAAAAGATTTTTTTTCTGCCTAGAAATAATTCATATCAGTAAGGACAAAAAAAATCAAGCCTTTGTATTAGTGCCGCATTAGTAGATTAGTAGTTTGACTTTTATCTAATTATTAAATAATACCCGGAAAATATTTTACCTTGATTATTTCGCATTTATATAATCTTTAATATCTCTCCTTTAACATTAGTCGGAACAGGAAATAAATTAGGTACACCAGTGAGAGAGACTATGATCTCAGAGGGCAGCCTAATTATGAAAGAAAAATGTCTATGACTTTTTTGCAAAGAGGAGCATGATTTTAGTCTTGAATAATCACTTCTACCTTGGACTTTAACTATATTCCCCGTATAATTACGCGGCGCCGCCGTGCCTTGTGCGACTCGGAAGAACCTCACGTCTTGTAAACGAACCTTTCTCACAAAGTAAGTAGGATGAGCTTAGGTTTAATTACCTCGTGATACCAGGCCAGCTTGTATGCTTTGGGGTTAGCTTTGATGTTGCACTCAAAGTATACGTCATCGCCTTCCTTAATGTCGTTCGGGTTGAGACTGCTTCCCATTTTCAGTGACACCATGGGCATATCTGTAAAGAAGGAAATGTTTATATTAGCGCTAATTAACTATATGTTGATAATACTTTAATTCTACCGACTTATACGTCGGCGAGACTTTTAGATTTGATATCCAGTGAAATAGTATATGGGAATCATTTAAGTTGGAACGTTGTAAATGAATCAATCCACGTTACTTGGACTTAGTATTAGAGTTTCTCATTAAATTCAAACCACAAGATTTAAATGTTTTCCTCCTGAAAAAAAGATCGTTATTAATGACAGGAATCATATAAATGCATCACAGTTGCTCAAACTTGTTTCAATGTGGCTCAGAAAATAAATATATAAGAATTTTATAGCAAGCAACACAAAAAATCCAAAATATCACACTGTTTATGATCACATCTTGTATCAAAAGACATATTTTTAATCAAAATTGTAGGGTATTTTATGTTTTTCAAATAATTTGATAAGTTCTTACATGATGATGACGCTTCATTCCAGGTTGAGCCAACCCACTCATATTTAAACGCTCTCAATTCAAACATGTTTCAAGCTTCCGTAACTTCCTCTTTAATCAAAAATATAACTATGGACATTATAAATATGCTGTAACATGGAGGCTGATTATTGTCAAATCAATTACAGTAATGCGTCAACTATCTGTCAGAATAACTGAAAATCGTACCTTACTAAAGTTAAAAATATAAGATTCACTCGTTCAGAAATTTGAATTAAATCAATCTTTATTTAATGCAGTTTAATATTTAAATTGATTCAAGGATATAGGACACATTATAAAGGATGACGGACTTCTGAGCATACATCCAGAGGTCTCTCTTTTAAGTATGACTGATTCTTGTGCAGAAAAGTATTGGCATATTTCCTTTGTTTTTGTTAGGTTTATCCAGAGTCTTATTTTCTGTCCTGTTGTATTTATTTCTTGAAGTTTTGAAGTTAGGTATTACATCTTTGATTGACCTCTTGTGACTTTATTGGTGAGTGATCATATCGAGAAGTATTTCGTACATCTCGCTCGGCATCAGTATAGATTTCACTAGGCATTAGAAAACTTTAGCTATGATAATTTTTTACCACAGAAACGGAATTAATTTCAGAAAGGAGATAAAATTTTATTCCCATACCATGATTCTGTCCATCACAGAGCAATCCCTAAAAGCACTGATAGCAATTACCATCCAGAACTTCCAATTTTCCCGATATCTATCGATTTCGCATTCCATACGTCAATTCCTACTTGAAGAAAGAGCCCGTCCTCGCCAACTTAAAACGGGTTCCGCGAAAACTCTCTTATAGAGCGTCCCATTCACCCGGAGGCAATTCTCGCATCAATTGGGCATCGGGAGGTCGTCCACATCTTGGTACAAACGGCGTCGACGTAAGGCGGCGGAACCACATGCGTGCCCCCTTGAAGGACCTGTCGAAGCCCTGTCCCGTCGAATTGGTGGCGCTTCCTTCTCTTTCAACCGATCTTTCTCCGTTCTCATGGGTCCCGCCGAAGGACGAGCCAATGGACAAATGGGGTCATACCACTTGAGGATATTCTGTCTCCTTGTGCCAGTCGCGTCTGCCACTGTCGCCTACTTCTCCGCCTTCTCTTTCTGTTAACCCCTTTCCGGAGTCAACGCGAACATATCCGCGCTTAGCGTTTTTCATCCTACGTCGCAGCCGGCGTGCCTTATATTTTTTATATATATCTACTATTATCCGCTGTTTATACCGCTGCAGATTGGTTTTGAAGTCAGAGAGTTGTGTAAATATGGAGAATGAAAAGTTTTTTACCCAAAAAATATTTTTATTTTATTATCAAAGAACAGCTCGGCGTTCAAAATGGCTGCAATTTAGGTGAATACCATTAAAAAGACACGCAAGACTCTTTCAAAAACCAAAAGGCCCCAAAAATGTTCAGACTGCCATATGTTAATTTTCGACTATCCATATATTTCTATTACAGTATATTAAAATTAATTATTTTTGCTCCTGGAATAGAACATAAGGAAATTTCTTTAAGGGCTCATTGAAGTCAAATTTTCGCATCTATCGGACCCAATTGCTGATGTATATCTTGGGAGGTCATAAAAATGACCCCCCCTTGAAGATAATAATATGGTAATCATGGTAACAAAAAATTTATAGCACAAGTGTTTAGTCACAATATTTTTTATAATGGAATTACAGCAAATATAATTGAGGCAGCCGAAACGTATCAAGTGCTTCTTTGAAAGTTGGTGATCCGGGCCTCTGTTGATTCCGAAAACTAATGAGAGCGAGACGCGGAGTGCCAATAAAGACGGCTACATGAGATTTTTTAAACCTCTAATTAATTAATAGCCATCTACCAAAATGATTCTAAACGCCTTACGTTGGAGCACCAAGTAATGATTCGTCTTATATCCTCAATCTTTCTTTTGAATTTCCTTCTCATCTTTTGAAATTCTGTACCTCATTCATTTTTACCTTGAGATTTTCCTATATCTCCATCTGTCTACTCTATTTTTTTGCTACTAATTAGTTCTCCTCAGAATGGCGGATAAGGCTCCCTTTTAAAAGAGAGCCATGCACATTTCTATGGCGTAAAGCACACCTCTAGTTCAATATCTATCATTAACAGAGCGCTAACCCCGAGATGGACACATTTCTCAATTTTATTTTTTAAATTCCGTTGAGATAGATAATTATTTATAATGATAGTTTTACTTACAGTAAAATTCAATAAAAGTTCCATCGGTGAAGCATTGTATCAATTTCGAAGAAATAGCAGTATATAATCGAGTCATTCCAAAAATAGTGAAACATGATTCAGTTATTGGGAGTGATTTGAAATATTGATAGACGTGGACCAAACGAATAGGAAGTCTAGTATATCAAATGGTGCTGGAACTTATTCATATTTATTAGAATTCAAATCGTTACGGTCTGATAAGAAAAGAGATCTGCGGGAAATATATTATTCATGCTGAAGAAGGTGAGACTTGTGAGAGGCTAGTTGCAGAAACAGAGTCGAATTTTTCAGTAGTGGCTTCAAATAACTTATTCATCGTTGGCAGAGTGTATGCAAGGATTAGTGTCAGTGTGTGGAAAGGTAAATATAAGTAATTAAAGAGCACATTTTTCAAATATTCCCATCCAAACCCAAGTTATGGACGTAGAGGAATTACTTGTCAGTCAACCCTAGTAGATACAATTATTATGATACATTCCATTTTTTCACAAATAAACCCTTTTTCTATGGACAATTCATCGATATGTAAACAAACGTATACCTACCCTTCAAGAATTAAAATATGATTACAGCTGTAATCCTAAGCTTTAACGTAATGGCTAATTTTTTCAGGTAAGAATAATTTCCTAAACTTGCCTCTGGGTGCAAGGTGACCTGCAGCATGTGGCTGTCGTGATCTGTAGGCCTAGAGCAGAGCGTCGCCGGTCTTTGAAGTGATCTCGACCTCCCACATCGACTCCTTTATTTTCTCAATCTTTCCTTTGGCTCATCCATGACCTAATCCCCCTCTACATCAATCCGCTCACTTTCTGCAGCTAATAAAACTTGCGCTTGTTCTATGTCGCTCGGATCTTGGAAGTGGCGCGACTTTGCTCATCTCCGGAGAAGAGCGCATCGCTTTTTATTTTTTCACTTATTCTCCTAGACTTGAACCCTCCGTGAGTCCTGGTGACAGTTTTAAAATGTCACGTCTTTTTTATCGGCCTTTTCTACACCCTGAGACACCTCCCGTTTCAGATAATTCCTGGAAGGGCTTTATTTAAAGTCTGCAATACGTCTGGCTATGTTCAAAGTTGCCGATACAGCTCTTTAACGCGAGATTAAAAATCTAGAACGATGATGCGAATTAAAAATGCACATTCTTTCCTTTCAACTTTCATGAAGCAGTTACAGTTGCTCAATTTTCTCCAAATTTTTTAATATAAAATTCGTCTAGACTTTATTATTAAGATGAAAATTCTCTAAATATATGTATATATAAAACTTATACTAAAATAACCGATTAATCGTGAACTTAGATTTAGTGAAATGCATTTAATATGTAGATTAATAACATATGCATAAGTCCTTACCAAATGCTTCATTATACTGAATAAACATTCATCAGAAAGAATTAATCGAAGAAAATCATTGGTAACTTTCAGCTGTAAATACTTTAGGAAAATACCTTATAAGCTACCTCCTAACACTTCACCTGCATACTATACATTTTTTTTAGTTTGACGAAGATAAAATACCATACTTATAGCAGGAAACAGAAATATACCAAAACTAAATAGAATTTAATGCAGCACGGCAAGCAGCAAGTACAGCCGATCAAATCTACGATCCGCTAAAATATGATACAAGGATGATACCAACCAACCCTAGAATACTGACTACAAAGGGTATTTTATTTCACACCTATTATTTCCTTCACTCTTTACTTTTAGAGTATATTTTCCACTTGCATTTGAATATTTGGCAATGCTGGAAAATTTTACTTTAGATATAAATAGATTAATGCGACATCGTACAATGCAGAATATTTAAACTGTCCACTTAATACCCATGACAATGACAAAAATACATTTCTTTAGAATTTATTCTTACGAAAATTCGATGTAAACTCGTGTGGAGTAACCTTTTGTGAGTCAATCAATGACACTAAGCACCCATGGAAAGAATGGTAAATTTAAACCTCTTATTAGATTTTATCCGTGCCATTAATAATGTAATGGATAATGATGTATTTATTAGGAGAATATTTATTAGGATTTTAATTACTTTTCTTCTTAATTCCTCTTAAATCTTAATTTTAATGATATTAGTTAAGACAAAAACGACCCGGCACTGATCGGTAATCCAACCCTGGACCATAGTGATGGACGGCTAGAACGATAATTCAGTAATTAACGAAGAATTTTTCTCCTTTGTATTAATTGATTAATAAAGAGTAATTGAACTTTTATCCGTACATAGATTGAACCAGCGCCAGGCTTCCATGTCCTCCCGCATGAGAACTGGACAATTTACAGCCCAATCTAGACTCATCCCAAACCTTTCCTCCGAGAGAATATTGAAGAATAATTTAATCCAAACCAGAGCTTATCCTTTCTCTGATACACTTTCCTTTGAAATAGAGGTACGGGATCTTTACGTTTGGAATAGAAGACAAAGGGAAATGACTGCGAGGCCAATGGAATCACGTCTCTAGGCGGGATGTGTGCTAGATACTGAGAGAAACGGAGTAGGAGTCTATACGTCGGAAACCACGTAAAACTCTACAAGCACAAGGAGGTAATAAAGTTGAGAGCGTGAGGTGCTACTTTATTTTTTTATAGTGTTCACCGACTTGAAAGCCTCTGGCTCACGTCTTAAATGTAGAAAAAATCTACGAGGAACAAGGAGAAGCCATTTGCAAGAAATATTGGAGAGTAGCACGAGAGAAGGGATTCTGTTTTGCAATAGGCTTGCTTTATAATTATGGGTTAATAAATTAGATTAACGGTAAATACAAAGGCAGTATAAATTCTAACATTTTTTGTTCCATGATTTATTCTCTAACAAGGAATATATTGGGTGATTCATTTTTTATATTTTCAAAATATAACTGACAAGTAATATAGTATAGCATAACATAACATAATATCTCAAGCTGATGTATCGTAAGTGAATCTGTAATTAGGAGGATTGTAATAGGTCGCATTACTATTTACGAAATTATTATAATACGCGTCAAAATAAAAATGATATACGTATATACTACTATTTTACACTGTTCAGATGATAACCTTGAAAAGTAATATTGTTTATAATGATCAAGGAGAACAAAAATTCCTTGCGAGGAGAAACTGTGTAATCTATATAACTAATCACTTACTATCACCGTTTTGTCATTCATTGGAAGAGAATTATATTCAACATATAAAATTATGAAATATAATAATCCGAACATGAATGAAATTATACATTCTTCATTATTTTAATTTTTCTTAACATCCACGGAACTGTTTCAAAAATTAAATATTTAGCCATTGATTGTATGTTTGGAAAAATTTCATTTCGTAAAACCAGCAATGAAGAGCCACGTTTGAATGCAATTTCTCATGCATATTTCATTTAAATGATAATGAATCCATATAAATGCAACACAAATAAGTATGAACTATAAATAGCATTAGAAAATGTTTTTTTCCCCACTGCGATTGCACCACGGGCAAAGTTACTCCATGACACTCAATTTATCAAACATGCATGGAAATATTAAGGCACTGTTAATGAGATATGGCGAATGCCATAAAAAATCAAACATATAAAGTCAACAAACTTCACAGACTCGGACGAGAAGTTGTGGTAGTCCATAATGGAAATAATCTATGATAGAATTGTACTTCAATCAAACATTTTTGATTTTTGTAAAAATAAAAGTTTGTGGCGAGTTCAATTTGTCTAAAATATTCAAATAGCCTAAGATTTACATATTATACGGATATCAGACATTTTGACTTACCAAGGGAAACATTTTCGAGATTTGCACGCTACATTCTGCCTGCAGTATTTTCAGTCTTGTCTAGCTCAACGGAAATCCATAATTTAAACTTCCACCGATTTTTCGTTCGGCTTTTCTCTTCTCATTACGTCATGAATTTGGCTCTACTGACGCCGCGGCAACATCAACCAAACCGACAAGTTCCGCACGACAGTCACCTCTATATTTCAAACGGCAGATTGTACTCGCGGAGCTGCGGAGGGACTTAAAGTCTCCACGCACCACCACCGCCACCAACCTGCCTATTTAAATATTTTAGGAGTGCAACTCATCCTTGAAAGCGTAACATTTTAATGCTTACCGAATTTACCGTGAGATAGTATTCAAACGGTCCGTTTTTCATTCTCTTCACTGATACGGCGATCAAGCTCTGACGCAATGTAAATTCTACATGAATATAATCTAGGGTTTACAGATGCGTCGCTAAAGCCCAATATATTAAGAAGGAAATTTTAAACTTCAATTTGGAAGTTTATTTTAATTACGAAACAAATTCTCCTGAATGATTTAACCTCTGGGCTATCCTGCACAGCTGTTACATTTTTCATGCAGTACTTTTCCAAGCAGAAGATACGTCACAAAACGATTATAATTCTATCAAAATTTAGAAATATTCTGATTTAAGTAATTTGCCATTTTTCTTTTCCTCCATCTCAAAATTTGCGTAAATAATCATTCACCACCGTACGTATTGAGCTACCTTAAAGAATTTCTATCTTTCCAATTCACCAAAAAGAACTGGAAAAATTTCTATATCTCTTTAACAATTTATCCAGCTAGCAGATATTCTCAATTAAAAATATAAGCATAGAAAACAATGAGATTAAAATAAATAAATAGAAATACAATCATAACAGTATCTTGTATTTGACCGATATCAATGTCTGCGAATCTCTAAAATCAACGAGCGCAGGCAGTTGAGGAAACAGGAGATATCCAGTGTTTCTAAAAGAATGGGATATCTCGGTTCAATTTTCAACTTTGTTGTTTTGGTATGAAAGGCGATACCTAATATGAAATATACATTTGCAATTAATCTCCGACGATTCAATGTTTACGTTCATTAAGGAATTAAAGGATTCAATGACTGTTTACCAAATGCGTAAAAGCAAGTCATGCCCAGTGTTTACTGGAGTAAGATAAATGGCATTGAGAACAATGGCTATTATTATAAAATTTATATTGAGCTGAGATGGATGATTCAATACTGAATATGTGTTTGTTAAACCTCAATTGAGAGAATTGGAATTGTTAGATTCGGAATTTGTAAGGAAAAAGGGAGAATGGGGATTTTGTTTCAGAGGTGAGCACAGCGAATTTAACTCGGAAGATTATGATAAATAAAAATATATGGGCATCGAATTTAAAATATATCCCAGAGATAATATTTGCTAGTGTTATATTGTGATATTTTGCTAATTCATCCGAAATTACAAATGTAACCCTCGGTCAGTTGCAAAAAGTATCTATAAGAAGTTCTAGAGTTCTATTAGAAACCCATCAAATCAAGTAGAGATAGAGAATGGAAAGACAAAGATTCTGATGGTCATTAAAATCCGGTAGAGCCTTAAATATATTTCTGCAGATAGATAAAATTTATTTCCCATGGTTACAACACCCAGTTAGCTCAAAGTAGTTATCAAATAATGAAATAAATTTGAAACAAATTAAATTAAATAAATTTAAATGAAATACTATTATAGATACTGAATGAAAAGGAAGAATAAAATAAAAGTGACTAAATTAAATCAAATTATCATACAAATTGCACTACACTTATAGTCATTTAAAATTATCTCATCAGTATACCAATAGTGCCAACAAGTTTCTCAAGTAGAAGATTCGATATTATGCACATAGAAACATACGGGAGTACATAATAATCTCAAACTAAAAAAATGGAAATGAAACATACAAGGATGTCCAATTAAAGCTACGAATTCATATAGAAATGTTTAATTAACATAATTATTATCATTACTCTCAAAATCAAATTAGAGAGTATATTTATTCTTAGTTTTCACCATGTGAGCCTATTGCGATTATATTTCAGTAGCTACAAAAAATTATGTGTGAGACTTTTAACAGCATGAGTTCGATAGATGTCCACCTAATTCGATATCAGCTAGAAATATCCCTAAAACGGATAGATCCCGCTTGAATGATTTCAAACAATGCCTACAAAGTAGGTCGTTTCTGTGTTTTATTCCGCCGGGGAAGAAATATCCCTAATAAAAATTGAGTTTGATCATACTCCGGACTAAATCTGCAGGAGCATGGACGCAAAGAGTGGGACTAAATAAAATGAAAGCTCCCTTGCAAACATTTGCCGATCTTCGGTGAGGTCGCTGTGAGGCAAAGCCGCTGCTACTTCGGTCATATTTCCCCGGAGGGTAGAGTCTCTGCCTATGAATTAAAAAATGAATTACCTCTCCACAAAATGAAAAATTCTAATGGCGTCCCACCCCCGGCGTATTTCATTTATGTATTTCAATATCTCCTACTCAAATGTTAGAGTATGGCCGTCCTAGATAGATAAAGAAAACATACGGCCATTGAAGACGAGAGTCTGTGGGTAAGCAGGTAGCCACCGAGCTGAGCCGCGACGGCAAATATCAATTTTTATTTAATACTCTTAGGGGAGTTTTCTCGTAAGAGGTGGAGTATAATATCCGATGCCAATAAGATTCTCACAGCTGATAGATATTGAAAATTAAATGAGAAGTGCCTAGGAGAATCAGCTCCTAAAGGTAATGGTCTCGGCCATAAAGAGATTATAATTATATTGATCGGGAATTTTTATTACGTCAATTTTTTTCACGGCTAGCGCAAGTTTTCATCTATATCATCCTTTTCAATAATAAGACTCTGTTTCAAGCAATGATAGCTTAATCTTAACCTTACGCCATAAATTAAATACAAAATTTAACTAAATAAGAGGCTACTAAAATAAACGAAACGTACTCCGTATTTAATATTAATTAATATGCATTTAAATTCTTTAATCATGTTTTCAAGTTAGTACATTCACCCTGGAAAATATAACAAAGAGAAAGGAATACCTGACTTTTGTGGATTTATTTAAATTGAATAAGAATTTACAATACTGTAAGTAGCTTTCGAGCATGAACGAGATATGAAATATATTTGAAATATGAGATGATTCATGAAACCTTTCGTAAAATGCAATGAATTAATTTCACGCTTAATGAGATAGATATATGAGGCATTGAAGATATACGAATAATCTGATGGCAAAGTAATAGCCAGACTCTATTCTAAAATAATGATAAAAGTATTTAATTACGATATATGATGGTACAAATTGCTTATTACTATGGAAATTATTCCGTGGTTTCTGCTAAGTAATTGCATCTATAGTTGGGGATCTGAGGACAGGAGACCTCTGCAAGATTAGCAAATACATTTTTTTAAATATTTTTTTGTAATAATGATTTCTAAATAGTAATCATAGCCTGGGTAAATTAAATCTGCTTCAAATGAATTATATCTTCTTTATCTTAAGCTCTAAGGTAATACATATCATAAAATTTGTGTAAATTACCAAGTTTTAGTGGTAAATTAATAAAAATACTAGCTCTTTGCATATCTGTAGAGCTAAGTTATAAAAAGGTCCATTAAAGAGAATTCCACTTGATGAATGGTTGGCAGTGTGCTTTTTTGGTTGATCTTGAGTCCCACTTCATATCTCATATCTTTAAATCTCCTGAGGACGACCGACAGAAATGCTCTGCGTCATTCTGAGATTCCTACTCCCACGCTTTCTCATCCCATGCTATTTTTAGCGCTCTCGCGAAACGACTCGTCCTACTCCAGGTCTGCTAAATTGAGACCATTTCATTCGAATCTATTCCCGTGCAAAGAAGCGTCCAAAATTTTTGCAAAGTTTTCAGGGAAAATGTTCAGTTAGAGTACTTGATTATCTTCCTCTAAGTCAGTACTCTCCACATGAGGTATATTCCTTAATGGTGTTTCTTGATACAAGATTTTCGGTAAAAGCACTGTATGAAGTAAAAATGATGGGTGACATACCTCAATTTCTTCAATATGTTACTTCATATTGTTTGCACCTTCAATCTGTTACCATAAGTGAAGATGCATTGGGGTTCAATGAATAGCTTGCATGCAAATAACCTAAGAGACTTCTCTAAAATGAAAGTCAATTAAAAAAGTAGCCTAGAAAGTAGGCCAAAGTCTAGTTTCCAATTAGTCTCCTACTTAAGCTACATTATTTATACGATTTGATTAATTTAAATGGAAGCTAATGAAATTACAAACAGCTATATAATATATCTTTAAAAATGTTCAAATGATATATAAAGATAATCATCCAAAGGCGCGAACGTCCGACTTTCGACACAGCATTAAACCTAATTTCTCCATGATACTTCGAAGAAATCAGGCTAAGAGAAATATTGAACAGGCATAAACATATCAAGGCTTTCTTCGTATCAGCATAGAATATTCATACTCAAGATACCTCTTACGATAGGTATTTTATCGAGCATTCAAAAAGCAACATACTCACTTCACGACACACTTTAAAGAAATCACCTACTTTTAACCAAGTATATGTTGCCTATCTCCTCCAGAATGATACCTCAAAAATATCGGAAAACGTTATGCCGCGCCTATTCGTGGCTATGATGCGGCATTTCACCAAAGATGCATTGAAGTGCATGGCTGCATTTGAGGAGGCGATGAAGAGGACATATCACGGCTCTCGGCCGTAAGGGGATCAAAGCACAAGCGCCAGTGAATAGCTGTGCCGCTTACTTCGCACGTGTTTCGCGGGGTATTTTTGAGCAGTAGATGGCAGCTTGATCGCCTTTGGATTACCACGAGAATCTGTACATATTCCATGGACAAGCATCACGATCGTAGATGCTTTATTCGGGTATTTTTTGAGGTTTGCTCTTGCCGTCAAATTTTGGCATGCTATACAATGAAAATAAAAGATTGATTGACCATATCCCATTTTAACGCAGCCTGGTGAAGTCAATCATCATTTTTTTCCTTTTACGACATTTTTAAAATTTTTTTGGGAAACATTTTATATGAATGACCTGAGTATACAATCAGGCTATGATGCTGAGATCGATGGAAAATATGCCTTAGCAAATTATTGCGTATAAAGATAATTACGGAAAAACATTATATAGATTAAATGCAATAAAAATGACAATCAGACTTCTTAAATGATATACCTAAACGAAATCAAATTAATGAATATCATTACTCTAATCTCAAAGACTTTGGATCAGTTTCAATTTATTAGGAAGCATTAATAAAAAAAATTTAGATTTGAAAATATCCAGGATTACAACGAATTTCTCATATGATCATCACTGGGAAGCCATATTGCCTAAGAAAAACAGTAGATTATAATATATTTTAAAAATAACAATGGATATCATTATTAAGAAACAGAAAGTTAAGTTAATGTAACATACGAAAATATTTTTCAATTTTAGGTACCGAAACTAAGCCTTTAAAACATCAACAAATTTAACGAAATGAATTAATGAAATTATCTATATCGGATTGAATTCGAAATATCTATTAATTAAGGGCAGGTTAGTTTTAATTGGCGAAAAAATTCACTGAACTATTTCGAAAATCAATATGACACGGGTCTTATTCAAATTCATTAATGTTCGAACTAAATCTTATAGAGTATTTAAATCTAATTCATGATAACTGCTCACAATTTTTTTTACATATCCGTGAATCATTCCCAAAATGTGCAATAAATATTCCGAAAGAGGATTAGCTTCTATATGTTAGCAAAGAGAATAAATATATCGTACTCGGTTCCAATATATTTTAACCCAAGGAATATTAAGACAAAATATGAAAGAACTTAATTTACTGAGCTCATAAAATCGCCACCAACTAGCGGATTTACCGTTTAAAATTACTAATTATAACTAGTAACTAATTACTTTTCATTTACTGTTTAACTTTTGAAATCGAAATATTCCTATTTTGGGCTAAATGATCTTCAAATAAGCAGCTATTTCAATAATTTCCAGGAAAAATTGAGGAAATTATTCTTCTGCGGCATTTCTTACAGGGAAGGATAAAAATAAAATCTCTCCTCCTCCTCATCAACTCCATTTCTACAAATAATGCTCCAGTTACGTGCTTAATCCCTCAACTTAACCCGTCGAACGTCTGAAAAGAACTTCCTCTGAATATTCATGCACTTCCACCGCCGCACAGTGGGCCGAAATCCAAAAAAAGCTGGCCAATAGTCGACAAATGAAGTTCGCGTAAACCAGCCAAAAACAGTTGACTTATATTATATGGCATATGCTCTTTAAGATAGAGTACCATACAGAGCATGGAATATGCCATAGTGATTTTTACAGCTGGTCAAAGTAGAACATGTCAGGGTGATTTTGGCGACCGAAATATTTCTGGGAAAAATAGCTAAACATGTAGCTTTATTAAAAAGTCTTTACTTTAAATATTAGTTTTAAAGTATTTTTCATCACAAAATTGATCCTTAATGAATGAATCGAGATAAAGCTTGTTCCGTTTGATTTGTTTTTAAATATTTTTATAATTTTTCAGAAATTGTGCTATATTTTCATTAAATTCTATGTTTAACGTTAAATATTGTTTTTGTGTACGTCAGGTTACACGTAAGTATTTGCACTTTGTGATAGAGTAAGCAAATAGAACAATATTATGAAGGAAGTTCTAGAAATAACTTGCGATACTAATTTTAACAACCATTTTTAATTTAAACCAACCGGCCACTTGGGCCTCAGTGGAGGCCACTAATAAGGTATAAGCGAAGAAAGAATTTCTGACCATAAACACGACCGAATACCACTATGAAAAAACGATTAGTAACATTTTTAAAATGGTGAAAATAATCCTTACCCGGGTTACAAACCCATGAAACTATTATTTTTTAAACATTTATGTATCAGACTAAATGGGGTGTACAAAATATATATAAATTAGCGGTAATTAATAAACATTTATATACCTATATCCAGCCTAGTAACTTCACGAGGTAGGGATACCAGCTGTTATATTCGAACCATACAAAAGTTTTTATTACGTACCTCTTTGTTACTATATTTGATCCCTTATTTACGTTTTCCTAAACTTCATTCACCACATCCTCTACACATATGTTAAAAGTTTTGGTTAAAATTCATAAGTAAAGCAGCTTTTCTTCGTTCTTCGCCACCTAATCATGTATTCCAACAGTGACTACTTCGTATGCTAAGAGAAGCGAACGTTAAAACCGGAGAAATGGGAGCGCTGCAGCTGCCTTAAGGAAACCGGAAAGGAAAAGGAGTGGCTAGCGATTGGAAATTCGGTTACCGCCTTTAAAACGTTTACTAGGCCGAGCGGGAAGCGAAGAAAATTTCTTCCGACGCCTTCGCGGCAAAACAATTTTTTGCTTTTCCTTCTCCTCCAGATCTTTTGTTTCCTTCGTCAGTTTGCGATTGCAGGGAGACCGAATTCACACTCTTTGCTCACACTGAGAGAAGTCTGGAAAATCGCCACCGACACGTTTTTCCCTTCAAGATCCCTATTCTCTCTCTTCTGCGATTCCTCAAAAAAAATCCCGTTTACATTTACATACCTATTTGAAAGTCGGCCAAGCCATTTTACAGTGAAAGGCTTTGTGTGCGAATGCCTTTACGGGAATAAATGGTGGACAAATATAACAGCTTGCGCCGCTTAAATCCGTTTGGAGTCTGGTTCTCGGATTTTTCGTGAAAAACTCGAATCTTTACGTTCGTGATGAAAAAAATAGAAAATATTTTCATTCGGATTGACTGCTTACATCTACATCTACAATAATAACTTGTGAGCCGCCTTTTGGCGTACGGTAAGTGATGCAAACAACAGTTAATCTAAACTACTTCTTTACTTTATTGTCGCTTATGGTCCGCGGAAAGAATGAGTTTTTAAAACGATTCGTCCTAGCATCTATTTCTCTTAACTTATGTTCATTATCGGATCGACCAGGGTAGCAGGGGGTTGCATGATACCGATTGCATCTTACGCAAATGTTGTTTCCCTGAATTTATTTAGCAATTGCAGACTAGCTTCCAATCTCCTGTGTTTCAAGAATTCCCAACCTAAGTCTGAGAGAATTTTTGTAACTCTTGCTTTGTTTTCTTAGCATTTCTTAACAAAACAAATCGCCTCACGCTGCACTTTCTCGAGTTTGCAGGTATACATTTCATCCGCCGGATCCCATATACTTGCCGCATATTCCAGAAGGTGTTTTACTAAGGTAAAATAACATCACTCTCTCACTTTTTCATCGCATTTACCGATAATACGCTTTACAAAACCAAGCCTTTTAATTGCTTTGCCGCAGATTTTTCGAATATGCGTACTCCATTTTAAATTATTAGTAAGGCTTAAAAGCTTACCATACAATGCTTACCGTATCTTCTTGAATTGAGTGGGTTACGCTAGTCTTTCAGTACAGAGATTAGACAACCTGTATTAGGTTTCTACCGTTTCCTCACTAAGGAAACAGCGGAGGTATGTAACACGGATTAGCTTGAGAATTTTAAGATAAGTTCTTTGCTCTTAAATATTTACACAAGTCCAAGGCACGAATAGGCCTTTGATGGGACATAAATTGGGTTGAATTGTTAATAGGAATATACTGTTATCATAATTCGGAAATTATTAGTATACTTTCTAACTAGTTCCCTGTATGCGTATTTCTCATTAAAAACATTAGTAAAGACTTGAATTTGAACCCAAGATTATTACTAATTAGAAAAATCAAAAGCGTATTTATTAATAAACAAACTTTAAAATTTAAATTTAATTTAATTAGACGCAAGTTTCATTCTCATATTTCTTAAATTTATTATATACTTAAAAAACAGGGTAAGCAATTTAATAACCTATAGATCTATGAATTATTATTAACATAAGCCTTACTTAGGTTTTTTCTTATTCACAGATAACATATTTTAAGTCAGCATAAATTTTAGCTTTCTTTAATAATAATTTTCAAATTTGGTACATTTAAAATAATGACGGGTAAAATTGAAAAGAAGGGGTTCAAGGCTCAATTTCAACCGGAATAAATACGTAATTTTTATATTTGCTAAAAGCTTGAAAGTTCGCAATTGCCGTAATGAATTTATCATGATGGGAATATATTTCTGGTTTTTCACACATTATAGAACAAATACGGCGAGAATAAATCGACGTGAGAAGCATACCGAAGAACGCATTCAAAGTCGGTGATTACATCTAGGATCCAATCACGGAGACCCTTTGTTCGGAACGAGAGGTTTAAATTAAAGGGGTATCCTATGGGTATCCCATTTTCAAAATCAAAACAGGCTAATGGGGCAGAGTTAAGAGATTGATTAGTTGGTCAGCGGAGGGTGACCCTTGTCTAAGGATAATGGAGGACCTCCTTTCTATTCTCACATAACTCAGATAATGAATTTATCCCTTCCCCATCTCTACTGTACGGCCAATTAAGGAACCCTCAACGAATCTGAGAATCTGACTCGTGAAATTCAGTCTCTCGCAAATGATTGCCACACATTTGAATAAGGGAGGATAATATTGTTAGCTTTAGTGTTTTCGGAAACATTATAATTACGTAAATATAAAAGGAAAAAAAAGAATGATAATTCTGACTATACGAAAACAAAATTTGACTATGCCCACAAAAAATATATAAAAGAAAAAAATGACCTGTTTCGAGGGATTACTGTCATATTAAGGCCTGAGGAATCAATTATCGTCAGAATCAATAAATTGAAATAATAATAAATTGGTAAATAAATTCACTTGTGATACGAAATGGTCCTTATGAAGTAGGGAAATAACGATTTCCATAAATTTCAAAATAAATCAATCGATAATAAATGAGACAATAATAGTACTTTATTTAACACAACCAGAAAAATATAATATCAAATATGTTATAACAGATTAGTTATATAATGCTACACTAGACTAAGAAAGATCATTATCTTTTCTGTAGATTTCTTTAAGTTCATAAAATTTCTGATAGATTTATTTAGCTAAAGAATATTTTGACCTAATATTAAAACATCTAAAATATTCCGTATTTATTATTTTTGTAGCTTTAATACAATTGCTGATTCCAGAAGACCAACATCGATATTTGAAATATTTCCTTAATACTTCCTGCTCTACACGTGCCCGAGACTTGGGCTTTGACTAGTTCTAAGAACTTATCAAGACAAGTATTATTCCGCTTCTGAAAATGATAGCTCTGTTATACCTATTGGATTATTTTCACAAAGGCTGGCTCTCCGAAGGTCTTGCTGTGATCCTTGAATCTGTCACAGCATAGGCTCTCGATCACATGCGTAATAGCTAAAGGAATGTTCAAGACTCTATTTCAATAGCACGCGTGCACATATTTCCATTCTCAAAGAAAAAGGTCAAAGAGATTTTCACGACGTAAACCTTTTAGAGGCATTCAATGTCACTACCCGTTCTGTTAAAAATAGATACACTCCACATATATATTATATTTAGATAATATGTTATGAAAATTTACATGATAAATTTGACATTAAAATATAGTCTTTTAATTAATATTTAATTTTGTTGACATGTATGATTTTAATATTTTTGTTAATTATTTTTTCTTTGTTTAAAATGCAAATGCTGACAAGCCTTTTTAGGCTTAGCAGGACCTATAATGTTAATTTATTTCTTAAATTGTATTTAACTATTGCGTAATTTTTAAAATTATATATGCAATCTGTTTATCAAATAACTTGTTGATCATAAAGTGAAAGATATAATATTTGTCAGAAGGTTAATCATAATGTATATACAGTATGGTAAAATTTATTCACTCAATAAATTAAAGCATTTACCTTCTATAATGCAACCGCGCATGTATGCAGAAAATATTTTCTATATGTATTCCTTATAATATTTAAGTATTTAGTAGGATATTAGTTATAATATGATTAATATGCATAATTTTACATAAAAGAAGAATATGACGGTTATTTAAAGAAAAACTATGTGCAGAAATAGGTTCTCTTTAAGAGTGTACCCTGGTTAGAAGGTCAAAATTTAAGTGTATTTTTGATTTTATTTCATAAGAGACGATAAAAACCCAGCTATGAAAGCAAGCCCTTATGCATAAAATATTTTTGAGTGTGCGAGAAAAATGTTTTGTAAAAATTATTTAAATTAAATGTTAATATTAAAGCAACTTTATAGGGAGTTTGGGCAAAATTTTTACAATAGTGGGCATCCTAGTTTCTTTAATATTCGTTCAAATATTTCCTTGCAAAGAATTAAATTATCTAGTTGTGAATTAGAAAAAATATTTACTTAGTAACACAATGATGCTACGGCACATTATATATTCTTGAATCTATAGCTGTCATTAAATCTATTCCTCTCATACGTTAATTGGTTTTAATTAACAGTAAATTTTACGACATTTACATATTTATTTAAAAGTCGAGGTTTTACAGAAATCATAATTTCCATTTAAGTCAATTTTATATACCTGCTATTATATTACATTACAATCAACCTGAAACAAAATGAAGTCACAAAAGAAAAGACTACTATTCAAACCGAATTATTCACTCATAATTTTGCCTCATACCTACTGAACTAATATTATTCCGTAAACTCAATTTCGAGTACACGTTTTTGTAACTAAAATTACGTTACACTATAATTCAGCCTAAAACGGACTGGATATTTCATACGAGAAAAGAGGTGGATCCGAACCGAAATTTTTGCTCATAATTTTGCCTCTTACATCTTGAACTAATAGTATTCCGTCATGCCAATTTTGAGTGCACGCTTATGAGAACCATGTCCTCTAGGCGCGACCATTCCGCGTAATGTAGTCGAGATCAAAGACGAAGACGACACTTGGAGGGAACTTCCGTACCAACTAACATCCCGTCCAACACTCGAGGAAGAAAATATTAAAGTTCGCAGGTCTCCGAAAATTCCTGCAAAACCCTCAGATGACTTTACGTGCTCTTTCGCTTTAATGTATGGAGATGACCGGATTTCGCTATCATTTTCGTTTCAGACCTCACCTCGGCGGTAGTTCATTCCGAGGCGGGGGTACTACTTATCTAGGTTGCGGACTAGAGTGAGCGAGTTCCGTGAGACGAAATCAGGAAGTTTGGCGATGGTGAGAAATCAGCGAAAGGTTTGCAAGCGATCCTTGAACTGAGAGAGTTCAGGCTTGGCATAGAATCCGTACTAAGCAAATTATTATAGCATTATTGCAAACGCTTTCACAACAAGAATGCATACATATTGCTAATCACGAAGCAATATCTTCACGCATTTGTACGAAAACAATTCTGAAAAGAATGAATTGTTTACCTGTGTCCTTCATACGTACAACTGCGTTGAATTTATAATTATAATATAACCTCTAACATTTGCACAAATTTAAGTGATATTCTCACGTGCAATATTAAAATGAGGACCCATATCTTGGGAGCCAGTCATTACATTAGATAAGATACTTTCATATTAGCCAAAGTATGTTACTTATGGTCCTTTACACTGCTTTTTGAGTTATAAATATACGTAAGTTAAGTCTGCAATTTATGCATAAACATTTCTCACAATTAATGTTTACGCAATATTTTCGTAGTAACGTGTTCCCTTAAGCAAATATATTTTAATCCGGCAGGAAATTTATCCTCAGCGTTGAATTCATCAATAGTAGCATTCATTTTCTTGTTTAACTGAATTCATATTCAAATAGTTTGAAAACCAAATGACGATGAAAGAATTTCTACCCAGACCAAGAATGCGCGGGTCTAAAAATCCCACAGATAAACTTCCGTTATTTAGTTTTATACAATAGTAATAATACAATTCAATACAATATTATAGTTCTTCCGTTGGTATTTCAATAGTAGACTTTTGCTTATATTAGAGTTGGAATGGAGTTATGTATGCCGGGAATTTTTTTAAAATTGATGTATTAACGTTTTATTACATTTTATTAGGAACATATTCAGCAGTTTTACTTTTGACTGGCACATTTATAAGCCTTAGAGTGGATGAAAAGTTAAAATTGAATTGATATTTAGAGTCATTGGTAGAGGTTGGGCAAATATCATTTTCCAGAATCACCCCAATCGATTAAACTATGTACACTCCTGGCCAAAATTAACGCAGCACCTCCCTAGCGATCCTTACGGCTGGTGCTACGTTAATTTTGGACAGGACTGTACTTTTAGTTCAAACAAATGCGTAATTCAAAGTCTAGTTGTACTTGATTACATGATCACTCCAATGTACATTAGTAGAACAAAAGGCAGATATTGTATCCACGATTTTAAAACTACACCTGATTAAAAGAGAAAATTACCACTCGGGGAGTCTATTTCATTTTATGACGGGATTAAGAATAACTCCACGAGATGAAAGTGTGAAACTCCGTAATAAGAAAATTTGTGTAGATCGACCTCCGACCTGTGAAGTCACCCCGTGACACTTTTATTCTACCTTTATACCATATATTCCTCCACACGATTCCAAGCACGTCTCCATTTCGGGGTAAGACATGAGCAGAATATTCCGTCGCGGCGGCGAAAATTCAAAAATAGGACCGAGGCAGGAAGTTTTATTGCCATTTGTTAACCTAACTTTCTCATCTATGACCCCAGAAATAAAAGGCGTTTCTCCGATTCTACGTCAGCCTTTATACATTTTTTCTGGAGTTCGTTGACTTAATAACTAAAAATACGCAATTTACAATATTTATCGCAGTAGAAAATATCACAATGAATAAAATTCATGGAAGAAAGTGTGATTTTTTATAATTATATCAAACCAAAAGAAAAAGGAAATAAATAGTATATTGAGAAATTACTTTTCCTTCACATTTTCTGTTATTGTTAAAATATTATGAATTTCTTGGAAACAGAAATATTAAATGTGTACAAATACAAAACAAAGAATTCCTTATGCTGCTGCTATTCAATTTATAACTGATTTCATTCATGTAGAGAAGAAATATCACTGTATTAAGTTATTTAATAAGACAAAATATTTTAAATATAGCAAAAGTCCTTATAAAAATTTCTTATAAACTTGAACGATAAGTTTTCTGATTTTGAGATTTTTATAAATAGGAATATATATATTTACTCTTTTGAATATATTATGTTGATTTTTAGCATGACTTCTATCGATGACCTTTTGGCAGCCTATAATGCAATACATTTGCTAATCTCAAATATTATCAAACAATGACATTGCAGGACATCGATAACGTCTGCATCGTTACGCTATATAATTAGGAATGGAATGTCGACTAATCAAGTAATTTTATAAATTCAGAAATATAAAGCATATTAAGCCAACTTTCCACATTTGGCAGAGGAAAATTTAGATAATGATTTGATTTCCTAATTAAAGCATTAATTTACTGAGGATTCTAATTACTACGAAGGTAAGTAGAAATGCCTTTGTTACGGTAGTTAAATTTTAATTTGCTCAGGTCGCGGTCTTACTCGGTGAATACGTTTGCTTCATGACAAATGAAATGGAGTCATTCTTCTACATAAGAAGGGAAACGCAGAGGGAGCCTAAAGAGATTGTGCATAAAATTTTGGATTTTTTCACTTTAAATTACCATATAGCTCTTGATCAAAGGAGTTGCATTATCTAAATTCCTTTTATAAGTAAGTAAAATCTAAGATTTAAGAAATGTAAACAGTACTAAGCTTCAATTATTCATTATACAAGGAAAATAGTTCTATTTTTAGCTTTACGCTGACAAACTTCTATAATGGATGGACGAGAACAATTGTAATCCATGAATTGAAATACCTTTCCATGAATTTAAATTCGCAGTTCCCTGTTATAGCAACGGAGAATCGTGGGGTTTAAAAGAAGAAAAGGGTAAAATAAATGCTAATATTTCTGAAGACCGGGATAGCCCTTGTAATGGAGCCATAATTGATATATTATTGGGTTGAATCGAACGTTAGACTTACATACAGGGAGATCTATGTTGCAATTCTGCATCGGAAAAGGTTGGAAAATGACCGCGATTTAAAAAGTTCAACGTTTAAACCTAGTTTCAAAGGCTTCCATTGCTTTTGAAATTCCATTATCAGATATCGAGAGTCCTATCTAGAATAGGTGGTAAGTATAGGGGGTGATTAGGCGGAAAAGGTGTGTTCACTAGCTTGAGAAAGTGCAGCGCAAGGTGATAAGTTTGGTAAAAAAAATGCTACGATAAAAACGGAAATACTACAAAAATTCTCTCAAACACAGATTGTGAATCTTAAAAGGAAAAGTTGTCAGAAGGCTGGATGCAGATGCTCGATAAATTCAGACGAAGTACTTTTGCAGAAGACGTGACCGGTATTATTCAACCTCCTTGCTTTTTCAGCTCGATAATGGACGTAAATCAAGCTAAGTAAATGATAAGATAATTCGCTTTAAAATTTGTTTTTTCGGACTACGATTCGCTATGATGACAAACTAAAGAAGGAGTTCAAATGACTGGTATTTAAACTCCATGCCACACGCTAAAGGCCTAATTAAAGGTTATCAATGTAAATGTTGTTGAAATATTATAAGCATTTATTTCATTTTTTTATCGTCAAGAACGATCCCTAGGGTTTCAGGCTAATTCTTCGAAAAATATACAACAAATGACAAATTTTCTTTGAAATTAGACCACTCCCAAAAGCACTGTATGCATTCCTAACACCCAACCCAACTTTCAATTGGGTGTATAGCTTTACTGGATAAATTCCAACTCCGAATCAGTTCCTTTAATATAAATTTTGGATAACAATAGATTCATGAAGGGCGTTTCTATTTTCGATGATTTGATCGCTCGTAGGGTTCCTTTTCGATCAATTCGCTTTTGAAGGATTTATTTTCGAGAAGTTTGTTTCCGAAGAATTCGTTTTCGATGAATTTGTGTTCTCCCGATTCTTATTATGACAAACAACAAGGGTAATAAGTGATACGTTAGCTAAGTACAGAATATAGATGACCAAGCTCTTATTCAATAAAGAATCGACTTCATGAAATGGTAGTGTAAGGCTATTTTAATATTTGTACCATGCAATTCCTTCTCTAAATCTAACGAATTAATTTGAATGCATTCCAGGAAGAGAAACGCTCTTTTTGTATACATCATAAAATTGCACCAATCGCTGGATGAAAGGACTTTATTTGAGATTGAATATCAAATAACGTATGTAAACTGTTTTCAAAAGATTCTGCCACCCTTCCGAGAAATCTTCCGGCGCATAATATACTCGAGTTAAAAGTGAACAATGTGTGCCAGAGAATCTCATTAAATGACTATTATCTTGTTCCTTAAGGATGTAGGTCACAAACTACATTTCCCCTTTTTTGTAGGAAGAAAACTTGCACGAGGTACATCCATCCCCCGATTGATTCCGATTTTTCAGATGAGAAATTCGATACCGCCGATCTTCTCTAGGAATTCCGGAACGGAGGGAAAGATATGGGAAGGAATCCCATAGTCTAGGAGTTGTCATTCTTTGAGATGAATAAAATAATATATCACCCGAATTTTCGAGTGCTTTTTTGTGTTACTCACATTGAACGTTGAGTCTCCACTTGTCCTCTAGGGCGCTCTCCGGTATGTAAGGGTTTTCCGCCCTGCAAGTCAGGTATTTGCCATCATCATCGGTGACTGGGATGAACGTCAGGATGCTCACGCTATGGTTTCCGTCTTCAGCGAACTGGAAATAGAGGAAAAAAGAAATGTTTCGAGTTATTGCGATTAATTTAAAGGAGGAAAAGAAACTCTTACAGAAAGAGGACAAGAATTATATTCACGTAATTACATATTTTTTGTGGTTGCTTCTTTGAATTCCACATTTTATTAGCCAAAACTATCATCTATTAAATGTAAATGTACGAAAAAATACTTCTTTCAGGGTGCTAGGGGGTAGAGAGAGTAATCAGAAATGAGTACATTAGATGAATAAAAACATTGGACTTATAAAAGCACATCTATCATCTAAAGTCGTTATCACGGATAACTATTAGTACTCGCAATGTTTTAAAAAACATATTCATAATTTTAGCTTGTTTTGGAGGTATTGAGTGGTGAAAATTTTAAACTTAGATATCGAAACACTAATTCATAGTCATTAATTTTTGATATTTGATATATCCTACTTCGGCGGTTCCTTTTCAATCATGAATTGTCCACTTAAATTTGACGATTGACATCACTTGTTATTAAATAAATCTAATGCACATGAGTTGACAATTTAGAAAGAATTCCAGCAAATATATATGTATTATTGCATTATTTAATGTTAAAAAATAGAATAAATTGGAGATAAACTCGGTAAATCGAACCTTGCTCAATTAATAGATAGGATATGGAGATTTATTTTTTATTTGAGATGATTATTATATTGTGATTATTATTAATTTATAATTGATTATTTTTTGTTAATCTGATAAGTTTTCCATTTAATATATTGTTGTTTATTAATGTGTTTTCTTTTATGAGTGTTTTCCCACAACATGGGATTTTTCTTTGTCAGTCTTTAGTTGTAAAGATACTTTCTCACACTTTACTCTCCCTTTTTGTTTTAAAATCTAAGCTAAGTCACCTTACCGACGTACAAGGTTAGGTGGAGGAGATGCCTACATTGGTCTACTCTCATCAATTAAGGGCCAACTTATCCATCTGATATTTCTCCATTGGTACAGTTTATGCGCAAATGATCTTTGGACAAAAAATATTATCGCTAGAAATGGTACCTCAAAAAAACTCATCCCTCAACATTTCGAATGCGATTTTCCTTACTGCGACACCTAGTCAAGTTTTTCATATCAAATTTTGATGCCTTTTGCGCGTCTGAAAATAAGTATTGCGAAAATTTCCCGTTTTAATATTCAGAGGTGCCTTTTAATGCCTGAATTACTCCGTTTTTCAGCAAACTTTGAGAGTATTTCCACACCGTTAATTCCTCCGGGAAGACCGGGAATGCGTCGCAAACTCAGATTTTAATTACGTTAAATGGCCACTCGGAGCGATTCGCTTCTTGATATATAACAACGCTCGCGAATATAGAGAGCATGTTAAATGTAATCGAACGAGGAGTGTCCTCGAGCGATGGCTAATACTTTGCCGCCGAAGGGCTACGAGCGAGAGAGCGGCAGACGACGGCAAACAAGCGACTTTCGGTGCCGCGAATCCGAGTTTTGGAAGTCGACGTCTCCGAGTGGCAGATGCTGAAATCCCGAAATCGAGTCGACGAAAACTGGGGAAGCGATAGAATCTGCTTCTCCGCGCACAGCGTGTATTTTAAAGCAGGGAATCGAACCTGAGCTGAACCGGTGAAGAAATGTTCCGCTCTAGAGGTTTTTTTCTGAACCAGTTTGAATGGCGAAGCACGACACGACACGACGTTCTCAATCCCCACCATGGATAATATATGGTGGCGTCTAGTTATGACAACTTTATCCACTGGAATCTTGAGTTATAATTTACTGAGTAAAATCTCGTGCTGAAATGAATCGCTTAGCGGAAATGTATTGATTACTGTCCGGTATTTAATAAATGAAGAAATAAATACTTAATTAAAAGTTTTCGCCTCTGGTATAATAAAAAAATAAGTTAAATAATAAAAAAAATCCTGTTTCGTAATTTTACGTATCGAGTCCCTGTGACGATACGACCCACATAACAATCACGAGTATATACTAGTTTTTCAAAATTGAATAACTTTTAATTCTAATGTTAAAATCAGAAAGGTTTTCCACTAATAGTCTTTGAATAATTACCCTTAATTATTTTACATTTGTATTTATTTTTTATTTTTGGTTTAATTTTTTTTTATAAATTAAAAGCTAGAATAATCTTGTTGGATATAAAGTTAATATAAAATGTGACCAATGGAATTTTCGAATGGCGAAGCTCCACAGCGGTTCGGAGCGGAGCAGAAAAAGCTGAGATGCGCTCCAGCTCGGAGTCGAGCGGAGGTCGGAGCGGAGCGATTGCCGAGGCGCCGTCGGAGTGTAGGCTCGGGTCTCCTCTCCGCTCCGAACCCTAATGAAGCCCCATGCGACTTCCACTCTGGAGTATTTGCAGACAAAATTGGGGTTTTAATTATGCATCTTGGGTATAATCGTACTAATACCCAACATTGATTAATATTATTAGATTATTAACTTGTTAAATATGCATTTTGGCGACATTTTTGCCTAGAGCAAATTTTCTTCATATGCCTAAATACCCTTAATCAAGTAGCAAGTGATTTATCTTGCGAGTATGATATCCGGAAACTCTCATGGAATTCATGCATAGCGAATGCCAAGGCTTCTAATTCCTATCATAACGCCTGAAATAAGAAAATTTGGTATTTTTGAGCCCCATTTAAGACTTAGTAAGAGTAGTAGTTTATGAGTTAAGTTTAGTGATTGGGTTATTATACCCTGTGATAGAAAAGTCTGATCACCATATGAAGTCAGCCAAAATAATTTTAATAATTTTCACCTCGTTAAACCGGAGCGTTCCTTCAGGTGCTTCGCTCCGAACCTCCAAGCTCGCCACAAAGGCTCCGCTCCGAACCGGAGCATCACTCGAATCATTCGCTCCTCTCTGAACCGAAGCGTCATTCTATTCATTCGCTCTGCTCCGGAGCGGAGCAATGAATACGGGAAGCTCCGCTCCGGTTTGATTTCCTGTTTTAAAGCCGCTCGCTTTAAAAATAATTTAAATAAAAATAGGACTTTAGAAAGACTAAGTTCTTCCCCGGTGGATGGTTTGAAGAAATTCTTCTTGGGTTCTCAGCCGGTTGATAGAGGCAATTTCCACCCACGTTTCGGCTGCAAACTCAGCAGTCATATTTAGGGTGACTTTATGACTATATGACTTTGGTTCCGTATTGTATTGATTTTTGAGGTATTCATAAGCATTCTACGTGCTTCTTCAAGCATATAATTTAATTATTACTAGTTGTCCCATGCGATTATTTCGCACCAAGGCTCACTGAGTACAAATGTGAATGTACATCATTTTGCATTAGGTACATACGTTTACATGCATCAGTGCCCGTTTCGATACATCAGCGTCGTTTTCAGTTGTTCTCCTATTTATTGTCTTATTACCTCTAAGTAACATTTTATTTGTAAAAATTCCGATTTTCTCGGAAACAGACATGTTCACCCGAGGGAACCATATTTGTGACAGTCATTTCTTGCGTTATATCCTCTCATCCTTCATTTTGTTGCTTGATTTTCTTCATGAAAATGGGTGTACAATTCACTAATTATTTTATAATTAAAAAAATCATAGTGGTGGTTGTTAAGGATTCCAACACAACAAAAAAAATGTAATTCTAAATTGCTGCAATGCAGTCGAAAGTTTTCTGATTTTTAGCATAAAACTAGCTATTTTTCAATTAAAACATATACATATAATACAAGGAGTTTCACTAATTAAAAATAAGTAACATTAATTCAATATTATGGCGAAAAAAATTAATAAATTTTAATTCATGCATCTTAGGTCATTGTGACCCTAACGACTGTTTTTGTAAGTTTTTGGGTTCGACTAATCGAGGGTTAAGGCCCAAGAAGCACGCTTTAAGGATTAATATATTAAAGAAAAGATTATGATATTTCAAAGTAACGACTATGCAACAATTTTCATGTAAAATAAGATACTTTATGTCGATTGCAGCCTGCTATCAAAATTCCGGATTTAATTATCATTCCCCAAGTATTTTCATTACATTTCCCTCTAATCAATACTGGGTTCATTCCAATGCCAAGTGTATTCCAAGGAGTGCCTTTGGATACCAATTAGTGGTTTCGACTTCGCCCGCCGAAATAAAAAGGTTCGGCATTTTGAGAATCCCTCCGTGGAGCAATTCCCTCGCAATTTTCCTAATTATGTCTTATAATGAAAGCCGCAAACACGTTCGACTGATCGGAATCCAGCCCTGCCCCTAAACGCTTCAAGGCATCCTCTGAACGTCTGAATGAATTATCGCATCGTTTCTGTTCCTCCATTCCGGGAATTTAAACGTTGTCCCCTCCAGTTTCTTCCTTACATTCTACCCAATCTAATTTGATTCCCTGGAAGAATCGGATTCTAGATTCCTTTGATGGCATCCGTTACCGATCTTTACGTATTATTTCTGGACATCCTCTTACGGTGACTAGCGCTTCTCTTTCCTTTACACTCCAAATATGACACGCAGGTTTAAAGAGAAACTTTTCCTCTCTAAAAATAGACCAACAAATGAAAAATGCACCATTTGGTGGAAGAATTGAGTTAAAATTTCAAATTACCCATTAAAATTTCGTTACTGAATATTTAGATATCGATATCTATCGATACTAACCATGAAAATCGAAACGGGATGTTATATCTAAAGAGGTTTTATAAGACTGACATTTCTATCACGTATTTTTTTACTCTTACTATTTTATACCAATTTTTTGTTTCGCTATTTTATTAAACGTATATAATAATAATAATAATAAGTCGTCTTTATTTGGGCGAGATTGAGACTTAAAAGTCTCTTCTTCCATCTAACCCATCGTCATTAAGTATAAAATAAGAAGTAGAAAAAATTAGAAGAATTGTGGAGGTAAAAAACCTAAGAGATTCTTAGGAAAAAAAATCCACTGCAGGAAAACACCCACATGGAAGGGAGGTGTGAAAAACCTGCGCAAACCTACCAATAGTAATAGCAGAAAGATTAGAAAAGAGAAAAACATACAAAAATAAATAAATACACTACCAATAAGTACTTACATGCGATACATAAATCAGTTCACATTTAAAAAGAGATATAGTGCTCGCATCTAATAAAACATTCCCAAACAGAATCTATAATCCTTGGTCGAGTTTGAAGAACAGCGAAAAAAATATTCGCAGGCTGAAAAATTCGTTAGCTGGGTAACTCGTTAGAAAAGGTGTTACTTTACTTTCTTCAGTAGTCTCTATGCTTTCGAAATTTGCCCCTCCCAGGTTTATTTTCCCCAGCCACCTCCGTATCGATGTTACCTTCATTGTTTTCCTACCTTGTTTCATCTCCTGACATTTCCCCTACATAATTCCTCCTTGCTTCTCATCCCTCACCTCACCCTTAAAGCCTAACTCATCGCAACTCCTCCGATGCAAACCAGGGCTTTACAAGGCTCTCCCTCCTCCGTACAGTTCCCGAGATATTACCTTATCTCTTCCTTTCAAACATCCAAGCCCTCTCCCATCTCTAACCTTACAACGGGAGAATCCAGTCCCAGATGTTTCAGGGCAGTGTCTTGCAGATCGTAGAGAGAGTGAGGTCTGCGGGAAGACTACAGAGACCAAGTTTCGATATTTCCCGCGGGATTCGGTGGAGGAAATGTCTTATGCATATATTTTGTATGCATTATTCATACCACTTATTCCGAAACCTTTCCTTCTTCCTCTATTTTGAGCCGTCACTGCTCCTACCTGCTGCTCATCTCGATTCATTTTCCTTTTCGTTTCTCTTTCTCGGGGCGATTAATTTCGAAAGAGCCGTTTGGGATCGGTGGGGAAGAATTTCCCCGCGGTTTGAGGTGTGTTTCATTTGTTACGTTCCAGTTTCTGTATCGTTGTGATGGATTGATGAATTGATCAGTTCTGTGGCTTGATTTAGTGAGTGTTTGAGAAAGGTAAGTGCTATTTCAGCTGAAACGATAATGAGATAATAAGATAAATAAATGCTAGAACAAGTCGTTTTGAAATTAATTGTTTCCACGAGCTATACGCGATGAAAACAAACTAAAGAGGAAGTTCAAACGCCATTTGGTTACTATAATAAGGCCCAGTGTGTACAAATAATTCATAATTACAATGATTATCATGATTTTTTCTAGACATAACTTGATAGACAGTAGCAAAAGGTGGAAATTAGGATATTTGTAAATGTGTAAAACCACTAATGATTAAAAAAGTATTTACTAGATGAATGTTTTCATGGATTTTGAAAGATTAACAAAGATCCTCATTATTTGCAACTTGAACAAGCGCGAGGTCAATAAACGCAAATTCTTGCAAACATAGAAACTTATAATACGACGACTGAGGAGTAAACGAAGAACTGACACACCCAATGTTTCGGTGCACTCCATTTTTTGTTTGCGGCTATACGTATGCATCACCTAAGTATTAGTCAGCAAAATTAATTTTTCTCTCAAAGAAAAAATCTTCGCGAAAAATTTCGTTGCCTGGTTCAATTGCTAGCTCAGGCATACACATAGTCTTTTAATTTAATCACTTCGGCCATAACTTGGTGGAACTTAAACACGTAAGATAAAATAAACGTAACTTTACTCCACAAATACAATAAAAAAACTACACAGAATACTGCCGGTTTAGACATTATAACGCCGTAAGCGCTCGTTTGCTGTTTGTTTAAAAAAAATTTAATCTAGGATTGAGGTAAGTTTATTTTATCTTATGTGTTTAAGTCTTTTGCTTTATTTTACACATTACTAGTCATCAAAATCTTTAAGAGGTAAACTCTAAGAGGTAGTAAACAGTCTCACATTAAACCCGATAGTAAGAAATAAAGCAACGAAAAAATAAATATTATGTTGTGCATTTTCCTTTCTGGAGAATCCATTGATCCGATCCTTGATTTAAACACATATATAAAATAAATGCTGAGGCATTTCGTGAAGCTTTATAAAGACACAACTCTAATACAGAGTTCACATGCGAATTTTACACATGTATCCGATCATCCTATTAAATATCATAACATCCGAGATTATTTGTGAAATCCCCCAATTCATACGAGATGAAACCCCAGGAAAATGGATATCGGATATCGGTATTGAGAAGTTATATATAATGAAAACAAGTGGAATAAATCCAGATAAGAGGCTTGCTTTCCAGATTTTCACTACTTTTCTCCAACAAATAATGCCTACGGCTTACGTAAATATGGAACCGGTGAAAAGATAAACTCTTTCTCGGTCTGGATTTTGGTTCCAAGCGGAGTAAAATCTGAATACGAGAGGAATCCGATGAAATCCTACCTTAAATCAAAATAACTTATAATAAAATTGGGTAAAAGGATTTAAAAAACCTGTCGTGCGGTTCAAATTTCAAATTTGTTATCAAGATGTTTTTCCGTATCAAGCGAGCAAATTATATATTCTACTCCTCGATCAAACATTTTCCTTAATTCATTTCAGATTGAAGGCTATACATTCTGTAACCTGAGCCTATAAATTATTCCAGCTCGGTGAAATTATTTAATCTAAATTATTCAACTATCTCTTAGCTGCTGAGGTTTAACGAGTATTTTGTGTTAGACGAGTTGCAATTCGTTTTTCCCTCTTTTGCTGTCTGTCTTTAATTTATAAATTCTCTGACTGCCTATGTTTTGCTTTCCTTTATTTTGTATTTTTTTATTCCACACATTTTTGTATTTCTCGGTGCAGTCTTTACTTCTTTTGATTTTCCATGTATTTTTTGTATTCCAGTCATCATTAAAAAAATGTTGCACTCTGAGCTTTTTTGTATTTTTGTGCTGCTCTATGGGAATCAGCGAACCAGAGCATCATAAAATGTTATTATTTATCCAGGATATTTATGGTTAAATTTAAATCCTGCTTAACTGTTGAGTTAAATCCTCCACGTACTAAGTGCGCAGTGATTTTAGACCTATTACATTACACAAAATCGATAAGTATTAAACCAACATAAAAATTAAATCAAAAATTGTGGGAGAAAGTAAATTATAGCTCTTTTATGAGGTACGCGCACAACGAATACTCAAATAAATCATATAACTGAACTTATAAGGCGTTCAAACAATACACCTAATTTCATGTTAATTTAAAAAATATATTTTTGTAAAGATACGTAAAAGGGTGGCTACAAGTATTCTATACGCATAAGAGCCATATAATTACTACATAAAATGCCTAGCGTATAAACTAATCTGGCCTCAACTTTGAGCCCTTTATACTGTAAAGAGTAAAGAAGAAAGAACTTGCCACATCGTAATTTAATACACCATCATGGTTTCGACCTTTTATGTCATCATCAGGTGACATTACATTTCCAACAGAGTATTTATAGATATTAAATTAACACGCATGTATACTATATTGGATGACTTGCCACCTGATGATGACCTTAACGGTCGAAACTATAGTAGTTTACATAACTAATATTCAACCGAATAAACCAGGTTTTACGACATCTTCACACATCAAACTATATCATATATTAAGTTACCAAACAATTCCTAATATTGCAGCATTAACAGAATTAGCTGGGCTAGATTAACAGAATCGAAAATTACAGCGAAATTTCAAATAAGTCTCTTTGAGAATATTCCCTTCCGTCTGAGGGATTCGAAAACCTGTCAGAGCAGAGACAAGTATTAATTTTATTCAACACGTTACAGACACCCGCAACTTATCTTTTATTCACAACGATGCATAATTGGTCTCCGGCAACCGTATCGCAAACAAGGACTCGTGATATAGTTTTGAGCGATTTCGTATTTTCCGCTGTTGACGTATTCATATGAATAAGAAAGCCGTTTCACAGAGTTCCCGAAAAAAAATTCCCACTCTCGTCTAAGCTGCAATCCCGAAAAAACAACGCCCGTTTCCACGCGATCCATCTGAAAGAAAAACGAAAATGACTCCGCTACACTTCGCCACTTTAAACTGCGCCCAAAAAAGCCTATGCCGAGACTTTTAAGTTGATTTCCGATCCGCGCCACCGAGTTCATTCCGCTGCAGACAAAACGACGCCGGTCGTCAAGGGAACGATAGAAAAATTAACGCTTTTCCATCCGAAATTCGGGGTAAAGACCCGCGCGTCGGTGCCAATTAGGGCCAAATTGCGAGCGGAACGCGTTTGACGCCGGCGTTTCGGCTGCGGATAAAAATGTAAACGGTTGAATCCAAAGAGTGCGACGGGGTAAAAAAAACAAACAAACAACGCAGAGCGCGCCGAGATAGAGGAAAACAGGTGTACAAGAGAGAGAGCATAAAGGCCTTTAAATTCGTAGAAAGAAGAACTTTGGGAAACACTCGAAAAGAGAGAAAGAAAAGGGCTTTTTCTGCTTCCTTTTTCGACCGGAGCGCCACCCGCTTGAACTTCTCTAACTCCCTCGCTTTTTTATATTTACGCGGAAATATAAATACGGGGAATGAGCTGGCTCCTTTTCCAAAGCAAGAAGTGGCTTAAAGGGAAGGATTGGTTGAACTCGCCTCGTTAAATTGCCGGGAATGTCTTCAAGGAAACACGGGTCTGAAAAGAATCGGAGAGAACCTATTCCGGCGTAGGATTAAGTGGAAATTCCTAGAATTTCAAGTTTCTCTGCGTCAAAATGACGTATAGCTAGATTAAATGTAAACTTCCTGTGTACAAAAATTGAGTGTTTATAAATTAAAAAATTAAAGCATCCCGAATTTCTATAGGCTCAAGAACTAGATGTATTTATTTGGCCGCAGGGGAAATGAGCATATTGAATTTTCAATTACTATAAACTAAAAATTTTTAATGAGCACAAATTATAAATACGTTGGTTTAATATGTGAGTAAAATTCACAGAACCTGAAGATACCTGAAGAAGACGGTCCTCCGTTGAAACCGGTAGTACAAATAAAAAACATTTTGTGGAAAAAGTACCAATTATCTCCTTCATTTTGCTTAATATGTGAGGTAAATGTATGAAAATGTTTTTTAATGTTAAAGAATTCCTGCTAATTCCTGCTGCCACTAGCCAAATATATTACCATAGTAAGATTTTTCAGCAAATAAACCTCATAAAATAAATAATTAAGATCCATCATCATGGATTATGATGAAATTTTAAGGTTAAATCTTTGGTATTTGAAATTACGTACTTACATTAGTTTTTATTATGATCATTGAG
The DNA here is from genome assembly GCA_947579665.1 of Sympetrum striolatum. NCBI lineage: Eukaryota > Metazoa > Arthropoda > Insecta > Odonata > Libellulidae > Sympetrum > Sympetrum striolatum. The sequence continues at coordinate 38,275,474 of OX388351.1, read as the reverse complement.
TTTCAAGGACGTAAAGGTCAATGACTTTTGACATAATTATGTTCACTTTGATACATGCGGCATCGGACTTTATTAACATAAGAGCGAACAAAACGAATCTGGTTGGAAATAGTATGGTAAAGGGAATAGCATATGTGGGAATTTTGAAGTAAATTATGAGCAATATTTAACCACTACTTTTAACAATCAATAGATCGGCTTTATAGGGGAATTTTGATTCCGGCATGTAATTTGCATTTAGATTAAATAAGGGATTTTTCATTTGTTGATGAAAATCCGTTCAGGGGCTAAAAATGGATTTCATCTGAATCCTACTGGACATGAGATAATTAAAATAATCAAAAGCTAAAGATGAGAAGTATAACAGAAGACTGACAAGCCATTTTACCGGGAGTGCCGAAGATGAAAAAGCGGGTGGAAGTATGTTTCACACTCTGAAGAACAAATGATGGAAGTCTGAGATAGTGAAAAAACAAGGAATAACGTGATTCCATTAAGGTCTCAAACATGTAAACTTTGTGAATACGCAAACCCGTATAAAATTAATTAAAACGAATGATTATTGCCCACTAAATTATCGATACTTTCGACTATTGATATTTTCTATGTAGTTCATGAGTACAATAAATTTTCCTGTTAATTAATGATGTAAATATGATGCAATGATATCATTGCTTTCTTGTTGAATTAATTTTCAAAATATCATCTTGAAATGATAATATTTTCTATTTCCCTTTTGTAATCATTATCTTTTACCTTCAATTTTATAATATTCGTATTTCTTACTCCTTTACCTAATTTTAGAATGCATCGACTGAATTCATAATGTTGAATGAATATTTGATTAAACGAATCTTGCTATAGAGAACTGATAAATAATGTTAATCACTCAAGATTTTATGAATGTAAAACGTCAATCTCCATAGTTTTATAGATGAAACCAGAGGTTGAATTGAATAGAAAAGATAAATTAGGTAAAAAGGGAGGTCCACGTTTGTCCACTCCCACCTTACCTTTGTCTGAGAAGGTTATAAGGCTATGTAATAGTATTAGGCATTTTAGACAAAAAGGAATAGAGAAGAGTAGGAGATTATATTCATGGTGCAGATAGATTTTCCGAAAAAGAAATAGAAGCACAGAAGATTTATAACAACACGTCACAATGAATTAAGGTAGATTTTCGCACAAACGATACCAATAAAACCTTCTCAAGGCCCACGTTGAAACTGCTGATAGACGAAAAGAAACACCCCTCGACAGAAAACACTCTCTGGATATTTCCATGAACATCCAGAGCCATAATACACCAATTCGCACTTCAGCATCCTCGCATTCCCTCAATGGCTAAAGGAAACCTTAAATCAACGATTGCTCCAAGGATCCGAAACAAGATCCCGTAGTTAGGGAAATAAAATAAACGTAAAATCTCTCGCTAGAGGTCCCACTTTTCGGCAGAATTTCTCAAAATTCATCACTCCGTTCGTGGCGCCCCTCTCTTTGCGTTGGCAAACGGAGCTACTTCTGCGGGCTGGGGAAAAAACTGACTGGCGAAAAAGAGATTCGGAAGGAGGGAGAAGTTTTTCCACCCCACCGCGGTTTTTTCTACCCCATTCCTTGGGCCGTGTTTCTCCATCTCGCAGGTGTCTCGCCCCTTTCTCATAGCCGTGGAAGGAGAGGCAAGTAGAGCCATTTTACCCAAAGGAAATTCGGAAGAGGAGTGCGAGGAGAAATAGATGAGGAGGATAAAGAAAAGGGATAAAGGAGAGGATGAAGGAGAGAAGAAAATGTAAGAGCTGAGGCAGTTGGAAGGCAGCGGAGTGGCTGGGAACAATTGTCGCCTCTGGAGAATAAGGCCACCGTAAATAACTGAGATTTCTTAAAAGGATTTCAGATAACCGGATGCGTGTTACAGTGATATTGATGCAGCTCCATCAAGCTGGATTACACCAACCTTGGCATTAATAAAATTTAAAATAAAAATCTGATTTTAACTTTTGACGCACCAACAACAAATCACTGCAACATTCCCTTGGTATTGGCCTATTTATAATCCACAATACATATCATTGTCAAGTTATGGAAAATAATAGCACCGTAAACTTCCACATTATTTAAAAAGTAGTAAAACCTACAACAAATCACTGCAATATTCCCTTTGTATTGGCCTATTTATATTCCACAACACATATCATTGGCAAGTTATGGAAAATAATAGCACCGTAAACTTCCATACTGAAAATAATAACACCGTGAACTTCCACACTATTTATAAAATAATAACACTATAAATAGTATGGAAGTTTACGGCTTTATCATTAACTATAACTTCAGAATTTCCTTCCACGAATTTCGGCCGAATATGATAGAATCGATTCATATAATTGGTCTTCATGCTATTTGTTTCCTATTTGTTGAGGTTTATTAAAAGTATTTCAGATTTACAATTACAATTCTGGATGCGTGATACAGATTGATATAGTTACAGTTCCATTAGGGAGGATTTACATATACATTTAAACCCTGCAATCCGCCAGTGGCACGTGGCAGGGGGTGTAAAACACCGAAATACCTATCTAACATGGAGAGCTATTAGCTTCTCTAATACATCGCAGGAAAAACGACCAAAAGTAACAATCTCTTCTCGCAACTACTTTCCTGTATCGCTCTTTTGTTTTCTCGCAAAGATCACGAAGGTTTACAAATGGGAAAACAATATCAACTATCTCCTCCCCGAAATCGGTAGTGATAAATTTATCAAAAAGCTTCCGTCGATACCCAAGTCTTCTATCACTAAGAGAGTTCCATCCGAGGGATTCTATCACAGCCGAAACACCGCTACCAAATCTGAAATTTCCCTTGACAACCATTGATTACACCAACGCTAGATTTGATAAAATTTTATATAAATTTCTGATTTTAGCTTTTAACGCAGCACCTACAACAAATTAATGTAATCCTTCCTTTGATACTGACCTATTTATAAACTAAAATACATATCATTAGCCTTCAAGCTATTTATTTCCTTTTAATTGAGATTTCTTAAAACGATTTCAAGTATCATGCTACGTAACCAGATACTAAATACAGATTAATACTGATATATACACTTCAAACAGGATTTAGCTAACGTTAGCGAAAAAATAAATTTAAAATTCTGATTTAAGCTTTTTAAGCAGAAAAACCAGCGAGATACTGCAATCCTCCCCATAGTATAAACCTATTTATATTCCTCACAAACATGACCCTTGCTTTCAGTAATTCATTTTCAGGTAAACAAACTAGCAGAATAATTTTGTCATCATAATTCCTTATTAAGGAGGCTGCTAGCTTGATTAATCCAAAATGGACCAACATGAAAGATAAGGATGCTTGACAACACATAGGATGCTCCTGAAAAGTTGGATATTTAATAGATGAGACTGTTGACAATACGCTTAATAACATGGACCTATTTGAGACCAGGAATTAAATGTTTCCCTAGTAAACAAGAGCAACCGTAATATATAATGCAAGTTCAATTTTCAGTATGAAATGCATACTTAATTCAAAGCCAGAATAACGTTTTTAAGGTGATTATATTTGCTTTTGAAACCTAAGTGAAGGATTTTAAATAAACTCAAAACAACCATTAAACTGAATACTGAATAGACTTAATATCCCAACATTTCCTCTCTTACGAATTCTTGATTAAAAGCAAGCGGGCTGAGAAATCAGGCTTCCGTAATGGCATGGAAATGAATTAAGTCGCAAACAGAAGGACATACTTTAAAACGTAAATATCTTATGTGAACTGATTCCGGGATGGATTAAAAACAATTCCTCACTTACAGATTCTTGATTAAAAGAGGATGGACTGCATTTAATTTTCCGCAAAATTAAAGAAGTGGCTAGAATAGTGTAATTATAAATTTCGTGTAGAACAGAAACTAGGTAAAGCTATAATGAGCACAAATGATTTAAAATCTAAATGTATTATTCAAAATACTGCTCTACGAAATTAGGTTAACGTAATAGCGGATAAATAAATTTAATTGTAAACAGAACCTAGGTTGTATACAGTTAAATACGTTATAAGGTAAATATTCCATTTAAAACACGACCACAAGAAGTTATGTATTCTTATATTTTCGTTTAAAATTAAAATTCATGTACCGCAACTACAATTTTCGTAAGCAGCTAAATCCCAGCTTCGAGCGACGAATTTTCGTGAGAAATTCAATGACTAATTACGGCGAAAAAAATCACTCCTACTTCGACTGGGACGAGAAATACATTACGTTCGCCATTTAAATTAATTTCCGCGGAGAATTTACTGAGAAATAATAATTCAACCACCTTGCACCCACTCCGAGTCCCTCTTCCGCATTGCGGGCTCTTCGCTACGGCCACTTTCCGAAGAAACAGGGAAGACCGGAAGTTGGAAATATAAAGCCGAATTCCAGCGATGGGAAACGGGGAAGAAAACGGAATATGAATGCCGAGAGAGAGTCTAAACGACCGGAAAAACGCGGAGAACAAACAGAGAGGAAAAGAATGTAAGCGGGGTAAAAAAGAGGTATGAAAGATAAAGAGGGAATAATAAATACAAATGATGCGGGGAAGGGGAAGAGTCTTGAGAGGGAAGCATTAAATGAAAGGCGAGGGTCTACTTGAGTGGACGAAGTATGGAATTCAGAGTGAAATTTGAGTGAAATTGCGGAAAGAATGGTTTGGGTGCAGATGTACATTTACCATTCTAACTTAAATGCCCAGATACGAGTACCCTGGCGGAAAAACTCTATGCCCTATGTTTCAGCGACAAAAGTTGTAATATTAACAGTAATTTATGAAAAATAAATATATATATAACATATTTTATAACAATTTACACAACTCTAATATATTTCATCCTTAATAATTTTGAGTAGAATAGCTACTTTACAGATAGATCTTATCACCTTTAATTTATTCGTATATAAATTCGTAAAAGTATTCTTCCTTTTATATACTAATTTTACATTCCAATTTTAGATAGATACGATTTCCGCATTCCAACAACAAAGCAAAATCTTGAAGCCCCTAATTACTGCTAAATAAATAGAGAATCTATAAATTGTAAGTGTACATAATAGAAATTAAGGGCAAAGGAAAAAGTTCATTGAATTGAATTGAATACTTTATCTGCAGTAATGAAGACAAAACTTAGTACCTTTTCACCAGATTGAAAATTACTATGTTTTTTCTTCTTTACTTCAATGGCTTTCCATAAAGTAACGCCTGACCATCTAGATTTCACTCTTTCTGCACATAAAAGAACTGCTTAGAATGAAAATGATATTAAAGAAATTTGGCTGTAGTAGAGCAAATGTTCCTTTTTCAAATATGAAACGTATAATATATACGTATACATATAAATATTTTTCATATTTGATTCTACGCTATCGTAAATTGTAAAACTAAAACAATATTCACTGACTAAACTTGATGACGCAATAAGCAATTCTCTATGAAATTGCACAATTTATAATTATGATATAAAGATTATCATCTCGATCATATCAAAATCATACAACACAACATTAATAATGCATCATTCAAATGGTAGTAACTGCCTAATAAACGCAAAGAGAAAATAGATAAATATAAAAGAAATAATACAACTCAGTCTCGTTGGAACTACCAAGTTATTTTAATTCTTTCCGAGAAACGATCTAATTCCCTTCGATTCTGCTCATATTTAAATTATTTTCTATAGAGCAATAGGAAATGCTCGAACTAAGCGATTTCAGTACAAAACGCAACAGCTGCCAAGCAGATCAATTCATGAAAAGAAACATAAAACTCTTAACTAACTATTTAGATTTTGTCCTGATAGCCAAAGAGAATAAAGGAAACTATATTTTCACTTGATGTCCAAAATTATTCTAGATGAGACCGAGTAATAGAAATGCGTATTCTCGGGAAGAGAAAATGACCATAATATCAGAAAAGTTCCCATATTAAATTTATGGTGAGTAACATGAAATCGTTGCCATTATTTTTGCGACATTACCTTCGTAAAAAAACAGTACGGAAAGGTTGATTAGATTTAAAGTCATCGAATGGCTCTGCTCATAAAGGCATTGGAAAGAAAATGGGAAATATGAAAATTATTACTGTTTCTCAATCCTTCAAATAGATTTAATGACAGGAAAAATTGCGACTGTTAATCCTAAGGAGTTCGTAGTTTTAAATCTGTATATTACAGATGTTTTGGGGAAACATCATGAAACATTCTTTTTACCATAAATGTTACTTTTCTGAATTCTAAACGACTCCAATGATTAGTAATTTCCCTTCCAGCAACACTCTTGACATTCATAGAAAGCATACTCCAAAATTAAAATATCCTACTTCGACTACTTTCTTTCAATAGGCGTACATTATAAAAAGGACATCGTTTTGAGGGGAAAATCACTGAAAGGAGACAAATGTAGGAGGGCGTATTTCAAATATAGTTACAACTATAAATGATACTCACGGAAAAAGTAGTGAGTAGTGAGTATCCATTAAACTGAGTTTTAGAATAGTGCGGTGAATTTTAGAGGACGAAATTTTGTTAAATGAGCTAAATTTTTACTAAAGGAAAAATAAAAAGGTAAATTGAAGTTAATTTCTCTGGCTGTGGAAATGTATTTAAACATAATTATATATATTCATTAGGTTGAAAGAAATTTGGTACTGTATTCCACTTAAAAGCCATACAATTAGAATTTATAAATACTGTTAATCGATATTTCTCCGCCAAAAGCAATCAAATTAAATTTTCTGTAACATATTTCACATATGTGCAAGCAAATTTAGCAATAATATTTGCAAATATGTATAGAATGATATTTCTGAATTTTAAAGTTAATTCGTGACGGGATCAAAATCTTCTGCAGAAGAGCTATTTGCAAAAAGTTGGGCAAAACTAAGATACAATTTAATTCCATTTACTCTGTCAAATAATTTTTATAACTACTTTCCTCTGCTATTGAGTGAAATGAGTAATGTTAAATACTCATTTCTGATTATTTTTCACCCGCGTAGTTATACTAAACATAACGAAACAGAAGTGTTAGCCGAAATGCGTACCAAATATGTAGCACTTAAAATGGATGGCTCCTAATTACGATCCCGAAATTACGATAAAAAAATAAACAGTAATTACAAACAAAATTTCCAAATGAGACATTTTACTGCATCTGTTTTTACATAAAATCATTCTAGCCAGCTGACGTCGTATGGCAGGAGGCATACACCGTTCAACTAAAATACTTGATTTGACTACCTCATATAGCTAGTAAAAACTAAATTATTAAAACGGCTGACCCTAGTCTATATTCCTTAATTTTAAGCACGGTATGCAAAAGTCAAAAGTAGCATTTGTTTGAGGTAATTTTTTAAACTTTTTCCCTTATTAAATTCGAGAAGTAAATTTTAGACGGAAGACTCGGAACATAGGGACATACGAACAGCAAAACCCAGGCCTTAGAAACAATTTTTTGCCCAAAAATTTCAGGCATGGCTTTTGATTGCTTGATATTGCTTACTTATACACAGCAATATCTCCTTATTTAAATTCAACGGTGATTCTGCAAACAGTACACCACGGAGCTACTCTCACATACGTTTATACACATTATTGTAAACTCTTTCTAATCCGTCCTCAAGAAACCTAACACTCCATCAAACCACCGTTTTAGCACTCGAAAACAACGAAAAAGAATTCCTCCGAAGAACTAGAGAAACAAACCTCGCATGCACGTTGTCATCCCGCCAACCTAGGGCAAAACAAAAGAGACGGATATTAAAGCGAAATAACTTGCAAGCGAGGTCCATCCACCCATTGTCTCCTACCAGTCGATTAATCTAGCTCCGGAGACTTCAAAAGCGAGGCGAATCGTTCGTAAAAACGATGTTTCTCCCTTCTGCAGAGTGCTTCCGTACAGGTGTTTCTCGTGACGCAGACGGCAGAAGGAGAATAAAGCAAATGGGAGAGTCGTTTTTTTTTTCGCGAAAGTGACGTTTTTTCAATACTCACGTTCTTGCTTATTCTCTTTATCTGCCGACTTCCCTTCCACCAGGTTATTACGGCCTCGGGCCGGGATCCAGTGGCTTTGCATTCTACTTCGTATCGCTTGTCGGCGGATACGTGCTTCTCCTTGGTGAGGATGTGAACCGCGACGGGCTTCACTGAAAGAAGAGGGAAAGGGTGAGAAGGAGATGGTGCTTTCTGGGTTTCAATAGATTACCCCCACTTTTATACAAGTTTATTCACCGCCTTATCATTGGGCACGTTTTTAAATCCATCAATCTGATGAGCAATGGATATTTTATCTATTTATTTATTTGTTCTTCGTGTAACATATATCGTGGGACATATATTACACTTAGGATAATAATCTGCTTAGGGTAACCGACTCTTCATCTTCCAACAATAATGGATTATCTTGTGAATTTGATGAATTTAATGACAGTCCCTTGGTCAGTGTGATGTTTGACAAGATGGCTATTGTTGCACATACAACTTGTGTAAGCAAATGTATAACCGTGTGAAGAAAACAAATTTGTAGCACGGCTTTTTAGGAGGTTTAAAATCTTCAATAGCCGTCTTTGTCGGCATTCCTCATCTCATTCACCGGTATAAAACAAGAGAGGATACCGCACTTTTTAAGAGCACCCAATATGTATGCAACATAAATTCATCTACAGGAGCGAATAGCTACAATAAATATCATTCATTCAAGATATCATGAAAAAATCACACCGCATAGTAGTTATCTTAACTATACTTTATATAAAATACTTTGCTATCGAAATTAGTTGCTGACGATCTTACGTGGATGATTACTGAGTCATTTTTTTGTAAAATCTTTGTTTTATTTAACAATTTTTCGGTTATGTCGTAATTTCACAAAATTACGGCCTCTTCCGTGAATTCTGCGTCATAGATTCCCAATGTGGTCCGTACGAACTCGTAAATATCCAAAGAGATTTCACGGGGTGCATATCATGAAGAAACAAACTGGGACTCCAAGATTTACTTCAATTTTTGGGAGTGTTTTAGAGTTTTTGGAAATCAAAGATCATTTTAACAGAAAAAATCAATATTAGGCAAGCTAGGGGGTACATGAAAAATTATAAGGGATCCATGCAAAAATTGGGCGAAATGTGGATATGGTGGAGGATGGAAAAAGTAAGTTGGGTTGACAGGAAAACTAACATGGAGGAGATGGAGATGGTTGGGGAGGAGATTAATTGAAGTAATAAGATATCGACAGAAGAAATGGTTGGTTCAAGTACTGAGGAGAGAAGATTGGTGAAGGTTGAAATTGAGGGTAGGACGCAGGGGAAAAAGCAGAGGGGAATACAGAGACAAAAGTTGTTGGATGACATAAAGGGTGGGGTTAACTATATGGAAATGAAGGAGACGGCGCTTAATAGGGATATTTGATTTTACATGAACCTATCAAAAGGTAGAACACTCATGAATGAGTGAACCTATGCTTTACATAATTTTGTTGCATTATTATCCATAACTTGACACATAGATGGCATCGCATGCGATACACGAATCTAAATTAAAATTACTTCCCTGGTCGACCGAGTTGAATCTTTTTGATCAATTATAAATACTGATAATAAAGAATATTTATTTGAGTTTGGTTGTGTTTAAAAGTGTAGCTTTCTTTAGAAATTATTACTGGTCGAATACTCTGCATTCTCTATGAAAATGTCCGTACTAACGAAATTATTTAACACTGTAAAATGTAGTGCAATAGTAGTTGGTGTTATATTTACATGATCTACATTTTAAATTAATTTTATTTAACTCTGTCAATTATGAGATTTTATGCACTTTTATGTTCAACGTAAGGTGAAGTTACAGGTGTTTCTATGGAAATTACTTTTTATATACGTAAATAAATTTGTGGAAGCTTATTAGGCAAGGAATTCTCCAATATAGGCCATATTCATAATAAGGTATCTTAGACATGCTAGGTATGGGAAATTTTCCCGGAATCAAGTTTAACCTTAATGGAATGATTTCAAGCTGAATAAAAATCATCGATGTTGGTGTGGATCATGAAGGATCGTATAATTAACTATTCAGCAAGCAGTCTCACTCTACGATGAATTCAAACAATTTTTTGTAATTAATCGGTAATGAATGACTCCTGACGAAGAATGTATCGCATTCGAAATACGTATTGAGTGCTCTCATAATGCCCTTTCTTGTTTTCTTAGAATACCGGGGAATGAGAAGAAAAAAGCCGACAAAAACTCCTATTGGAGATTTTAATTCCTCAACAGTCATGTCCAAAAATTCCTTTCTTTTCAATACAGTGGCATTATTTAGGAATTTAAATGTAATAATATAAGTGTGAAGGGGTAAATTAACAACGCTTGAGACTGCCATCTGACTTTTGTCTGACTGTAGCAAATAATAATAATACAATAATATTTCATTTAGATAAATTAAAAAATCATCGGTATTTTATGGGAAACACGCTCTTTCTTACGAGTACATAAATGTACTTTTCTAATAATGAGGTGTGGACTTTTATACTTACGATTTATATTCAGCGTGACGACCTTTGTTGCAGGCGGCGTCAGATTGGTGTTAGACGCCTGACAAATGAGTCTGGCGTTTAGATGTTGCCTCCCCACATTCGGAAAGGAAAGACGGTTCACTGTGAGGCCGTTGGGGCGCTGCTCGTACGAGTCGTCTATAACCAAATTTTCCAAGAACCAAGTCAACTTGGGACGTGGTTTGCCTGTAATGAAGAGGTTTCCTTTAATCGAACACGTTCTAACGTTTCTATTCGCATTGTTCGCTAATACTAGTTCACTCGAATGTACTCTGCCAAACTGAATTTGACGCGTACTGAGAGACATGGAAGTGTTTGGAAATTTTCGTTTCATCACGGAAATCATACCTGCACGTGAACGTATTTTATTTTCTTTTCTTACTTAGCCAATGTTCCCTTTATCGGTGAAGTTCCCTTAAGCTCTGATGAACTTGTCAGGAAGTGCTTCACCGAAGCAATAACGAACACACACAACTGTTCCCTGATCGGATTTTTCCGATCAGGGAACTATATAACTATAACCATATAACTATAACTGTATAACTATTTCATAAAAGAATCTTTACTACCAAAACTTGTACAAAACAGTATATAGTATAGTAGAGTAAAGATTCTCTAATGTGAAGTATGGCTGAATGTTATTCATTATATGCTTTTATTTACTTTACTTTTACTTAAATAAAGGTAAAAGGTTTTATCTTTCAAGAACATAAGTAGAACATTTTCTCGAATGTAATTAAACAATTTCTGACCAATATCGAGGCAATACAGATAACTACATATATATAAATTATAAGCCCCCTCGATAACAATATTTATTCATTTATTTAGAGATAGCAACGAAAAAATACTCAAGTACAAGTTTTTTATTTGAAATTGTATCAAATTGTATAGAGATAGACATTGTATCCCTATAAATAAATATTCCAACCTATATCCAATATATAAATAAATTCCAACCTATATCCAATTTCGTGGGATACACATCAAAGAATCGTTTCAACTGCGCGAATGGAAAGTAAAAAAAGGAGTAAATGACATTGTTCCTATTGATTATGCTCAAATAAATCAAAATTCACTCATATACTGTTATTCTAATTAAAATAGAAATTCCTTGGAGACTCAATTCATAGAGTATAAGAAGTAGTTAGGATTACGCATTGATCAATTCTTTAACGTTATTCCAAACTTTAATTTATTTTCTGAGTGTGTGAAATCGTCTCAAAATAGCTTCCTTCCTTTTTAAAGATATTTTTTACTATCATCACAGTAAATAATTCAAACAATGACAGTAAATTCTTACGCGTAAATGACTCAGTTTATGAATTATAAATGAATAATTTTGTAAGTATTACCGTCATAATCTCATGTCTTAGCATATTTATTCATCTGCCTTATATTGAAATTACTTACGAATCTAATGCGATTCGTAAGTAATGTCATAGAATCACAAAAAATAATGAGCACGGTTGTCATAAAATTTTTATACCATGATTCCAGTCTGATTGAATGTTTCAATGGCTACAGAACTTAATTCTTAATCACAGGTTTTAACTTTCCAATAGCCGTCTTTTTAAAATGTGGATTAATTAATTAAGATTAAGAAAGACGATTAAAAGGATAAATTAAGATTTCAAACTTCTAATCCATTAACAGACTAGTTCAAAAACGTTTTCCTTACATCAATTCTTGATGCGAATCATGCAATATAATTTTAATACAACGCAATGCCTAAATACATTGCGAGATACACAGAAAAATTGAAAGCACGATCTAAAAACAAGTAAAAACTATTCGGTGTGACAGTTAGCGACTGTATACCTATAACGAGAATTTGTAATCTCGAAACCCCAATTCCCAAGTCACGATTGAAAGCGAACTCGAGGTAAAACAAGCCGAATCAAAGGGATAAGAAATTGGGCCAAGAAGGAAGCACGATAGACCCGCAGCTTTACCTGGGCGGCGTAAAAGGGAAACACTCGCATTAATTCGCTCCTGACATAAGTTAATCTTTCGCGAGTCGCGGAGCATTTGCCGGGATCAAACGCCGGGGAAGAAGTGGATGGGACAAAGAGAGTAGGATAGAGAGATTCATATAACCTTCAGTGGAGAGTATTTGTTCCTGCTTTCCGCATCGAGAGGCCCCTTTCATTTCCTATGGCTGCCTCCCTCTAATGCCTTACACTGGGTGCACAAGGAGGTGTGGGCGGAGTCCTTTGAAGACGAGGGATTTAAAGTAGGGGTGTTAAGGGAAGCTGTCGGAGAGGAGTAAGTCATGTCGTCTGAGACTTGATTTAATAGGCACCTAATGCAGATGGAGGTCGACTGCTTATTGTTGGAGTAATGCTCGTTTTTGGGGCGATGGAGTTTGGCAGCTATCGTTCCAGGACTATTCCAGCGGAAATGCGGTTCGTAGTTTGCCCATTTGATGCGCGAGTTTACGATGCGAAGATTGCGAATACGTTCTGACGTGTTTGATGGAATGAGAATGCTAAACAGCAAAGTTGAGTCTTCTTTGTTTTCCGTGCGAGTTCAAAAGATATAGAAAATCTAAATAAGCTCATCGGATTTTGAATTTGAATTCTAAGGATGAAAGTTACTACGGTGGTAGCAGACTATAACAACCAAAAGGGGGTTTGGAGGCGCATTTAATAAGCGGGGATTCACGAAATTCGATTTTCTATGATTGATTGCTTTTTATTAGAAAAAAGTTTTCTTATATTCCAGGTTATGATTCTATTGAAATGTTAGAAAATAGAATCTAATGTTTACGAATGAAAACTACGAGAAACTCGTAGAAATAGAATCGCATATTCGGTAAAAAGCACGCATTTAACACAAATAAAAATAAATTCCTCAAATGACTTTATTTTAATTACATTTTGTTTGATAATCTCATTCTTAAGTCAAGAAGGTACTGGATGCCATTAAATTTCTAGGAATTTTGAAGAATGTCTTCTTTATTGCTTTACATTTTACAATACCTTATTGACATTTTATGCTTGCTATTGATGTACAATATATACAATATTAAAGATCAGTAGAACTTACATATCAAATAAAATATATTAAGAAATATTAATTACAAACTCTGATACTTGTTTAACCGATGAGTTACACATTTCAGTCTTTCATATAATATATTTTCGTGAGGTTTCTATATTGACATCTATCGGTCTCTAACCAATGATATTTTTCTCTAAATCGGTCTCCTTTACTTATATGGTTAAATAGAAGTGTATATTTCATCGCTGAAATCTAAACATAATGAAATATAAATGCGTTTTTTCACAACCCTACTTAGAAATGACTTTCAATCAACATGGTAAGCAGATGGAAACGCCATATTCATAAAATGTACCTCACCTGTAACCTAACAAATAAAAAAATATAAATATATAATATATAATTTGAAAATATATAAATAATATATGTTATATAAAATATATGAACATATTATGTATGTTTAAACAAGGTGTTAAATATTTAAGTTTTTTTATGCAACATAATGTCCACAAACTCGATATTTGACAGCCACTAACCGCAAATATTTTCTCTTACTCTGACAAACTTTATCTTATATGTTTAAAGAGAAGAAGATATATCTTTTCCTGTCTCACAATTATGAATAATAAATGTCTTTACTCATAACCACACTTACAAATGAATATAAATCAATAACTTAAAAAGAGGGAAACTCTAAACTGATAAAATATTTTTCACCCATTTTCTCCGAAAAAATCTATTAATAATATTGAAATTAAGAACATTTCCTGATTGGCATAATAATTGATTAATGAATTGGACCAACAAAATATTTCTTACCATTTTCTCACAAAAAATCTACTTGTTTATATGAAAATCCTGAAATTCTCCTAATGGGCACAATAAATTATTAATTAATTGGATTAGTAAAGTAAATCCCACTCATATTCTACCAAAAAATCTAGTTAATTCCTTTATAAATTATGAATGCTTACGTCGAAATGATGATTGATCAAGACCTTAAACAGATAAAAATGCCGGATTGATAAAATATTTCTCTCACATATTCTCACAAACGAAATTTATCCCTTTATTTTGATCCTCTTTATCTAATCCTATAAATATTCACTTCCTTATCTCAATCCTTATCGAATCGTGGCATCAAATTTGTCGGCGAGAAGAATGCCATCGGCGGGAGAAAAATTCCAAATACGCGGTTCGGACGCATCGCTGACGGGCGGAACTTGATTGATGTACGGTGAGGCGAATTTATAAATCAATCATTTTTAAGAGGCGCAGCCATCGTAAATAAAAAATGACTGCGTCAAAAAATCGAGCGGCGATATATGCAAATTCGCGTACAGTGCGATTATCGTCTCGCAAATGAGATTCGAATGCACACGCGGAATCATAGTACGTCAGGCTGATTGATAGCGCCCCAGAAAAAAACTAACGAGGGAAAAATTCGATATCTTAGCAGGAATCATCGCTTGATTCGAAAAGGATGATTATTGAATTGCTGGGTTTGCTGGGAATCATGGGAGGGGATTCGATATTTTTTATAGGATTATAATAATTCGATTGGGATGATGAAAGTTAATCCTCCTTCCGTGCGAATTTAAATTTGATGGATCTTTCGGTGGATATCTTGAATATTCTAGTTAACGGTTTTGGGAAGCTTTCAGGGTAATCAATTAATTTTCTTCCGAGAATAATGTTTGCCCTTAAGAATTTAAAATTATTACACTTGGTGATGTTAACCTACATTACATTTTTATACATTACGTATGCTCTTTGGCACACATGGTAATCGATAAAGATATTACAAACCATGAGAATAATAAATAAATTAAATAAAGATTACCCCAATTATCTATGGGTTGACTAAAAAGAAAAATATTGACGTAATTGGTTTCAAAGGCAGGTTGCTATACAGTCGATACTTGCACACTGTCCCCAAAACTGAATCAGATTCACCCTGCGATGTAGTTATTGATTTAAATTTCAGTACGTCCCAATTATGCCTACGATTTTCAGTCTCTTGGGTTCTGTGGTGAATTTTTATCAAAATTAGGCTCGTTCTCTAAGATACACAAACAAACACATACAATTACCCTCATCTTCTAATTAGGTAGTACGTAAAACTTTACACCGATTTCAATAACAATCAAAGAACTATCAAAAATATGATTTTATAAAATAGTTTCAACGTGAATTATGAGAAGGGAATGACTACTAATAGAATGCACCCAAGTAAATGGAGGTGAATTCATTACGATTGACTCTGACTCAAATATATATCATTATGAATTTCCGGGCCAATACTCGTAATGCATTCGATTAATGGTCGTAGATCAATCTAACTACATTAGGAAGTTTTCGTTTATTTCCAATTTTTTGATTCCATTTATTTATTTACTAATCAAAACTACAATTAGGCACAAGGCCGGGTGGTAGTCATATCGTGGGGGGAAAAATACATAATCTGCCTGGTGTTCACCCTAGTTGGGAGGAAAACCCGCCAAAACCTTCCGAAGGCATTATGTAATACATATTATTATAAAATATACAGAATTCTTCAAAATTTACAACAATCATACAATATTTAAAATATTATTGTAATATTACAATATTATAAAAATCACAACATTACAACAAAATAATTAAACCATTTTAATTTTATTGATAAATATATTATAAGAAAGGGGAAAAGTTCTAAAACTTCTCCAAATAATTTGTTCTATTCTACTATTCCCCGATATAGGAATGAAAATTTACAAACAAATTCTCTGTTTAGGGTAGCGACTTTGTGATCGTGGTAATTTCTCCCGAGGTAATCCGGTTTCCTGAGTTTTATTTCTATCATACAAAACCCATTGATAATTATTCATCAACATGGCTTTTTCGTAACCCCTAAGGGGATGGAAAAGATACATAAATAAGATTTAGTGAAGAATTAAATTCATATAATTTACCTGTTTACGTTGTCAATAATTGGTAACATTTCTTGATGAAAAATACCACCCTCATGGCTCTATTAGCGGAGATATTTCACTTCTAATAACATAACCTTGCAATCATAATATATATTAAATCGTTATCTAATGGTTTCCTATTCATAACAATCAAATTGGAGAAAACACTCAGAGTACCATGATCTCATATCCTAATCAATGTACGCCCTCGGTAGCGATCACTTAACCCAACATCTCCCTTTATCCTTGAATAGGTACGTGGGTAAGAAAACGTTCGCTGGCAATTCACTCAGAATTTGCCCAATTGGCGTAACTGGTGCGATCTTGAACCGCATACGCCCCACTTTAAGAAGATCACTGGGGGAAAGACCCCGCGACATGCTTCGTGAATTGAATTAAGGAACTATGCGAACCATGAGGAGGGTGGAGATCCAAGGACCCCCAAATAGCTGCTTTATTGACAACGGCAAACAAGGCGACTTGGGAGCCCTATGGGGATTACTCGCGGAACGAGGTTACCAGTGCCACAGAGAGAGCTCCGTATGCAAAATTTAATAGAGGAAAGGGATAAGATGTCTGGAAGCAATTTTCACAATACCCTATTAATATGCGATTTTATCTCTTTTTCGACCCCTAAAAATAGGTGCAGATATTGCATGTCGTTGCCCGGGAAATAATATTTCCCAATTAGCTTCGTCTCGCGAAAAATAGCCGGAATTATACTGGGGGATAAAAAGGCTCATGCAGATAAAGGAATGTTTGCAGTTGGGCTTAGAGGTAAATTACCTCGGAGACCGACGAGAAATTCGGTCTTTGACCCCTCTAGCGGATCTCCTTTATTATGGCGCTGTTTTTAATTTGGAATCGCCCCCCTATGCCCACCGCCATTTTTTTTCTTTTCTCAATTTCCTTCGGGGTCATGAGATAGAAGCTATTGCTTAATTAACGACGTTCCTATTTCTGAAGTAAAAGGAATTATTTAATGATGAAATCGTCAAAGATAATTCCTTAATCCAAAATTAAATGACATCGTATTCATCTACATAGCATTATTCACGGTTAATGATTTCATAAACTAGATTATTCTCCTCAGTGCATTCTTGGTAGTAGTGTATTGTCTATAAATGTTCATCAAAACATAATGGAATTCGGATGTGCAAATAAAGATTATAAATAAAACAGATATATAAATCATAAGCATGCTATCCACCGGCTTTGGTGGCTGATTGGATAGTATGCCATCTAAGCTATCACTCGTACCCCAAGGTTCCGGGTTCAAATTGAATTTGAATCGGAAAGTTCAATCCGGGATTCTGTGTGTGTTCGCAGTTATTGTTGCCTCGGTGATACACCTCCTGATAAGTTCAACAGAGCTTATGAGGACTTCACCGGTGAAGGGCAACAGTTGCTTATCATGAAAAAAGTATATCATAGATGTGCATCATTAAGAGAATTTATGCAAATTAAAAAAAAGTTTCGTTGTGAATACTGGTCGGTGACTCATCAACTGATTAATTATTAATCACACAATGGCACCTTTATCTTATCTTATAACAATAGAATATTAAGAAATACTATACTCGTAATTGTAAATTACAGTGTGCAATATCTGTAGACTATTGGTCTGATATTAAGGTTGAATTCAATGTCTCTCCTTTAGTGTCTACACATGAATAAATCCAGGTCCTGATTTTCAAAATTGTCCGTATTTATTTTTTAATTTGTCATTTTTAATTTAATTTTGTATTTAAAAAATTTCAAATATATTATGCTCGATTTTCTAAACGATGTTTATTTTCTGAATACTTTATTTTACGCTTATTTGTGATAATTATTATTTCCACATATTGTAATATTGGATTGTTTTGTGTTAATTGATTTTATTTTATAAAATTTTGTTACGGCATAGATTTTGTAATTGTCATATTATACATATATTCCATTACTTTTTTAATATTTACTATAAGAAGGTTTTTGTACGTATTCACGCCCCTTTGAAGTTAAGACCCTTCTTTGTGGGTGCTTTTCTACAGGGAATCTTTTTTCTTAAGACGTTATATTAGAATTTTAAAATATGAACCCTTTCTTGAGAGAGACCTGTAGCGTAGACGAATCTATCGAAGTTACACCTGAATATTTCTTCGGCTACACGATTGTAATATAATAAATATAATTCACTCATTAAATGAAGTTGAATTAGCTGGGAAATCGATGCTTGTACTTACCGCCTTGTACCTCGCATATGAGGCTGACGTCACTTCCTTCGTTGTATGGCTCCGGGACTTTGGTACGATCTCTTCTCTTGGCATCAAAGATGACGGGACGATCAGGAGGTACTACAAACAGAAAAGAAAACATAGTCAGCAACCAATATACAAGTTATATTGATGCAGTACATTCAGACCATTAATCCCAGTCAAACCCACGAAGGCTGTCAGTGTCTGTGGATAGAGATGAAGATTAATGTCGAATTTCGCAAGAACATGATCTGTGATCTTTTAAAATTCATTATTAACTAACAATAAATTCAAGGTTCTAAAGAGGGTAAAAATTCTAAGAATAATTGATTCGAAAAATTTACCAAAATCGATTATAACTCGTAGAAACTTAGCGAGTCGATCAATTAGGATTGCAAACTAAAGTACCATGCAATATTATAGGACATAATGTATTATATGATATATATTTTTTGATATCTTTCTTCTGAACAAACCATGAAAATGGTAACTCTATTGGATTAGTGCTGAATTTGAAGGATAAAATACGACTTTTACTTGTTATTAGAGAACTTATTTCTTGCGGCCTGTTTTTCTAAGCTCTGTAAAACATCTCTTAACATGGAAAGCAGCTACAAATTTGGGACAGACTGAATAGAGGATTTAAAGCCAAATATTTTCATAAAAGCAAAAATATTCTAATACAGTTTAGGCACAATTTTAATAAAATAAACATTACTCTATCTTAGTTATAAAACGTGAAATACCTGATGAGATCCATGAATACAAATTTCAATTTTAAAGCTTACAGAGGAATTATAAGAGACGGTTGGAGATACGCTAATTAAAAAAATGTTGCCCATGCTCAATGTATTAATAATTTATCTTCATTGTTGACCATACTAAATATAAGTATATATAACGAAAAATGCTCATCCATCCAATTAAAAAAATGGGTATAAACACTGCTTGCTTAACCAGCTTATGTATATACACGATTTCCTCTTACTCAAAATCAACACAAGGCTACATTTATCTCAAAACCTTTGATGGAAATGTCACAGGAAAATTTACAAAGTGGCTTAGATTCATCGGATTTAAAAAGAGATTAGAGTAACGTATTTATAAAAACTACTCTTGAATATTAGGAATCGTGATAGCAATTTTAAATATTCATAGTAGCATAAAACTCAGAGTTGTAAAAAAGGACAGAAAAAAATCGAATCAGCTATTATACTACCATTGAATTTATTGATGCAGTTAGAACACATTTTGATGCGGAGGTGATCTCATTTATTTAATTAACGAAATTTCCATACATCGAATAGGTTGTTCAAACAATGTCGTTGATGAAGCAATTTCCTAGCCTGCAGCGTATCCTTGTTCACGGAAACGTGTATGGAGAAGGGATAGAAAACTGAAATCCTCAAGGCGAAACACAAGCCGTCTTTACACTACCAGTGTTGCGGACTAACCTCATCACATCGGTGAAAAAAGTACCGTTTATTTGCCTGAGGAAACTACTCGACGTGGAATCAATCGCCCATATATTGCTTGCGGAGCTATGGAACGACTCAAAAAAAGGATCTTTTAACCTCAGGTCATAGGATGACAAACACGACAATCGTCAAAATTTTTTCGACGAAAGCGCCGTTGCCTCCCGCGGTAGTAAAAGTAACTAGAGGATAAATGGCGCATAAATAAAATTTAGGGTGAAAACTAAATCTTTCTTCACAATTTTCCTCAGCTTTTAAACAAAAGTTTTCATTCATATTTATTGATTTGCCATTTTTAATTTACTGTTAATATTTTCGTCATTTTTTGTACGTTTCATTTTCTATACAGTATTAATTGTTTTTGAATGTAATCTGATGTTCTTGTGATATTTATTATTTTCTTACAGTGTGTTCTTGCAATTTTTTCTTTTTAGATTTGATTTTATTATTTTTTCTTGTAATTTCGTCTGAATGTTTTATCTTATATTTTTTGTGATATTCATTATTTTATCATAGTGCACAAATCCAATTTTTCGTTAATTGATTTTAATTTATAATTATTTTTGTGATTTCGTTATAGCACGTTGTTTTCATGTATTATACACAGCTTTCTTTTGCATCTTTTATCATGCACTAATCAGTAGGTTTGCGCCGGTTTTTCACACCCCCCTTTCTTTGCGGGAGTTTTCCTGCAGTGGATCTATTTCCTAAGATATCACTTTAAGTTATTTTTTACCATCACTGCTAAAGTTTTTATCTCCCTCTTAATTCACTTACACATAAATTATGTTTATTTTATCACTGACGAAAGGTCCCATGGAAGTAGAGAATTTTCAGTCTCAATCTCGCCTTGATAAAGGCCTAATTATTATTCGCACACGACGTCTTGCTAATCGACCTGCGTCCCCATCAGGACAGATTTTTGACTCCAGCATGAAGTTGAATGGGGAATTTTCAACCAGAAACAAGAGAGACTGCCATGGCAAAGTGAAAGAAAATGATTTTTAAAAAGCAAGGAATTTTTTTTTGCGCAGATAAGAAAAGGATTGTACATTTTTTGATAGCATCCCTGTTGGAGCGATTCCATGATTTCCCATGTCCCATTTCCAGCAACTGCCACCTCCAATTCTCCTATCGCATACCCCTGCGACGAAAAAAGCTTTCCTCATAACTGAGCTCTCTCTCGTTCTCAATAACTTTCCTCGTTTGGCACTGCTTTCGATCCTTTATTTCACCTTTTTTCTGTTAGAGTAGGTTGTCTTGTTTGCATACATTGGTCATACGAATTTTTCGTGAAGTGTTTGCTTTATTAAAAGTTTAAAATCTCCAATAGCCATTTTTGTCGGCGTTCCTCTTCTCATTACCCGGTATTCCGAGAAAACAAGACAGGACACCGCACGTTTTGCTGATTACTCCTGACGAAGAATGCATCGTATTCGAAATAAGTATTGAGTGCTCTCAAAAAGTTTCCTGTCTTGTTTTCTCGGAATACCGAGGAATGAGAAGAGGAACGCCGACAAAAACAGCTACTGGAGATTTAAACCTCTAATTCTTTAACAGCCGTGTCCCATCTTTCCTTTATTTTCAAGTATTTACTTGACGTAGTTAGTTATAAACTACATTCACATACATAGATTTACAAGATTATGGTGTACCTTCGACAATTTGAATTTCTATAATTCAAATTGTGGTTTTCAGCCCCTGCCAAGAACTTTCTATAAATGATTTTTTTTTTATTTACGAAATTTTAACATTGTCTTTTCAGTAATCACGAAAAAAAAACTCACTTTGCGGATTCTACAAAATAATTGTAACAAAAACAACCTAGGAATCGTTACAGTGTCTTAACCTGAAACAAATATTATTATAACAGTAAATATTATAAATATTCTTATAGCATTTGCAATTTTACTACATGTAGTAAATTAATAAGCCCATGAAAGCTAGCAATTCTTTCCTTATCCAGGTAAAAATTCATTGTCGGAATTCAATAAATTAAATGTAAATTTAAAAAAGTAATCATCTTAATCTTCTGAATGAAACTATGTTTGCAGCAATAAAGCTGATAAGCTATAATATCGATTGTAATAATCGCTACAATTTCCACACGTGTGGTGCGTGATGAACAAATTCATTTATTATTTTATTTACAATCATTCAAGGAAGTTGTTCATGTGCTCTATAGCGAATAAAAATCGGAATTATTATTTAAAAACTAATACTTTAAAAGTAACGTCAGTGAGACGAAGAGATTAAATTGAGAATTACTTTATCCATAATGGTATCATAACTGTACGGTTAGGTTGTAAAATAAATGAGATTGGAAGGTTAGCAAACAATACAAATGCAATGGGATAGCTCTGTTAATAAGAAGCTAGACTACTCAACTTTAACCGTGACCCCACCATATTTTATGAGCGTTATCTCAATTAAACCGAAATTTTTTAACGGAAACTAAGATGGAAAAGGTTCTTGTTCCAGCGAATTCAGCGATTGCTCATTAAAAGGAGATTGTAAAAGGGAAAGCAGTCTAAGATAATTTCAAGTCATTAAGCCGTAACATCCCTTTCTCTCCTTAATCGGATAAAAATATTCTTCCCTACACTTTAAGTACCATAAAATGCCCTACTAGAATTCCCTAAGTGCCTTAAAGCTATTTTAGAGTCCTCTTTGTAGATGAATAGGATGTACTTCAGCTACTAAACCGGCTTATCAGAGAAGATTATATTCGTAAGACCTCCGTGAATATAAATTGAAAACTATAATAAGAGATTAAGTTGACATTTGTGGGCAATTGATTTATTTATGTGATTAGGGAATAGGTTTAAGCTTTAATAATACCTTTTGTCTGGTAACGGGTCAAGAGCCATTCAAGTTCTAATTGCATCATAAATATAGCTTAAAAATGAATTGAAATTTTCCTGCTAATATACACATTGTGGACAATTTTTATCGGTATAAAGCATGTAATGTTTAATTCCGAAATTTAATTATTATATTTGTATTGATAATCTTGGCTACCTATGTATTTTTACTGTGTAATCACAGTTTTTGGGTGAATTTTCATTTTCAAATAATTTTCTTTATAAAAAAACAAAACTCCGAAAAATTATTTCAATTAATAATTAAAATGAGAATTGCTAATAACTAATAAAATAATATCTCCAATGTCTATATACTCAAATATCAAACATGTCGTTATGTGATGGATTTCTATTTTAACAATCCGTACTCAATCACCAAACTCAATAATAACAATAACAATAATAATTGTATTACTTCACATAAAATTAAACAAAATCAGAAAACATAAATTGGTGACAAGTCATACAGTAATTAAGTGATAACACATAAACCAAAGAGTACATGAAAAGTTTTCAAAATCAATTTTCATAGATTCCTCCTACGCAAGCATACATTCCTTAACAATTCAACATTCCGTATAGATTAAAATCGTTCTTTGAGCTGTTGAAAGTTCACTCAGGAATCCTACGAGACGCTTAGCCCCACCAAAACGAAAAAATCTAACGGTAGAAGCAAAGAACAAGAATTCGCACACTCCAACGCCTAGGCATTTTGAATGTTGAGATAAAATACCTCATTTTAGCCTAATTAAGGACTAGAGGACTTTCCGCGCTGCAGAACGCTTGGCCTTTGCACCCACCTTCTCGAGCATTTCGCGGATCGCAAAGTCCCCTAACATTAAATTTCACTCACATTTAGAAGTCCTTAATCTACTTTTGAGGAGACATGATGAAGGAACGTAATCCCTTCGGCTAGAGCACAGTTTGTCCAAATGTCTTTAATGTTTCCCTTCCTAAACCCTTTCTTTTCCCGGATTCCGTCCCCTCCTCCACCACATTCATCTCGTCTTACCTCTTCCCTATCTTCTTTTCCACCCCATTTTTCAACTCGGGGCCCATCTATCTCCCTTTTGATTTTCACCCGTCCTTTTTAGCCTTCCTTATCAGAGCTCTTGGGCTTCATCTCTCGACCGCTCTGAAAACTTCATTACCGAACTTTAGTTTTCCTGGATTCTCTTTTTCATGCACGAGGAGAGAAATCGAGGCCGTCGTGATTATTTCTTCTTTTTCCGCTTTGAATGTCTGGGAGGATGTATTTAGTAAGTTCCACATCGAGGCTCTATTGGAAGATATAATTTTTCTTGGTATGGGTGCATGGATAAGTATTTAGGTACGGAACTAAGTCGAGTTATCCCATGCCATTACATCGTCACTCTTCTTTTTCCATTGTTTCAAAAGTACAAATCCTCTTATAAGTAGTCTGTCAAACTTAAATCGGCCTTAGAGCAGGTCTGCAGTATATATGACTGTGGACTCGTTAGGGGTAACATTTCACCCCACAATATGTTTGGAAAATCATTATTATTTACGTAATCCGGGTTTCATCGATAAAACTTGAGCCCATTAAGACACGCTTTAAGAAGTCAGACCTCTAATTCAATTCCAAATGATATAACGCTTGTTCCTGATAAGAAAGAATTGCTAAATTATTTATTGTTATTTTATCTTTGGGGTGAGTGTTGTATCGGAATTATACAAATACTCTTCATTTTCCCAAGATTATGCATCTACTACCTCTAATGCCTTTTGTTAAATAATTGTGACTCTGATATTCTTGTAATTATTGTGCGTTGTAATTGTGTATTGACGCAGAAAACTCAACGTAAAGCTTCGTGAAAATCATAGCAATAAAACATGAATGTTCAATTACTGCGATAATAGTCTAATGTTTAAGAAATGTCAATTCTTGATGGGTCATTATAATTGTGTTTTTTATTATAATTCTCACGGTAGTTATACTTCTATGGTTATCAGACAAATATGAGGCCTTTGATGTTATTCAATTATGGCTTGAGATAGGACGTGAACAAAATTCAGACACGATGCTCGTTGAAACTCGTAGCTTAAATTATCTCCTTTTAAGTGAAAAATATAAGGAACTAAATAGCTGTAACTGCGCTGTCATTTGGAGAGACATATCTCCGGGTATCATTTTAATTTTACCTATCACGTGCAAAAAATTAAATCTTTCATTAATTTGAATAGTTTCATATTACTAAAATGTATGGCAGATTTTCCCTATTCTATGGGATTAAGGTATTCCAATTAATTAACAAAATAATCGTCATCAATTTAAAAATCAAAATCAAATTTTAATTTACTTGTAATATATTTAGTGGTTTCTGGATGAGTTCAGGGAAAGAATGATGAAAAAGCTCTTGCAGTTAGGGCAATTGCGCAACTTCTATTGCTACGAGTAGTATTCAAAAGAAAAAAAAGGTATGGTAATGGAACGGAATTAGGTCTGACAATTGTAAGAAGAGGATTATATAGCATTGTTTAAAAAAGAGTAAGGATAATTATAATTCTTCATCCAAACATTAAATATCTACTAGACCTCTATATAAATTGATATCAAGCAACCAATCTCTAATATATTCGAAAGCCTATCGATCTACAACTCCATAATCGGATTAGATTACTCTCACATTTATTTTATCAACACAGGAATTGCGGAGCATTGCCAATTAGAAAGAACGAATTTACCAAAGTGCGTAAATTTAACTCGGCGGGAATAAGGGCCTTCTTTGGAACTTATTTTCCCCCCAAGGCCAGCAATTCCTCTCACCACGCCGTCATATTTCACTTCGCCTTGTTTTTCTCTCATTCGAACCCAGCGGCATAACAGAGCCAATTCTCCGCTCCCCTTATCACTTCTTTTCTTTCTAATCCTCTCTTCCCTTATTTATCACCGCTTCCTCCATCCCTCCTCCGCAATCGCTTCCGCATCTTTGTCTCTCTGCTCATCTCATTCTTCTATCTCGTTCCACTCAGGCCGTTTCAACTTTCCGCCTACTTATTTTTCTCCTTTCTGCATCTCCTTCTTCTCTGGTCCAGGATATCTCTCATCCTTCACTACCCTTTCTTCGCAGCCTCCGCCAGAGATACGGGATGCCGAAAGCGCTTCACCGACTTTTTCTTACTTTCCGCTATTTTTCCACTTAAATCTTTCATATTCCGCCCGGATGTTAATCGGAAGAAAGTAGTTATGGGCATAATTATGTCTAGAACTAAGACTTCTCTTCTGTTTCATCTCTAATTCAACTTTTATTTTTCTTTAATCTCTCTTTCGTCGCTAGAATGCAATTACAAGTCACTAGTTTAGTAGTGGTACCCTAAAAGTACTGTACTGACTCTAACTAGCGCTATGGATTCTAGATATTTACTCTTTAAATCCATATATTTTTCATAAACATTTCCAGACCTATGCTAATAAGAATCGGAATATAAAATTCAAATATAAAGGTAATCATAAAATATGAATATTTTCCATAAAATAAAATATAAGAGAAAACGTTCCGGTTAATAATCTTCCAATAAGATTCACACTTCTAAGCAATAGCCTCTCGAGTCTTTCTTCTACTTTTATCTACATCGTTTTAATTGATTCTAATCAATGATGCTTATAGTAACACTTCATAGAATATAAAATAAAACATTTATTTTAAAGAATTTTACATCAGAAAAACTTTTCTTCAATTACTAATCAAATTATCCTCCAAAAATCTTTTAAATTTTTTCTCTCCTTAGTACCTTAATCTCCCTTTAGCAGTACTGTTTAAAAAAATACGAAGAATGAATTAGCAATACTTTTCAAGATTTTAGTCAGTATTAAATTATTTTTCTTTTAATCAGTTAAGGATGAGTTTCGGAAACATGGATTGTATTCTATCTTTGTCGGACGTGATAATTCATAGCAATTTTTATTCTTTTATGTTACTGTAAGATAGAAGTTATTGGATTATGAAAAGAATGAGTAAAAATACCAAGAAATGAAAGAGATGGTGCTCAATAGGGATTTTATATACACATGAATCAACCGTAAGGTTCTCTCTACTCACTCATCTATTACAGTATGGGTATATGAGATGTATTATAAAAGTATTATTAATTTTAATTACAATAATAATAAATATTTCTGCAAGAATATCTCTCAAATAGCTTTTAACTATATTCCGTCAACAGGTTTATCTGATATTGGAATAACGTTCTTTTTGCCATATGATAATTTAATTAGTAAATTATTACTTTTTACCGACTTTACAAATATGGCGTAGCATTCACTATGAATTGATCAGACGCCGAAAACTTGGCGTACACATAAGAACAAAAGACATAAAAATTTATTTCTCACTCCCATCACATTTTTTCCATGACTTTCCGATATAATCCCAAATTCAAGAAAATCTGTTACATTTTTCCTCCTCACCTCGCAAAATTTCTCAATCCCAAATTTTCCCTCTCTCCCGTGAATTCTCACACACAACGGTCTTTTCTCCTCCCGACGAACCAAATGTACACGTTCCGACCTCCTACGCTTTTCACGCATCGATTTTTGATACCTCCGAGTTCTTCCCTTCATCTTCACATCTCTGTTTTCCCCTCTTTCCAATACCTTTCCGAATGTTTCCCTTTTATCGCTCGCCTTCACATCTCTCCTCGTTCTCACCTCCGAATCCGCCGCTTTTTCCTTAATATCGAGTCGGGCCCCGCCCCTATCCTTATCTATAAAATATTGGAGAAAAAGAATTGCGATTTATGAATACGTCCGAATTTGAAGGTGGAGCGGGATCGGCTCGAAATTCCGAGAAGGTAAATATTTGAGTGTGGAGGTCTCAAGTTGGCATTGCGGGTTAAATTCCAAAGCCAGGCAAAACTCGTAAAGAAAACTTGACTTTATTCCTCTTTAAAGGAATTTCTTTTTTATAATGAGCGCAAAAAATAAAATTATGTGGTATCTTGATAAGAATAAATGCATGAATATAACCAACTACGGTGTAAATACCAGATTGATAGCAAATGCACGTAAACAGTAGTAACAGAAAACTATCAACAATATACCACATATATTCGAGTATAAGCCGACCCGAATATATCGGTTTTGAGCCACTGCCTCACGTAATATATGTATATATGTACATAATTAACGATAAGGTAATTTTGGTTATTTTAAAATCTTATTTTTTTGTTGTTTATTGTTTTGCTTATTTTCTTTGTTCAATGTTGTATAAACTCTATGTTTTGATTTTTATTCATTCTCAACCTTAATGTATTTAATCGTTTTGTTATTCTTGAAATATTCGTATGTGTTTTATTTTTTTAATGCTACAATTCTTGTATTTAGGTTTAGTGTAAATTTTGAAGATATTTTATTTGATTTGATTGCTTGTAGTGAACGTGTATTGTCTCTTTTGCATAATTTGTATCTATTCTCTACTTGTCTTTCATAATTATTTTATTCTCCTTCTTCACAAAATACTGTTTTCTACCTGTAGGTTTCGTAGGTTTTTCACACTCCCCTTCTAGGGAGTGTTTTCCTGCAGTGGAAATTTTTCCTGAGCCCTCAGCTTAGGTTTTTTAAAAATCCATATAATAATTTTCTTCGTGTACTTTTGAAAACTATCTCTTTCTTTCTGTTTCACATATGACGATGGGTTAGGTGTAAGAAGAGACTTTCTAGTCTCAATCTCGCCCGAATAAAGGCCTTTTATTATTATTATTATTATTTAATATAAGCCTAATTTTACCACGAAGAACTGGGAAAACTAAGTGACTCGCCTAGAAGCCTGTGGGGAAATGCAGCAGCTAATGGTATATTTTGAAATAATAATAGATGCCACTCAAAAAGTTTTCTTGGGTTATCAACTGGGTAGTGTTGGGTGGCTCCGACGTTTCGGCAACAATTTCTGCGGCTATTTTAAAAGATGGAAATGGCGGAAGAGGTTGGTGCCGAAACGTCGGAGCCACCCAACGTTTTTCACAAACACTTTTTCTGACATAAAGAGATTATGTGTATTGAGAGACCATAAATCCAGCAGAGCAGCTGACTTTGCTGATTATGGAATAACAAATATCTTAGACGGGAGAGAAAATGTACGTTTCAGTTCCAAGTAGAATTTAAAGATTTGATTTACTTTTGGCTAATCATTAAAGATCAAACGATTGAGAAAATTAGATGAGATCAGGGTTTATAGGAATATTGACAGAGGACATTTAAATAAAAAGGAAAGAGTGACATATTCTATGAAAACTTATGCAAACATCAAATCATAACCAACACCGATCAAAAAACGTCTAACTCTATGGAACAAGTCTTCTCCATCAAATGGCTATAATATAAATGATTGTGCGATGTAAAAATGAAGCTTCTATAAACATTCGCGTCTGCATTTTCGCGAATGGATTTTTTAAATTTCAACCCGATACCTTAATGTTCTTTATTTTATATAACTGCAACTAAAATATATTTTTGAGGTCAGCGTGACGCAGAAACTCCTATTTGATAGCAGATTATGCAAAAATAAAATGATGTCTAAATAGTTAATATCGGTCATATATATGCCAAAGAATATCCTTTACTTTGCGGGGAAAATATTTACTTCAGCGAAGAAAAATTCCTAAATATTATGATTTTTGTACGTTTAATGATTCAAATTTTCTCTTGATATAGTCCTAAATGATTTTTTTTCTATGGTGAACGTATATTTTGGATAAGTTTTGGAACTACTTTCAATTGAATCTAATTTTTTGGTAAACCTATATAGCGCCATCTTTGGGAAGGAAAGACAAGCTTCACTAAAGTTTTGATTGAAGTCGGTAAAATTTAGTGTAGTAATTTACCGATTCCTCAAACTTGAAATAGAAGAATTGAATTGACTGTTCGCATGTAAATTAACTTTATCGTACGTAAAATATTTTTTGTAGAATATTTTACTTGTCCAATAAATACTAAGGGTAGATTCTAATACCGATTATAAACAGTGGAAATTCACTTCCTCCCTCCACTGTGTAAATGCAAATTTCCAGAATTCAGAATAAATTACTACCGTTTTTCTTGAGATCCGAGAAATTTTCCAGGAAGGTCCCTCATCGCAAATCAATCCGCTGATTAAGAATGGCATTCAGAAATTGAGTTTGTGATTCTTTTCCCAGAGTCGACTGCGAGAATTGTATTACTCGTTAGTGACAGCTTTCGAGAGATTCTGAAAATTTTATCTTCCATTTAGATGTTTCATTTTACGAAGGGATTTATGGAGGCCTGCGAATTAAATTTCTATAGATCGACTGCTGAATGTGGACAGCGTACCGTATTTAAGGATTTGATACTTGTTGTATGGGCTTACTTCAATAGTTATCAGATCGCGACATTGCTCCCACTACCATATTATGAGGTATGGAATATATTGTCATTTGGTACAGGATAGAGAAAAATGCATCTTTCATTTTCTTTTGTCCCAGTCTTGATCATGGCTGTGATGAAATGAAAGCCACCGAGGTATGAGTGAATACTAGTACTAATCAAGGTCTCTGCTTAGGGAATACTAAAAAAAGTGTTACTGGTAGAGTCATTGTGCTTCACTTGCGTGGAAATGTTCTGCTTATAGCACTCTGGCTCAGTGAGGAAAGCATGGGCCAACTACCTCACTCCTCATCCTTCCTAGTGAACCTCATTCCTCTCTACAAGCTATTAGTAGCTTACGTCAGAGGGAGCGAGACATCAAGCGGCCTTCGGGCTGAATACTTCAAAGACAAATATTTTTATTCTTCGAAGTAATTAATCTGCTGCAAACTAGTGTAGCTATACCAATGATAAGCATAAATATGTTGAAATTCATGTGTATCTTACAAAATTCCTTTCTACCTATAGGAAATGAAGATAGGTAAAATATTGATACCTAAATAGAAAGCAGATATTGGTTTTCATCAACTTGAAGTAAAACGCAGAAATAATTCAGCTTCTTCAGGCAATGAAAAGAAGTATGGAACGCTGCATGCTTATAATCATAAGAATTATAGATGAATACTACAACTAGATATTATATCTTTAGAGGAATATTGTAGATAAGTGTATATACAGTAATGGATGAACATCAAAAATGGACATATCTGTTGATTAAGATAATTACATGGATGTAGGCATACACAAACTGATATCGCTTGATTTCAGCAGTTTTCAACTGAACGCTATTATATAATAACAACTCGACTATTACTAGGATAAAATGGAAAATAATGTCATTTTTCATCGGGGAGGACAATAAAGAGACTGAAAAAAGATTGAGCCATGAATCCGTCAAGTGTTTAGGGGTTCGGAAAAATTCAGAATAGAGAGAGAAAATTGAAAAGCCTTTTTTCAGGCAGGTAGGATATTAAATTTCTTTTGATATTCTCTATATATATTTAAGATTGATTTGAATAATTAT
This sequence comes from Sympetrum striolatum, assembly GCA_947579665.1. Classification (NCBI taxonomy): domain Eukaryota; kingdom Metazoa; phylum Arthropoda; class Insecta; order Odonata; family Libellulidae; genus Sympetrum; species Sympetrum striolatum. Next base: position 38,243,920 of record OX388351.1, on the reverse strand, counting down.
CTGAGCCCTATTCACATCTGCAAACATCTTGAAAATAAAACAGCCATCAAAAAAGTGAAGAAAGCAAATTATTAATATTATTAATTTGTATGATATCTTTATGCAATTAAGCCTTGGACAAGTTATGCAAAGTTAGCTAAGAATATTGAATCGCTTTGTTGAAATTAAAATGTTACAATTACTGAAATGAATTAAATTAAATAAATAAACAATTGAAGTATTAATAATAGTTGTTAACCCTCGACAGACTACGGATGCCATATGGCATCATCCGACACCTACTTTTATTTCATTTTGCATCACAGAATAGGATAGCTCGATGACAATGTTGCAATTTTGTATTTGTTTGGCTGGTTTTATAAATATGTATGGCATAATATTTTATGGGTATTGTTAACTGACAATCACAAAGCGAAATACGCAAGATTTTTAAAATAATTACAAAGAAAAAATAATTTCGGCCTTGGAGGGTTAATTCATCTAAAAGCGCAGTAAGTAAAACAAGGTAACAGTTTTCGACATAATACAGAAATCAGGATAAATTATTACTATATACATATGAGCTATTGACAAAGTAACAAGCTAATTAATGTGAAAAATCAAAGGAATACAAATTAAATTTACGAAGGCTGTGAAAATCCATAATATAATAAGGATATAAAATCTCCTACCGCATTATATAATGCTGTGGAAATAATATATTCTTACTATTATTAATTCATTGACACGTATATAAAAATATAACCATTGGTACACTGCCCTTCGTATGAGAAAATAGATCAATGCTACTTTTGACCTTACCAATATCGTGCTCATTAATAAAATATAATATCTCTGCTCATTAATAAAACCGTCGAGTTTTCTTCTCTTTCTTCGCATTCCCGGCTTATTTGCCCCTTCGAATGTTCTCGTTTTACCTTCGCCGATTCGCAAGTCGAGCCATCCCAATTTCTCTCCCTTTGCTGCCCGCCCCTTTAATCTCGCACTTCCCATCCCTCCTCTCACCTTTACGTTAATCTTTCCGCTAAAATGACCAGGTTTTTCTCATCTCCTTCCGCCGGAGACCACCTCTATTTATCTCCTCTCCCACCAGCAGTTTACACCAACTTTAATTCCCACGCCCTCGCTCTCTTTCTCCCTTATTATGCCTTCGCTATCCGCATATTATCCTTCGCCTATCAATCCGACAGGTTCATCCTTCTATGTGCAGGGATTTGGGTAATTAAGGGGCGAGGCTGGGACTTAATATTGCCTCTCCTGTGAGCTCTTCCGAAAAATATATTCCGTTGAAATATGTACCTATGGTTTCATTTAGGGCTTGGAAGCATTATCGCGATAGGAGCATTGTGTTTTAATTTTACTCCACATTCCTCATAAAATTTGTAATGGAAGTGAAAATTAAAGGTACTGAGCCTGAAATCAGTAAATATATCTCCCGTTTATGATTTAAATACAATCACTGTGAGTAGCTGAATATATAGTCAGCGATTCCACCAGAGTTTTTATAAAAGTGTAACACAAGTTTCTATTTCTTCAAATATATCTTAATAATATTTAATTACACTATAATTTTTCTTATACTATATTATAACTTAATGAGTATTTTTATTCATCTTTATTGAGTTTTATTATTATATCGATTATATATTTTATTCATCTTTATTAAGTTTTATTATTATATTTATTATTATATCGAGTCGTTGCTGGTAATTTAAACAAATTTAACCCAATGATCTTCTAAAAGATGTATAACTAGCCGCGAGATATATGGGTGAGGCATATAGCATTTTGAAAAGAAAAGACTTGGCTTTAATACATGATATCAATGATATACTCCAAATAAAATATCAGTTAACATTATTTAACCTTGATAAATAGTTCTGTAATTACCTGAACACACATAAATAGTGTAATAGATGAATGATCGATGAAAAGTAACATAAAAATATACGTTTCTCTCACATTTTTGTTTATAGCGACATTCCTTACTAAACGGAAATTTATGAATAATTTAAACAAACATTGTTCATTAAAACGAAATTAATGATACAAGAAATATAACCCATATAAAATTTCAATTAATAGGGGACGTTTAATATAGCATTAAATACAAATTGCTTAAGTCTGCGAGAGGCTGAAAGTAGATTAAATGAAATCTCCTAAGAATAAAAAGAAATAGAGAGCCCTCCGCAGCTAAATAGAATTTGATAACAGTATTTGGAAGTTTAACTTATTTTACGGTGTCTAATGAAGAAACCAGGATATTCATAACATCTTCATAACTATAAACTTAGCAAAATAGCCCAATATCATGTTATGAATTCCAGAATTTCCCCCACTTCGTATGGGGGATATTGCTCTCGATTTCATTAGAATTCGATATCCCATTTTCTCTTTCAAGTTCCTTCGCTTTCCTTGCCCTCATGTTTCCTTTCCATACTTCAACTTCTTAATCACCCATCCCAACTCCCGTCATTTCTTCTATTCCTTATCTCTCTCCTGATTCCATACCCTATTTCATCCGACTCATTCTATTTAATTTGGAGCAAAATCGCTTCTTGCTGACGGACCAAACTCTCCAAGGGGAGATATTTTTTTCGCAACAGCTGGATCCCATCTCTTGCTCTTTTATACCATTCTATCCTACCCCGTTATCTGCAGACATCTCCTTTTGCCTTCACTTCATCCCCTTGAAAACTTTTTAACCTTCGGCCGCCAGGACTACTGCCGATGTGTATCTCGTATTAAAAGGCTCGCGGGTATCGACCTGGATCATTCAAATCGCTGTAAGGGAAGATTCGAAAAAAAGGCATACGAATACTATCTCGAAATATAGGGAAAAATTCTCAGAGAGTGATTTCTAAATCAATGCTCTATATTGATATTGATGTGATAAAAATGTGATATTCCCATAGACAGAATCATCCTAAGTGAAACACAAAGTACATAATTTCCCGCAAAGAAAATAAACATCGGAAAACTCATTTCGATTGTAACGACTGCAGTACGTCTTTCCTCAAATCTAAAATTTCAACTGAATTAGGAGTTTTCTTTCCCGGTAGATAACTGCTGATTAAAGTAATATGTTAGAAAATTTGCATAGGGAATAATTTTTCTAATGATTAAAGGATTTGGAAAGGTAAGAATATTGTAATGGAACCCAAATATCCCACTACACCGAGTAAGTGCTCCTATCAATATATTGCAACCAAATATCTCACATAACACCTTTTTATTTTCGTGCTAACAGAGCAACCGGCCAGAAAGTGGTAGAACCAGGTTCGATTTCCGGTACGATCGGAATTTTCCGCCTTCGTTTGCTCTTTCCGTTTTTCTTTGCATACCCCAATATTTGCAATGCTTATTCAATTCCCCATTCTTGGTCAAAGTCCCCACAAATATCACTTGAGGCATAAGAGGAACTTGAAATTTTTTTCTGATAATAAGCGATGAGCTGCAGCCTGAATGATAGCACTTCAAGGACCTTTTTCCCCTTCTAACTTCGAAAAGATACCATCAGAGATCTCCAGGGCTTCATGACCAATATTTAAAGATACATATTCCTATATTCCCGGAATTAACGCTTCAGAAACCGGTTTCGCGTAACCTAATTTATTGTTAGATTTTGAATTCGATTTATCTATTAAATCTTTAATTGGCGCTAATCAACCTCTATGTTAGTGCAAGCCCTTGAAACTCACTTTTTCCGCGAATTCTCCTGAAATGGAACATTTCCCATCAAAATAAGTGAAAGTGATTATAATTTCACGAACATATTTTCAAGGTTTTTCTACTTGTTTCTAGACCAACTTGTACTGACATTCATTACTCCAAAATAAAACAAACGGCAGGTTATGAGGAAGAAAAAACTTCACACTCTAAGTTAAGCCTGAATAAACACATCTACTGCATAACACCTTGAGATGAGGTACTTTGTCACTTACACTGGATTCAACTATGGCCGGATGAAACCCCTTTCCTGTCTGGGAAAATTAGCAATACAATCTTTATCCCTGCAACCCCGGCTTCATCTCTCCATGTGCAATTAAGCCATCTTGATATAATATCAAACATAAGTATATGTATATAGCACCTAAATTATTCTCTCTCCTCCCAGGTAATCTGGTTAATCCAACTTCTGTTTATGTATTTTTAACAGATTTAAGGAAATGACTTTTTTCAAGTGAAAGCCTAAAAAAATATTATGTAAATACACTCTTTCTTGTTTACTTTTCTTCCTTATATGGTTTCTATGCACTTATTGTGATATTGTAATTATTTTTGTATTTTATTGTTTGGCTAACTTTATTATTTTAACTAACTTTACTACTACTTTTATGAGTTAACTACGAGACAAGTTCTTTTTCCTCAGGGGTACCTATATTCCCCCGTTCTATTGTGTTTTTTCTGATCTAATATACCACCAAAACATTGTATGTTGTACCATATTTGTAAAAGGGTGGAATAAAGTTATTATTATATCCATCGCAACAGCATGGCTCCAGAATGAGCTCAGGAACATAATCACCTCGATTTACACGCGTATCCACTTATTTTTTCATTACTTTCCCGAGTCGACCCCGTTTTGAATGAGAATATTTTATTCCCGTTTCGCTCAGACGTTCCCCGACCCTGTCGTTGGTTTCCCGGGCGAAAGGGCGTTTCGTCTCCGTCAAGAATTCAGCTCCCGCGACGGTGGCGAGTACCCTGTGAATGGGATGGGAATGTAGCGCGGTCGCAATCCAAGGAGGATGGCGACCCGCGGCCTATTGTTAAAAAATGGAGCGCGGACCTTGAATCTCTAAGTTTTATCCGAATGCAAGGTGAGCATGACTCGCGTTGCAGAATAATTACGCCATTTTTCACATTAATTGTCCCGCCGGCAAATTCCAGCGTGAATGTGTGGTAATTTATATCGAGTGATGGAAAGTGGGGCAGGATTCGAGCGTGTAGCCCACGGTCCAATGAGACTTTGCTCTCACAATGGTATACAGAGGTTCGAGGCAGCATCCGTGAACTGGTGAAGGTGCAGCGTAAGGAGACGCGTTCCATTAAAAATTTCTGTGATGGCAAACGATTCATTCATTCATGAGTGTTCTACCCTTCGGTAGGTTCACATAAAATAAAAAAAATCCCTATAAAGCGCCATCTCCTTCATTTTCTTATGGTAAACCAGTCCATCCAACAACTATTTTCTCTGTCTACCCATCTGGTTTTTCTCCTGAATCCTACCCTCAATTACAACCTTTACCAATCCCTTTCCCCTCAATATTTGACCCACCCATTTCTTCTAGGGCTGAAAGTCTCTATGACGAAAGCTATTGGTGCTTACAAACATAGCGCCACGATTCTCTATAACGCGGGTTGGGAATGTTTAGGAGAAATTAGGCACTAAGAAACTTTTTCAAACTAAATCGGAGATATTAGAATTCTAGGGAAGGAGGTAACATAACTATTCAATTTATAATAATTTTACTCTTCGAATTAAATAAAACTGAAATTCAATTAACTAATGAAAACGCTCCGGTATGCTTCTTTGATTCTGAGGTAATTCATCAAGATTTCATTTTAACGATAAGTAAAAATTAAGCAAAAAATCTGATGTGGCCAGCACATGACTTTCTCCACATATAAGATGTAAATATTTACTTACTATATAATTTCGAACTCTATATTCCATCTAAACTTGGAAGATGAGTGATTAATTTATATATTATTATCTTTTACGTTCCAAACATTCTATATAATGTTTTTCGGGACATGCTCGATGAAAAACGATGAAATTGGCCATTCGCCCATTGAGCCCAGAGCGCACACAAAGTGCATAATCAGCAACTTCCGGGTTATCAGTATTTCATGAATTACTCGTAAAAAATCAGTGATACAAAAATATGTTTCATACAAAAGTTATAGTAAATCCTATTTTCTAAAAAGTTTATAATTAATAGTATATGCCTAAATATCATATTTATGGAGATATTTTGAAAACCGGAAATGAGCTTTGAAGAATGAAGCTCAACTTCCGGTCAACCGATTTACTCCAAAAACTAATCAACTCTAAGGACATCAACCAAAGTACTATATATGAAATTTGGTGTTGATGCAACGAATGGTTTCAATGTAAGAGCGTCCACAAAGTACATAACAGCTACTTCCGGTTTATCGGTATTTCACGAATAACTCCTAATCAACCGGTGATACAAAAATATGTCAAATACAAAAGTTATAGTAAATTTTATTATCTAAAACTTTTATAGGCAATACAATATACCTATATATCATATTTATGGAGATATATTGAAAACCGGAAATGAGCTTTGATGAATGAAGCTCGACTTTCGGTTAACCGATTTACTCCAAAAACTAATCAATTCTGACAGCACACACCACAGTACTATATATGAAGTTTGGTATTGATACGACCTATAGTTTACACGTTAGAGCGCCCACAAACACACACACACATACATACACACACACACACACACACACACACATACACACAGACATCATTCCGAAAATAGTCAAAAAGTGTTCTAGGGACCCCAAAACATGTATTTCCGTTGAAATCTCGAAGTCGAATTTTTTCATGAAAACAATACTTTCTCTATACTTCGTATATGGAGAAAGTAAAAAGGAATTTAATGAAACTGAATACCTTACGACATTTAAAAATGGTAACTTTAAAATAGCAGAAACTAAGGGTTAGGTGTCTATAGAAAAGGAACCTAATGGTTTGTATCTCTAGGATATAGTAATAATGTTTTTCCATTTTTAATCACTTTCAGAAAATTGAAATTAAGTTTGAAATCAACATTTCAACATTTGTATTCTTAATGTTTTGCTCAAATGAAGACTTTGAAATGATAACAATGAATTACACAGGAACTAATGAATTTCATGCTAATGAACTGATAACAATAATAATAAAAGGACTTAATTAGGGCGGGATTGAGACTAGGAAGTCTGTTCTTACACCTAACCCTTCGTCGTATGAGAAATGAATGGAAATTGATAGCTTTCTAAAGTACAAAGAAGAAAACTACTATGCGGATTCAAAAACTTAAGCTAAGAGCTTAGGAAACATTCCCACTGCAGGAAAACACTCACTAGAAGAGGAGTGTGATAAACCTGCGAAGCCAACAGATAGATAGCTAAATCTGATGATTAAAGAAGGTTAAAATAGTTATAAAAGACAAGAAGAAAAATCGATAGAGGTATACAAAAAAGAAAGAACAAGTGATGACATATTTACATAAAAATCAGTATCTTACGAATTAAAGCTAATTGCAAGATGTTAATGTTTAAAAATGATATGCATGAAAATAACATCATAGAGAAACAAAATAATCACTATATTAAATTAACTTTGTCAATTATTAAGGTTATTCATTAATATTAAATTAAAAAGGTACAAGAATGAGGTACGTAAGATTGGTACATTATACATTTACAAATGAGAAAAATATATCTCTAATTCATTGCATGTGCATAAACCAGTTCTATGAAACATAATTCATTATCAAAACAAAATATCATGTCCTGTAGAATTTTAAAACTTTGGAAATTTTTTTGTAATTATGCAAGTTAAAAAAATGATATTCTACAGCCCTATTTGTAGAAATTAATTATTTTTCATGATGGAATTCCACTGAATATTTGCGGTTAATTTAATTTTTAGGATATTTTACCTATTGATTCATATTAATTTAAATTCAGGGTATATCTATAACTTTGAAGTCAGGCTATAGTGACCTGACTTGAAAAAAAAACAGGTAAAATTTTTTTAACTTTTTCGAAATATTTTCCTAACCGCCGATGGAAGGAGAATTTAGGCAAAGTTATCTCATTGAAACTAAGTTGGATAAAAGTTTAATATCACTCTAAAATGATTTTTTAATTAATCAGAGTTCCCCTGGTGAATATTCTAATTAAATTTGATATAGGTTACAATTATAAATTTTATTACGTAGCATATTTTCATATCACATGCATATTGTAAAAGTTAGGGAAGAAATTTGTAAGTTTTGAGTGAAAGCATAAGGGAAAACGTTTCAAATTCTTAAACAAGTCTTTTCGTCCGAGATTTTCATAATAATTTTAGTTTCCCGGAACGTTTCATGCCAGCTTCACGACCGCTTACCAGCAGATTTTTAATTCGTTAAGTCAACTTTATCCGTAAATTTTTCCTTCGCACCCCCTCCGAGCAATCAAGGGGGTTGGATACGCAGATTACATAAAGTAAGCAGCTTTCTGCAAGTATATGGAGTTAATCCCATCTTTAAATTTCCGAAATGGGCACAACGTTAAAAGGATAAGGGCTCCCTCACTAATGCCGTAAGTAACGTCGGCGGGTAATATCAAAAACATCAACTGACCCATGGAAGGCGACGATATGAGTCCCGGGGAATAAAAAAGACCCGCTGTTAAAACAGTACCCACCGCAACTCCCTCTTTTCTCTCCAGATAATCCGATCATCCATTAAACAGTGCGAGTGTTTTTTAGTGCTTCGCAAAAAATCCGCGGCGCGCCGCCACCGGCGCCGTATGTTTGCATTAAAACCTGGTTTTCCCCCGCGTTTTTTCGTTTGATACTTCACAACGTGCACTACACCATACTTCATGACGGGGTTAAAAAAAGCGACCGCAACCCGATTCGTCCCCCTTTTAAAACACCCCCTTGGATTCAGGGGAGGTGTAGCATCTCGACTGGGGGAACACGTGTTCGCTAAATAGGGTGGGTTCCGCCCACTCATTAATTTCGACTCGTGCCTTCGCTCCCCACCCCAAGCGGCCATTAACAATCTTTTCCTTCCCCCACCCGCCAAGCTCCTTCGTCTCGAAAACACGTTAACAGCGAGATGGAGTGGAAAAGTGTCGCCGGGGATATTTTTTCGGCCGCAACCAGCGCCGGATTCCTCACCAGCAGCCACCTTTAATGCCGGCCCTAACTCACGGGAGCATTAAAAAAAAACACATACCTCACTTACGTATGGTTCGTGCCATACGACAGCCTTCCTTGGAAACATCGTCAGGGTGGTCTTGTTTTCTCAGGCTCATCCCTATTGTTTTCGTAAAGGAATTCTACCACACGGATCTTAAGGTTCAGAGAGCCTATCTTCTTAAAAGTCGGGGCATAAAAAGGAAACTTTTTGTTTTTCCAAATTGAGACGACTTCGGCAGAATGAATTTTATGGCCACTTAAAATAATAAAAAAGCTAACACTTTTATTTTCGTAAAGGAAGGATAGCTCTCGTTTTTACAAAGATAAGGAAGTAAAATTTCTGTTAGGATATACATTCGGAAACGGCAGCACGATTTTTACGATCATGTAGTGTAAGGTTGTCTCCGTTTAAAATTTAAGAAGCAGAGGACTATTCGCTGAGATAATTGGGGAAAAGACGTAAGCTGGTTGGTTTGCGAAGTCAATTAGGGATTTCATTCAAATTAGGTGTGATTTATGGAGAATGTGAGATAATTTACGGTGCTTAAAAAAGTTAACGGAGAATTTTAAAGGGAAAGATAGGCAGGATATAAGGTTCTAACCCGTAAGTATACCAAAGTAAATAGGAATCAGATGGAGATTTTGATTTCCATCAGGTCAATTTATACCTACACTTTTTATAAGAAAGGGAAATTAGTAATTTTTCCAATAACTTCAAAATAAATTTTTGGAAGAAATACAAAAATAACACTTCAAGTGGTATGAGTTTATTTTTTCTTTCGAGTTAAAAAATTTTTCCGACTTGTAGGAGATATTCAACACCACCGAAACTTATCAATTTAAATCAATCATTAAAAGAATTCCAAAATTCAGCATGAGTTCTAAGAATTTAAATTGAAAGAAAATTTTAAGTTCTATGAGTTCACTGGTCCGAAACATTTATATTTATCATCAGATAAAAGGTTCATTAGTTCCATTGAAAAACATGACTTAATAATAATTTAAATGGCGTATTTTTTCATTATAATTATTGATAGACTAAAATTCTATTTTCCTACCAGGTATTTTTCTTAGCTTTAGTCTGGTAATTGAAGTGTTAAGAGTTATTCGTTTAAGCTGTAGTTACATCACATATGCCATTTTTCCATTAGAATCCCCACGAGATAGAACAGATATGTTTATCTGCAGATCATTCCTTGATTGAAGAAAAACTATATACGCTTTAGTAGCATTTATCCTGTTTGAAGTTAACTACACAGATTTCTGGTAATGATTTACACCAGGTGCTTTAAATGAATTTCCTTACTTTTACATCTTCACAAAATTTTCGAAAAAAATCCCAAAAAACCCTTTTTAGCATAAAATCACGGTGTGAACAAGAGCATTCTGCATCCTGTTCAACAAACACCTCGCCGATAGAGTCCAAGTCAGCTCAATAACAATCTACCTGGGATTCGTTCCGTCCCTCGACGAATTTTCCGGGAAAAAAGCACTTTCTTCTCATCCCGTGCCCCATATCTCACCTGCCGACTCCCCTGCCTTCTTCCATTCATCCCCTGCTTAACAAGGAAGCCTCGTCCTCATCACAAAACGTCCACGGACCGCGGGAGAAAAATGGGGCGTCGCGGTGCGATGCTGCTATGTTTTTTTAAGAGAAGAGAGCGTGGCCACTTTGTTTCCACCAAGAATATCGCCGCTCGTTTATTTAGACCGCGCTACAAATTTTGAGGATAAGTGCGAGGGAATGAAAGGAGATGGCGTGACTGATGGCTGAGGATGAAATTTACGAATTTGGAAAGGAGAAAGAGTTTTTCCACAGAGTTGGAAAGTTCTCAATGGCGGATGCGACACGCCTGGATTGGAGGCGAGAGAAGGTGAATTAAATAATTACGGGAATCGGTGGAACGGATTTTGAGAGGAAAGCTTCTTTTAAATAAAGAGAACGGAAGTGGTTTTTAAATGACAGATAGTGTAGACCAGAGGTCTCCAGACTTTTCAGCCCGAGGGCCGCATTAGCTATCTAACAGCAGTTTGGGGGCCGACTACACACTCGAGGTCCGAATGAAAAAGAATCAAAAAAAAGGTTTTTGATTATTAATTCAATATTATTAAATATAATGATATATCTACTTTAATTCGGTAAAAAACTTTTACGTAAGCGGCGGCAGCTCTTGGCAGGATACACGCAAATATTCGTGATTCTCTTCCGCAGATGAATCTCCACGGGCCGGATGAGAGGACCTCGCGGGCCGCATTTGACCCGCGGGCCGTAGTTTTGAGATCCCTGATGTAGACTGATGCGCGTTCATCTACCGATCTGATATATATTTAGTGTGCATATGCATGATAGGATATACAGAATATTTTAGTTTTTATTAATCAAATATGTATGTCTTCAATTGTTTATTCATCAAATTTGAATAAACGAAATATCTCCCAGATACATAACCATTCTGGAAGACGCAGAAGTAAAATATCATGGAGCTACAGTGGGTACACAAATACATTTTGAAAGTTGTTTTACATTTTTTAAACATGTTTAAATTTTATTGTTGTTTAAATTTATGGATCATAGTCCATCCATCCATCAATCCAATGATTATTTTCTCTCCTTCAATATCGATATCCAACCTATTTCTAGTGCAAATTTTATGGCTCATGTTCGTTACTTACTAATTACAGCAATTCTCCTACTTTCTCAACCATGTAAGTACTATTATCTTAAATAATCATACCAGACTAATTGACAGATTTTCAGCAAATAGTTCCCCTTTCTATTAGAGAGAAATGAATATTTGTCATACTTCATTCATTAATACATAAGAAATATTTTGTATGAATTAAATATAATTGTGGAAGCCAAAGAAATAGAAGGTGACAGCTAAAGCTAGTTAAGATGCACGTAGTTTAATCGTAAGATGATATTTTTTCCACCTTCTTAATAATTACTACCACTAAAGTAAGGCTAATTCTTCTTAGCGTCGCTAGGAACAGAAATGACTACGGATTATAGTAGCAATCTATTCCGATATACTATGCAACTCTCTCAACGTTTACATCACAGTAGAAATACCATTGACTGCGTTAAGCGAAGTGACCTTCTTGGAACAAAACTCCAACGTAGCCTTGCCCTTTAAAAAGCGAACGTTGGTGTGTAAACAAAAAGGTTGAGAAAAGAACGGTCGAGCCAGACGATACACATGCGAGCAATGTCAGGCGATGGAAAAGAAAGGAAGAGGAATGAGTTGTATCTGGAAAAAAGGGAAACAGGGTAAAAGAAACTGAGGACATGGTCGTCCTACTTCAACAAAAAGAACAGCTTTAGTTTCCCTATCTCGGGATTCATTACGTTTTTTAAATGGAGGGAGACATTACGGGCCGGAAAAAAATACCGGGGATCGAGAATGTGATCATAAATTGGAATTCGTGCCATTTTACCCGTTCCGCGCACTGCTGGAAATTACGCATCCCGCGCCTCCAGAGAAGGGATTTTGGAAGATTTCAAACAAAAGAACATCGCTGCGGCGAAATTAGGGACCGCGGGGGCGATTTCAATGGCCGAGGAGAGTTAAAAAAAAACGAATAAATTTCGCCCTCTTGAATTACTCTAATCGCATCTAATATTACAGTCTTCCCGAGTTATAAAAGTATTCGATGGATCCCCGATTCTTTGGGAAAGCAGTGGCTTTGTGGAGGTTATTAAATGGGAATATCTTACCGACCCTAGTGTACGATGTGAATATTTCAGATTTAAAACGAGGGAAGAGAGGATTTTAAATATCACAGAACATTCGATAAAATATGGACGTAGGAAGGAATCAAGTATGCACACTATCAACTGTTAAAAAACATAAATATTTACGGCAGTAAAATGATGTTTAATTGCAGAGTGAGTTTAACTTTAACTTAACGTCTCTACCTAAATTTTATGCCACCTTAAACTGTGAAAAGTCATACTACCAAAATTATAATGAATATTGGTTAATTGGTGGTGAAAATTGGTTAATACTATATTTTAATGAGCTTCGTAGCACGATAGTTTAAAAATGCCAAGCGCCAAGTTTTTGAATCGCTTCTGCTAACTTGGAGCACGGGGACATACCCTGAAAATCTCAAGAAACAAAATTTTTTAAATTTGAGTTTGGTGTATCGAAGAATTTCGGATGGATGATTTTGCATTTCTTAAATATGGAAAATGTTAGAGTAACCTCTATTTTTTTGAAATTTAAAGCTTTTACGTCTCTGGAATTAATGGAAAATCGATAATTGATTAACGTGGCATAATAAGTATTTTTATGGCAAAGGAAATTAGTGATTTTAGTTGAATCATTACAATGGATAAATATCTATCTCCGAACTTAAAATTCCATTTTTTATAAATATAAAAAATGGAACTATAAATATAAAAAATGGAACGCCTGAAGATAAGCCCTCGACCACGACGAACGAATTTCGGTACACAAAATAATAATTGAGAGAATGGATTCGTTAATTTTCGGTGGTTCAGGATATTGAAGTTACGGAGCTTGGAATTTTTTTTCTGGCGTGGATAGGAAACTGAATTTCGTGATAAATATAACAATGAAAAATAAACGGTCCAAAAACATGGGACGATGATTTTTGGAAGCTTTATCACAACAGTTTTAACCCCAAAAACGGTTTCTTCTTAAATGATTCTTGATATACCTTTGCTTATAGTATATAGGTCCAAAAAATAACATAAAATATGCAAGAAAGTTATTAAATTTATTGTTTCGCATTTTAATATTAGAATAATAGTCATTAAAAGAATATTTTAATATTTGTGTTTAATGAATAAAAAGCTATAGATTAAATTCAATTGGATAAATAAATTTGAAAAAGTAGTGATTAGTTGCTGTGAAACACTGATTCAAATTTTTTATTAGTAATGTAAAATAACATTGATGAATATAGATTTTAATTTTATAACTTTTTATTTTTCTAATCTAGAATTTTCCAATCGTTTTATCTTATTGAGATTATTAGATATTATTATAAGTATGAGAAGTAATCTTCTATAATCTATGCAAAATTAGTTCATATTTACGAAAATAAATACAATGCTACTGGATTTTAGATCCGCAGACAAATCTATGTATTTTTGCGAAGCTATTATACTGAGGAAATATTAATTTCGATTCGAAATTCATTATATTTCATTTCATTATGGGACCTCTCCTAATGATCCTTTACTGATTAATGCTCGTAATTCTTTCAAAAGTTGTCAATTTTTCTTACGACGTGTATAAGTTTTTATAACTAATATATTGCATATCTTATTTTCCATCCCGAAAATAACTAACTTTGACTTTAGAAGCACTCGCTCGCAATAAAAGTTTCAGTCCTTCCCAATTAAAGGCAAGGATTAAAGAGCGTTATTTTATGTAGGCCAATAAATTCAGTCAATTTTCTGAGTCAAAATAAAAACCGCTGTGGGTATGTGTGAAAACTAAAATGACTACAGTAACTTATTCAATAGCATATCATGGAAGAAGATCGACGAATAAATTCATATTTCGTATAAAGCAAAAAAATGGCTTTGGTTAGAGTAGAGGAAAAAATCTGTGTACATACACTGCAAAAATATCGGAACGTGCGACAAACAGACCTCCAAACCAACGACAAAACCGGAAACGTCCGTCATATGCTGCAAAAATGTCCCCCTCGTGTGGGAAGCGAGCTCCCCGCAAGAATGACGAAACTCCCACCTGCAGATGACCTCCGCTGGACCTCATTCCTCCAGCGCTCAACGCAAACAACAATTTAGATTAGATAGAAATTCTGGCGGACGAATTCCCAGGGGTGCTTCCGAATAACAAAGGGGACTTTTTTATTTTCATGGTTTACACATATACGGAAGAGCGGTTAGTCGGAAAAAAAGACGAAAGTTTTTCGCGCTATAGACAAATTGCGCCGTTTTTCCACAGCCATCCCACGTACTAGAAAGCAGGTAGAGGCAAAGAGAGGACAGATGAGGAATGTAAGCGATTGTCTGGTCTGTTTGGCGGTTGTGCTGAATGGAGACGGGCTTGAAGGTGGGAATAAGAGCGAGTGAAATAATAGAGGGTCAACGCAAATGGAGATGGACATAGTGATCGGAAAAATAGAACATGGATAGGAAAGAATGGAGACGACATATTGGAAAATTCCAAAATAACAACTGGGAAAGGAGTATGCCATTGCATCGATCGTTCAATACTCCAGAGAAAAATAGAGTTAATACAGTTTATATTTATTTTTTTAATTGTAAGCTGACTGTAATTGTTAATTGATTAAGGAAGTTATCATTATAAATTAATATAAAGAGATTAATTGATACATAACTGTCTATAGTACAAATATTAGAATTATATATTGCATACTATATTTTACTTTATCCTATAATTACTTAACTTTATATGTAGTAAAATATACTATTATTGATACATAAATTCTGGATTTTAAGAGATAAGAATATTTTTGTTCTCATTATTATTGTATTAGAGTTAAAAATTATTAACATCTATCATAAATAATAATTTGACAAGTTCTTTCTTCTTTCGCCAATTTTGCGTTAATATATTGTAAAGGTCTTATTTTTAGAAACCATCATATGCCTATAAGGTGAACAGAATTTGCTTAACAATTTGGTGATAAGCTTATAAGAATAATGAACAGTTTATATTTAGCCTTTCTGATGAAGGATGGAATTATTTGCAAACGCAGCTAATAGTTATACGCTGGAAATAATGCAAGTAAAAATTTTAATACAGAAAAAATATGACGAAATGTAATTTTTATTTACTTGTATTTTAAAATTCACATAAATATAGATTAAAAACGGTATTACCATTCTATTCTTAACTTTAACCTAAAAATTACAGATTTTGATTGCTATGAGTTACTTAAATTGTTTATAATATGAAATTTTCCACACACAACAGGGAATTATACTTCTTTGATCTCATCATGAAATTTAATTAAAGACCTCACCAATCAGATCAAGAAAATTAAAAATAGCTTCGGAAAAACATACAAAATTGAAAAAAATAATATTAAAATAGCACTACAACTTTAAATGAAATTGCGTAGCAAGGTCTGGACGCACCTGATTTTAGTCACTTAACTAGAGGATTAAAATATTTCACACCTGATAAATATTTTAGCTCTTATCTTAATTTGTTATTATATTTGATGGAAAGGTAGGAGGTATTAAGGCATAAATGTATCTCCTTCGAAATTATTAGGAGGAGTACTATGACCACTATTATTAACTTATACGATTTTTTCTACAACGTAAATTCGCCGGTGCGCATGTATATCATCTTGGAAAAAGATTTTTTTCCCCAGGGGGAGAATTTTTCTGCTATTATTCAAGACTTACTCATTTCCATAATGAAAAACGCTCCTGGGCTACCTGCTTACTTTCGCTACTAAATTTAGTGAATTGAAAATACCTTTCTACAGCAAAGCGTGAGGTTTACTCTCGGGGATAGTATCGTGGATAAAAATTCCTTTAGTGCACTCTGAATAGGCCCTCTTCATATAAGAGTAGAGAAAATGTTCCATGTTCTGAAGAATGCTCTTAATTATTAATACAGATTAATTGAAGCGATCTTGGCAGTTTCGTAAAGCTTTGCTGTGCATGCAGAATAAAGGACCTTGCCGACAAGAGTAATGTATAATAATAATAATGATCATTTTTAAAAATTTATTTAATTTAGATTGAAGAAGGACTTTTCAGTCTCAATCTCGCCTTTAATAAAGACCTTACATTCATTTATTTGCAAGAAATGTTAAAATTCATTAAAGAAGATGCTATGTAAAAAAAGAAAGACTTACAAATAAAATTACATTACAGAACATACATTATATACACATTTCAATTTTTCATAATAATAATAATAAAAGGACTTTATTAGGGCGAGATTGAGATTAGGAAATCCCTTCTTACATCTAACCCTTGTATAGGTATAGGAGATTAAGAAAACACATAATTTAAAAGATAAGTTTTTTAGTAATTGTTATATCTGTTACGATAATGCAATAAGTATGCAAGATGGAAATCTCAAGAAGAAATATGATACACGAATGCTTAATAAGCTCAACTTATTTAAATAGAGTATTTTCTTTTGAGACCGAGGGGAAGTAATGCAACTACCCTGTTACATGGGTTTTGCTGCAAGAATAACTGGTGAAATAATCTGATATTTTCTGTTATAAAAATCACTCCTTCGCGAACGATACTCGACAGTCACCTATTAGAGACACACACGGCATGTTGCGGAGGATAAATAGAAGCCGAATGCCTTAAGGTGGATTTGAGCTTACATACTCGGATGTAAGAGTTAACCGTAGCCTCCGAGAATAAAGTAACATCAGAATTGGCGAAATGTCTTGGAATAACACAAAGGAATGTCCTAAACTAACCCATTTTAATTATTCGTGTACTTATTCTTATCCATAGTATTTGTGTACGATAAAATAAGAAAACTGGCTTCTTCAAGAGAACTAGCAGCGAAGTGTATAGGAACGAAGAAAAAATACGCAAGCGATGTTTCTTTGAGTTAGTTAGGCCTAACCTAGAGTATACATGTACTGTATGGGGCCGTGCTAAAAATTTAAGTATTCGTGAATTGGAGAAGTACAATAAAAAGCTATACAGTTCGAAATGAATCGGTATGTGAACGAGATGTTACTCACATGATTCAGGAGGTAGGATGGGAATTTATAGAAGACAGAATATGTAAAGAAAGACTCAATTTATTGATTAAATTCATAGATAGTAATTTCTTAGAGAATATAACCTCCTACAGCGTTCTCTCTGTTGTATAGGTCGTTCAGCCTAAGAAAGTCAGGGAAATGTGTGCTAGAAGGAGTCACTGCATAAATTCATTTTTCGTGAAATATACGCGAAAATAATCGATTAAAGAAAAAAAGTTATATCGTATCCTTCCTATTAGATTTTGAGAGGTAGCAGCTCTCAGTGTAAATTGGAATATGTGTACGTAGAAGTAAAATAACTTGTCTGATAAGGTCGCTAAGTGTTTCAATACATGTATTTATTTATGTTTCTATCAAAAACAGTGAACTTCGCTAAGTTTTGTTTTAATAAAGAAATTCATATCAATAAGTCAGATACAAGAATGATTTAAAGTATAAATAAGAATAAATTTAAAAACTCTATAGTTATAAAACAACAAATTTTTAAAAAATCGAAAATCCGTAGGTGACGATTGTCTAGTTTAAATAATTTCACCATAAAATTCGACCAGTGACCTTCTAGTGCCTCAATGAAACTCAATGCTAAAGATAAGGTACATCGTAGTCCCTAAATAAAATATTAAATGGTGCTGTGGAAAATTTGACATATTCCCTCTCATTGTTTTGAAGACTAAGGCTTGTTCCCAACCTTCTATCATTCACGCTTTCCTGACCTGCAAAAGTGCGCTTTCGGTTACGTTTGCTCTTTTATCGCAGCGATTGCTGACACAAATCCTGCATTCATTCACTCCGAACCTTATGATGCGAGAATTCCAAATGCTGTCCACTCTTTCCCAGTCGCAAAACCAGTATCGCCTCATCAAAACTGGGAGATATCTAAGTCCTCAATCCGCGAGAGGGCGAGCGATACGTCCCGCGCGCTGTTCGAGATACGGGCACCGAGTATTCGCCCATTTGAGACCTTATCTGCCCAAGGATGCTGGGATCGCTGGTATCGCTTTCCGATCGTCGAGATCGGCTCCACCTCCACCCGTGGTTAAGTCGCAACTCGTGACAGCTTCAATTCCAAGGCGCGTCACGGGCAGAGAGCGAGTTTGTCATTGACATATGCACCGGTTTCCCTTTATACCTTCAGGCGGTTGTTTGAGTGACGGTCTTTTCCGGAAACAAAATCCGAACGTGCGGCGAATGGGGCGACGGTTTGTTTATCTGAAGCGCGGTAAATGGAATGCATTGTGAATGCATTTATCAAGTGATCGCGGAGATGAAATTGAACGACACGCGTCATTGTGATAGCTGTCTTATACTAACAATGGTAACAAAGCGTCTTTGATAACGCCGAGATTGAGGCTAAGACTCTACTTACATCCAACTCTTTGTCATCTAAATTTAGATTGATTATTGATAATTAGCTGATTATTGTTAATTAGCTCTGGGGGGATACCCACGAGAGCTAAAAATACATGCATTTTTGGTCCCAAAATATAATACAACACAAGAATCTTAAAATAAGATAAATACAATGACATAAAACACATATTATATTTAAAATTTACAAAATGAAATACTTAAAGAAAATATGAAAAATTAATCATAAAATAACAGAAGATTATTGAATAGTTTATTTTTAAAAGATTTTAAGGTAGTGGAGGGAAAGAGATAACATTAAAAAGGACAAAGAAGAAAACTATCTTGCGGGTTTAAAAACCTTAGGAATATGATGTGATCTGTCTCTAAGAAGTATTAAGTAGCTTGCTCCTTTGAAAATAAATTCCATAATATACTAAACTAATAGCTAGAACAACTTAACATACATTACAGGCGTTATATAGTGGTGCTTCTTCGTTACGTAAATTAAAAAAAAATAATTTGTAAACTCCACAACACTTTTTAACTATGCTGTAATAAAAGATATGAAATGTACTAAATAAAAAAAATCAAACTCATAGTAGTTGCTACAGACATATAAATAGCCTTTTGGAAAATATATATATTTTCCAAAAGGCAACTATTTTCGTATAAAATTTACACATCATCCGAATATATCTGAGGAAGCTATTAAATATTTGACTTTTTTATAAAGTATGGTCAACTTCCACGAAGTTAAGCTTGAGTATTTAAATTTCTTTTAGACTAATTAAAGAGCCATCCAATTATTTAAGTGCCCACTTTTACAATGCTATTATGTATCGCTGCTACCAACATTTTTGCATGAATGTTTGAATTACACATACTATGAATTACAAATACAATTCATATAATGCGTAAAATACTCCTAACACTGAATAACATCACAATTAAAGACGCTTTATTTTATAAACATATTTCATAAAAAATATTCTAATTAAATTTCTCCCCATGAAGAAGCACAATGAAAATAAACGGCTATTAATTTTGTATCCATTTATACTATCTTCCAACGTAGTGCTGCCTCATTTGTTCAAATTGCAATTTTGAGCTAAGGCGCAAATTCAGGGAAGCTATGCTCGAAGGAATGACTCGAAGGCAAACGGCGCTTCCAGAGCTCTATGCTAATTTCCATACCCAAATATCAGGGCATTGTTATTCGAAGCGGGCTCCCCGCATCGGATACCGGCCTAGATACTGATTAAAACTCCTCAAATAATTAAAGAATGGGAGAACGTAGAAGTAAAATACGAAATGATGTGGAATGGATAATGGGAATGCATAATGTAGGGAAAGTCCGAAAACCGGAAAATAGCCGAATTTTCGAAGGAAATAGCGTTTTATTAATTAAGCCTGCAGTACATTTTAAGAGAGGCTTCATTTTGGGGCTCGTAGATAACCGAGTGGGCGTTTTTAATTAGACAAGTAAAAGTCGCTGTATACGCCACCGTACACAATGGCGTTCTGGTTGCTGTTATGATCTATTCAGGTCCCTTCTTCGCGCCCAAATTCGTATCACAATGTCCACGGAAAGGTCAAGGCAAAGGTCATAGTAAGAAAGCCACCAAGTGGGGGTAAACCACTGTCCTACTTAGCTGCCAATGGCACAGATACAAAGGTATATCGATAGTATGCCATATAATAGTATACAAGCTGCAGTATAATTGGAAAATAATAAAGCTTGTGCTGTCTCATTTTCTGAGAATAAGAGATATACGCACTAAATAACTAAAAAATAAATATAAACAAGTTGATTCAGAATCATCCTCTCAATAAAACTACCATACCTTCATTATTACCAAAACTATCATTACCTAAGTTTAAAATCGCAATTTGTGTCAAAGACTGACAGATATTAGTATGTAATGAATCTATCACTGTAGATGATGTGAAGATTTTGAGTATGCAAGACAACATTAAGCTTTACATCTACCTCTGGTCCCTCTATGAGACAAATGCAGCTCATTTAGTGTTATGAAACACATGGGTAAGACGGTTGTGGTGTGGTATATTTCAATATTTAATATTTTCTCAAATCAATGCCGTAACCTAAACTCATAGCTATTTAACTCTCTTTATATTGCGAACGAAAATATCAACAGATGACCATGACTTTAAGAGTACATCCCATAAATTATATATACCTACCTCTGAAATTACAGATAATTACAATGTAGGAACGAGTTGAAAGTGGAAATGCAATATAAATACAAACTATCGTGTATAAAATACTAGCATCAACATATAGTACGATAAAAGTTAAAACACTACGAGTACTATTATTATTACAATTACACTAAAAGTAAATTAAAAATTTGGTGGCAATGGTCCAACATTAAATATCATACAAGCGTAAATTCATACAGTCGTAGATGGTAAAGCAATATATAGATGGTCAGTGTAACCCCTCAAAAAACCTCCCTCTGACAGAAGTCAAGACATATACGTATTTAAAAAAATAACAAATATTATCCCATCCCATTGAAAGAAAACATTAACAGAATTTAATTAACAGCTATGACAATTTATTTAACTTCGCCTTGAAGGTACGCACTTGGGAAGGAAACGGCTCAAATATCCCTCAGGGAGAGCGTTCCATTGATCTATTGTTCTATTAAGGAATTAAACAATATTAGTCCTTTGAGAGGGAGGTTCAATTTTATAACTATGGTCTTTCCTGCTTAAATAAGTGGGGTTTCTAATTCTTCTCTTAATGCCTGCTCATGCTGCCTTATATACACCTCTGCAATTAACATTATAATGAATGAATACAATTCTATCGGGTTTCCGTACAGGTTAACTAGACTTCCACCTTCGTTTTGACAGCTTACTATGCCACTCATTATTCTGTGGACGATGGACGAGGATCTTGTTTATTATTGCCTCATACTACGTTCCATATGAATTTAGCGACTCGAAGAAGTGCGTTCAGTCGAGATGTTTCCAAATATAACATTTCCTAGAATTAAAGGCACGCAAAATTCAGCTGAGATGACTCTGTTTCGAAAGGAGCAAATGAGATGCTCTTTGAGCGCGTCGTGAATGTAATTAATTGAAATTAGAAGGCATTAAACGAGCGGATGAGTCTATTATCAAGTGGAGTTAATTTATTTTAACTGAGGCGAGTTGCGAGCTTTATAACGAACCTCTGGAAGGACATCTTAAAACATCCTACTGCGCTGTGAACAAATGGCTTCCCATAACTCTTATAACAATTTTGCATGTTTACTATGATCTTTGTGAGATTAAGAAAACTATAACTGAGGAATCATCAGTAAGTTCTATGTATATATTGGAAAACAATATGAGTTAAGCTTATCTATATGCAGGTAAGCTTAACGTGTTGAGGTATTGGAAAATTCCGTTTTAATGAGAATTAATTAATTTTTCCAAAACCAATACTCATCTACAAAGTAAAAAATTAAAATTCTTTTATGCTTTAAAGATATTTTTACGCTTTAAATCTGTTAAGCACTATAGCAAGGAGCGCAACTAAAGAACCAAATTTAAATATACGTAATGAAAAAGGACATAACTAATAATTTCAACTTTAAATTTAACCACATATTTCATGTATTCAATTTGTGTAAAACGATCCATGATACTCCATGTAAAAATCAAGAGCAATGGATAAAAAGTTGAAATATCGAAAATTGTTTAAAAAGGCAACTAAATGTTAGTACGCCAATTGAATTGAAACTCGTTTAACTAAATAATAAGCATTCATACTTCTTTCTTTGATACAAAGATATTCATTTAATAACACATGATCAAATACTCTCCTTTACTATATCAGATCCATAGTTTTTATAAGAATTGGGGCGATAATACTTTTGGAATAACCTAAATATAAAAACTTAATGGATAATTCTAGTTCTTTGAAAGGCAAAATCACGTTTCGGTTTTTTTTCCTCTCAGGCACTGAGTAGAAGCGCTTTCCTTCCAACAAGCTTTTCCAATGAATACGAAATCCCTCGCCGTGAGGGCACTAAAATAGCTCCTGACCTCTGACCGAAATAAAAATGCCCGCACACTTCTTTCGTACAAAATAAACTATTTCCCTTATGAAAATGAATCCCATTTATGCAACGGAGAGCAAAGCGAAAAAGATTTTCCTTGCACGGCTAGAAAAAAATTATTTCGGGTGGACTTAGTTCGCACAATCGACGTTATCCGCGCCTTACCCGCGTGGCGCGCCCTCCGATCTCGCAGGTCACGTGACAGCCTCTCTCTCTTGACCGACTTTCAACTTTTTTTTCTTTATCTTTCCGAAAGATAAGGGCAGTCGTAATTTTGCATTAAAGCGGGATATTTGGCATCGGAGATTTGAAAGCAGAATCTTAGCGGTACTAAATTCCACGCACTGCATGCACTCTCCCCAAAAACAAAACACCATCGAAGAGTACGTCAAGATGCACCACCAATAAACAAAGAACGATCTTTGGGGAATGCATTGATTTATATCGTGCCGAACATTTTCCGACTGACATATATCCATTAAATGTTCCGGGATGGGAGATTATAAATACAAAAGAGCTCCTTTTCAACGAGATGATACCTTCCGGAAATCTCCGTTGGAGGCGCTGCGAAAGGAGCTGCACTTTTTTGCTTCCTACTTTAAAAATAAAGATTCAAGGGGTCGAGGATGAGAAAAGATGAAGGATTTTCAGTTAGATTGCTGGAAATGAGGCGATGTAAAAAAAGGAGAATTTATTTTTAACCTAAATCTCTTTTCCGAACGAAGGAGAGTTTATTTCGAATGGAGGCCATTGTGTTTCTCAGAACGATGATATACATACCAGGAATTTCTGTATTTTCTGCGGACTCATACGAATTAATATAGGAATTCTTCCAACGAACAAAATCATCAGTGATGTATGGGATTCTAAAGAGAAAAACTCTAAATAATAACATTTTTCGAATACGTTTGATTGAAATTGATTGCAATCCGGAAAGTAGTTTGTTTAGCTTAGGAACCTAAAAACTAATATTTTCTTTCTACTATGCATACCTTAATAAAAAAATAAATATAAAAAACATTGAAGTAAACTCCACATTTTTATGGATTGGTTTAAAATTACTGAAGGACGATGAGCTAGGTAGTGGATTCCTTTAATATTAGCAGAGAAGTACTTTTTCAAGAGAAAATGAGTTTTTACTAGACATACTTAAGTTAAAAACTAACTATGACTTTATTCCACAAAATTTTTAAAATGACACAATTATTTTCGATGTTATAACGTTATCGTACAGCTGAAGGCCTAAGTGATTGAAACTTTTTACTTTTATTTGTAGTCGTAGTAGAAATTCATGGAATTCTGCTCATTTCCTTTACAATTTAAACTCTGATATTTGTACTCATGCAAACCAGAGTTACTCCTTATAATAAATTTTACCTTCTTCCTTTCATTAGATTTAAAATATTTCCTCTTCAATATCTCAAGTACTATCTAAAGCTGATCATCCTCTCTGACGTTGTCTCTGTATGTAGATAGATCTTAAAATGTATTATTGAATTTTATACATTTAAAATATAACATTCCTTAAAAAACTAAATCTGTGTACTTTTTCTATCAGAAAGAGAAACATTGACTAAATGCACCCAAGGGAACGCACGTTACTAACATATACACCGAATGGTAAAGACAAATGGCCCGGACGTCCTACAAAATACGTTACTACCACATTCTTATTTCGTCATCCGGAATAAAGGCTACAAATGGCTGCGTCGGATGGCTGAAAGAAGGAATTTTTAGCACCCGCGGAAGAAACTCAGGTAAAGCCAAAGAAAAGAGTTCGTGCCATTTATTTTAAGAGGAACAAACGGCCCGGTTGGAAAGGAAGAAAGGGAATATTCCTGTCTTATTTTTCTCCGCGCCGCAGTAATGTGGAACTGAAAGGATTCCTTTTTTAGGATACTTCTCGAAAGAATAATGAGGAGGATTCATCCGACAGTGATGGAGTAAGACGGGGGTGTAGCGGATTATGGACGGGGACTTAAAATGGAATGCGAAAACATTGGGAGGAATGATGCGGCGTTGGAAAGATGTTTATTTCGTGCCATTGAGTGGGAGACATGGCCGAAAGCGGATTAACGCGGAAAGAAGGAAAGCGAGAGCATGCGGAGATATTTATCCCCAGATAGGGAATGAAATAAGCAGGGCTCTAGAGCCCGATATTGGAAGTGATAAATTTCGGGATTATGCTTTGTTTGCTTAAAACCGGAGTTCTGTTTCCACGGAGACTCGAAGCTCTCTGATGAGGTTGCATTTGGACTGAAATTTTGTTACGAAAGCATACACGATCTCGATGATAAGCATGCAACGATCCAGGGTGCAAGTCCCGGCTATGCGTGTTTCTTCTGGCTACGAAATGGACGAGGAGAACCCTCTTTCGTACCTACTACCATATACTAATTGAATTAATCGAATTAGCTGCTACTTTCTGGAACTCCATAGCTAAACACTTGGAAATCAAATAACTTTGACAAATTTATTTTATTTCCATGTATTTAATATTCCAATTAAATATTTCTTCCTTTTATTTATTTATTTTTGTTTATCTATTTTTAATTATATATTTTTGTTTATTTATTCTTAATTATTTATATATTTACAAGTATTTATATTTGTTTATTTTTATTTATTTACTTTCATTTAATTATTTTATATACTTTTATTTATTTATATTTATTTATATATATTGATTTATTTATTTATTTGTATTCATTTATCAATCCATCAGATATAACGACACGCAAATTTACAGTGAGGTATTAATAATAAAAACACACGATCATATACATGGCCATTCCCTAACCAGAAAAATCTGGATAGCAGAGATTCGAAGCCGGGACCTTGGCGTTGGAACGTTTTCACGTAGACATGCTATATTGGTGCAGTGGTAGAGAATCAGGATAGAGAAAAAATGTGCCTTTTATATAATTTTATCACTTTGATTTTAATGGCTGTGATGAAATGGTAGCTAATGAGGTATGGATATGCTCAATAATGGTATTAATTAAGGTTTCTTCTCGCGCAGTTTAAAAAAAGTGTTCCTCGTAGAATTATTGTTCTTCACCTATGTGGACATGTTCCGCTAATTGAATTCTGGCTCCGTGAGGTAAGCGAAAATACCTCACTCCTCATCCGAAAAAGTAAGCCTCATTCTCTTCCCAACAGCTAATGCTAGAGGGAGTTACCAACCGGACTTCTGGTCGATTACTTTACAGACCGACAGAAACCTTTCTGGGCTAAATCTATAGGAGCGTATTGCTAAATAAAAACGCAAATCTCCCTTAATTATCTTTGATAACTACTGCTATACTATATACTGCTATACTACTGCTGACTCAGATGCTTTCTTTCAGATTAGCAAACTGACAACGTCAGAAAATATTTTTTTAAGAGAAATGTTCTCAGATCCGGGTTAGATATAGCATATCGATCACTAAAGTATCCCAAATGACTAAATGGCTATGGCTATAAACAGATGGCGGTCATAGTTTTGTCTCTTTTCGAGATAAATTTCAAATTTAAATCTAAAATGTTGAAGCTCAACTTTGTGGAAAGTTAACATACTTAAGGAATAAAATATTTTCGTAATTTTCACAGAAATATATATAATAATATATATTTGGCACAAATAGTTGTGGCATTACCAGTAACTATTCATTTCCGCAGGCAGACGATTTTACATGTAGACATTGACAGGCAGTAGAATTGTGCTGCTACTTAATTTGAATTTATTTGCCTATTCATTTCCATTACGCTAATGCACGGTGTCCTTAGATGTAAAACTGATCATCTCCGTCACGTTATAGTATTACGTAGAACACCGAATGAAAAATACGAATAATTCGATTGTTCTCTTCCATCGCACAAACCGAATAATAGTTTCGATTTTCGATGTTTCAACCAAATTACTTCACTTCTTGGATATGGTTCGTAACACTGTTCATGCTGGATTCAATTTTTCACTTGCTCAGGAAAGGAATGGAAAATTAAATCAAAACTAGTATTTGAAAATGGATTATGAAATTATAAATTCAGTTCGATCAATTAATTTTTGTAGGACTCTGATTCATTACTCTGTTCTTTGCTCGATCTAACATTTACATAGCATTAATGAAATTGGGTTACCTTTAACCTTTTACGAAGCGATAAGTACAAGCACTGTTGGAAACTCAAAATGACGTCCAAGACAGGATGATGAAGTATCCAACTGGATTCGATGGACCATCCGAGTAAACCGCTTGAAAGTCCAACCTAGTCAATTCGTTAAAATGACAACGATCGAATAGATGTTAAAAAAATTGAATAATTATTCGTTGTTTTTTCAATAGATTGTCCCATCTCTATTATTTAGGACAGCAGTTAAAATGACCTCCATAGCTTTGCTGTATTTTAAAGATGGATTCCTGTAGGTAAGCAACATCTTCCACCGTAGCTTTGCATGCGCACCCTTGAACACAGTGGGAAACGGCGTTCCTTTTGCTTAGTGCATATTCACGCCTCCCCGAAACGTGTAATGGCGTTGACCTGAAAGGCGAGGGTCAGAAGATGAAGTTGATCCAAATGTTCGGGAGGTGTCCCAAAAGCCACGCGTGATCTTCCACCATTCCGCGGGAAACGCATTAAAGCGCCACCTGGTGAAATTAAACTCTCCTCTGCAGACAAGAGAGGCTCTTCAAAGAACATGGGGCCGCTGCCCGCTTAGGCCTGTGACATATTTGTGCAAGCACGAAATCTGCCTTTCGGAAGAGCCTGAAACTCGGTCGCGCGGAATTTTCAAAGGAATCGGGTTAGGCTCTCCATTTATGAAATGGGACGAAACGCTTTGGATGTTTATGGGTTACGTCACACGTACTCTATCTACCTAAGCCTTCTCTAAAATCCTGATCTTCAAAAAGCGAAAATGGATTCAGATTTACTTTGTTCTTTTTCTAGTATGTCGATGAATGAAAATGTTTTGCGAGATGAGCACATTGTATAAAGTTTAGTATTATTGTAGCTGTGCAAGTCAGACAGGAGGGCTACAATTGCCGCTTATTTGCAATAACTAACAATAAGGCAGTAATTTAAATATTTTATGAATAAAGTAATAGCCTTTTAAACCTTCCAATAGACGGACTTTGGAGGGTTTTTAAACCTGTCATTAATTACAAGACATTGTTGTGTTTCATTGTGCTCCCATTTCTTTCTTCATATCATTATTAATGTTTCCAGAAAATACGAGCAATATTGCAAATATTTAAGAGAGGTGCTTTTTGTACAATTGTTATGCATGAATTTCTCATCGTAAAAATTTCAATAACGATCCTCAGGATTCTGTGGAAACCTCATGAAACCCTGCACTTGAAATCACTGCTGATGAAGTCTGACTTGAAATATTCCATTGTTGCTGAACTTGTACCGATAGATTTTTGTTTCTCCTATTTTTACTGATAAAGACATCCGAGTCTTAGATTTTCATATATTATTATCATTATAATTTAATTACTGTTCAACTTAGCATCAGTGCTAAAATCAGCACACATACATAGGTTGGCACTCAATAATATTAATATTCAGACTGTTTATTCCCCATTACATTTAATTAATAGATTAAAAAATTAAGTAATTACGCATTAAGTGCATTTTTACAAAAATCCACGAAATATTAATGACATATATAATTATTTGTTTGGTGTTTTTAAATAGATTTAAAATGAAACTTCTATTTTCACGCAACTTATTTCTTATAGGCAAGCATAATTGAAGCAGCTTTGTTGGAGCTCATGTAATAGCCATTACATAATCCTTGCCCTACCTGGTAATCTCAGATACTGGTTAAAGTTCTTGTCTGGAGGCAATGAATGCTAATGAATATAGAGAATATGGAGTCTTAAATGAAATCTCCTATTTTTTACTTTTAAAACTTGTGTGAAAATCTCTTGCAGAACTTCAGTTTGAAGTTCAACAGCTATTTTAAAAATTCTCATCGTCCGTACATAGTTAAGTAAACAACTTTCGGAGAAATAAATGGAATACTCTTGATTCAAAATAACGAACTGAAAATTTGTGATTTTTACTATGGTTGCTTTGAATACCAGAGGAAGTTTCTTTAGCTAATAAATTCACCACATGAGCGAAAATTTCACCTTCTTATTTATCAAAACGTTTGCTGGAGGCTAGAGAAAATAGCGATTTCTCAGCTACATTAACTCATACCGTGGAAATTTAAAAGAATTTTGATATGAGATTATGGTCTAGACCGAAAACTTCGTTAAAATAAACCTCCAAGTAGTTCTTTGCAAACAAAGCCTTACTCAAACATGCGAAAATGGGAAATCCTCCACTCCAGAGTTTATGTAACGAACGCTGAGCTGATTCAATGTTACGTAAAACTTACGACAAGAAAATTTCATGCCATACTATGCAGTGTTCTGTATATTTTCTTTAAGTTTTACACAAGTTTCCGTTTACTGTTTGACATACACTCGATATGTTAACGATGCAGTATACAAAATAACTTTCCAAAGAAAGGGAATAGGGAACTTAGTTAAACATGCAGTAACTGAACCAGAGTTCCAACTTCGCTATCATATTCGATTAGAGAATTATATACACTCAACATGAACAATAGTATTAGATCTTAACATGAATAACCAAGATGAAATAAATATTCACTATCCAAACTTAGTCGAATTTCATAATAAATATATGTATATAATGGGAAAACAAGTACTATTTCACAGGAACACTTAAGAAAGTAAACAAAGGTTCATAGGTATAGACATAACAGGTACTATCAGAACTGAATTCCGATGATGGCGTAATTTTTTACCGAAAGAAAAAATTTTAACATTTGTACTATTTCCCAAAAAAATATTTTTTGTGAAATAGTAGAAATGCTGCAATTAAACACTTTTATTAACTATAACTGATTTTACTTAGCATATTTCTATACAAACAAGTCATTACTATAATATCGAAGTACGTTCTAAACAAAAAAACCCTTTTCTATTTTCGTCTAGCTTTTTCCAATTCTAGTTCACGGTGCGGCGTTACGTGTATGCTAACTAAAAGTTAAAGAAAGCTTTGAAGGAGGGAAGGAACAATTAAACTGCAAAAAGATAAGTTAACATAAAAAAATGGAGGAAAATAATTTCCTAATTGGAAAATATAGAGAGCTACATATTGTAATGCACGTGTATATTGGGGTTGCCTAGCTCCGAAAATCTGTTGCTAATTTTTCATAAACAAAGGCATAATGAGTTGAACAGTCGGACACGTGTCCACTATTTTTCAGCAAATAATGTGCTCTGAAAGTTTCCTTCGAATCCGTTTCCCATCTGGCGTTCCTTTTGTAGGTCTTACAAAAGTCTGGAGATTCATTGGTATTTCAAGGGCTTGACGACACAAAAGACGGATAATCTGTAGAGATAATTACCATTTTAGTAAAATGCACCACGATAATTGTAAGAAACTTCAATAAATGTTCTTCCAAAACACTTTGAATGCATTTTCTTAAACATCTCCTGACATTTATGCATCAATGGAAATTCTGAGTGGAAAAATATAACCATGATCTCTTTTTCTTTCTCCATCCTCACATACTGCGGCACTTAAAAAAATCGTCACCTCAGACTCTGAAGTAGTAAAGACCAGCGACAAAGAGGTGCTCTTGGGAAAGCACCGCGGTTTCGCTAATCTTCCGAGTGCTCCCCTCTAGTCTTCAGTATCTATGGGAACAGTAAAAGGAAAGGATTCCTTTATAATTTATTAGAGGGAGGAAGAATCGCCGGATGATTTCATAAACCTTTCTTTCTGAAGGCGAAATCGTGGAGGGTAAAAAGAGAATATTTTATGGGCGCCTCCTTTGACTTCTTTACAGCTTGGAAGAAAGGATCGGGCAAGGAAGTTGAAGGGTTGTAGGAACAAGGGGTTGGAAAGAATAGTAGATAAGAGCTGTTGGCGTGCAAGGGGCCACTCGAACTTGCAGAGGGTGGAGTACCCGACGTTCAGACGCAATTATCCCCCACAAGAACGAGCTGTGCAAACTAATAAATGGAATTGATAAAATATATATCCATATTCCACCAGTAAAGACGAGATTTTTGTAATAGGAATCAGTTTAAATTCATTTATATTTTCAATATACTAGCATGTGAGAGGAATGGGTTTGAATAAAAAATATTAAGGCACATGAACCTACCAAAAGGTTGCACATTCATGTAATCAGTTACCTACCAATTATGCTTTATAAGAGAAATTATATTATATCTGATGATGATAGAATGAACATGGGGAGTTCTTAAAATATCGGAAATCCAAGCCTTTTTTTCTGCTAATACTGGTGAAGATAGATATTAACGCCGACAAATACGGCTATTGGAGATTTTAAAAATCTAATACATTTACAGCAGTGCTTCATATTTTCTTTCTTTACACCTATGATGCTGGTGATTTTAATATAATTTTATTGGCAGCAAAATGAGGAATATAAACTATACATCCTTTAAAATTATAATCTTAGTTGCCCAGCTCAATTCAAAATGTAATAAAATAAAATAAATATATTCAATTTGTTTTCACCCACTACTTTACGATGAAAATAAAATCAACAGTCTCAGGCGACGTCTTGTGGAAATACGTCATGATGAAAATAAAATTTGTACTTTTTCCACAGTATTTAAAATAAGTATAAAAATACTGTGGAAAAAGTACACATTTTGTTATTTCCATCATTACTTTACGCTGGTTTTAAATTTTCAATTTTGTACTTTTATAATGACAATATTTCTTTGAACATTGCATTTAATTGTATATTGCCATGTATACTTTCCATTTTTCCCTATCTCCTTTCCTTGTTTTCAATCGTATTATTTCCTGTTAAAGCTAAATATTTATACGACAGCTTTTATTCTTCGTCTCATGAATAATGTTTTTTCTGCTGCCTTTCACTTTCCTTGTAAATATAAATTCGCGAGACTGCGCTCTGTTTTCATTGTTGTTTTTCACACTTAGCGTCCGCTCAGTAAGTATCTTTATGGTTATATAAAATCTAAATAAAAGTTCGTATACTTCTGAAAACTTAATACCAAAGATTTTTTAAGGCTATAAAAAGTAACACTATTCATAACCCAGAGTTCCGAAGTATGTATAAAACCCTGAAACAAAACCTTTGATCAAATACCTTTTTTCGATAAATTTATTGATTCCATTGGTTTAACGGAACGCACATTGTCATGATTTTCGGTTTCCCCTGATATTGAGTCACTTTTCGGAACAATTTAATTTTATAACATTTGCCATCCTACCTCCTCTATTTTGTGAAGGACACCTGCAATAGGCATTAGGACTGTACAATGATATACTTAAGAAAGCGTGCAATCATATACCTCAAAAACAAGACTATAAGTTGTCACAATTCGACAATGTTCATGCATATCAGAGATTCTAAGAATCAGGGTGTTCATCATAGTTCTCTGGGTGGATTAAAAACGCATATTTTTGCTGACAGAATAGCCTGGTGGAGGAAAATTACAATATTAACACTACTCATCGGGGAAATAATGTTTCACAAAAAACTGAAATTTTAATATTCTATTCGTCATGAAAATTGTAATGCGTGGAATGAAAGGTAGTATAATACAGTGAAATCCCGATCTAACTTATTTTAACGGACCGAGGGAAATCGACTCTAGATGCGAAATGCGAAAAAACGTAAGATGCGAAAAAGGGCGTAGTTGCATATAGTTAGAACCTCAAAATTTCCATCTAATATCGGAGAAAACGTTAGAAACGAGAAGGTTATATCAGGATTTTACTGTATTATGCTGTAGTGAACTAAATGTTAACCTTTAAACTCATCCACATCGAGTATCATGGGACAACTACAGTCGGATAGACAGGGAAGCATCGGAAATATCCGAACCCCTTAAAAGATACGACTCCTTGAGCCAAAACCGCTTCCCTGCTTAGCGTATTCTCGAAAAATCTCGAAAACTTTAGATCGGAATGGAGCCTGAACCGTCCCTTCTCCATTATTCGTTGCGGGATGTAAGAGAAGCGAAAAAAGGGTGGGAGAAGCGATATCTCCCGCGGTAAGCGTTCGATTCATCACGTTCGAGCGGCAAACTCACGTTGGCCCTTCTGTTTTATTAGTTCGGGTTTTCCAAAGAGTCGGACGCCCCTACGGCGGAGCCCAACTTTTTTGTGTGCCCAAGGAAGGGCTTGCGCTGGAGAATTTCAACATCTGAGAGGAAGTTTTGGCGCTACGGGGAAAAAAACTATCGGAGTTATGGTAATATCGCGTACTCCCGATGATCCGTCGATACCCGAAGATAGAGACTGGGGTAAAAAGAGGATGGCGATAAGAACTTCGATCCCAAATTAATGGAGAAATTAAAGTGATTGCGAGGACTATTAAAATTGAGTTATTTGAAGATTTTGTGATAAAAAAAATTCCTTCGGATGTTCTAGACGAATTAAATGCTCTTAGATGGAAATCTTAGTCGTGTAACTAGAGTTTTATGACAAGTGTAGGTACTTCCTTCAAGGTGAAAACTCGGCTAACGATTAAGGAAAGGTTACCCTTAAGTAAAATTTAATAGTGAGAAGGGATTTGGTTCTTTCTCGGTGAATATTGTTAAGAAATTCACAAATGGATCAAGTCCGACGTTTCGGCTTAGCTTCGGATATGCAGCCATGTTCAGGAATATAGTATTGGGTATGGTCTAAAGATGGAAGCAGATATAGCGACCGAAACGTCGGACCTGATCCACTTCAGCTCTTGGTCGGAAACAAGATAGGAATAGTGACTTCGTTCTATATTAAGACTTAGCAATCTTACTCTAGTATATTGTTTTTGTTATCGTATCCTATAATCAGGGATTGATATGAAAACAGATAAGTAGAGAAAAATCAGAGAAATTTGTGCATAAATACTTAGAAAGTTCTTTAGAAAAACTTCATTCCGGGAAAATCTACTACAAAGAAGAGGAAAAAATATAAATAATAATATCTTTTCCGGCAGTAGGTTGATATGAAATAAAATAAGCAAAGAGGAATTTAAACGAATAAAAATACATACTTAATAACCAATTCTAACCATAGTAGATACATAGATGCCCTTTTATTATTCTCTCTTTAGGGGGGGATGTATTGATTGGGATTGATGGTTAGTGGCCCTATCAGGAAGACAGAGAGAAAATAGGGGATCCAGATTCTAGAACTGGATATTCAATGATATTTTTTTCCGAAAACGATACGTTAGAGTTATTTATGAGAGAAGTAGAGCTATTGTACACACGTCGAAAGGCTGAACATATGTGAATGTTGATATATAGATTGAGATCTATAAAAAATACGTCTAAAAGAAGGAAAATTATATCGGTTAAGATTTAAATATAGGGTATTTCTAGAAAACTGATGGGCAACCTCTTTGTGAACCGCATGCCAATTCGGCCAAATTTCTGTATCAAACATTTTCACCGTTCCAATCAAATTTATGGAGAGAATACCATTTTATTTGAAGATGGTGATGAAAATCAGGTGAGACCTGGCAAAAAACAGTTATGGCTAGGTATAACAAAAAGCAAAAAATGTATCCCCAAAAATTTGAAAATACATTTGGAATGCCCCTGTATCACGAGAAAAAAATAGGTCGTTTGCGTGCCACATTCGGCATCCGTGCCAAAGAGTTGCTAATCCTTGATACTGACAAAGAATAAGATCAGCTAAGGGAGATTCCACTAGCCGAAAAGAATATTGTCATACAAGCTGTTCAGAAAATAACACGAATGTGAGGGGTAAAATTAAATTGATGAGAAACATGAAATCTAAAAATAGGAGTAACTCTAAAGATTTTTAATGTCCATCCGAATTTTTTGTTTAGCATAGGCTAGTATAATCGAGGGAAAACAGGGAGATGCCCTTGTCATCCGATTATTGAGCAATTCAGATTAAATCAAAATATCTAGGATGGAGAAATATTTGAGACAAATATGGAGTGGGATTAATCAGTAAAGTAATTGTATGCTGTTTATTAAGAAAAGGTGGTAGGACTTAAATTTACTTCATTATTAAGATGGGGACGGTAGTTTGCAGGATCAATATCCTTGATAAAGGAGAGGAAGTAAAGTAAGGAATTTACGAGCTCGTGAACCAAGCATAACAAAGATGCATCGCGACAATAAGGAGGATATTCATATGAAGGTTGTTGATTTTGCGAAAACTATTCTTCGAGCCAAACTTTCAAATACACGCCATGAAACTTCGTTCTCTTCCCAAGTTGAAGTTACAGCATCTAGTTTCGCCAGCTTGCACCCAAATTTCGCCAAAAGATGCTCTCGCGCCGGCCAAACTAGTTGCCGCTAGTTCGACGGTGAAATATGCGAACTCTAATTACATGCGTGATATGATTTTCCACAAAGCAAGACCTTCGTCGAAGTGATAATACTCATAACTGTATTATGACCTAAAGTTACGAGGTAATTAGGTGAATTTAATCCCATCAGGTGCTGCTCCAATTACTAAATGCTGAATTACTGATACTGCTGTGTAAGCGGATTAATTTCCATCCTACTAAATGCGGCAATCGAGATGTAGGATTTGCGATAACTAATTGCATGATTCCTGCAAGAGTACTACCGTAACGTAGAGAAGATATCATATGCATTGCTGATAATTTACCTATGTTGATTATTGGAGATGCGGAATCGACAGTTTTCACACAGCATTAAATTATGTTTTACATTAATATCTATTACAGATATAGTATTCCAAATTAATACCACAGAAGACAAAATGAACAACAATTTTCTTACTTCAGCAGTAAATTTGTCTGTTGATAGAGTCTTAAACCAGATGACTGGTAGGAATTTCACACCTCCCACCATTAGCTACAGTAAGCTTTAAAAATGAGACGAAGCGTTTAGGCAACACGAGGAGTGTGATTGTTTTGTTTTTCTCTTGGAAATTGCTATAAAATTACTCTTAATAAGAACTTCATTCTCTAAGAAAGAGAGCTTGCTTTAATATATGCTCGTTTAAGGAACAATTTTCCCGGAGCGGGACTTCTATGATACCAGTGTAGAGATGCTAATCTTACACTTGATCAAATGCACCGAACTCAAAGGATACCATATAAAAGAGCTAAATATCGTAACTAAAATGTAAAGAAAGAAACTTGAACGGGCTTCAAATTAACAAGATGTTTGGAAACCCTCCCAAAGTCTATTTGCAGCAGTTTTGTTGCCACCAGTTCTTCGGAAAACGACATAATTAGATTACGTAGGTGTCGAGCGCTAGCAAAAGATGTTTTGGGAGAATTCTCAAACCTCTATCTTATCGATGACTCTTGAAAATATGATTTTTTTCTATTTTAAAGGCCGTTGTAACCTCGCCCAATTTAAGCTCTTAATAACAAAAATAACTCATCATTAGATACGATGATTCGGCCGATTGCCAACGTTGTATAACTAGCACACTGCAAATTCTAAATAAAAAGTTCTAAGAGTGCTATGAGCGAAAAATGTTACGTAATGAGGAATCCTATAGTCCTAAGGATGTCACTTTTCATATCAATACTGGGTGAACAAAACAGATGCCAATATTTAACGTTGTTCTCACATCAGTACCTGTCACATTATCGCACACATGAAATCCTTGGTTTGGAGTGTGTTGCTTTATGGGCGCGAAACATGGACTTTAAGAAAGGAGGAATTAAAACGTTTGGAGTCCTTCGAAATGTGGGTGTGGCCTATTAGAATGGAAAAAGTAAGTTGGGTTGATAGGAAAACAAACATGGAGGTGTTAGATGTGGTTGGAGAGGAGAGGGCTTTAACTGACGTGATTAAGCATCGTCAGAAGAAATGGGTGGGTCAAGTATTGAGGGGAGAGGGATTGGTGAAGGCTGTAATTGTTGGTAGGATTCAGGGGAAAAAACAGAGGGGAAGTTGTTGGATGACATAGGTGGTGGGGTTACCTATAGGGAAATATAGGAGATGGCGCTTATTAGGGATTGATGATGATCGCATATATATAGAAGAGTGAGACAGAACCAAGCGTGGGATACTCCTTCCTTAATTTTGTAGTAAAATACAAATAAAACATCCTCCATTCATCAAGATATGCTTGCAGGAGTTCGCAATTCTGAAGGATAAAAAATTTAACTATTGAAAACTTCCTCTCCCCAAGATCAAAGTACAAAGAGCTCTGAAAGCGGATAAAGCAATCGACCCTCTAAGATGGAAATATGCCTATTGTACTTTTTCCAATTTAGACCTTTCCCATGTCATTAATCAACTTATCTCTAGCAAGTCTGAAGGAGAGTGCCTCTAAATAAAGGCAATGAATGTAGAAACCGGATTACTCCACGGCATGCATAAAACAAGGAATTTACATAGACATCCGCGGGTATTGTTAGACAAAACGCGAATAGAAATACGACCTTATAGGTCTTCCTGGGGATTCATCGCCAATTACCAAACACACAAAGTAAAGGAAATGCCTCATAGGGAAGCGGGAAATACACGCTTCAGGATTCCGTTCTGAGACTAGATAATCCATTGTCCTTTATAGATGAGGGATTCAAAAAAGAAACGAAAAGAAGCCTTGGCGAAGACGTGAGCATAGGCTTTCAAGGGAAGGCTGAGCGATTACTCCGCGCTAGATACTCTTTCTTTTTCCGCGAAGATGGAGCTGTTATTACTTTTGTTTTAGGAAGTCATCGCGTCTTTCTTGGCTAAAAAAAGAGGACTTGGCTTCAAAAGCGTAGCTCCGGGACGGAATCCTTCCGTCACCTGAATCTTAAAAAGAAACGGATAATGCCATTAGAGCTTCCTTGTGCCGCTGCAGTACATGCGTGCGTACAAGGGCTGACGTCAGTGAATACGTGGATTCAAAAGGCCTCGAAGACAAAAAGGAAACTAGTACACGAAAGAAATATAAAAAAATGAGGAAAAATGGCAACGAAGATATTTGCCTTTTTCTCCCTTTGGAGTCTAACTCCAACTGTGTCAGTCGCGGAATTTAAAGCAGAGGGCAAGGGAATGAACGGATTAAAGGCAGTGTATAAGAACAATAATGCAGGGATTGATCGGTGTAGGAATAGTTTTGTCGATGATATATTTGGCCAGAAAAGTCTTCCGTGAGAGATTTTATATTTTATTCGATCTTGCATCTTAAGAGGAAAGAAAGAAGCAACGCTGCTTATTAAAAATAACAATAAAAAGAAGAAGAATCAAAAGATGTATCAGCATTGAAGATTTGAAGAAAAGGAATTCTGTAAAAGAAGGGGGAGGATGTACGATTAATAGAGGCAATATACAATAAAAAACCGTAAAAACCACTAGAAGGATAAGATTGAGATGGAAAACTGTGAATATATTTATAATTGGTAAACATTGATGATTTGTGACATTAGTAATGTGGTTTATTTTCAAATATCCATAACGCAATTTTCCGTGGATATACTGGCAACATATTGGTTATAGTTGCATTAGAAATTTTGGCATAGAAAATGTTCCTTTCAATTTCCTTCGCTATGCTAAAATTAGTGCCAATATAATGTCTGGGAATTGCCTAATGTATGTTTGAATGTTTCACAAAATTATATTATTATTAAATATACCCCTCATCTATAGATACAAAGGTTCTCAATTGTATCTAAACTGTCAGGCGTATATACCCCTCATCTAAAGATACAAAGGTTCTCAATTGTATCTAAACTGTCAGGCGTATCTTTGTGATGTCAATATAACTCCAGTAGCGATATCAACTGGTAGAACTTAGCTGTACGGAAATATTGCTAACTTCTTTTCTTTAGTGAAAATTGAAGCTCACTGAAGACATGAATTCACAAATAAAATTAATATGAACAATCTTGACTTCGTGGAATGGTTCTATAACCATCTTAAATGAATGACACTTAGTAACTTCCACAATATATTAATGTGACCGGTTTCGTTAACGATGTTTATACTTTAACGAAACCAGTCGCTAGAAAATATTGTGGAAGTTATAGTCATTCATTTAAGATGGTAATAAATTTATGGTTATATGTTCTTTAAGGGAATCAGAGTTTACATCATCAAACTAAGCATCAAAAAACCAGGATTCGGAATGATATTTGCGAGAATCAAATCATGGCAGAACCTATAAGGATGGGTATAAGAGGATGAGGGGTTGGGAATAACTGAAGAAGTCCATAAAATCGGAATATACGCAAAGCGAGGAAACAGAACAGACGATAGAGCTGGTAGAAAAAGACCAAGGAGGCGAAGCATTGGATTCTCGCATTCCAATCCTCTTTCCTCTCGCAGGAGTCGAACCCCGAACGGCGCAGTTGGGAAGAAAAGGAGCGCGGAAGAGAAAAACAAACGCGAGGCTTTCGCCGATGCAAAAACGCTCGGCTGGCGAGTGATGTCAGTCGTATGTGATCCTCACAATGAAGCTGCAGAGATGGATTATGCGCCGGGACGTATTACATTTGCAGAACTCGGAGGCAACAAAAACAAAGGGATGCACGCACGCGAATACTCGCACTCTCTTACACAATATAAACATCGCCTCATCCGTCTGGATATCCTGGCAGATGGCCATTATTTTCCGCTGTAAGTACGATATTTGGTCCGCGATGGAGGAATTCGAAACAACGTGTCCTACTAACGTATTTGTCGGACTCCGTTAGAGAAGAGGGTATAGTATTTTTTCCCCTCTTGTACAGCGTGCGTTATTCCCTTTTTATTTCTTAATTTGTTATTCCGCTGTTCCCGTTCCTATTGTAAAATAGCAGCAATACATCTGCGCGAAATGCGAGAGATAATTAGATATCTAGTCCGCGGCAGAGAGAGGAAATTCAAAAATAACATGAACTGACCTGTTCCCGGAAATTACTGTTAGTAGGATTTTTCTTTCCTTTTTAGCATACCGTGCCAAAAAAATCTACAAGATTCTTAGTTTCTGTTTCGTCGAATTTTAGAATTTTGAATACGATACAACACGACCCGAAATAGTCAACCTTATTCAATTTCTTCGTTTTGGTTCACTCGCATATTTCGCGGAAGCATTATATATGATTTAATTTAGGAAAATAAAATAAGTGAGCAAAGAGTAAAAAAGATATATACATACATTCTATTTGGAGTATTTTATAGACATATGGAGTTAGGTCGGGTATATCATTGAAAAAAATAGGATATTTGATACACTATTGTCTTTAAATTCTAACTTATAACTAGTAGAAAAGTGGAAAAAATGGATTTCGGAATTTTTTCCAACGTGTTTCTCTTTGAGAGTGATTGTATGAATAATAATTTTGGCATTGAGAGTTATAAAAACTGATTGGACTGACTGATTGTTAATGAAAATACGTAGTAAATGATCACTACGGGATAATGGTTGCAATAAGCTTATTAATTAATTCTTTGAAATAAATCTATACCAAATTTGGAACCTTTCCTTCAAAACACATTGGCTTTAAGGACGCAAAGCTCGATTCCGCTCAATTAAGCTATAAAAATTTTTAACTAATGAATGACTACAGAGTGATGTTCAAATTGGTTGATAATTTGGAACAGAATTTCAACTGGAATTGAAAAGTGTTCGCTCGATGCTCACCAAAAATATCGTAAGATTGAAATAAATTGAAAGTCATAGCCATAAAATAATGCAGATAAACCGTTCTCCATGGAAGACAATCCTTACTTGCGTGTGAAGTATTCCAATGGAGATCTGAACTCACTAATCTACTATCTATTTCTATACTTCAAACTGTGATTTCTCCTTAACATTCATTTGCAAACAAGGCCTCCCGGATAGCCAAGTGGGCAACGCTTTGGGTTTTGATGTTAGCAAACCCGGGTTTCAAACCTAGTGGGATCCCATATTTCCCGATAAGGATTGGCGACATGAATGGCTTCCGGCCATTAAAATAAGCACCGAATCACCTACCAGCAAATCAGCAGCAGACCCCATGGGTGATGGGAATACGGCTAGTGCAATTTTTATTTCGTTTACATTCTAAAAGAGATGCCTTTGGGAACCACCATTATCTCATTTCAGCAGCTCTTTTAATCCTGTTATTGGTGAAACAACCTGTTCTTGTTTCTACGACCTCGAAGTAGTTATTCCTTGCTCTACTATTTCTTATTCTTTCAAAGATGCAATTAAACGTAATGGAAATGTAGCTTCTAGCATACAAATGGAATGATAATTTATTCGAATTAAAGCTTTCCAATGTGATTTCACAGGATCAACTAAGGGCTTTGATTTCGGCTTGAAAGTTACGGTTATAATAATAATGTCATAATTATGTTAAAAAATAGTAAGCACTTATTGGTACCACAGCCCATTAAAGGCTTGAATTTACTAAAAGTTGCATTTGAGTCTGTCTTCGCAAATTCTTTATAGAAGTATTGAGCTGCAACCAAATATTGGGGAGGACATTCGGTCATTTTAGAATAAATAAAATACCTAAGTGCAGCCAATCATCCATTATACAATTTAAGAAAAACAAATTCAATGTCCGAATATTTGCGCCGTTCAAACGCCTTTTCAAACTCATTTCCCGCCCATTTCCTCCGGATACATTTACGAAATCACGTAGGCGTCCTCGATACCATTTCCCACTTTAACGACTCGGAACTCCCGGCTGGAGGGAGAGCAGCGGAAAAAAATCCGCAGTCGCGACCAAACTCGCGTGGAAGCCTTTCCATTTCCCGACGAACATGTAAGAGATTCTCCGTGAACAGATCGATGATTCGCCATCAGCGATATTGAAGCCTGTGCTAGCACAACTGCCACACAAGTGCACACACACGCCCCTTCTTCTTTCCGGACCACCCTCCCCCAGCCACGGATGGCCTACTGGCAGAACTCTCCGAAAAAACCTTCGAACTTGCCGCGGTTCGAGAACTTTATTTGGGAGAAACCGGGGAGAGTGAGGAACCTTCGATCAGCAGAGACTCACAACGCTATGACCCACAAACTTTCCCATTTCTTTCCGAGAGTTTTTCGATGCTTTTCTTCTCTCCGTTCTCTCGCCGTGGTTTTATTTTTTTTTGCCGGAGGCGCTGGCTTCTGTAATTTACGTAACAGTTTTCTCTTTCCGAATTAGACGAGAGTCAAATATAAAAGAGCCTACGAGAGATGAACTTTCTCTGGCGATAGTTGAGATTAGGGTTGCGAGTGTGCACTGCTTTCGGTCACGATATTCTCTTCTGCAAACCCAATCACAGGTATAAGAAAGCGATCAAATGTGGGTAATGGTTAAGGAAAGTCAGTTTACTGAATTTTATTCTGCTTAAAAATCCTAACACCATTTTTATACAATTTACGATGTGAATTTTATGGAACATGAATTTACATTCTGAATACTATTTTTATTCGTATAAAACTAAGAGTAACTTTACTCAGAAGGAAATTTTTTCGTGCTAAATGAATACTCTGAATAAAAATGTGTCAACACGTTTACAACCTAAAAATCATACATCTATTTATATTAACAAGGTAAGACAGTAGTGATTTTCATCAAATAAAAAAAATAAGAATATACAGTAAATTATTAATTATTAAATTTTAAAGATTCAATTCAATATAGAAATAGTTCTCACAGTAATCAATACGATTTAAATAATAGATAATTACTTTCAGCTTGCTTGAAAGTGCCAACAGGATTTAGTATGACATTGGAATCGCATTGTATAAAAACAATTGCTAATGAGGCTTTACAAAACTTACTCAATAAATTTCTTTGATGATGAGATTTCCTTTAATGCTCGGCTATGATTAATAATATCCCATTTTTTAATTCTACTGTGATAACGGTCTTTAAGTTTTTTTTTAATTTCCATCTATTTTATTTATTATGTTAAGGACGATGAAGTTTAAACTGCTTACGGATAATATATACGTATATTGTGTTATTTACCTTCTAATTAATGTGAATTTAAATATGCGAGACATTTGGTACCTCGTACTTTCTGCAGCTTTACTCGCTGCAACTTTCATTTTTTCCATATTTGTTTTACTCTCTTCAACTTCTACTATATTTTTGCAAGTTACAGTAAGTTTCACTCGTTTTTACAAGTTTTTCGTCTCTTTTGAGAATTTCTGCGGGATTTTATTTATTTCGTAAGTTGAAACCTAGGTTTTTGATCAACAAATTAGTCCCATCGTGTTGTTGCTTTTGTTTTGCTTGGTTCTCAAAAGCTCCTTTTATGTATTTCATGGCAAAATGTTTCATGTAGGAGACTAATAAGCCTTTGTCTTACCCTTAACGATGGCGCGTTAATGTTAATATGGCCTAAATATGCCCTAATTATTCATTCCGTATTTCCTTCACAAAAGCGAACAGCTGACTGCGATCCCAAATATAACAAACGGTTATCGAAGAAGTAGCAATTTGGCGCGCGTCAACGCGGCCGGCGGAGGAACTAATGAGAAATCTTGAAATGAGGTGCATCGCGCACGTTCACTCGTTCAGGGGCTGCGAAACAGTACGGGAACAAAAAGAAACTTTGCAGATCTCCGAAAACCGAAAGAAAAATAAGGAGAGAGAGCCCAAATGAAACCTTCGAGAACAACGGAATCGTGACTTGAGTCTGTCCGAGAAAAGAGGTGAGACCAGAAATATAATTCCCGCGAGAGAAAAATGGTCGAAATTAGAAAAGACGATAAATTCTTGCGCTGCAAGCAAACTGCAGATTTTCCAACTCACGTCCGGTGCGAATAAAGCGCGTGATTTCTCTCCTCAGCACTTTCAATTTGATTATAGTTTCCGTTGCAACGCTAAGGTGTTCAGCAAGTAGGGCTTCTAAAATATAGCTATCGGAAAAAACAAGCTTATTATTAAGATTGTACTATGCAGCCAATTAAATCTTTAATTTAGTACCAATATCTCTACTGAAAATATTCAAACCGGTTTATAATCCAGCAATATTTAATTAAAAAGCAACGTTTAGTTTATATACAGTGTATAGAGAAATAAACTATCAATTAATATCAATCGGTATTCATATATTAATTCGATTATCGATCAATTTATCGTATATCTATCAATTGGAACTATATAAAACCAGATAATCCATTATCTAACTGCATCGTTCCCGCAAGATTTGAATATCATCACCTAAATTTTAGGTATTTTATCAATTCACAAACGTAGATTCATTATTATTATTACCATATATTCAGTAAAGCCTGTTCCAAATATGTTATATAATACTTGTTATGAAATTTACTGTCAAGCAAAGGATTTTGAAAACAACGCTGGTCGTCCACGGTGCAGTTTGGGTAAAAGATGACCGAAA
Source organism: Sympetrum striolatum (assembly GCA_947579665.1). Lineage (NCBI taxonomy): Eukaryota > Metazoa > Arthropoda > Insecta > Odonata > Libellulidae > Sympetrum > Sympetrum striolatum. The sequence continues at coordinate 38,199,545 of OX388351.1, read as the reverse complement.
ATTCGACTCACTCTTACAATTTTTTTTAGCTGAAGCCCGGAAAATATTTTTATCTACTATATCATTTCCCAAACAAATGTTAAAATTTAGTCATAGAGAAATTTTATAATTCGTTGAAAAATAAAAATAAATTATTGAAAAAGTTTCGTAAAATGTGGTTATTCATAATTTGTTTTGATAATTTGAATTAGCAAATAATATGATATATTTCAGATTCTTTTGTTTTGCTGTACAGAAATGTAATGAATACCTTAGAGTATATAATTATTTAAATTATCCGATGCTACGATGAAATTTAAAATTTACAAAGCATACAATCAGAATTACTGTTTTTGTTGTGCTTTGAAAATCAGTCACTGGTGTTCCGTCTATGTTTCACATAAGTTAATTCCTTATGGAAACTCTTGTATGTTACGAAAGAGAATACTCAATAAAATGAATCTTTCCATTGTATTTTTCCACTGAGAGCAAAAATGATGGGTTTCTTCCTTTTGCCATACTGACTCTTGAAAAGCAATTCTTTCAAGATACACATCGATGAAAAACCACCGTCCAAAGTGAGCTAAGCCATAGAGTCCTATTCACTGCCCACTAAGGGTAAAATCTCATTCTGATAATGCGATTGCTTTAACTGGATGGTGCCTTTTCCTCCGGCATGCACGTTTCATGCGAAACATCTCGTGGAGCGAGGAAATTGAAAAAGTACGGCTGTGCAAAGACGCCAGAAATATGAAATTCAAACGAATACTTGCCCTCCTCGATTTTAATTGGATTTATGTTTCACGATCGCCGGAAATGGCATTTTTATATCCCTCTGATAAGGCCGACCTAGAGTCATCCTTTGCTGGAATCCAATTACGATTTCGCATATTTGCATACTGTTGCTGTTTTATTTTCCTTATAGTTGGGAATGTCCCCACTTGAATATCTATTCAGGACCGTTCTTCCGTCGTAAACTGAAGGTACGTTTGAAATGTTAAAGGAATGACTCTTATGAGAACTTCGATTAATTGAATAAGCCGATGCTACTGATGTGCAATAAGGTATAAAGTTCTCCGTATTCCCAAAGCTTATTTGAGGATGGGATGAAGTTTCGGAGATAATTTGCATCAGGGTTAACAGTGAAAATAGAAAAGCTTTAAAATTCGACGAAAATAATGGAAACTAAACCTCACACAAATTTCACGGACTTATTCTCCTTCGATTGCTACCTTCTTGAACTTCAGGGAATTACCCCAATTTCGGAACGTGCAGAGTTATTTCTCTTGGAAAGAGGTTAGACTCATTCCATAACAATTAGATGATTTTATATAAGATAATATTTCTTTGTAAATCACTGGTTTTATCTAACATCCTAAGCTTTCCTTGCAACCTGTTTAATAAAAACTAATACCTATATGAACTGCACGAAGCTACTCTAAATACAATTTCCGGTGATATGAAGTAATTAATGTTTCCTACAATTTTATCTCATTGATCCCAACCTAATCCAAGGTAAGCTGGAAACCATCACAACTTTTGTCAAATTTCACAGTTAAACATAAATTAATAGCTCCGCAAGTATTTCTGCATTAACCGGCTTCGTTTCAAGACTTAAATGTAGCTTAAAATTCATAAGTGAAATATTTCAAGGTAACTCAAAACATTGGGTACAAAATGAATACCTTTATAAATCAATGTAATTATTATCTTCATATTTGTAAAAATATGATACCATGTAAAATTAAAAAGAGACGTTTTTAATTGCTGCTTGCAATGTCAATAATATCAGTTCTGTTTGTAATGATTCCTTATATATGAAGTTTAATATATATTTTACGACAGGAAAAAAAATCCGGTATATCCTGCATTAACTGTTAATTTCGTAAAATACACTTGTATCATTACAAACATACAAATATACTGTAATATCCATAGGTAAATTAAATTAGCGAATTTCAAAATTGTTTTCAAATTTTCTTATGTATCGTAAAACTGTAGGTATTCCAACAACTAATTCACCATGTACGTAATAAACTTGCCGCATTAAATATCCTCGTGAAAATTTATAAAATTTTACATTATCATTGATACCATGGCTTCCCACAAGTTTACATTGAATCCTTCATCCTTCATAAGTGGTGAATACTTATTACAATCCGGTCCAGCAAAATTTACCGTAGAATCTCAATTTTTCCGTTACTCGATGTAAATTTCCAACTTCTTTCATAGTGATGCGCCAAGATTAAGACGTAGTAGGTTCGCCTTGTCTTTACGGTATCTTTCCACGTGATTATGAAAGCGTCATTACCGTCGTTAACGTAAGGGGGTTAAACGTATACAATGGGCAAGTGCCTTTATTTGCATCCTTACGGTATAAAGCAAGAGGGTCTCGCGAAATGAGGCCTTCTAACACCGATGTTTCCATGCCCGAGTTGGGTAGTTTTTACGTGCTGCGTCAAGCGCCGTTCTAGATTTTGTTTTCTTCTTCCCTCTGAGCTAGAAAGGACGAGGATCCCATCCGACTCAATTTTCTTCCAAGACGAAGTCGGGTTCAATTATCAGAAACTGATCGTAAAATATGGAGAGTTTATTTTAGAGGTTCTTACTAACGTTTTATCCGTAAGATCAACCTTCCGTTTTTCCTTCATTGCTCGGCTGACATAAGAGTTTGTTGTCCTTTCTTGCGAGTATGCGTGATATTGTAAGGCTTATTTTACTTGTAAATAAACGTGCACGTTTTTCAATAATGGTTTTCATCTTCCAGGATCTCAGCTAACTCAGGTATCCTGAAGACACAAGACTGAAAAACTTAAGTTAATTTAAAATACAAATATACATTTTGCAAACAAGAATCTTTATGAATCGGTAATGATTTGAAAAGTTACAAAGCCTACTTAGAGAATAAATGTAAGATACGAAATTTTTCGATGATGGATATTACTGATCTATTTAAGGAAAAGCTTAAGATGATCAATCATATGTCTTGGGTTTAAGCAAGTAGAATAAAGAATACATGTGAAGATGCGAAATTTCTCGATGATGGATATTACTGATCAATTTAAGGAAAAGCTTAAGATGATCAATCCTATGTCTTAGGTTTAAGCAAGTAGAATGAATATTCTTAGGTGTGTATTGGCGTTAAAAAAGTTAACTTATTATAATCAGTTCACTCTATAAATAATTTCATAACAACATCCAAAGAATCTATCATTAATTGTAATTGCGACAAAATTGAGCTAACTTTTGCTGATAAATCAAATCAAACATTAGTTTTCCTTGAGAAGAAATGAAAGAAAAAACCGTAACCGTAGCCGGGACCTCATATTTGATTTCTTCCCAAAATTCAAAGCATCTGAACCATTACCTCCTCATCGCTTGTTAAATTTTTCTTATACTTTCCACAAGTATTTAGCTATAGAAATTTAAGTTACATTTGAATTGGTAATTTACTTATTATCAAATCTTCCCTCATAAAAAAGTATTCCAAGTAAACACCAACAGTCTTTTAGCTTTCAGATATGCGTAGATGTTCAGATCCTAGTAGCAATCTCTGTGAAACACACTTGTTCATGAACAGCTATAGATACTCAGACATTCAAATGAAACAAAATTATAGGGAAATTATAGTGCTCTTTCTAATGAATGAAAGAGTAATTTAATGGTTAAAAAAAATACAAAAATTGCAAAACTACTGGTGCGATGAGCGAGTGGTAACTAATAATCTCATGCCAGACGAATGTTCTACTTCATTGCATATTAGAAAAGAAATTGTGACATAGACTCTTTCTTTACTTCGAGAGTTTAGTTATCCTGACTATAGGTAAACATCAGTACCTGTTAGAAATAATTCCTCGCAATGTGGCTACCACTAAGCAATCAAATACGTGACTCGTAGTTTATCTTCCGCCTGACCGTGATTCGCCGATTTGCATTCCCAACTTGACCCGGTTAGGCGCGCAGAGAAAACCCTCGATCGATGCAAATTTCCGCCTAACTTCCCAGTCATCACTATGTTCGCACCCTCTCTCGCATCAATCTTCCCCCGAAAAACAAAAGCAGGAGAGAGCCGTAACACTTCCGCCTAAGAAGTTCTTCCCAGCAAACAGCTCACTCTTACCCTATATGTGTAAAATTTTCTCATTAAGCATCCCCTGGCAGAAAGTACCCCCTTTACGCACCCCTTCAAATATTCAACGTTTAGTTGCCTCCTCGCAAGTTTACATCCAATTTTATCCTTTCAGACTACTTCGTTTATGATATAGATTTCCATTAAGAGATACCAGCGACGACCAACAATAGGATTACGGCCCGAATGCAGCCGGAACCGGGGATTGAATCTGATTGGCTAAAGAGATAACGTGGTGCATTCTCGCAAGAGCGCCCGGAACTAAGCGGTTTCTTCCGCGAAACACTTCATTGTTATAGTACCGTAGTAGAGAGCCTGCGCGGAAATTATCGCGCATCCCCTCCTCGGAGGGGTATACCACTACTCCTTACCCCGTGTACTGCATGGAACGACCTTCACTTCCTCATGTTTGCCTGCCATCGCTCATTGAGCTCTCGTTTTTCTTTAAATGTGCCATGCGCACACCTAAGGAATTAGCGAATTTAGAGAATTTGTCAACAGGGCTGTGGATAGAAGAGACTCACTGCATGAGAATGGGGAAGGGATACCAAAGGTATCCTATTCGGAGGTGGGGTAGGTTTTCGATGCTCCACCTAATGGTGCCGAACAAGGCCCTTTAATACGCGGTACTATAATACATGTGCTCTTTCATTAGTGAAGGATATAGGGAAAATATCAGTATTTCTTAGCACTTGTTAAGAATGACACTCAAATGTAAAAAAATATGTAAATGCTAGAATAAAAATGTTAATAAAAAATAAAATGCTCAAGAAATACGATATGAAAATAATAAAAGACTCAAATGCTAAAATGATGGTAAATTTTAAATGATGCTGTTACCGATGCTCCACTGTTACCATGAAGGCTCTTCACTACAAGGTACTATAATAGCGGTATCTGCCATGAAACACTTCATTACGATCCCGGACCTGCGAAGACTGCTGAAAAAAATCTCATAGATATCCGATAACCATTCCGCGGATGGCAGCTCGCTGGTGAGGACATCGCGGCGTGCAGACAACGCTGGGGCAAAGAGATTCGCGACGCTAAAACCTTTTTCGATTCTCTCCTGCTTTCCCGCTCTCCTGTGGGAAATCGGGTGCTAGGGACGGGAGAAAAGAAAGGCCTTAATGCGGATACGAGTGATGTTTCGCCCGTGAACACAGAAGATGAGGAAGTGGGACTGCGAATCTTCTCCACGGAGTTACGCCTCCAAAATCGATGTAGGAAGGGATCAGAGGCGAGGGAAAAATGGAATATTGGTGGCTCTAGAGGAGATGCGGGGGTGGGAGGGATGGAAAAACATCCGGCTTTTATTAAAAAGAGTGGAATGGAAATTCTCTAACCGTCTTGTTTTTATTGCGCACTGTGGCAGGACTAAGAAAACACTTTCATTCTCCTTTCAAAATAATGCCGAAAATTTTTTCTCGATGTCTTGAAAATGGTAAAAGGATTGGGGGTTGGATCGCGTTTTTTTGAATTCTCAATTAATTGATACGCCTTATTATTTTAGAATATTTTTGACTGAAAAGTTAAGGTAGTGACATGAGATATATCTGCTCGGAAAGGAAATCAATTTTCGTGAAAGGAAACAGAACGCGCGAGTTTCAGAAAAAGTCGAAAAAGTAATAATTCTAGAATTAAATTCAGAATTTATCCGGAGCGAGTTTCCAATTTGCAATACGAAATTCATTTAAAAATCATTTCCTTATTTTAATATATTTGAAATGGACAGAATGCGAGACACAGCTATTAGTAATTATTCTATAAGGTACGCTAAAACCGTCCATCCAAACCGTCATGGCCATCCAAAACCATACAGTCCATTCCAGCTATTGAGGATGGAGACATAGTATCCGAAATACGTATCTGGCAGATAGGCAACGTGGTTCCCTCGGCGACAGTGGACTTATCATAGGAGGTTGGAGAAACCATCTCGGGGTAAGCTCGCTTTTTCCTTCATACCTCGTGTGTTTCCACGATTTGGAGTACCGTATAGGATAATATTTGAAATGCTCAGCTAAGTTTGCTTGAATGATACAAAACAATGCAATAAAGTTTGGATGAAAGTAAAGGCACGCATAAAATTGTCACATACCCCATCCGCAAGTTTATTCAAACGTTAACATTCAATTGTAACACGAGAGAACAATGATTCCACTCCATGAAGTATAAAAACCATACACGCAGAAAAACCGAAAGCATATTCTCTTTGTACTAAAGCATATATACTTAAGAAATTTGTCTTGAGTAAAATCATATGAGACCATAACAACAGCTAAAATAGGAAATTTAATTCTTAGCCATCTCTAGAGACTATTTCTTCTTTATCGTAGGATAGGTACAAATACTTTTTTATTCAACTGAAAGATATTACAGTCATTAAAAAATGTACAATTAACTGTCAGATTTATCACATTTTTGAGAATCACTTATGTCTTATCAACTACCAATAATTCAGGAACTAAAGTTGACTATACACTTATATCTTGCCCTTTTTGATGCGGCAAAGATAATTAGGAAAGGTAGAATTAGAGCAAATAAGCCTAAATACTCCATACATTTAAACTTACATGTTTCATAATTGTTAATAATGTTATATATTCCTAAGCCTGAAGTACTAACTACGCTAGATAACTCATTACTTCGGAAAATACAATTTCACAAATACGATGACCAGATATCCATTCTCAATGATTTAAACAGTTGCAGTAATAACAGCAATTCATTCATAGTCCCTAAAACAGTCGCAATAATACATTGCGTCCTTCCCTCAGGAAAATCCCTCGAGAAAACAGATTTTACCCCTTTTTGGAAGCGCTGTTTTAGAGAAAGAATCTAAGAAGCTTTGGGTTTTATTTTAGGCTTTCCTTTTAGGAAGTGCATTATCCTTATTTCTCCCGTTGGGTCACCGTGTCCACAGACATCCTCTACGGAAGGAAGAAAATACGTCCGCAAAACTCTTCTCGGTAGTCCTAAAAAATAAACTTCACTTTGGGTACAATGTTTGTTTACTGAGATATTTATAAAAATTTTCCCAGCTATATTGTAATTGGTATGCTATTGGAACTTATTCATCTAGATGGCAACTTTATGGATATCTTTCTCTACTGTAAAAATGTTATTTATCTACAAAGTAATAAATGTCACTTATGTAAATTGCTCAAGAGTTAGTTAAAAATTCGTTCCTTCCACCGGTAATTATTAATAACAAAGAGGGCGAAATAAATTTACTAGGCAAGGTAAGGGGTAATGTACAATCCCTTGTTTTCCAAATCACCATCTCCAAGCAAGTTTTGAAATCCTCTTAGCGGAACTAGGCAACATTTTTTAAGCAAAATCACTCTATTAGTATCTCTTTATTGTTATTATTATTACATACATAAGTTGCAATTGGAAAACGGTCCGGTGGCAACATAATTGCAATCACATACATAAATGTACCCCATTGTACCATTCATTACATTTCGTCTGACATAATACCCAGAAATCATTACATTCTAAATAATATCCAACAATAATTAATTGACGAATCCTTTCCCAATTATATTACTATATTCAACATTCCTAAATAGCATCAGGAAAGGGTATATTTTTAATAACAAACTAATCATTTAACAATATCATAACAATAATATCCCAAACCCCTTGCAATACATTTTTATAATATTCTAAAACATCTAAGTTTAAAATCTTTAATTTATTTAGGTAATGGTCTGAAGGCATCCTCATGTAACATGTTCCATTCCCTTACTCCCCTATTAAGAAATGAGTATTTAGCAGCATCCGTCCTTTGTTTTCTCAATTTTAACTGCACATCATGATCGCTGCGTGCAAAATAATTTTGTTTTTCTAATCTGTAACTTAATTCCCTTCGTGCTTCGCCAGCGTTTTTTATTTGAAATTGCAATTTTTGTGGCATTTTATACGTAGGAATTTTAATTAATGCCATTATTCAGCATCATGAAAAGCCATGAACAAGAGTGAGATATGATAGAATGAACTATATAGCAATTTCTAACCTGTATCAAAAGACAGTTGGAAAATATTCCATCCATCAGGTTAAATAAATAAATAAATAATAAATTTATTTTGCTCTGGGATTATGAGTCCCATAAAAGCAGAAAAAAAAATGTTACGGTAGAAGGAGCATCGCAATTGTGAGTCATTATAATTATCCGAAATACCTATGAAAATCCCTGTGTGAAATATACTGATAACTAATACTGCCATGAGATAGGTGTAAATTAAATATACCTTTATCTCAATCATGTATCAAGAGAAGAATGCAAAATAATCCCTTCAGCAATGTAAAAGCGTCTTCGAAGATCGACAGTTTCAATCTAGTACTCGTACCAAATTGAAGCGATACAATCAAACAAAGAAATCAATATATCCTAGTAATTTGATGCGAAGACTTAGGCACTACGATCGTAAAAAAGGAATTCTGGTTCCATAAAAACGAGGTAACTGGAATCAGCACATCAAACAGACGGTATGATCAAATTAACAATCTTCAAACAAAGTAAAGGACTCTAATTGAGAAGGAAAAACTTTCACACGAGTCGGGAGAATGGAAAAGGGTCGGTGGTCGTGAATGTGCTGCATCGAAAGATGAGGAAAAGTGACTAACGAACCGATTCGATGAATGTTTTAACGAGAGAAGGAAAATCGGCGTCCGTGCGACGTGGGAAGATGAGTTAGGCATCGATCCGGCGGAGGAATAGGTGAGAATGCCGTTTGAAATGAAAGGCGGCTCTTTCAATACGTGACCCAGAATTGTGGAGTCCTGCAGCGGAATCGGGCGAAGCGCTAAGGCCCGACTGAAAAATAAATGAAGTCGTCAGTTCTTGCAAAGGAATCGTTTTGCTCAATGGAAATTATTTTTGTGTGCTTTTTTCTTTAGCCCAAACTGGTTTCTGCTTCCATCGCATTAATAGTTTGCGAGGAGTGTATTGTGTCGCTTCAGCTTCGAAGTATTTAGTGAATTTAACCGAATAGACTCAGCGGGACTACTTTCGATATTCCAGTTGACTTTACAAAAAGTGATCAAAATTTTCAATCGTTATGACTTGTGTGGAAACTGTCATGTCTGCAATAATTCATTATCAATAAATATTTGTGATTTTCGCAATAATTTCAATTATGACCGGTTTCACAAGCGAGATTGCATTTTAAGGTACAGACAAAAATCAACCTCAGATAGAGAAAGCTTATAAATTTATTTTTCAGTACTTGAAGGTGCTAGCACGTTTGTGAAACCGGTCACAATTAAATTTACTGCGGAAAATGCAATATCTTTCTTAGCGATGATGACTGTTAACGAGACCTCACCTTCCACTATTCAACTCATTCATTAAGAAATAGACTTTTGATATTGAATTTCATAGTATTTACATTTACACAAAGCGCGTTATCTTGTGTTTTAATTTTAATTATATCAATTTGACAATTTATCCCTGCATTATTATAAATGAGTATTTTTTTACACCCTTTCTTATGTTTTTCTCTACAGGGGTTTTGTCTTCTTCGACCTTCATTAATAATTTTTCATTAAAACACCTCAATACTCGCTAGCTAATGCATTCCCTGAAAGAGCTTTTTGAAAATTAATGCATTGCCGTAACAAATATTGCCTAATTCTTGAATAATAGTAAAGATAGAATAAATGTAACGATGAATATAGCGATAATATATGAATAGCAATGTAAGGAAAGAGATAATCAAACACTAAGAAAGAAATTTTCTCACCAACAAATAATATATACCAAATAAAAAATCATCGGTTTGTAAATAATGCTCCATCGACTTAATTCAAAGAATCCTCTATGTTGCACTACGAAGGAAAAATAGCGGGATATTGATTCTCAATCGCCCGCACCATAGATTCGAGCTCCCCACACAAGCCATCAGTCCGTATCATCTTCCGTCCTTTTCTATTAGCTTTGAGGATCAATGCTAACCCTTGTTCCATCAGAAACGGGATTTTCCATTCACTTTGAAGTTCAATGAAGCCTACGTCTAGGACGTTACGCAGTGTATGGTCAGTGTTATCTTCATACGGCATGAAGTTATATTCTTAGGTATCGAGAAGGAATTTCGAAACAAAGCGAATATGTACGACAGCAACAAGAAGAGAGGTTCTCATAATAGTCACTATAGTTCCCTGCAAGTTTTTTTCATTTTTGGGCCTGAGAAAATTGCAACTAGTATGTAGATTATAGAGTGAAACAACAAAGAACGAAGAATGTGAGATTCGTTATCTCCTGATATATAATATATTAAACTAGAGCTTAAGCCCTCAAATGTTTATTTTAAAAATATTGGAAGCTAAAAAATCGATTGTATGCCATTTACAACATTTGCGATCGCTACCAATTATTCTAGCTTCATATACATCAATTATTCAGCCATCCTTAAAGAATAAATACTGAATTAAAGGTATCCATAATAAAATACTTATATCTTGGAAATTATTTATTATACATATGGCCGGTATGCAACATTTAAAAGGAAATCCCTCATTTTTTGCCATGTATAATTCACCCCAACAATGGAAAGATATCAGCGCATGCTAAATTTTCAGAGTTTTCCACTGTAATGCTGAAAACCGGAAATGTTTATAGAAAATACTTTCCATGATATAAATATTTTATTTCGGATACCTTTCATTCGGACACCCTGTACAATCAAAAACATACAAGTAGCTTGAATTTAAATGAAAAGTAATCATTTTAATTAAACTTTAATAAATAACAGATGAGATTTACATTCTTGTACTTATCTTCTTCGGGAATTGATTTTGAATGAATACGCTATGGAAAAAGACTTCCCTCAGAACGAGACAGTGTGAATATTATAGATATTTAAAAGTATACTTGTACAAAGTGAGCACCAATATATGCCATTCATGTACGTAATAATACTTAAGTGACTTCATTTTTATTCTCAATGAAGAGATACAGTTATCAGAAGATATATGCTACATTAATCTTGAATGTTTATATGACTAATATTTGTTATTGAGTGTTTGTATGAAGATTTGCCACTAACAGATCATACGCTAAGAAAGTGAAATTCTCCAAACATAAATAGACCCTCTTGGCAGCGAAAAAAGGTAAAATTTATTTTACAACTTTTCTTCGTGATAGCTTTATTTTTATTTTCCAATCAAATCCAAGCATCCTATAATATTCATGCTCATTATGATTAAGAGTTACTGGGATAGGTACAGCAGATTATAAATATAGAATAATTATATTCGAAGGCATCACTCTCTTAAGTTAAAAAGAATGACGAAAAATTTGCTCAAAGTATAATAACCTGATAAATTACCTTGTTTTATGTGTGATGCAGTATTACAGATTTTGTTGTGTGAGTATAAAGCGTGAGAACTACGTTTCTTGAATGGAAAATTCAGCAGTTACCAGCTTTACTTCCAAACAAGGCCTTTCATAAAAATGAGTGCAACAGTTGTAGTTTCGGCACAGACACCGTGGAACACGACGATTCGGAAACAAGCTTATTATCTCCCATAATCAAACATCCATTAAACGATCCTTCTCTTCCTTTCAGCATGAAGAGGGAGCATTTGAATCACATGCGATTCACAGAAGAAGAGAAGTTACCTCTTTTACGTACCCGCAATCACTCGCTTTGCAAAGAACTTTTGCTGCAGTTTCGAATGCAAAAATCCCCGATCCTCCACATTCCCTGGAGCGTATCAGACCGCGGTAAGGGCGATAAAAAAAACGATATGAATTTTCCAAATGATCTCATTTGTAGGAGGAACGAGATTCCGACGCTAAAGGCAGGTATAAAAATACCATCTTCCCCTTTTATCTGGGAAGTGGGAAAACCTATCGAATGACCGTTATTTAAATCAAAACGGATTATGGAAACGTGGCAGGAGGTACTCAGGAAAAAATACCGATTTTCCTCATCTAGTTTTCTATTTCCGATGCAATTCTGATTTTCAATCCCTCCTGCTCGAACTGCTTCGACGAATAAGGCTGCTACTAGTTCCCCTAATGGTGAGCGCCCGCTTTTCTCGGATGCGAAAGAATCTTTGCACTCAATAGGATATTTTGCATCGGAGTTCCAGTTGCTGGAGGTAAAAGGCGCGTCACAATAGAATGGGAAATGCAATTCCCTGGAGCGAGCTGCAATCATTCACCCAACTTTTCAAAAGGAAGGAGCTAAATCTGAGCGGTGGTAATAGTGAATAATAAACGGAGGAAAAAATGCTAATATCGATGTATAGCACGTGTGGTATTCTCACAGTGATAACGGAAATGGGGAGATAAAATTACGTCGGACGTTTTCCAAATGCATAGAGATACTTTACATCATTTCAGTCTAGGAATTTCACGTCTATTCATCGTCAATGGAGTAATTCAAAAGCAATATCAGATTTCAATATTAGCCTGTAATAGATAGTAATTAATGAGTGATGTATGAACAATATGATGAGAACCTTTGACAGGATAGTGAAAACTCAACGGCAATCTGATTATTTGTGACCAGGCTCAGCTGCATCATGCTTTGTAATTGGATTAATTGCTTCATATATACACATCAAAGTCAGGGGAATCCACTCTCATTGGGTAACTGCCAGACAGTAAAAAATATAAATGTGCAACATCCTTTTTAAAAATTCGCAGAATATGAACTTTATGGGAGATTATTTATTAAATCTTTCCGATCTGATACATCTTACCTAGGGTAGCTAGGAATTCATTTTTTATAACCACATTTACAGATAATTGAAAAATGGACAGAAGAATCCATCAAAAAATATTTTCAGTAAATTTGAAAATTGTATAAGTTACATATCATGAAGTAAATGGTAAATTTTATCAATTTGATCAACGTATCCACTACCATAGGGGTCTCTAAACTACGGCCCACGAGGTTCTCTTATCCGGTACGTTGAGATATTTTTATCTACGGAAAAGAATCATGGAAATTTATATAAATCCTGCCAAGATCAGCCTCCGCCCACGTGGACGTAATGATTTTACCAAATTAAAATAGAATAATTATTATATTAAATAAAATTAAATCAATAATTAAAAACAACATTATGTTTTGATTATTTTTTATTTGGACCCCGAGTGTGCAGTCGGCCCCCAAACTGATATTTGATAGTTGATGCGGCCCTCGAGCTGAAAAGTTTGGAGACCGGCTCTACCATATCGAAAACATAAATATTATCAGAGATTGGTGCAATCACTACAACGGCTGAATCGCATTTAAAGATAAAGAATTTATAATATCATTCAAAAAATTGCCTGAAAAACTCATATCAAAGTAGATGTTCAAACATGATTTCCAATATACTTTTCACCATACAGTTACTCAGTTTAGAACTATTTGGAAGATGAAACGGGTATAATCTAAAGAGGGGTAAATCATATCCACAAATGGAAGGAAGAAAAAGGGAGTGTGACAAATGAAAAGAGGGAGTAGAAGAGGGGACAGTGATATAAGTGGAAAGGAAAGGAAAAGGGACAAAAGACATAGCACTTGTGAAAGAGGGAGATAGCGGGAGAGAGGATAAGAGCGAGAAGTCGAGATGTTGATGAGGAAGAAAAATGAAAGGAATAGTGCTGAGTGAATTGTATGAGCGAGAGTTTTGAGGAAGAAAATACCCGTTTGAGGCCTTGAAATACAAGGATGTGATGAGTGCTGTTGACTCAGATGTTGTTAGCACACTTATCTAAAGTTTACTTTCAAGAGTGTGTATACTAGTTTATTCAGACCAAATATTTCATACGTTTATTAAATACGTGCAAAAGAGCAAGTACACACCCACAGAAATAAGAAATTTTTATGGTCAAATTGTTGTTAATATTTCGTGAGAGCTGGTCTTGTATGACTCTTTTTACACGTTGCCTGGCTAGGTGCTGCCTCATGTAGTCTGTTACTTCGAAGGTTCGATCATTCAGGTGCTTCCACTCAAATTGGTGACAGTGAACGTATAGGTTATTCAATAAAACTACAATTAATCTGCAAAAATCAAATAATTTACTATATTTCACTACCTTACTTATTTATTTTCCGAATCTACTCAAAGATCAATTCGTAATTGTGCGTTGTCAAGCTCTTTGAGAGACATTAGAAGCAGAGTAGCTATACATAATATTTTTCTGTGAGATTACTGCCGACTACAAATTTGAAAATACCGAATTTGTATAAATACTCGTGGTTATTCGAGATGACGTAGGTATAATACAAGCTATTGGAATAGACCAATTAAATTCACTGCATTATCTGCAAATTGTAGTAGAAGTAAAAAGTAAAAGCACAAGTAAAGCGTTTCTGAATTATAACTAATGCTGTGATTACTATTACTTATTAATTATTATTGATTACTCCAGGATTCACAGCTACTCCTGCTAAAATACCCTATACTGTACTTCTGATTATAATTAGGGCATCAGAAAAACCGCTTATTTAAAAAATCGGTAATTTTGTCACCTGATAACCATTTAACTGAAAAGATTTTCTTTTCATTTTAGGACATAAAGATGTTTATTGCTTGATGCAAATAATAACACTTAGGATACTCTTAATCTAACGACTGAATATTCCACAAAAACGACGAATATAGTATTTAATGTTAAGTCGATACATGAGAACGAAGTATTCTTTTAAGAGGAAAAATCGGATGAGGTATGCGGAGTTGAATTATCATTTTCTGTTGCAGAATTTATCAAGTAGTAAGTATTAAATGACGATGTAAATTAGTGTGAAAACCTATGAATCTAATTAGATCAACCAGTGTTAGGTTCAATCGGTAGTAGTATTGGGTTTCCAATTTTTCACTATCGAGACGAGATTTTTTCCGATTTCGATTATAACCGGGTGTAATTCCTAAGCCATGATACTCAAGCATACTGATTAGACTCACAGAGAAATGGGACAAGTAAAGCAGTTTTTATAGGTTAATCTCTAGCACGACTCTAACCTAGGATCCTTATTACATGGCTGAATTAAAGGTTCTTTTTTCTACGGTAGGGATCTAGTCCCGGAGCAAATCCGATAACGTATCTTTGAGGGACGCTCCTTATGTGTGAGAACCCCGTCTTTGCGCGGTCATAAGGGGGGAACGAGATATGGAGATGTGAAAATCAGATAGAGAGAAAGGTATGGAGATGGAGTGATATTGGGATTCCGATTGTTCTTGAGGAAATGAGTGCACAATCCCCGGAGTGGAGCGGAGAAAGCGCGTCGAGAACAAAGCTAACTCATGTATGCGCGGAGCAGTTTTTTCTGCCTCTTTCCTTAAAGAGCGAAAATCCGTAATGATGGATGGGCCGAAATGGGATGCGAAAGAGAATTGTGGAGGATCCGGGCCTTGAGAGGAAAAGAGTGTAGCGTTTCGGGATGCTGAGGAAAGAAATGGGATGAGGATATGCTTGAAGGAAAGGGATGAAAGGCGAACAGAGTGGAAGCGCGTCTGATTCAACCTTGCCTTAGGCTTGCTTGAGACGAGAATTAAGCCAGACTAAGGAAGGGCTAGCGGCGGATTAAGATAGGATTAAGGGCGACTGCGATGAGCTTACTTGGCACAATTTAGTCAAAAATAAGTGTCCAAAAATAAATATAATTCAAATTTAATGTCAAAATCATGTCCACAGATTAAAAGTGTATAAAAAAAATAATTTGAGCCATAGTAGTTTCATTTCTGTTCCTCATAATTCGAGCCATTTAAAATCTCTTTTAGAGTAATTCTGGACAATAGAACCTCATTATGAACACGAAATTGCATGTCTTTGTACCTTGATGGATTTAATTATTAATACTCAACATATTAATTAGAAATAAAAATATATAAAATTAGTACAAAATAACTATATAATGATAAATCCCGATATAATTATAATTTAAATTTATTTTAGCGATATTTTATTAAGTTAAGAGAAAACAGGGTTATGTATTGTCAGTGTAATTATAAAATTATATTTGTCTTCTTACTAGAAATAACATAAACTTATATTTATACATTATATAATTTTTCGAACCGATTCATTTTACACTTAAATTTTCTGAGAAGCTTTAGTTAGAAAAAGGAAAAAGAGCATCATTTAAGATGTTTTGGTAAAAGAATCGTCACTGACTAACTAGAGGAAGGAGCTCATACACAAATTCTACGGGTAAGATACCAATTTGAAGGAGTACTTATTGTTATTTCATAAAACTTATTTCATATGCTAACTATATTGTCACGTGAAAATCATGATCTTAAAATAAGGAAAAAATAAAATGAAATGTCGACCATTAATTACTCACACTTTATATTTGCTAAAATTGTTAACTCCTGGATTCGTAGGACGACCTTTTAAATACATATTTGAAGTAAACGAACATGCAACGGAAGTGAATGGAGAAATGCAGAGAGAAATAAAATTTTACGAAACGTATAACATTACGAAATAGATGATGTCAATGCTACTGAGGTAGCGACTTCGATAGAAATGTATGGGTCATAGATTGTGGAAAGCTGAAAGGGAAGTTGGTGGCAATGGTGTGTGTAGTATGGGATAGTAGTGATAGAGGCAAACAGTGGGGATTTGTGGACCAAGTTGCGGATGCAGTAAGGGACTGGAATGACACATGATTGGGGAGAGAAAAGAAGTAGAAGAAAAGGAACAGGAAATAAAGAAAAGAAGGAACGGAAGGAGAAGAAAAGAAATATCGGTGTGGGAGAGTAATGAGGACTGCGAAGGAAGTGAGCGAAAGAGTTGAACCAAAAAAATGGATATATAATATTTGTTGGTGCCAACATCTTGAAGGGGAGCTTTTTAAGTCAGGCGGTATAATGGAAACATTACTGATATTAATCCCTGATGATAATCTGCGTTTATGAAGATAAATATTTTTCCGCGGTTTAAATACTTCAACGTATCACGTGCGACACAGGTGAACGACTCTCAAACATGCGATTGAGACAAAGAAGGAGATTACCAACGATCCTGCGGAAAAATTGCTAAGCGATACTTTAAAGGATAATTAAGAGGTAATTTGACTCATATATGGAGAAAGAAAGAATGAACATGCTAACCCATGAACTATAAATATTGATTTACAAGCCCTTCTTCCATCTTTCGAATATGATTCCGAATATAAAATAGCGATTCATTCCAATTTCGTGAAAAGCGGTTTTAGATAAAGGAAACTATATTTATACTATCTAATAAGTAAATTTACGATCATACTTCTGAAGTATTCTTTCTAAGTATTTTAATCTGGCAGCAGATATCAATTCCATTATTATTATACTAGGTTTACTTTGATTAGCAAAGTATTATATTAATTTTTAGTTCATAGAGAAGTTTATGAATTGCAGAAATTAAGATGTAACAAATGATAAGAGATATTCGAACGAGTGCTAAAATTAAGAATGACATTTTATTTATGATTATTCAGCATAAAAAATTGAAGAGTTCCAATCATAAAAAGTCTAGGACTGAATGAGGAAAAGTCTTGGAAGCAGGAAACGTATTTTTTTGCCAAAGTTTCCGTTTACACATTTTAAAAATCGAAGTTGGCCTATCACCCTGCTTTTCATGGTAACTTTTTAATGAAAACTACGCATTTTTAAAATACACTGAAAATCATCATGAATTTCCGCTAATTTATACGATGTAAATAATTAAAATGCATATACACATATATTTGATTCAATGCAAGGTAATACATAGTAAAAAGCTAATCTGAGCATTTTTAATTAACCGATTAGCATTTTTATTCAACCGGTTGCATCTCACACATTTTAAGAGACTTGTCGTACGTTTTAAACCAGAAAACACTTCAATAAGATTAAAAATCTCATGAGAACTCGCAGGTGTAAACCTCAAAATTTAGGAAATAATTGCAAGCAATTGCAAAAGATACCATTGATACTATGAGAGAAGGGCATAATGGAAATTGAAAATTGTCAAGTTAAAGCTGGATCAACATGAAGACAGATGAAGACAAAAAAACTACAAAAATGGAATTTGAACAATGAAGCTGTGGCAACGACGACGTATTTTGTAAATTAAAGTAAACCGAAAAGAGGAAAAGAGCCATAAAATAGGATCACGAATCCTCGCGTCCTATAGAGGATGCTGCAAATCTAGGCGCTTAGCTGGCAGAATTTTTCTCGCGCGTCGATTCAAGACCGGGATAGAAAAGCAGGCAAAACATTAAGGAAAAATAGACATGACACCTCAGGTAAAACGGATGAATGCGGACCTCGGTTGTGCAGCGGATCTGGGAGATGAAGGAAAGGGGAAAATTGAAGGGAAGGAGATTTACACCCGACTTGGAAATAAGGAAAGGATAGCGTAGGAAACGAAAAGGAAGGTAGAGGGGAGTATCTGATGATGCGATTGGACCCGAGCCCGAAGAGTGAAAATTCCCGGGTTTTGGATTCTTTATATTATAGTATTGCGTATTATGTAACCTTTTTACTAGTACTAGTGGGCGGAGCCTTTGACAGCCTTCACATATCCTAATTCATGCATACGTAGTTTACGAAATTTTATAATTGTCATTAATGTTTCGTTTTTTTTTACTGTGTTTACGCGGGGTTTACTTCCCCTTCTCTGAGGGTGTGTTCCCGAAAACGTGGGTTTTATCTTTGCCAACCTTCAGTTGCAAACATTTTTCCCCATATTCTACGCCATCTTTTAGTTTTAATTTATATGCGTAAAAATTATGCAGACATACGAGGTAAGGTGGAAGAGAAGCCCACGTAGGCCAAACCTCGTCAATAAAAGGTCTAACTAGACTAAACTAAACCGCCGAATACCTTCACCTTTGGTATATCTCCCCCCATTCTCATCAGGCTTATGTCATGTATCCACAGCAGTGTTAACGAATTCTCTCAAGTCACAAATCCCTTAGTCGTACGTATTGCATATTTTGAAGAAAAAAAGGAAACAATTAGTGATAGCTGGAAACCACGAGGAAGTGAAGGTCGTTTCGTGGACTAACCACGGTCACCTTTCGCAAATTCCTTATGCGTACGTATGGCATATTTTTTCTTCTGCTAAGGGGTCTTACACAAATTACGTATTGCAAAATTCTCCAATTTTCGACCCCCCTCCCCCAAGTAACACCTGGCCGGACCCCCTACCCCCCCAATTGCGTTACGTAATTTGTGTACGGCCCCTAAGCAGCTGTTACCAATATCTCGTGAAGTCCTCTCTCTCCTAAACCTGTCAATAGGTTCTTCCCCAACGCAACAGCAATGGTAGATGAACACAACCATTCCCTAATCAGAAAAATCCGATAGTCCGGGGAAGCCACGAGGAAGTGAAGGTCGTATCTATGAGTACACGACGCAAGGAATTCGCGCGAATCGGAGTTTACCCCCCCGAGGAGAAGATGCGCGAAAATGTACGCGCAGCATCTCTACTACTCGGTACTGCATGAGCAATAGAAATAAAAGGAAGAGAGAGAGAGGGAATGCCTGACGATGAGATTGAACCCAAATACTGCAAAATCTCCGGTTTTGGATTCGTTCTACTGGAGTAAGATAACATTCCGAGAAGAAAGAGATTTCTGCCTTTCTTTCCACGGCTTACCGATTCAGGTGCGAGATCGCATTGGAGGTCCGGATGTCGTTATTCAAGTTCCCCAAAACAAGTATTTCCTCGGAGTGGGGATCTCTTCGTTTTTTCCTTCGGCTCCGGCGACGCGTTCAGCCTTTCTTTCGAAGATGGGGATTGGGTGATTAGAGCAGTCGACCTTGCTCTTGTGACCTTCATTTTCGCGGTGAGAGGTGCGATTTTCGGCAATAATGGGAGTGTTTCCGCAATTACCAACTTCCCCTTGGTAACGAGAGAGCACGATAAAGTTACGAATCTTTTGAGCGAATGGTACTTGCTTCTCTATGGATTCCATTAATAGTGTTAGGGGGAAGTTAACTTTGAGAGGTAAACAGCTGATCCTTGACACTTAAGTTATAGGGTTTCCAGAGCAAAAGTTACGGTTTGAACTGTTCCTTCATAGGTTTCTCTAAAGTAGAAAAAGGTGAAAACTGTGGAAAGATATTTCCTTTAATTTTCTATGCAGGGATTTATCATCTGTGACGTATTATATCTAATCTTTGCCTTCCACGCTGCACTCACGTTATCACTTTAACTTTGTGAAGCGACAAACTACGCGTTTTTTTACTTTGTATGAATTTAAACGAAATATAAACACGCTAAAGGTAAAATAATTTTTATCTTCGGCGAATACCGTACTTATCTAATAGTTATATCCGTGCTTCTTGTGAATAATTTTTCTTTCAAATTAACCCATTATAGGTTTGTTTATTTATATTTCATTCCTTTGTGTCGATATGATCACTATCATATCTGTTCATTGTTTACGTTCCAAAGACCTACAGCCTTTAACCGTTAAATAAATTAACGTTAAAATGATTATGAATTCCCACGAAAATATCTAGTGAAACTAAACAGCTAACTTGAAACAATTAAAAGAACTCAATAGCCCTAAAAGAAATAATTTCAAAAGAGATTTATAGGAAAACTGAATAAATAAACAATGAAATTCAGTGCTATCAAAATGTGAATCGTTACAATGAACACAAACGAAAAATAAAATAAAAACGATAAATTGCGTTTACACAGCTTCAAATTTAAAAAAAGGTTGGCTTCCTATATTGACGCAGAATCTCCATCTGGAACATTTTTCGCTGACATTACATTAGTGATCTATCTAATCACGAAATATTAGATCGATGGAGGCTCTGAAAAGTTTTTTGATTCTGAAGAATTTTATCACAACCTTATTTTACTTTAAAATATATTAACAAAGAGTTTAAGTGCCGTGAGTTTGACAAAATGCAAATTCAGGCTAGGAAACACGAAGCTAATACTTATATTTAACTTCAATTCTTTAAAAGGACGAAGTCTCTTTGTCTAATTATATCGAGATCGAACGATATGCGCATACGTCGACCGCACCAAGAGGTAATTCATCTGTACCAGAGTTAACATAGAACAGCCGAGTAGAAAATACATGGATAACTCCTTCAACGACTATCGCTGACATTGTCCAACTATACATTTCCTGAACGCCTTGACCTATGAACGAAACAAAGTAGTACTCACCAATAACTGTCAGGTTGATCTTGAGGTTACGCGTGGGGGAGTTCCTAAAGTCCACTCTGCATCTGTATACTCCTTCGTCCTCGAGGGTGAGGTCATCCACCATGAGCTGCGCCGGAGAAGTAGCCGTGCGGAAGAACGCTCTCGTCCCAAAAGCACCTGGCGCTGACCAAAGTTTCGCCTGACCAAACTGTCGACCGCGGACGTCGAAGCTGTTGAAGTAGAATGAAAAAGGAATTTTAATCTCTCAAGAATAAGATGTCTGGTGATGCGTTATTGGATAGGGTAACTGGGACATATGAAATCGTACATCAAAACATCATCTTAGATAGAGTGCATGTTGTTTAATTGTTGCTTAAATGTTGTTAAATTTGTTTACAAATGACAGTCCTTGTTTTACCTATTTAGCATACCAAAATTATGCGTTTTCCGAAATTTATAGCTCTTGGTGGAAGCAAAACCACAGACCAAGTCAACTAAAATTCTCAAGGAAGAAAGGACATGAATAAAATCTAACGAGACCAGCATTAGAACCTGGATCTTCAAATTTCCGTCTAGTTCCAATTACCAATAAGTAAACTGGTCATAATAATCTAACTTCTGCTCGAGGAACTTTGTAAGCAATGGTGACATGGTTCATCCGAATGAGGAGGATCGTTTACAGCCACAATCTCACGTTAGCAACGACAATACAAAGTGTCGGGATGGAGAACCCCCTTAAAGGAAACAGAAAGTAAGAAAGAAAAATCCCAAGAAAGAACGGTACGAAAAATGTGCGACACCTTTTTTGGCGTCCGTTCTCGCTTGGGATTTTTTTCTGGGGGCACTTCTTTACCTGGGAAATTTCCTTTGATCCTTCACCTTCAGACCAAAGTTATTTTCTGCGGCGGGTTAATGATTCCAGCTAAATACATCGGATTCCTAACGATATGATTGAAATTATACACGGACTTTCTCACGTATGGCTACCTGACGCATAATATATATCTATTTTAGGGGTGGCCATATGAAATCTTGCCTACTCTAGTAAATTCGCATTGGCATTTTGAAATTAGAATTTCCTCTCGTCGTTGAAATTATGTTGCGTCAGCGTCCCTGTTGTCCGAGATATATTCCCAATATTATCTACCTCCGAAGTGCTCTAGAAATACATGTCGGAGAAATAGCGTAGATTCAACGTTAATCCGGTAGACATCTACCAGAAGAATTTTCAGCACTGAATTAACGATTAGGAACCTTCATTACCACTGAACTGTGCTATTCGACAAACGTAATATTAGCTTAACTGCGATTTGCTTAGTCAAATTTATTTGAAGAAGAATTTTTAGTGCAATGATATTTACTTTCCAAATTTCCAAAAAATGCTAATGCTTGAGGCTACATAATTTCAAAAATTATAATTTATTATTTCATTTTTCAACTTCATATGACTCGGAGGGAGCTTATAGCAATCTACAGACATGTACTCGTTGATAACCTACAGTGCTCACAGACGATCACAAACATACGCAACGATATTCCTGCGTTCCTATTGGAGCAAATCAAATTTATATGGAAACAGAAAAGTAATAAAATAAGAATGGGGAGATTGAAACAAGTGAACGGGATCCAGACAATGGGAAGAATAGATAAAGATCGTGTAAGAGAAAGTAAAAGTAAGCATATTTGAAGGGAAATAGAAAAATATCTTTTCCATGGCCATAAGAAATGAACGGATACCGATATTTTAGCGAAAGAGAAAGTCGGAGTTCAAATATTTATAGAAACCACTGATTCACGAAATATCTGCATTATTTCTGAAAATCTGTTTAACAAAAAGAGATACGTTAAAACTACGAAAAGCGCAAGGCAAGAACAGTAAGGTTTGGGAGAAAAAGCAATGGAATACTTTGATTTTTTTGACTAATATAATTAATTTAAAATAGAAACCCCTTTTTGAGTAAAGATTGAGGAGTAAGGAGGACGAACAGAGGAGAATGTATAAATTACAGAATAAAATAAAAAAATCTATATCAGAATTCTTCGCATGACAAGTTAATCTTTACGAATTCTATTTATCTGAAATACTCTTAGAGATGACTTCATAATTATATATCCAATGAAGTATCATTTTATATTTGATTTAATACTCTTCTGAAAATGCTGGTGGGGTACTTTAGAAAGAATTATTCATCACGAAATAATTAATTAAACTAGGTAGGATTTAGAAAACGAGTTTCCAATATTAAAGAGTTTTTTTAATTTGAATGAAAGTATACATTTTTTAATAATTGTTTCCTTAATTACACCTAAACAAATCTTTCCACCAGAGATAACTCTTTCGGTGTGGTGTCTCAGCAATATGTGACTGTAATATTAAATATTTAATCAAATAAAAGCATATTAAATAATTTAAAATATAATAATATGCGAATATATAATGATTTAATCGAAAAGGATAATAAATATACATGTTTAGAAGGCGTAATAATTAGATTTTATTGCAAAATGTTTCATATAAACGTTTTTGAAGAGGCAATACATTTTATTTTGGCATGTGCTTTACTCTCCGAGAAGAATCGCTCGGCTTTAATAACTATAAGATAAAGCAACTTCTGATTTTTTCCTGACTGACGTCACTTATCTCTAAATGTCTCGCAACTTGAATCACGTAGTTATCAAAGGGTTAAAATGACGAAAGTTTCAAACTTCAATTCAAGAAAGGTGTGAAAATGGTCCATAGTGCAATAAAGAGAGGGCATGCAAGAAGTAAAAACAAATCAGGTAAAAGCGAGAGAGAGCAAAGGTAATGAAAGGGGATCGAGAGAAGGGAATCGAAACGGGAACGAAAAGAAAAGTACGAGACCGCTACCCAATCTTCCCATTTCATGCACCATACATACAAATTACTTCATTATTTCGTTCGTCCTAGTGGATTACCTTGTATCTCGCGTATTGCACCCCCGTTTTTTGCCTCCCCACTCCCCATACGAGATTCGGAACCAATACCAGAGTGGATTATGTCTTATTTGTTTGGCCAATTCGCCCTGTCGCTGCGGAATGGATCTACGCCACGGAAAAATTATTGAAAAGCCAAAAAAGGAACTCGGCGTCGGCTGCCGCTTTGGGAATCCCTGATCGAGCCAACTCCATTCGCTTTATGCTGAGCCAACTTATCTCTTATCTCTGTTTCGCGATTGCGAAGAACGGAATCGCAATTCGTTGCGCATTCTATGGATTGTTCGTATTGTTGCTACACATCCCTGAAAAACAGCATCGGTTTTATGCTCTTCTCAAAAGCGATCCGAATGACAAGAGAGGCTTTTGATTCGTGCGACACTTGCGTCATAGATGGCACACACTGGAGCTACGGGTTTAATGAAAGGCGGGGTGAACGCTATGAGGTTGTTTTAATTGGTTGATTCGCATTAGTTTTATTTTCCAAACATGCGTCAAATGCAAACGTCACTTTATATACGTGGACGAGAGATTTATACATAAAATTCCAGCATGTTCTGTTATACTATGCTACTTAGGACCGTAACTAATTTGGCTTCGTAACATTGATGCATCGTCCAGTATCGAAATAAACATATTATTCACAGCAAAAATATTTCAAAATATATGCATAAAAAAGAGGAAAAGATATATATATATATATAAAGGATCATTTTTCATTTAAGAAATATAACTAACAAAAATCACAAATATTGTAAGTAACAGGATATAGAGACGAAAGTAGGCGAGAGTAAGGGCTTCCATGATGTTGGGGGGGGGGGGGGTTGGTTGGGATGGGATATAAAATTCCATTTATAAATCTGATAAGGTTGGCAAAACAAAGGTTGATAAACTTTTAAGCAAAGGCTTACTATCATATAGGTCGAAGGGAATAATGGCTTGTATTATATATTTAAGATACAGGTTAACAAAATTGGTTTAGCTGTGATCATGCAAAACATGGGTGGCTGTAGTTTTTAATAAAGGCCTTTATTACGATTATTTCGTATCAAATTTAACAAACGAATGAAATCTTAAAATAGGATCTTGGAATATCTTGGAATATCTTCTGTCATGTTATGAGATCATTTAAACAAAACACTGGTGAAAAGCAGTCAACAGAAATTAACATAAGGATGATTGAGTATACTTTTAAGGTATGTGAACTGTTCTTTATTTCATTTAGATATATCTCTATCTCCTGACTCGCTGAAAAAGCAAAATGGTGAAAACAATTTTAAAAATTGTTTATATAGTATTACTAGAGGATGTATTAATTCTAAGAGTTGACGCGTGATAGTCCTTAAATGTTAGATTCTAGTACCGAATCACAGCCCGAAGGACGATTTAGAACTGTTTCTGTAACACTTTTGCCTATTAAAACTAATTTTATCACGTACGGGCGCGAAATTACACATAATAAAAGGACAATTTATTGAAATTAACGGGTACAGCCGTTTGAAAATATATCCGAGAGGGGAAAAGAGCATTGTCGAGCGTCATTTCCCGCGGTCCCGCGGTAATCTGCTCATTAAAATAATTCACTCCGCTGATGTGAAAGAAACGGGGAAGTTAGGACCAAAAAAGCAGCGTTATCTCCGCTCGTAGCTGATTAAAACTTTGGATGAATTTTCAACTATCTCTAAATGGGATCTCAGGTTAATTTAAATAGAGAATGCACGCGTAAACATTTTCACGGCTCTTTTGTTTGCACAAATTTAAACAGATAGAGGCATAAATTAAGCGGTGAAGCGCTTACGTGGGGTGGAGTTCTGGTAATGAAACATCGCAGCCCCAAATTTCTACTGGACATTTCCAAACGTAAACGCTGCTCGCCATTTGTTTTTTTCCCTGGAATACAGCTCTCATTTGATAGATAGCAGGCAAAATTAGAGCATTTTTTAAAATTACGTTTTCTCATAACGCACCTTCGATACCTGATTTCATGAATAATTCCCGTGTTAAATTAAAAAATATTGAGATAATTTTAGGTAGCTTCAGTTTTTGACTGAGGAATAATCGATCGAAAAAAGTATTGTACTGGATCAAACTATCGCATACTTAAGGAAAAATACCTTCAGTGAAAATTAACTTATCCTTTGATCATTTACTATGGTTCGTAACTTGGTATTAAGTTCAATGTACTACCTCAAAATATAATTTTCCAAAATTATAATTTTATTTATAACTAGTTTCTTAAATAATTTATGAAATTTGAGTTGTTCGGTGGAAATCTGCAGTTATGATATAGATACATGCTTTCTGATGTTGAGTACTCTATTTACGGATGAAATAGGAAAACAATTAGGATCCTCGTATTTTTAATAAGTAGAATCACATTAATCCTCCAAAACCATCTAGCCTTCAACTTCCATTCTGATATACTCTAAATAACATTTTAAAAACAGTTAGTGGCTCTCATTTTGAATATGAAAGAGTCCAAAAAAGTATGCTACTATTAACAACCTACTGTAAAATTACCTCCTTTTCCGTACAGCAGCTTTATTCTGTCTTTGAAAAATAATATATTTTAAAGTCAAGTCAAGTACGTTTAATTAAAAGCTGAACCATATATCCACAATCATTTCTTATCGTGGTTCTTCGAAAGAGTTTATTTTATCCATCACCGACGGACAATATCGAAGAAGCTTAGACGAACATTTCCCCACTTCAAAAGCAATTGTTTAGAGGTCTAGAAGCCTTTCTTTCCTCGCAACAAATCAAGAAACAATTCAAGCCATGATCTGCAGCCCTAGAGAAGGAATAACTTTCTTTTCTATATTTTCATACACAAAGGGCCTGTCTCCAAGCAATAACGCGGAATGCCATTTCCCGATGTCTGGCTATCTTTCGGCAACAGACTGAAAAGGATTGCCAATCGGAACGTTAAGGAAGAAAGTTCGGCGAGAGGATTTGGAAAGCGTAAACGTCACGCATGGAAAGATGGGGGATAAATAATAGAACCTCTTCCAGGAAGATAGTGAGGAAAGGTGGGTAAATGAAAAAGTTTGAAGATCGAATCTAGCTATGGCGAAGCCATGCTTTGAGAAAAATGGAGAGCATATAGGAAAACTGCGAGAAATATACTTTGCGCCTTTTCAAGCTCTCATTTCGAGGATGTGAACCGATCACTTTTCCGGGAAACTTAGTTGTCTGGTGCAGGTTTTGTAACCATTCCTCGGGTTTAAATCTTTGCAGATTCAGTGAGGTTTTAAGAATTGAGGTTGACTGCATTTTTTATACTTAAAAGTACGTTATATTAAATCTAATATTTTTTTAATTAACACACACGGTAAATTGTTTACCCTGCTTTACAATGCGTTAATTTAAAGAAGACTTATGAGGTCCAATCATTGAATTTCGCTATCCTTACAACCAGAAATAGATTTTCTTAATAGCTTCACAAACTGCAATTCCAATTTTTGAATTACGACTGATGGCTAGCGGAAATATGCATGAATCTATATGAATTGGGAAGTTAAAAGGCTCAGTTTTGAAATCATAAAAATTTCCTTCACTGAAATAAATATTTAGTAGATTTTTTACCACAAGTACAAATCGATACGCAATTTCGATTCATATCTGTATTATTATAGAATAATACATTACAAAAAAGAAAATTATATATATTAAACTAACTATAAATATTTTGGTGAGATAAAAAATTAATAAAAAGTTGCACATTTAAAGGGGCTACGTAAATATGAAATAATAAATATCACCCAGCAAGAGAATTTTCCATTTCACTTCATTAGAAACTGCCTTTTCTAAATAGATTCCATCATTTACAAGATAACAATCGAACCTCATGTATTTCTTACAGTATAATGATAGAGATTGTGTGCGTAAAACGCTCGTGCAAGAACGTTTTGCACCACATCTAAAGAAAGCATTCCAAAGCCAAATTGACGAAGTAGGCCGTAGCATGTTCACAAAGAAAAATCGCGAAACGACCGACGGAGGTAGAAGGGAAAACCTGAAGGAAATTTCCCTTAAAATGATTGGAAAAGGGAAGAAGAGGGAGGTGCTGAGTTTGTTCGGGAATAAAGATTCCGAAAAGACCGGGAGAACAGGAAAAAGGATTACGAATGAGGGAATGTGGTGCGGGATAAGTAACTGTTAGTCCTGAAAAAACGGGAGCACACGGGAAATTGGAACGAAGGTTGGGATATTTAGGTATGCGAAGGAGGGAGGACAGCAGCTTAGACCGAACGGATGAAAAGGAAATCCTTGATTATGAGTGGATGAATGAAATTGGGCGGGATTTGGAATTGGAAAGGTGGAAAAGGCGAAAAGAGAAATCGAAAAACTGATGCGTTGGAAAGGTATACAGACGACGATTACAAAGATATAAAGGGTGGACCTTGACGTAGGAGACAATAACAATAATATTTTATTCTTGAGCAAGATTGAGACCAAATTTTTCCTAATTCATAGAACCGATAAATTGACAAGAATGGATACATATCTTCTAAAAAATAATAGTAAAATGTTTCATTTCCCAACAAATAACAAAAATTTTAATGTAGTACAATTAAATATGTAATAGCCGACTGTATCTGTGTTTGGTGGAGGTGTTTGTATATCGTTTATTTGACTTGCTTGACTTACTGTACTAATTGGGCCTATTGCTATTGTTAAGATGTGCACTGTCCACGGGAGGTTTTTGGAGGGGTTTCCCTCCCGTCCTTGGGCGAATGCCGGACAGATTATATTTTTATATTCCCCTCAACTGTTGCCAACTGGTATTAATACCAACTTGCAGCGTTTAAATAAATAAATAAATAATAAAATATTCCAAGAATCAATTCTGTCTAAGCTTTGGTAAAGATTCTCAGCAGATACTAAATTGTATTTCCTTCATTGCAGTATCCCCTCTCCACTACCAATTTTATAGAAGAAAAAATTCGAAATATTTATGTTTTAGGGATGAAAATACAAAATTAAACGTTTTGAGATAGTCGGAAAGATCTAACACAATAGATGAAAAACAGAGAAGTGTATAGGATACAAATGTGGTTAATTGGAGATGAAAATAGAGGATCACTGGGAAAATTCTTGAAATATTTGCAAATAAATCTTCCAAAATAAAACAGGATTTAATCCGGGAGACTAATTAAGAATCGTAGACAAGATGTAAATATAATGGTTACTATTTTCTCAAAAGAACTCCCTTTCGTATATCTTGTCTCATTATATAAGGAATTAGAAGAAATGAATGATTAAGGCATGGAGGAGATAAGAATTAGTAAATAAGAGAATGAGAAATAGAATTAAATAATATGAGCTTAGATTTACAACCTAAAGCTGAAGTTAAAGCATAAATATTATTAAATATGTAACGGTTAATAAAGACGTGGAATAAATCCATCTCATAAAATTACTAGAAGACTACGATATGACACTGCTGGGAACTGGCAGCATCATCTCACTTAACCAGTCAAAAAAGTTTTCTTTCTAAGTGAACTAAAAATTAAAGCTGACACTTGAAGACGAGAGCAAGGACAAGGAACATAGAACCAATTAGAAAGCGTTAGGCAAAAGGGGACTTTAAAAAGTGCTATTCGGAAACCGCGGGATAAAAAGAGAGCTTTAAGGAAGGACGAAATGACATATGAGGGTCGACGGAGAGGATAACAAGGAGAAAGTGCGGATTCACCAGAAGAGAATTGTAAGGGGACAAAAGAAAGAGAATGAAGACTGCATTAGAGTGAGAGGTGGAATTATGTTGAAGGGTGAGAGGAATTGCAAGGTTAAGGTGTAGCAGAGGGATTTGAGACGGAGTTTCCTTTGACAGGAAGCTGTGAGGATGAATGGTAGTCTCGGAGCAGGACGGATTGGGTTGAAAGCCCCTTTTTGTGGAGGTGGTGAGAAAGAAATGGGTTGATACAGGCCGAAGATAAGAAAAGGGAGAAGCTGGGATAAAGGCTTGCACTGGAATGAGATTTGTGGGGGAGTGGTAGGAGAATATGCGTGCCGCAGATGATTTACGAGAGTTGCGTTTTTAACGTGCCGCGTGCCGGCTTACGATTAGAAATCACCTTCCTAGGAAAAGATAACACAGGCACCATCTGAGGTGGGGATTTCTATCGAGCATTCAACGAAATTGTTGAGGAGTGACTTACATGATTTGAGGAAGTAATACGATCAAATGAGTGATGAAGATTTGAGGTAAAGATTTACCCAAGAAAGACCAAGTTGTCAAATATTTCTATTTTGCTGCAAAATACCACAAAATAATAAATTCCGGGTGTAAGAAATATTGCTTTTAACTAAGAGTTGAAATTACATTCAAAATTAAATGGGGGATTAATCAATGATGATAAATTAAGTGTCGATTGATGAATTTTTGATTTCGAGACATTTATCAGGATACGACTGTTGATATTAAATTAAAGCAAAATTATGAAATGCTCAATTTATGCTATTAGAATCCCAAATTAAAATTTGATATAAAAAACCCTTTTCTCTAATGACGTATCTATAATATAGTTAAAATCTTAAATAAATTGTTGCTAATACCTACATCATATATTTTCTTATTCCTTCACTAATAGGAGCAACTGGGAATACATTTAACATTTAAATTTCATTTATTAATTTTTTGTATTCTGTCTATTGCTTTCATATCCTACACCTACCGTAAGTAATAATAGTTGAAAAAGTGAATCAATATTAAGACCACGAGACCCTATATATTACTGAAGTAGGATAAGGACAAAAAATCGAGATAATAACTTTAACATTTGTGTTTGGCCTTGATATAATTTATTATGTCATGAATTTGAAGAATTCATGATCTAAAAGAATATTGCTTATTTATAAGAACCATAAAAGGAAAATTATGCCAATAAAAATAAATAGTGGCATTCCTTAGCAATGGCTATGAAACTTACAGTTATAGCATGTTCTTGAACGTATTGAAGCATGGAAAGATAGAATTTTAAGTCCCATAAGAACCAATCTGAGTCCTTTTCAATTTTAGTTTGAATTTTGCTAATAATAGCACTATTCTTGATTAATCATTATAATCTTCTAAGCATTCACATACTAATATATCGAGCAAGTTCTTTTAGCTTCGCTTAATGGCCAATGAAATTTAGCAGACATTTACAAATTGTTTTGCTTCCAGACATATAGGGCTACAGTTTAGCAAATATCTATACTTTATTTCTTTCGTGAACTTAACCTAATACCCCTGGAGGCCATGCTGTTAAATTTCAATACGTAATCATTTGCTGCCCCTTTCATGCCACTTTAAGGGCCGCAATCAATCAACTATTCGCATAGGACTTTTCCGTTATGTGGATGCCAAACTGTTGGATTAAGTTAAGATAATTACTACCATTAACCACCGCTCTAGTTATATAACTTCATTAATTTAAGATGAAGAAAATAAATAGCTCCATGTCCATAACGATTGATTATGCTATTTTAGTTATCTGATCCTATTAATCACAAGGCCCATACAGAGGAAATGATTTAAGGGATTTATGTAGAATGAAATATGCCTAACCAATATATTTAAGCGATGGGGGAACAGATGGCTACACTTCATAATAAGCAGAATAGTGAGAGAAACGACGGAGGTAATTTTCTGCTCATGAATCCTATTCATAATTAACAGAGGCTATTAATGGAACCATTTGTTTACTCAAAATTAATAGGTGGAATGATGAAGAATTGGAATCGAAGTAGCAGTGACATTTTGGATGAAATATAAGCTACACAATTTCTATTTCTTAAGCTCCCTATTCATTAAAGAATGTATATTAAAAGGTAAAAGAAATTGGCATAAACAGAAAATGTCCTTTATATCCCAGACAAAATTGTGCTACTACCTGCCTAGAGTAGTCCTTTGAGTTTAAGTTAATGTAGTAATGATTTGGGTATATTTAGAAAATAAATCAAATTTACCTAGAAATGAGGGTAATAAGAATTACCGTTTACCTCTCTCGATTCTCCTGAGCAGTATTCCGAGGATTTTAAGAAAAGAATGAATAGATATGTACTCTTAAAGGACTACAAGAAAAGATATCTAATTAAATTTATTAAAGGTTTAGAAATAGTTGAATCCCGTGGAATTGAAATATTAGAATCCCGGGAATGATTATATTCATCGCGCTAATAAATTTTATTTCCGAGTACATGCCACCTGTATTCTACCTGATACATCTGTCATCGGAAACAAACAAGATATACTCTACTATAAAATTCAAATTGAAACATTTACAACCAAACTTCTCACGTCAAAAGAACAAAAAAGGGTTGTTAAGCTTCATCAAGGACTTTTTTTATCTCTTTTTAGAAATCACTCATTATTAGTGATTACATCAATGACAATTTCAATAAAGTTTTAATTTGATTAAACAAAAAGTATTTGAAATTTGAT
Organism: Sympetrum striolatum; assembly: GCA_947579665.1. Lineage (NCBI taxonomy): Eukaryota > Metazoa > Arthropoda > Insecta > Odonata > Libellulidae > Sympetrum > Sympetrum striolatum. Next base: position 38,166,955 of record OX388351.1, on the reverse strand, counting down.
TAATTAAACCTTAAAGAGTATCTAAAACAAAAAATATATGTCAAGAGAGAAAAAAAATGATTATTAAAACGAACCATGTATTTTAGCTAGCATGAAATGGAAGGAAATAAACGTTTTGTGACGTATTTTGTATGTAATTTTCATACACATAATTCTATTGCTACTCGTAAATACATGATAATGTAAAGAAGTCCAACAAAGTGTCTAATTAGTGTTAACTAGAAGCTAATGAATGATACCAAAAAAAAGTAAAATTATGTGAATCGAAAAAGGAATTAGCCATACCAATTTCTTTACGATTGCTTTCATCAATAAGACACCAATGGATGAGTTAGCACCGTCTGGCAAGGCGCTGATAACTTCATCAGAGCGAATTTACATACATGAACGGGTTTTAAGAAAGACTACGAAAGCAGTTTCTCAGCTTCCAGTAATTACTTCAGAGAGGTCATCAATCTTGCTAGAGCGTTCAGCAAAATTTCGTTTTCAATTTCGACTAAAAAATAAAAACAGTCTAAAGATTCGGAGGCACGGGCTGTGCGAATTTCGTCTCGATCTATAAATTCTGCTCTTTATACCTTTGATGGAGGTTTCTTTAAAGGCTCATCGCTGTGCACATGCAGAGGGAAGCACTATTGGAAGTGGGCTACGGACGTCCTGCTGATATTGAACCGAGAGATCCAATTACCGTGATAGAAACCGCTAAATCGAGAAGATATTGATTCAGAGGAAATATAGGAGTTTCTTACATATTTTTTCCTGTAGCAGCACTATCCCATGCTCGTGGAGCTTATATAGGATCATTTATCGTATTTTTTTCCAAAGACCACATGAACTAATTGCTGAATAAGGATAAAAAATCAGTTGTTTTTAAGAGTGCTGAAGGCGGGTGCGAGATGATTGGGAGATGGAAAAATGTAATGATAAAGAAGTATTGTTTATAGGAAGTCAAGATAGCTTAAATTTATTTCAATGTCATGCCATTGCGATGTTGTAGTATTAAATGTTGAAAAGTAGGAAGGGATTATAAATACTAACTATATTTTAATATATTATTAAAATATATTATTTTAAATATTTACATGCAAAATGGCCTGAGAAAATGAAATGTAATGAAGCTTTTTATCAACTCAATTACGGTTGTATTCGTGATGTAAATATACGAGTGAACATAAATGGGGGTAAGGATACATTATTAGGATACATGTTGTCCCAACAGCCGAAAATCCTAAGGGGCTGTACAAAAATTACGTAAAGAAAATTCGGGGAGGTGGGGTCCGGCCAGGCGTTACGTGGGGGGAGTCGAAAATTGGAGAATTTTGCGTAGCTAACAGTAAGAACTACGGATGCAAATACGCGTGAGGAAATTTGGTGTATACAGCCCGCAGCACAGGAACGCTCGTGCGGAATAGCATACCTCTGAGGCGTAAAACTTTCACGGAATTCCTACTTGCATGAATGATTTAACAGCACTTAAAAATATTGCTGTGATGGTAAGAACTATGTTTAATGATGTCAGAGAGTATCTTAAAGATTTTTAAATAGAATTGCGGATTTAATCAGCCAAGTATCTTGAAAATCAGTGTGAACGCAGGCTACATAAAATAATTTCTGCCCGGTGGGAACCAATGTGCGAAATGACCTAAGCAGTTGAAGCACTTTTAACAATACTACTACCAATAATTTCTGCGATGCAGATGTTGGTCATTAAGAATAATCCGGTACCTTAGTGCAGCTTTCATTCTATAACTACGATAAGAACCTTAAGATCGCACAACATGAGCAGTGATAATGAATTTTCAAGTGTTAATGGAATCCTCTGGCTAATCTAGAGTGGAAAATAAGCTATAAAAAAATCAGAACACCATATAATACCTTCACATAAAAACTGACTATGCTTTCTTTCTATTTATCATTTACATTTACATCTATATTAATGCACTGCGAGCCACCTTTCGGCGTGTGGCATGCTTTTTCTACATGTTATATTTACTAACTAGCAAAGCGTGTCTATGAATATCACAAATTATTTCTAGAGATCTATGGGATTGAACTTATATGGTAATTTAAAATATAAAAAGTATTCCTAGCTTTAACGCATTCACATTGGCACCGTATCTACTGGAAAATATATTTTTTTGCCTTCTCTTTCCTTCCATTCTTTCTGTTTCTAACTATTGGTATTGAGTAGGATTAAGTCCGTATTCAAAGAAGTCGCTAGAAACTCGGTAAACTTTTCTTTCCCAACATTTTTTTTCCTTTCCTGGATATTTAATCACGCTGAAGATTGCTGATCGAAAACTTGATTGGAATAAAACTCGACTCCTTTTCCTTGTTTAACGATTCTCGGAAAAACGTTCAAAGAATTTCCTCATCAAAAAGGAAGATATAAGTGAGAAATCATAAACTGAGCCAAGTCGAAAGAATCTACAAGCTTCACTAACGCTAAATTCAAATATAAGGGTTGAAATTTTAATTTAGCAATAATTTAAGCGAGAAATTTATCAATGTCTGGTGAATGAGAAGCAATTTTTTCGCGTTGGCGGGATGTTTCTTTTCTCTCCCTCGGGATTCTTCGACGGTGACTTAATGCTCTAGACGAGGGCCTTTTGGCGTGATTGATGCTGGAACCCGGAAAAGCACAGCTCAAACGAAAATGGATATTATTTTAATCAGCCAAAACTTTTTCCATGGAATCCGTCTTTGAAGATCGGTCGTTCGAGAGGAACATTAATTTTGCTGACGTCGCGAATATAAAAATCATACGGAGAGACGTTTAGACATATATTAAAGAACAGCTTCGGGGAAATCGATTCAATATCTCAACATTACTGGAGACAATGACATCAATGGTATTGCATATTCCTATGGATGCAAAACAATAAAAATTTTGCATACTAAAGAAAATAAAAAAAATCTTTACAAACTAATATGTACAAGAGCAAAATTATTAACCACCCCGATCATGCAATAATGATTTAATGTTATCAAATGTTATCAATATAAAAAAAATAACTTTCCTCTAACTTCCTACGTAAGAATCACCCTGTTCGTTAAACATTCAAACAATATATCTGTATAAGCATGCGACTTTGAGTTCCTATCCAACTTCCTAAGATAAACAAGGCAAAGTGTAAAGAGAAACATTCCAATTTGAATTGACCTCAATGTGACTTTCTGCTAAAAAACCTTCTTATTAATTTTGGACCCATAAACTACTGTAAATAAAAAGTGAAGATAATAGTGTGAAAATAATCACAAAATTTATATTCTGCAATTCATATAATGTAACCAATAATATGATCAAAAATCCCATCTTATATCCAATGATACTAATTACAGAGCACTACATTACCTCATAAATGTATCAGGGAATATCAGTAACCCAAACTCCTTTTGTTGGAGAGTCTTCACGGGCTATTAACCTGGTGGTTTCTCGCTGGAACTCCGACATTTCTCAACCCTGAGGATGGCTGCAATGATAGCAGCTCAAACGTCAGTGTTCCCGCCGAGAAACCACCTGGTTAGCAGACCGTGAACTTTCTACAGCAAACCATTCAGCAGGAAAGCGTCAAGCTAAACCAGAACTCTTTTTCTTCAATCGATAAAATGAAATGAACCAAATTAATCCAGAAAAAGTATGTTTCAGGTAGCCTCACGTTAACTGGCTTAAAGCGTTAAGTTACGGCATGACACTTTAAACGCCTCGAATACTATTTGCGAAGGATTGATTAGCTTGCTTAAACTGGTTTTAGAACTATATCTACCAACCTATCGTATCATGTGTAACCATTCTGGGTTATCCGTTAATTTTGGAGCGGGTAGTTCGTCGTGCTTGTGAATGGTATATGGTGTATTGATATGGTAAGATAAATGGAAAATAATCAAACAAGAAGATAAAGAATTTATATATCATAGAAAAATAAATCTAATTTTTCTGTAAAGATTTCACGGAGATATTACGACCCATTGCTCATGATAGACTACATTTTGTATATATTTATACATTTTAAAGGTTAAAAAGGGTTTAAAAGGTTATTTAAACACCAAATTTTGACCATGCATGGCGATCTTGAGAAGATTTAATTACTTAAAGAGGAAATTCGGTAGCCCTTATGTATGCCATGAAATATTGATTAAACTTTGTAAGACATTTAATCCGTGCCGTTCAATCTTCCAAGCGTTAAAATTTAAAAATATTATAATTCTGAAGCCAGCAATTACTTTGATCTCCGAAAGCGATCCAAGCCAAGAAATGCATACCCTCAAAGGCTTGAGATTCAATAGATAACATCAAACGTCCTGCTTTCTTACCGAAATGCCCTTTTTCCGTTATGATCAATGGAACAAACAGCGGATCCGAGACGCAGCGAAACAAAAACAGCTTCCTTCGAATGAGATAAGATATCCAATGGCAGTCGACATGGTCGTTTTATTCGGGCGGCTGGGGGAACTCATTGATTTTGGCAATGAAAGCTTTATGCCGAAGCTATTTTCTTTGGTCTCGGAGTTTTTGCTTCAAAATCAATCCTCCACATCGCTATCTTGTCCTCCTCACTTTCGTCCGTTATCGCAACTTCGTCGACGCAACCCATTCCATCCCCATTTCCTGTTTCCCTTACATTTCAAAAGTCCTCTCGCTCTTCACGACTTCCCTTACTTTTTTATGCACATCTCTCTTTTCTCTATGCTGGAGCTTTATTTCGTTGCAGCCATTTTTCGTTCTGCTTTTCGTCCCCTGGTTAGCGTGATCAGAGAACTAAGAGTGCGACAACTCATCGAACCCGACAACTCACCATGCGACAACTGACTGGGCGAAAGCTCATTGAATGAGCAAGAGATTGGCAATGAAATAGTGTCAACTTTTGAACGTTAAATCAATTGAGTGGTACCAATTACCGAATAAAGTATTCAATACGTTATTAATGATACTTTTAATATAAAATAAATGGCGTGATGAGCTGTCGCCAGATCAGTTGCCGCACGGTGAGTTGTCGGGTCCGATGAGTTGTCGTATTCTGGATTGTCACGTAGCCCTTGACTAGATACACCTTCTAACTAGCCAGAAAGCATCACTTAATCAGGTGAAAGTTGATTGAAAGGGCGTTTTGGTACTGTTGGACTTCTTAATTTAATGAAACATCTTATGTAGCATCTTTTAAATGTAAGAGAAAACCTTCGCACATTTTTACTCCGTTCCGTTATCTTTTACCAATATTTATTTACTCTCCTCTTTTAATAAGTTTAAAACTTCTAGTTTCAATATCAATTATTTTTTACCATCCCTATGCCGCAACCATTTCTTTACGGCTAAGAAAAAGGTCTGAAACATTAAATTTGACGTAGAATCAATTATATTCGTGAGTATGTGCAAAATTACCTCTGCTGTCGAGGCACCTTCATAAATACTACTACTACTGGTATGAAACAGTGCTTGTATTGAGCTAGGCTTCACAGCGGTCCCACTCTTCTCTGACTCCATTCTCTCTTCCCCGAGAGTGAGAGTTGAAGAGAATAGAGTAGGAAATAGATGAGGTTCATCCTTTAACGTCACGTCGAAATTCTTCCCTAAGAGAGACAAATGTGTTGCAGTCATCCATCGCCTTTAGTACTCCAAATAACAATGCTACAAACTGCGAGAATAACAATGCTGAGTACCAATCGTGGTAATTTTTTCGCAACTAGAATCAGGGAAGCTTGAATTTTTACAGATTACCAAATGACACATTTTTACGTTTAATTTTCAAATATTGCTTTAATCATAAGGTACTCTAGTATGAATATAAATAATTTTATTATTAGTCTATTATTTTAACATAGATATGCTATACAGAATATACTGCCTGCAATTCTGTTAATAATACCCACGCACAAAATGAAGGATTTGTTTTGTCTTTCTTGTTTTTGTTGCATAAGAAGAGGATTTTGGTTATTATCAGTCGGTACCATCCATCATTTCAAATGATTGCTGATTATACTTCATTATTATCATAAACTTTTTTCAAATTGCTCAAAAATATTTCTTAAATAAACTACCTAATACATTAGCGATGGAATATTCAGAAAAATTGGACGAACTGATGCAAAATGAAATCTCTCTCTCGAGAATAATTAAACGAATTGCATAATTATATAAAACGTCCATTTTTAATTTATTCCCGAAAACATGCTATTAAAAATAATTTCAAAATAATACTGTTGTGAATACATACAACTAATATCTTAATATAGGTTCTATAATGACCACGTTATCTATGCATCAGTTACTAATCAGAGCTAGGTGCTACTAACTAGAACAATATTGAAATTACATAGATATTGAATGTTAGGCATCATTAGACGATGACCAAGCCAAGCCGAAATCTATAATGCCCTGAGTTGGAGAAGGAATTCCATTGTTACCTATGATTTAATTGAGAGTGATTCCACTCTAAACAGATATTGTTACAGCAAATTCAATCCCCCTCCTCAAACAAACTTCCCCTTGAACACATCATTCCACTCATTCCCCCTATTTATTCAAATCCTCCCCAAAGTAAGCCTTTTTTTACGCCTCCCCACTTCTGAGTTTCCAACAATTCCCAATGATTTCATACGACACCTCCTCACCCCATCTTCCCTCTTTCTTTCCCTCATAACACCATCTCCCACCTCCTGCTTCCTTCCGCTATCGCCATCCTCAGTATCCTCTTTTATCTCAATCTCTCCGACTCTGGATACGAGCGAAAGATTTATCTCCGGCTTAGCGAAAAAGAGACCACCCACTGGCGCGGGGAAAAAAATCGGGAAATGAAGGCGTACCAATGAGAGAGGGCAGCATCTCCGATCCTCGCTGGCGTACTCTAGCTTCGCTCCTCGTACTAATCTTTTTTCTCCCGTCCGCCGCACTTTCACACCTACGCTGCTGACGTGAGGGAAGGTTTTTTTGCTGAATCTCCTTACCGCACCGTCCCGCATCTTCCCGCACCCCTGAAGGACCGCATCCACTCTCCCATTCCGGGAAACCCACTTTGTCGGACCCTTTTTTCCCCTATCCCAGATAGTCGGTCGGATAGACGATTTGGGCACGTCTTCCTTATCGCCGTCAACTGTTCTGTCACGTTCGATCCGAGCGCCATCTCTTCATTCCCCGCTTTGGGCCCCTGTGCCTCTGGGGTACCCGGTAAAACACACACACCGCTATTTTCTTATGCGTCTTCATACACTGCGGGACCGAACGGAATTTGTGAGCGTTGAAAGATGGTGGAAACTATCGCTATTTCATTTCGACGGATATTTTTTATCGCTTGTTCCATGGAAACAGGTTGTTTGCTCTCGCCGATTTTTTTGGCTGCCGCGAAAAAATTGCTCGTAACCTTTCGAGATGCCCTTATCATCTTTCGGCATCTTCGGATACATTAAAAAGTGGTGCTGAACCGGAACGCCATTTCTTACTGCTGTTCCTCATGATGTACCTTAATTTAACTAAGTATTCTAAGTTTCACAAATATTTTAAATGTAACATTGCAATGCCAGCTGCTCCTAATGAAATAGTTATATTTAAAATGGAAGAGTCCTTTGTTAACACATAAATTAGCAAGAATTTTTTAATCCTATAGTCCAATAAGGGAAATAAAGCTAAGTTTACAATTAGGGTGGATGGGGAAAACATAGAGCAGGTGGATCAATTTACTTACTTGGGAAGTACTCACTCTTGGGACGGAAGATGCAAGGACGAGGTTCGGAAAATAATACCCTTGTCCAAGGAAGCCTTTATAAAGCGGAGGGAACTCATGACAAAAGGTCTTGACAAAGGAGTCAGGAAAATATTGGTGAAATCCCTGGTCTGGAGTGTGTTGCTTTATGGGTGTGAAACGTGGACTTTAAGAAAGGAGGAAGTCAACTGTTTGGAGTAAGTTGGGTTCATAGGAAAACTAACACGGAGGTGTTAGAGATGGTTGGGGAGGAGAGGGTTCCAATCGAAGTGATTAAGCGTAGACGGATGACATGGGAGGGTCAAATACTGAAAGGAGAGGAGTTGGCGAAGACTGTAATTGAAGGTAGTATTCAGGAGAAAATCAGAGGGAGAGACAGAGGCAGAGGATGTTGGATGACTTAAGGAGTGAGGTTAACAATACGGAAAAGGATGAGATGTCGCGTAATAGGGAATCTTTATTGCACATGAGTCTACCGAAAGGTAAGTACACTCATAATGATGATACCGAATAATATATATCTATATTAGTATAATTTACCAAAACACATTGTCCATCATTAAAAAGTTGAAATTAGAATCTAAATAGTAGCCCCTAATTAAATCGTAATGATTGAAATGGATCAATCCTGTAGGTGCAGGAAAACTTTCTCACTCAAATTAGGAATTTATCTGTGAGTTGAATACCATTGATCCTGCATTCCAAATATTTGTTTGTTTATTTTATTAATAATACAAAGGGTTAGTTTTCTATGAAATATAGAATGACTATAAGTCGAAGGATCATTAAATCAGCGACTTCTAAGTGGTATGTTCCAATTACATCAGTAAAAACCATGTCAGTTATTATTTTGCAAACTACTAGACTTTCAATGTAAAATTTTACAGTATTTAATATGTGTTATTGATCCATAGCAAAGTTAATAGCGTGCTATATATTGAATTTTTTTTAAATTAATGATTCTAAGCAATAGTTACTCTAAATAACGTAAGATATACAGCTTTTAGATGAGGCTGGGCTACTTTTAATAATTTCAAGATGGATTGGAATTATTTGGTTTATGCAATTGAAGTGAGGAAAGAATTAAGTGAATTATTGACTACTGAACGGCATTATTACTACAGCGCTTTATATTTAGTTTCATATGTATACTAATCCATATTCCTGTAGCAATGTGCTTCCAGATTCAACATTAAGGAATTGCTATCATGATGGGTAAAATTCAGGCGAAACAATATTGGTGTACTAAAATCAACTACGCTTTCTTATTTGTATTCTCTTCCACTTAAAAAGAAAGCCCCGTGGTAAAACAACCGAAAGATCTTAATCAAAAACGCCCCAAAAGATTGGATTAATTATTAGCAAAGACGATGGTGTGAGGGCATCGGAGGAGATTGAATCAGATATCGAGTGAAATAGGCCTGCTAAATCATTTCGACTTTTCTCAGAACCTTTCTGAATAATTGAATCTAATAATCATTGTAATGGAAAAAAGTTGCTTGGACAGGGAGTAAGGCAGGGATTAGAAGTTTGTTTGATCGGATTTGTTTGCGTTGAGCTCGTTTTAGTTCACATTGCAGAGAGATATGCAGGAAGATTACGATCCGAATCATTCCGTACGAATTAGAATCAAACGCATGTTTTTGCAATGTAGTTCTGAAAAAATCTTCAAGAAATTGATACTCTCGAATTTTTTGAAGTTATTTTGAGACATCAGCGATGGGTATTAACAGAGTAAGGGGATGAGTTCATGCTGGTGAAAAAAATCTTAGTTATCATCTAATAGAGGTTTCCGATATATCTTTTCCGGGATTTACTTAAAATAATAAATAAATATTGTGAAATCCATATAATAATCTTTTTGAACAATCAAGAACATTGTAGAATTTACTAGTTTTAATGTATTTTCTTGACGCTGAAGTGTGTTCTTAAACTTATTTAGGGCTATTTGGTTTTCATTTGGCAATGAACGATAGTAAGTATATGTATAATATTTTATGTATAGCCGCTACCATCCAGATGTTTAATCTAGTTGCTTAGTTTAGTGTTTCTATAATAATAATACTAATGTCCTTCGTAATTGGTCAAAAACAATGATAACATTTAAAACCTGTCTTCTACGAAACCAAATAATGAATATTTCTTTATAGACAGTGAAAAATATCCACTCTTAATAATTACTTCATGTTTCTCACCACTTTTAATTTAAAAATGAATCGAATCGTTCAGAATTCCTATTCAGCGCAGGTTCTCCTTAATCATGTTTCTTTATTTGTAAATTCTTACAAAGGATGGACTGGATGCACTGATAAACTCGTTATTTTCAACCTTCTCTTCAGGATTCACTTATTTTTTTTAATTTTCATTGCAAAACAATGGTGAAGAGTTTTGATGGGCTTACTTCGATTCCCCAAATCGAGACAGAGGGCACAGCACCTTGGAATCCTATTTTTCCCCACACACCTGATGCAAATGTCTTCACGTTTCCCGTGCACGCCGATGTCTTTTGCTAAGTCAATACGATCTTCCATTTCCTTCTTTCGACCGATAACAAAACCGACCCGTTGGCTCAATTTCCGAAACGATCCAAGTGTTCAGCGAGCCTTCCTCAAATTCCGATTGCTTCTTCAGAACAACGACGTGTACATTCTCCCGGCAAATTTAGTCCCCAATGCCCCGGAACCCACTCCCACAATGTGACGAGGAGGAAGTAGAAGAAGGAAAGACATTCACGTTGTATACCGTTAGATTTTATAAACAAGGTATTCGCATTATAAAAGGAGATACTTAGGCGCTAAAATGTATAACTAAACTGGAAATCAACTGTGATATAAGATTTTACTTAAACGAGCATTATTAAAATTGATTAATCATATTGGATGCTATGAATTAACAATTATTAATAATCGTATGGTAGGCATAGATGAAACGGGGTAAATGGCGAACATTGGGTCATTTTTACCCGCCGTTCTATTTATTCGTTTTCCGATTCAGAAACTTTTATCAATACAATCGTAAATGTAGGTGTAAAATACAATGTAAACATGTAAATTTACATGTTATTAAGGAGGGAATAACTGAAGGAGTACGACCACAAAACTAAAATGAACATAAACTAAGCAGAACAGTGAGAAAAATTACGAAAACTTTACAGAACTTCATTTTAAAGGGATTATTTTTCAATATTTCGGAGTGAATATCATAACTAATCGCGTGCATTTGATGCTGCATTTGGCCCTTGTATAAAGCGGTCCCAGGTTCGTATCCAAGTAGAAGCACATGAGTACACAATAGCTGTCACATAAACTTTAAACAACGCTACTACATCAGCATACATTTTTAATTTGACAGTTCAGGTCGAAACAGTGGTATTTTTAACTGAAATTCAATTGCAGCTTATGATAAGTACCTATTTAGTATAATTGACGGAGAGCTTAATTCCTAGCAGCGCATCTGCTACTTAGAAAGTTAAAATATTATTCTTGGGCGAATTCTTTCTGTTACTTAACTAAATAATTTTTCCACAACTTAACCTTCACGGTGAACATTACAATTCTGAAGAACCTTTCGGCGAATTGCATCCTTTCTCGCACAATAATACGAGGCTCTTCAAGCAGAAAACTTGCAGTTACAAACATTTTGGTCCTCAGGCAGTTCCGGAATCACGCGCATATCACTAGAAAGAATTTCTCAAGTTGTAACGGAAGCGAAGAAAAATCTTCCAGAAGAGGACCATACTTTGGAATATGTTAAGCCACGTAAACGATGGACTTTCGGGGAGTGTTTGATGCTAATACCTTGGGGACGCGATGGAAAAATTCCATCCTTCAACCATATTCCATCTTCACCCTCTTACTTAATCTGTTTTTTCGCTTCGCCGGAAGAAGTCACGTGGAGAGGGGAGGAATACACCGCAAACAGCATTGCCAGGTTCCGTTATTTGAAAGGGAAAGCTAGAAAGATATATATATTAGAAGGGAGAAAAGATGAGGATGGTCCCTTAGGAAATGAAAAGACGCTGCAGAAGAAGGCAGGGAATAAAAAAGAGGCGAAGCTCTGCCGCAGAGGAAGGGCGAAGAAATTCGGGGGAGGAACTCAATAGTATGGGCGTTACGAAATGACAGGGAAAGTCAAAATGAAATTACACGAGAGAAGCGAGCTTCTGTAGCTTAAATGATTTTCTTAAAGGAGCACCGGTTGAGGCGGATTAGTTTCTATGATTTTTATTACGTATTTATGTATTTGTCGGATGATTATTTTACGTGAAATTTAAAATCATCTCGTTTATTCACGAGAGAGCAGCTAGAGAAATAATTTTGTATAAAGCTTTTATTAAATTTGAATCAGTTTTTTCTTATATTTATGTTTTTATCGAAAGGCGTTCCATGAAAAGCGCGTAGAATAATATATGAAGGCCATGTTTACATGTTATTCTGCAAAAAACAAATTTTTCCTAAAGATCAAGAGATACATACACCATTTATTGAAGAAGTTGTCAGGTTAGCTGACTAGTATGTATGATTATAGCTTATTATAGTGGCATAATTGTATAAAACTAGTGTTTGCAAGCTTTCTCCGCTAAAGCCTTTTGATAAAATGAAGAATTAAGATCGGCGGAAAATCAATATGACCTATACGAGGGAGATAATATACATCGGTTTGAATGTACGGAGATGTTGGATTCAAACAGTTGGTAGTTTAAACGATAATGTACTCCTAAATGTTGAACACCTCGAAAAAGTAGTTCGGACATGGCTTATATAGAACTGAAGAGAAGAGAGTTGAAGTTTGAGAAAGAGTACGAAATAATTGAAAAGATATGAATTTGCCTGAAGAGGAACATTTTACGTGAATAACTTAGAGTGGCTGAATATTTTAATTTGGTAAGCTATTTGTGCGCTTGCCCAGAAAGAAAAGAGTGTAATTATTAAGCATATATGCACGTTCGAATTTTTATGTATAATTGCGTGCATGGAGGACTAATTCAATTGTATCGGTTGTCATAATAACAGAAAAAGGTCATGTGAAACCTTGTAATGATGCGTATTATATTTATCTGTGTGATTATTATCATTTAGAACTACCTATCATGCCTTTATTGGAAAAATCATAGGCTAAAAGACCTTAATATTATTCTTCTGATAATTTATCCTCAACATCACTAACAGCCAACCAGGTCATAAAAGGATTTGAACCCGGAGCATCAGCATAGGCAGCAAGCAATCCAAAACGACTCAGAATTAAGCGAACGTCTTGTTGATGCTACACCCTACTACACAAATTACGAAATACTTAAGTCTGCAAAAACGACATTTCCTAATACTCTTATACTACAACGAGAATGCAACGCTTTACTAGGAAACTTTAATTCCAAACATGAAGTACCGACAAAGCCAGCATTCGATAAAGATAAAATCTGTTTCGCAGAACGATTTGTCATGAAATCAACAAATTTATCATCACCTGGGAAACGAGAATTCCAGGAAAATGAAAGCTTTACTGATGAAATTCGCGGGGATTCGAGGACGTAATTAGAAAGAAAAGGAGGCGTGGATGGAAGGAAGCCCTGCATCGTGGGAGGGGCTGAGACGTAAAGAGGAAATTGAGATAGGAGATGGGAAAGTGGATGGAACCCGAGGAAGTGCAGAGCTGGCGGAACTAAGATGAGCTCAGGGCAAAAGAAGTGAGAAACATCCTAAATTTGAAAACGACTGATAGCGGAATCAGAGTCAGGAAAACATTCGAGGTAAACAAGAGTTAGGTGCGTTTAATTTTTTACTGCTGAAGATACTTGATTCTGAGGACACTTTTTAAAGTTATTTAGTGTACATGAATACGTCAGTACGTAACACGAATACCAAATAAGTGACATTTCAATTATACCCGAACATCTACAGCAGCAAGGGTGGTGTGATTAGCATATACCGCTACACCACAAACCAAACCTAAACAATAAGACTTCGTAAAAATATCAAAAATCTCTGTTTGAATTATGCCTTAGCATAGAATTCCTCGAGGGAAAAGGAAAGGCAAGTTGGTTGACGGCAGTGAAGGAATTAGAGTTTTAAATCCTCCAATAGCTGTTTTTATCGGCGTTCCTCTTCTCATTCCCCAGTATTCCGAGAAAACAAGACAGGACACCGAACTTATTGAGAGCATTCTTGAGTGTCCTGTCTTGTTTTCTCGGAATGCCAGGGAATGAGAAGAGGAACGCCGAAAAAAACGGCTATTGGAGATTTTAAACCTATAATATAATCCTTGATTAAATTTTCACCTAAAGAAGAAGTCCTTATGTATGTTTGAGCTAACTTACCCTAGCTAAAAGGGTATCAATCAATAAATTTTCAATTATTCAACATAAAATCGCTGTTAACTTCTCCTCTTCTTCTTATTTGGCTCTACAGTGTATATATAGCTATATATAGCCCGGTAAAGATCTTGGCCTCCCTCAAGATGCCTGTCCATTCTCCTCTGTTTAGTACTTTCTCCCACCACTTTTCCATCCTCATAGCCTCAATGTATTTTTTCAAATACTCCAAATTTCCTAGCGTCGAACCAAGGATAATCATCGAAGATGTATTTATGGTTTATGACAGATACTTACGGATTTTAGCGATCCCTAGAATTCCAACTGTCTTATTTTCCGGGAAGTGCCTCAAAAAATTTTTCAAATATCCCTGCAATGTATCCTTATGGAGAAAATCGTGACTTTGGGGCCTTATGGCATCGAACCCATGGCGCCGAGGTATAAAGTCACCTTTTCCCTGGGGTTTCACGTTCGGGCCTATACGCTGTAAAAATTTCAACTCAATGACGCTTGTGGTTTAGCTTATGAATTTTTATCCTATCCACATACCTATATATAGTATATATACCTATCTCTATAAATATATGAATGAATCCGGAGAAGAAATAATATATAATAGATATAATGGAAAAATTTAAAATGCATTTAAAAGACTGACAAAGGTAGTTTTACTGTATATACATGCGAACCAAGAAAAGCTGAAGGTGCAGATGATATTTTTTTATACCCTCGTTCACGCAATTACGACATTAATACTGGGTATTTAAATCATAATATATTTCATTTTTATATCAGAATTTACAACAGAAACAAAAAAATAGTAAGAGGAAAATAAAAATGTGAAGGAAAGATTTAGGTACGATAAACGACGAAATAAATAACGAATAAATGGAAATTAGACCAAAAAAGATATTTTGCAATTTAATTCGTCCAAAAAAAATAATTCTATGAAAATCCCTAATTTAAGAACATAATAAATGCAAAAAACGCTTCACTATGAAAAATGAAGAATTGTACTTGATTTGAGGATAAAGCTTTCGATGGAAACCAATGCTCGATCCCGAGTCTTATGAGTGAAGTAACCTCAATTCGAAAATAGCTATCCTTAGGCTTTCAACAACGATATCCAACAATATTTACTTCACTTAAAACGCTACTGCAATATTTACGTTACGGGCAGCCAGTTTTATTTATATGTGTAAGTAAAAATCGCTATAAATCCTTTCAAAAAGCTTCTCCAATGCCTATCCGCGATAGAAGCGCCTTTAAACAAGAGAAAACGGTCGAAAATTCGTCCATTACCTTATGCAGACGGCGTTACGCTGAAAGCTGGCTTTGCGGTAACGCCAGGAAGATGAAGTGCGGCACCATGAGAAAATTAAAGTGGAACCGAAAGGAGAGGAAAGATTGGGTTTTGAGGGAGGGAGCGTCTTCTGGGGCAAAGGAGAAAATTGGGTGAGAAAGGGCAGAATGTGTACGAAAAGATAGCGATGATGGAAAGAGAATATGGAAGACAGAGTCTAGTATTTGTATTCCCTGTGAGATGGGTGAGGGCGGCCTTCGAAAATTGGCGTTCGCCGAGGAAGAGACCTCCCCCGGAGAAAGTCACGCCACCGTTGCCGATTTAGCAAACTTGTGGAAGATTTAGCGATTTTAACAACGCCTTCGTCTCGGTGAAGAGGTGCTGATGTTATCTCCGCGCTCGCCTCGTATCTGTAACCTGTTGTCCCATTTCTAATTCAATTTTGCATTTACATTACCGCTGGGAAAAATAAAGGGATTTATGGATGATCCTACTGCGGCATTTTACTCCAAGAGTGAGTTTAAGGATTGTGCTATATATTTATTGAAACACTATCGTTTCAAATTGGTTTTTAGATGATATAACAGCTTCATGTTGAATATCTAAAGAGTCTAATGAAGCAAAAAATAGCAACAAAATGTTTAAAAATGTGTAATTTATATTAGAACAAATAATATTCTGAAAATATAAAGAAAGTTTAATTTTCAAAATTTCCTCGAAGCGTTTGTGTTAACTTAAACATCAAACTCAATCGCACGTCTATGTTACCGTGGTGTTGTATAAATAAATTAAATTCAGCTTGCTTCAGCTGTGGATTATCAATCTCTATTTCGAATTTCTCGGTATTCGTTAATATCGCATTTATATATGCTCCGATTGTAGTATTTAATACAGGAAGAGTATATATATATACATACTATATATTTCAGAGTCCTTTTTCGGGTAAATTGAAATCATTAGTATCGATTAAGTTTGGTCACTTGAATATTGTATATCTCCTTGTTAAACATCTTAAAATGCTAAAAAATCGCTAGAAAGCAAGATAATGATTTACGAAACTAAACCCATGTATAACGAATACAATTATGTTAATTAGGAAGTAAAACTATAGGTACATTTCATTTCGATCATCAAGACACAATATAATGAGAGAGAAAGTGCAATTTAGAAAACTTTCACCTTGTCTTCGTTTCAAGCCAAATGTTTATTTCCATGTTCCAAATATTGTAATTTATTTGTTGGTAAATTACAGTCTTTGTAACCATTACAACATTTCAAACTAAAATTTGTGCAAAAATACGTGTATGGTTAAAGCTACGAATATTTACAGTGAGATAACGAATAAAGAAGTTATAGATTCGTAAGATACTCCATTGATATGAAATAGTAGTTGATTGTCCATTCTTTCGATTCTTCTCCTGACTTTTCGAGTAGCAAATGCTACCTTTCAGATATCAATCGATAAAATAAGGGACGATATAGCTGAAAACAATCGAATTAGATTCGGGACGGGGATCATGATAGGGATGGACGAAACACCTGCCGTTAGGTCCCTTAACAGCCTCTCCATCGGAGATCTAGCTTCAATAGAGGACTCTTGATGACTGTCGAAAAGGAAATAAAAGATACTGAAATGAGTAAAAAACTGGAAAAACTAATTAAATAAAATATGATGATGTAATACCTCAATTCCAAGTTTCATGAATTAAAACTGATTAGGGAAATAATAAAAGAATAATAGACTTAATATTTTAATTTATACAAAACCACAAAATGCGTACACGCATACGATAATGGTTTTGATGTATACCTATATTTGTTCTCTCTCCCTGAGCGGTGACTATATACACATCTTGTAAAAAAAGAAAATTTTGATCACGGCTGTTTATCATTATGACCCCTGAGAAGGGAGAAATTTTCTCCGAAAAAAGTTTTGGGTAACATAAGAGTACGGCATGCATTTCTTGCTTTCTCGGACTACCGGGAAGCAAGACTCGGAGCGCCGACAAAGATGGCTATAGGAAATTTAAAACCTCTCATATATATACCTTGTCTTTGTAGTGATTCTTTTCCTGATGATGATGCTATGCATCAAAACCATGGTCGTGCATGTATGTAATAGTTAAATTATTGGACATATTATTCTTTTATTTTTATAATGATCTACCACCAAGTGAAGGCCGAAACTATCAACGCGGATTAGTGCAAGTCTTATCTATGCGAAATATACGCAATTCTTTCCTCATGCTACATCCCAAAACACCTATAAGACGTTCATCAAAATTTCACCTTTGACCGCGTGTTTTTATCGTTGTTATAAAATATATTTCCCTTAGAGCCTTAGTGATAAACGGTAGTGAAAAAGTCAGTCGTGACTGGAAATCCAACTGAGATTTTCTACTTTTCGGGTGAGCGCTCTGGCCAATTGAGCTGTCACAGATTTTAGGGGACCTTTTTTAGGCGACACAGCTTCTTCTTTGCCTGTAAAGTTGTCGTAAAACTCCCAAGTCTAGTTCGCAGGATAGCCCGGTTGGCAAAAGGAACTCTCCTGGAAGACGTGGTTTCGATTCCCAGTCACGTATGACTTACTTTCTGCCATTTTTATTGGTCGTTTTTCCATGAACGACGCACCGTGTGTTAAAAAAACCTTGACCCATTTATTTCAAAACATCTTCATTAAGTTTGATTTATCTAAATTGTTTCTAATGGATACCGAAGTATAATTTATTATTAATAATTATATTAATAAATATTTATTTACCAGCGCCATATTTTCCGTTTCACCAAGAAAATACTGAAAATGATTCTCTGAGTACTGAGTTTCTATGATCCTTTAATATAAAGCGTCGATAACATACAGCATAAATATTATAATAAGCTCATGAGTGCGAAAAATGGAACAAGATAAAATACAGCATAATTATCAATATTTAGCTCGCGAGTATGTGCGAAAAATGAAACAATATTGAAAGCAGATTCATTGACCTTACTACTTTCTTATTTAAGTCCTATAAGATATTTTGAACCTAAATCTTTAACAGCATCAACCATGATAATAATAGTATTTCAAATAATATGTTTAACGAAGCTGAAATTTAGATAGATAGGTGTAGATAGCAATGTAGGTAAATAAAGTCGATGGAGGTGGCCCAAATATTTTGAGAATCCATTATAAAAATATACAGACAGATAAATATATTTAACCTTTCCAAAAAACGTTTAATATGAAACTGGTAGTCATATTAAACATTTTTGTGGAAAAATAGATAATTTACAAGAAAATAAATATTCATTAAGATTTCACTGAATTTTAAACGTTACTAACTTAGGCTACTCGGCCTTGATATATTTTTATATTGCGTTTATTAGTTATAACAAACTTATCTAAAAATCACTGCTTGACGTTAAACGTACTCTATTTCAATCGCACTGCATAAATTAGATTCCTTTAAAAAATATTGGCCTCTCCCACTAAATACCAGTGAAGATAATTTGACCAAATAATATTTCGCCAACGAAACTTCTCCTACTAGACACATGCTGGAAAGCATAGGAAACAACTTGATTTTCAATCAGACCCGGTATCAAAATGGATAGTACATCTACAATTAGGTAGTATTTAGCAAAATTTATCGAGATATCACTGCAGATGATGTTGGAAATCGAATCCGAAATAAAATCATTGATGAGATATCGATAAAAAATATAAAAATACGAAAGAAAAACCGTGTCAGCGGCAGAAGGGCACTCAATCAAACGACGTGATTGATGGAAGATAGAGGAGCAGCTGCTTTAGATAATTGATGAGCTTCGTATGGATGAAGGAGAATTATTAACGGAATTAAAGGAAAACTGCTGCAATCATAGCGAGGGAGATGACCGATTTTGCAAATAATTACGGAGATTGATCAACGCAAACATCAAGATGCTAGGGAGGACAAATATTATCTACACGCAGTTTGAATATCGCATACATAGTTGAAGTTATGCAGTTCGACTGGTTGTGCCACCGGCAGCAAAATTTACATTTCATTCAGAATGTATGAATTGGTGGTTGAGTCTAGGAGCATCGAAAAATACAAATTTGGCATGTGAAAAACATATTGGGGTAGAATATGGTTAAATTGAGAATAAATGGGATTCATAATGTTTTGTGAACAACTTGACTTGGATTTTATCTACCCTGTAGGAGATAAAGCCAAACGGCTCCCTCTTCCCCTCCTCAGTCTAATTTTCACCAATAAAATTATTAAAATATGCAATCTATATCTATATCTATATATATAATAAATCTGTAGAGGTGGTCGTGTCTGTACATTGATCCGATTTCAAAAAAAGTTGTATTGCTGGATACTAGGGTTGTTCCTGAGTTCGAAACACGTTTTAGAAATTTTCATGTCTGTCTGTCTGTCTGTCTGTCTGTCTGTCTGTCTGTCTGTCTGTCTGTCTGTTACAGCATCACTCAAAAACTATCCAACCGATTTTGATGAAATTTGGTATGGTGGTCATTTGTCATCCGGGGAGTGACATAGGCTACCTTTTATCCACCTAGCTGTCTCCAGTTCGTCCCCAGTCGGGGTCAAAAATCTATTTCACGCTATAACTCTAAAGTTAATTATTTATAAAATTTCAAAATTTGTACAATATTAAAAGTCTCCCTAGCGCAAATGATAGGCTAATTTTTGTTGACCCAACTGTACTCGGTTCGACTCCAGAGGGTCGAATAGTTTCCATAAGAAATACATGGGAAAACATTTTTATCATTTGCACGAAACTTTTCTTTAACAAAATTAAATTAGAAATAATGGTCCTTTGAAACTAAAACTAACACCAAAACAAAGGAAATAGAATGAAATTTCTTATTTTGGTCGTAGAATATTGCTTTCACTTCAAAGTTGTGAGAATTAGGACGTAAAATACGAAACTTTTATGAAAATCTGAGATTGTAAACAACCCGTCGTCAAGGCCTATCTCGATATCTTTAAATTCAAATTCGTTAGCATTAGCGCATCATCAAAAACCAAGCTTTGTTTATAGCAACACCAGTGTTTGTTGATTCTTTACGTGAAATGAATGTTTATCGTTGTATTAAATGAATCAAAAGGAAAAGGTGCGAAATGACCTTAGCCTTCGAGGCACCTTCATAATTACTACTACTACTTAAATTAATCTTCTTTCCTCATATAAAGTAATTATATCTTCTTAGCTTGGTAAGTAGATAACTTTCTCATTCTAATTTTCCTCTCTAAATAATAATCGTTTTATTTAGCGTCCCGCTGTGAATTTAATCTTTAACGCTGAAGAATAAATCAATCAAGATATTTGAAATATCCCTGAATCCAGTGATTGCTTCCATTGAAGTGTCAATAATTGGGCTTAATAAGCAGCAAGGAATGACAAGCCTTTTATAGCTGACTTGAAAGGTAAAAGAATTTTGTACTTTTAGATATAGAATGGGAAATTAAACCAAGAAATGTTTTATTGGATCATCTATTGGTGTGTTTAAGTATAGTTACTGTCCACCTACATCCACCTACTCGATATCTTTAAATTTGAATTCAAATTCGTTAGTATACGCGCGACTGCAACAATCAAGCTTTGTTTATAGCAACGCCAATACGTATTGATTATTTACGTGAAATTAATGTTTATCGTCGTATTAAATGAATCTTCTTTTCTCATATAAAGTAATTATATCTTCTTAGCTTGGTAAGTTGATAACTTTCTCATTCTTAATTTCCGATCTAAATACTAATTGTTTCATATAGCGTCCCGCTGTGCATTTAATGAATCAATCAAGATCGTTGAAATACCCCTGAATTCAGTGATTGCTTTCTTTGAAGCGTAAAGAATTGGAATTTAAGCAGCAAGGAATCTCAATCCTTTTATGCCGGACTGGAAAGGTAAACGGATTTTGTGTTTTTAGGTATAGAATTGGAAATTAAACCAAGAAATGTTTTAGTGGATCATCTATTGGTGTGTTTAAGTATAGGTACTATCCACCTATATCTTTTCTTGATAGTGATAATCATACATATTGGTATTTTGTTATATCTTAAATAATATGTTTAAATGTTCGTGTTAAGCGATTGCCGATACGTTATTAAGTTTTTTAGACTATAAAATATGGAACACCTCTCTCAGATTATGGGCGGCTGTCCTTTATTTTTATGCTTCGGTTCTTTGCTGGCTGCTCAAATATTATCATTAGAAATACGCCTCAATATGTATGTTGCATGTTGCAGGGTTTAATTATTCCAAAAAATCAAAGTAGTATTCATTTTACGGACTCTAGACAAGTATCGAAGGAGATAAAATATACATGTATTATTTTCATTGCTGTAACTAATAGATTCTATGTCTAGGCAAGGACAAATTGGATAAACTGAATAAGAATTTTGTCGAATAAGCATCATTTCGTAGTATGACCTCTAACAAGATATTTCACTTTCGAAGTCTTTTTCGTTAATTTACTTCTCATTTTCAGTTACATATACTATAGAAATTCCCTCTAGAATGAAGTATTGCTGGCATATGGTTTTCCTTCAATCCAATATTAAACTCGGGAACTTTTTTCAGATATGTTACTCTATACATGAAAATATCATCTTTGCATAAGGAAAGGGTAAAGGTGACTTTTCACATAAGGGCGTGCACCCAGGAAAATTTCCAAGGAAAAACGGACTTGAAAAATCCACCTCCTCCTCATTCCACGTTTATAAAAATATCGGAAGACAATATTTTTCGTCAACGGTATCTGAAAACATTGAAATTAAATTAAATCCTATTCAAGAGAAGAGGTAAGAGTTCACTCTGATTTTGCAACATAAAGGTCAAATTATTATTGCGATATAAATAAACAGATTCGCCGCTTACATTATCAATAGGATAAAAAAAACTCTACACAATTCATACAGTTAATTAAACAGCACAGGGTTATTTATTAAGTGTTAAGTAATTAAATTAAGAAAACGGCCGACGCCATCTTAAGGATATTAGGTGTTAATTCATAAAAGGACGAGTTCTAATTAGATTAACTGCTATACATCGTAATTCGTTTGCGGCGTTTATTTGTTAATTCGTTTATTTGATAGTTTCGATGATTTCACTGACTCGCTGTCTAACGAACATATTGGACGTGCTAAGCGACTGGTTCATTAGTTTTCGTTTGTGGTTCACAAGATTTGTGTGGCTATTTTTGTGATTTCGTCTCCATTCATTTGGTACTCAGTGGTTTCCTCTATTTGTTGTAGCGACTGGTGCATTAGTTTATTCTGTGATTTACATTTGTGTAGCTTTTTTTGTGATTTCGTAAGACATATAGGATGAAGAGAAGTATTGTTTTTTCATAAATTTAAGAGTTCTCATATCTAAATTTTTTTCATATGTAAATTTCATTACTTCCGATTTACATTCATTTTTCCGTTGAGAATCAACGGGCACTCCGCTAGTATATAATAAATCTGTAGAGGGTGTCGTGTCTGTACATTGATCCGATTTCAAAAAAAGTTGTATTGCTGGATACTGGGGTTGTTCCCGAGTCCAAAACAGGTTTTAGAAATTTTCATGTCTGTCTGTCTGTCTGTCTGTCTGTCTGTCTGTCTGTCTGTCTGTCTGTCTGTCTGTCTGTCTGGATGTTACAGCATCACTCAAAAACTATCCAACCGATTTTGATGAAATTTGGTATGATGGTCATTTGTCATCCGGGGAGTGACATAGGCTACCTTTTATCCACCTAGCTGTCCCCAGTTCGTCCCCAGTTGGGGTCAAAAATCTATTTCACGCTATAACTCTAAAGTTAATTATTTATAAAATTTCAAAATTTGTACGATATTAAAAGTCTCCCTAGCGCAAATGATAGGCTAATTTTTGTTGACCCAACTGTACTCGGGTCGACTCCAGAGGGTCGAATAGTTTCCATAAGAAATACATGGGAAGACATTTTTATCATTTGCACGAAACTTTTCAATAACAAAATTAAATTAGAAATAAAGGTCCTTTGAAACTAAAACTAACACCAAAACAAAGGAAATAGAATACAATTTTTTATTTTGGTCGTAGAATATTGCTTTCACTTCGAAGTTGTGAGAATTAGTAAGTTAAATACGAAAATTTTATGAGAATCTGATATTCTAAACAACCCGTCGTCAAGGCCAATCTCGATATCTTTAAATTCAAATTCATTAGCATTAGCTTATCATCAACAACCAAGCTTTGTTTATAGCAACACCAGTGTTTGTTGATTCTTTAAGTGAAATGAATGTTTATCGTCGTATTAAATGAATCAAAAGGAAAAGGTGCGAAATTACCTCAGCTGTCGAGGCACCTTCATAATTACTACTACTACTTAAATTAATCTTCTTTCCTCATATAAAGTAATTATATCTTCTTAGCTTGGTAAGTTGATAACTTTCTCATTCTTATTTTCCGTTCTAAATAAAAATCGTTTTATTTAGCGTTCCGTTGTGAATCTAATCTTTAACGCTGAAGAATAAATCAATCAAGATATTTGAAATATCCCTGAATTCAGTGATTGCTTCCATTGAAGTGTCAATAATTGGGCTTAATAAGCAGCAAGGAATGACAGGCCTTTTATAGCTGACTTGAAAGGTAAACGAATTTTGTACTTTTAGATATAGAATGGGAAATTAAACCAAGAAATGTTTTATTGCATCATCTATTGGTGTGTTTAAGTATAGTTACTGTCCACCTACATCCACATACTCGATATCTTTAAATTTGAACTCAAATTCGTTAGCATACGCGCGACTGCAATAATCAAGCTTTGTTTATAGCAACGCCAATATGTATTGATTATTTACGTGTAATTAATGTTTATCGTCGTATTAAATGAATCTTCTTTTCTCATATAAAGTAATTATATCTTCTTAGCTTGGTAAGTTGATAACTTTCTCATTCTTAATTTCCGATCTAAATACTAATTGTTTCATATAGCGTCCCGCCGTGCATTTAATGAATCAATCAAGATCGTTGAAATACCCCTGAATTTAGTGATTGCTTTCTTTGAAGTGTAAAGAATTGGAATTTAAGCAGCCAGGAATCTCAATCCTTTTATGCCGGACTGGAAAGGTAAACGGATTTTGTGTTTTTAGATATAGAATTGGAAATTAAACCAAGAAATGTTTTAGTGGATCATCTATTGGTGTGTTTAAGTATAGGTACTATCCACCTATATCATTTCTTCATAGTGATAATCATACATATTGGTATTTTGTTACATCTTAAATAATATGTTTAAATGTTCGTGTTAAGCGATTGCCGATACGTTATTAAGTTTTTTAGACTATATAATATGGAACACCTCTCTCAGATTATGGGCAGCTGTCCTTTATTTTTATGTTTCGGTTCTATGCTGGCTGCTCAAATATTATCATTAGAAATACGCCTCAATATGTATGTTGTATGTTGCAGGGTTTAATTATTCCAAAAAATCAAAGTAGTATTCATTTTACGGACTCTAGACAAGTATCGAAGGAGATAAAATATACATGTATTCTTTTCATTGCTGTAAAAATAGATAGTATGTCTTGGTTAGTAAAATTGGGTAAACTGAATAAGAATTTAGTTGAATAAGTATAATTTTCAAACAAATTCAACTGACAAGATGTTTAACCTTTGAAATCATTTTCGTTCATTTTCTTCACATTTTCATTTCAATACACTATAGAATTTCTCTCTCTTCTCTCATTGGTGGTATGTACATGGTTTGAATTTAAACCGATATTAAACTCCGTAATACTTTTCAGGTATTTTATCCTTTTACATGAGATTATATCATCATCGAATATTTTAACTATAGGAATCATGTCCCTGAATTTCAATTATTTGCCGATACCACCGAAAACAATCGCAAATGATTTGAATGATTCCTATATTTATATTGACAATTGGTTTTGCTCTTATTGGAACATTTTCTTTCTATTGGAATTGGTTTTAGAGGTACTGTGAGGTTAAAGCGGAATTTATAGTATTTGTTCGTGGTTGCGAGTTAAAATCATGCAAATTAGACGGAAAAATAAATGGCCAAGTAAAGTAAATGTAGTTAATTTTTGTGATTTATATTTCATGAATGATTGAGGAAAGATCGCGAGAAAAACTTGCGAGCATTTCTTATCACTACCGATTACATTGCTTAAATGAGATAACTCCCATATGTTTAAATGTCGAATTTCGACTGGATTAAGTTTACTCATTCCACGTTTATATACATGTCAGAAGACAGTATTTTTCGTCAACGGGATCCGAAAGAATTTAAATTTAATTAAATCCTATTCAAGAGAAGAGGTAACAGTTCACTCTGGTTTTGCAACATAATGGTCAAATTATAATTTCGATTTAATTAAGCAGATACAACGCTTACATTCTTAATAGGATACAAATTTCTTTCTCAATTCTTACAGTTAATTAATTCAATTCTTACAGTTAAACACAGCAGAGGGTTAATTATGAAGTGTAAGTGATTTAATGAAAGAATAGCCAACGCCATCTTATGGAATAAATTAGAAGTTATTTCATAAAAGGAGGAGTTCTAATTAGATTAACTACTTTACATTGTAATTCATTTGCGGCCGTTTATTTGATAGTTTCGATGATTTCGTTCATTCTCTCTCTGTTTGTCAGACGTATTGGACGTGCTAAGCGGCTGTTTCATTTGTTTTCGTTTCTGATTTTCAAGATTGGTGTGGCTGTTTTTGAGATTTCGTCACCATTCGTTCTGTACTCAGTGGTTTCGTCAATTTGTTGTAGCGACTGGTGCATTAGTTTTGTTTGTGGTTTTGATTTGTGTTGCTGTTTTTGTGGTTTAGTCTCGATTCATTTTTCTCTCATTTCTTTATTCTATTTATTGTAACGATTGGTGCATTAGTTTCGTTGCTGATTTAAATTTGTGTAGCTGTGTCTGCGACATTTTTCATTATTCTTTGTACTCAGTGCTTTAATCCATTTATTATTGAGACTGGTGCATTCGTTTCCTTTGTTGTTTAGATTTCTGTGGCTGTTTTTGAGATTTTGTCTTCATTCATTTTGTACTTAGTGCTTTCCTCCTTTTATTTTATTGTCATTCCGGAACATCATGCCTTCCAGGAAAAGATCCAATTTAGGCCGTAAGAGTACTGTTAGCCGGAAGATGAGGAAAGTTCGCTCATCAGAGACGAATGCGCAGAGAGACTCCCGACTAGCGGCCGCTCGCGCTCACCACAGCCTGTCTCGAGCTGGTGAGACAGAGGAGCAACGAGGCGCACGTTTGTGATCCGATCGTGCTCAACACACTCAGGCTAGAGAGTCTGAGACCTACACTCACCGCGACGGCCGACTAGCGGCCGATCGCGCACACCACAACCTGTCTCGAGTTGCAGAGACAGAAGAGCAACGAGGCGCACGTTTGTCATCCGATCGTGCTCAACACACTCAGGCTAGAGAGTCTGAGACTTACACTCACCGCGACTGCCGACTAGCGGCCGATCGCGCACACCACAACCTGTCTCGAGTTGCAGAGACAGAAGAGCAACGAGGCACACGTTTGTCATCCGATCGTGCTCAACACACTCAGGCTAGAGAGTCTGAGACTTACACTCACCGCGACGGCCGACTAGCGGCCGATCGCGCACACCACAACCTGTCTCGAGTTGCAGAGACAGAAGAGCAACGAGACGCACGTTTGTCATCCGATCGTGCTCAACACACTCAGGCTAGAGAGTCTGAGACTTACACTCACCGCGACGGCCGACTAGCGGCCGATCGCGCACACCACAACCTGTCTCGAGCTGGAGAGACAGTAGAGCAACGATACGGACGTTTGTCATCCGATCGTGCTCAACACACTCAGGCTAGAGAGTCTGAGACTTACACTCACCGCGACTGCCGACTAGCGGCCGATCGCGCACACCATAGCCTGTCTCGAGCTGCAGAGACAGAGGAGCAGCGAGACGCACGTCTGTCATCCGATCGTTCCCAACACACTCAGGCTAGAGAGTTTGAGACCTACACTCACCGCGACTGTCGACTATCGGCCGATCGCGCGCACCACAGCCTGTCTCGAGCTGCAGAGACAGAAGAGCAACGAGACGGACGTTTGTCATCCGATCGTGCTCAACACACTCAGGCTAGAGAGTCTGAGACCTACACTCACCGCGACTGTCGACTAGCGGCTGATCGCGCACACCACAGCCTGTCTCGAGCTGCAGAGACAGAAGAGCAACGAGACGCACGTCTGTCATCCGATCGTTCCCAACACACTCAGGCTAGAGAGTCTGAGACCTACACTCACCGCGACTGTCGACTATCGGCCGATCGCGCGCACCACAGCCTGTCTCGAGCTGCAGAGACAGAAGAGCAACGAGATGCAAGACTGGAGTTGGCAAGGAATTATTACTCTCTCAGACGCAAAGGTAAGAAAGATTTACTGTCCTCTGAAAGGGAGAGAATTGCCAGTATTCGATCGCAGGAGACCAGCGAAGATCGCGATCTACGTCTAAGTAGCGATCGAGACCATCACCGAATAACTAGAGAGTTGGTATTAGATGATGAGGACGAGTCCGATAGGCAAGGCAGAGAAATGCAGATCTGGTCTCATAAAGAAAGGGGTGCTTTTCTTTACAATCCTACATTAAAGTATGACCAATATGCAAATATTGAAGATATGAGCGTCTCATGCAATTTTTGTAAGGCCCTTAAATGGAAAAAAGAGAGTGTTGGATTTTGTTGCTCATCCGGAAAAGTGCGCTTGAATGCTGAATTTGATCCTCCGGAGCTTTTAAAATCTCTGTTGAGTGGGGAACATCCACTTTCCTCACATTTTCTCGATTCCGTAAGATCATACAACAGTGCCTTTCAAATGACATCATTTGGGGCTAAAGAGGTTTCCGAAGGTGGCTTCATGCCAACCTTTAAGGTACAGGGCCAGGTGTACCACCTCATTGGTTCCCTGTTGCCTGAGGATGAGCCTAAGTTTCTTCAAATTTATTTCATTTCGGATTACAATAAACAGGCTTGCATTAGGAAGCAGCATTTTCCAAATTTAAATTCCGATTTAATTACCGAACTCCAACATATGCTACATACCGTTAACCCGTACATCCATAGTTTCAAAGCCGCAATTGAGTCTGTTCCCCAGGGTGACAATAACAATTACAAATTCATAATTAGTGCAGATAGACGACCCTCAACCGAACACCGTGGGCGCTATAACACTCCAACCTCTGATGAAGTCGCCGCGGTCCTGGTCGATCAAGAGTGTGACAGGCGCGATATTGTATTGCGTGCACGTGATAATAGTCTTCACCGAATCTGCGAGACGCATCGGTCGTATGACGCTCTCCAATATCCATTGATATATTGCCACGGTGAAGACGGATATAATTTTAGCGTATACAATATCGATGCAACAACTGGTGCACCAAATTATAACAAAAAAACTTCCGCCCTGCAATTTTATTGTTATTTGCTGCAATTAAGACAAAATACTTATATATATTTGCAGCGTTTCCGTGGTTTGTTTAACCAATTTATCGTAGACATGTACGCCAAAATCGAAACGGAGCGTTTGGTGTACATACGTACCAATCAAAAAACTTTACGAGCTGAAAATTATGTGCATCTACGAGATGCAATGCAACAGGATGATAATTCAGAGCACTTGGGTCGGTTAGTGATTTTACCCTCAAGCTTCACTGGAGGCCCGCGTTACATGCACGAGAGAACGCAGGACGCACTATGCTATGTAAGAAAGTATGGACGCCCAGATTTATTCATCACATTTACAACTAATCCCAAGTGGAATGAAATAACGAGACAACTTCTCCCGGGACAGGCTTCTTACGACCGGCATGATATAATAGGAAGAGTTTTTCATTTAAAGCTCAAAATCATGGTCAATATGCTGACTAAAGAAAATATTTTTGGTGCAGCATTATGCTTTATGTATACCGTAGAGTGGCAGAAGCGTGGTCTACCCCATGCTCATATTCTTTTGTGGCTAAAGGATAAAATCCGCCCCAATGATATTGATAGTGTTGTCTGTGCGGAATTTCCCAATCCAAATGAAGACCCGATCCTTTATAATATCGTTAGAACACACATGGTGCACGGCCCCTGCGGTGCCCTTCATAATACTTCTCCCTGCATGCAAGACGGTCGTTGCACAAAGAGGTACCCAAGAGCTCAGGTTGAACAGACAGTTACGGGTGAAGATGGTTACCCTTTGTATCGTCGGCGATCTCCAAGAAAGGGCGGGTTTTCGGCGGAAGTTAGAGTGCGTGGCAAGATGGTCTTAGTAGATAACAGTTGGGTCGTACCCTACTCCCCGATTTTATGCAAAACCTTCCTAGCTCATATCAATGTCGAAATATGTAACAGCGTCCAATCGATCAAGTATATATGCAAGTACGTGAACAAGGGGAGCGATAAGGCTACATTCGGGCTGAAGAAAACTGATTATGACGAAGTCACGAAATTTCAATCAGGCCGCTACATTAGCTCCTCAGAGGCAATTTGGCGCATTTACAGTTTTCCCATACACGAAAGGTATCCCCCTGTGATGCATCTTGATGTTCATGTAGAAGGTGGTCAACGCATATACTTTGATCCGACCAATATTCAAGAGAAATTGGAAAACCCACGACGAACAACTTTGATGGCATTTTTTCAGCTTTGTGAAACGGATGAATTTGCAAAAAGCCTTCTCTATGACGATATTCCATCATATTACACGTACAACAAGCAGCGTGGAATATTTATCCGTCGAAAACGAGGCACCGCAGTGGAAGGAGTTCCTGGTTTATTTAAAGAACACGTACTCGGCAGAGTGTTTACAGTGCATCCACAAAACTCCGAGTGCTATTACTTACGAATGCTTTTGCACACTGTTCGGGGACCCACATCCTTTGAAGCTTTAAAGGTGGTTGATGATGTTCAGCATCCCACTTATCAAGCCGCCTGCCGAGCACGTAACCTCCTTGATGATGACAAGCATTGGGATGATACCCTTGCCGAAGCTTGCGTCAGCGAACATCCAGAACGCTTGAGGAATTTGTTTTCCATAATGTTGGTTTTCTGTGGCCTAACCGATGCAGCACAATTGTGGCAAAAGTATAAAGACTTCTTAACAGAGGATTTTTTCCATAATATACGGCGAAATCACGATGATGTCGTGGATGAGATGCGCGATAGTCTCTTGAATCGATGTTTGGTAGCAATCGAAGATATAGTTACATCAATAGGAGGTAATCCTCTGCCTCACTATGGTTTGCCCGAGCCAAGGGTACAAGGAGAACGCGGTAACGTTGAATACACGGCTGAAACTAATTACAATCCATCGGAGCTCGCTGAATTTCTTCGAGATGGTGTCGCCAGTCTCAATTCTGAGCAGCGACAGATCTTTGATCGCACTTGCCACAGTGTCACACACTCCTTGGGTGAATTGATTTTCTTGGATTCACCTGGTGGAACAGGAAAAACATTTGTAACAAAAACTATCCTGGCACATGTACGACAACAAGGCAAGATTGCGCTGGCTGTAGCATCGTCAGGAATAGCGGCCACATTACTACCCGGTGGTAAAACTGCGCATACAACGTTTAAAATACCAATAGACTTAGACAGCCACGAAAGTCCTGTTTGTAACATCTCTAGAAGCAGTGACAAAGCAAAGGTTCTCCGTAATTGCTCTCTTATCATTTGGGATGAATGCACAATGGCTCATCGTAAGGCGGTAGAGGCTGTCGATAGGACTTTGAGAGATATAAGGAAAAATGATCGCCCTATGGGAGGTATCACCGTTCTCTTTTGTGGGGATTTTAGGCAAACATTGCCGGTTGTGCCACGAGGAACTAGGGCGGATGAGATAAATGCCTGCCTTAAAAGCTCATGTCTTTGGCCGACTGTTTCCCGGGTTCATTTAACAATCAATATGCGGGCAAGAATAGGGGGAAGTGCAAACGCCAGTGAGTTCTCAGATTTGCTCCTAAAAATCGGAGAAGGGAGATATCCTGAAAAAAATGAAAAAAATTCGTCTTCCTTGCAATGTATGCAAATTTGTGTCTTCCTTGGAAGAACTTATAATATCTGTGTATGG
The DNA here is from genome assembly GCA_947579665.1 of Sympetrum striolatum. NCBI lineage: Eukaryota > Metazoa > Arthropoda > Insecta > Odonata > Libellulidae > Sympetrum > Sympetrum striolatum. The sequence continues at coordinate 38,135,561 of OX388351.1, read as the reverse complement.
TGAGCCCTGGCAATTATCAAACCATGAAAACTCCTGGCTTTGTGAAAGAGCGATTTTAACACCTCGCAATGATCAAGCTGCAGCAATAAATGCCAAAATGTTAGAATACATTGATGATGATTGTGTTGAATACACGTCAATCAATAGAGTCGTCGAAGAGGGCGATACGGTCAACTACCCGGTAGAATTTTTGGAATCATTGACGGCGCCAGGACTCCCATCACATAAGATTAAACTGAAAGTCGGGGTACCTATAATATTATTAAGAAACATCAGTTTACCGAAACTTTGTAATGGAACCCGGTTAAAAGTGACGGCCCTTCAGCGCAATGTAATAGAGGCCGAGGTACTAAGTGGCTGCGGCACTGGCGAGCGGGTGTTCATTCCACGGATCCCTCTCATCCCCAACAGCTATCCGTTCCGCTTTAAGCGCGTCCAGTTCCCAGTGAGTCTATGCTTCGCGATGACTATCAACAAAGCACAAGGACAGACATTGAGCTCGGCGGGAGTAGACCTATCCCTCAGCTGCTTCTCTCACGGCCAGCTCTACGTGGCACTATCTCGAGTCACCAACCCTAATAATCTGTTTGTCCATGCACCTGGGAAAATAACATCCAATATAGTGTACCAAGAGGCACTTTGATCATCTTTTTTAAAGTCGTTCTTCCGCTGGTATAGCAATTTTATATCGACCTCTAACAAGATATCTCACTTTTGAAGTCTCTTTCGTTAGTTTACTTCACATTCACCGTTATATATACTACGAGTAAAATGCAGCTTGCATACTGCAACCAGATAGACAACACTAATTTCATGTCGGATCTTATGGGTACGGTTCTCAAAAGAAAAAAAGATTGATTACATTCTTAAAATTCGCTGCACCCTTCGTGTGGCATCGAACCCGGGTCTTCCTGGTGAACTTACTATGCAGCACAACAGAAGAACACTATCTCTAACTATTTTTGAAAATTCAAGCAGAAATATTGGCTGCAACTGCCTCAAGCGACGTCCTACTTTTCACATATATTCCTTACGTGAGAAATGTTAATGTGCTCTGGCATCGAACCCAACAACAGCATGGTCTTATCTAATTTTTTTCCTTAAACCGAATCTTAATATACATCTTCTATCTAAGCAAGAACTTTCTATTATTTCGATAAGTGTATGAAAGAAATAATGAAAAACTACCCCAATGTTGGTAGTTTTTCATTAGTTTTTTAGTGGGTAAAACTACTAAAATATGTATTATATGGCAGATATATTTACCGCCCGGCACCGAACACGGGTCTTTCTGGTGATATTTGCTATGCAGCACAACAGAAGATCACCTCTAACTAAGTGTGAATATTCAGGCAGTAGTATTGGCTGCAACTGCCTCAAACGACGTCCCACTTTTCCCATATATTCCTTAATGAGAGATATTTTAATGTGCCCCGGCATCCAACCAAGAACCAGAATGGTTTTATATTATTTTTTTTCTTAAACCGAGTTTTAATATACATCTTCTATCTAAGCAAGATCTTTCTATCATTTCGATATGTGCATCAAAAAATAAAGAAAAACTAACCCAATGTATTATAACGGGGAGACATAATTACCGCCCAGAATCGAACTCGGGTCTTTCTGGTAATACTTCTTATGGAACACAATAGAAGATCACCATTTCTAACTATGTGTGAAAATTCAAGCATATATATTGGCTGAAACTGCCTCAAACGACGTCTTACTTTTCCTTTATATTCCTTATGAGAGAAACGTCATTGTACTCTGGCATCGAACCCAGGAATAGTACGGTCTTACGAAAATATTTTTCTGAAACCAATTTTTACCATACATTTTTAGCCGAGCACGAACTTCCTATCATTTTGATAAGTGCTTCAAAATAAATAATGAATACTACCTCAATGTATTTTAAATGGGGGATATATTTCACGCCTGGCTTCGAACCCGGGTCTTTCGGGTAAAAATATCAAGTCAATGACGCTGGTGGTTTAGCCTGTGAAATAGTATCCTATCTATTTATCTATCAATCTATATCCTTGAATGAATCCGGAGAAGCATCTATATTTAATAGATGAATGAATCCGGAGAAGCATCTATATATAATAGATAATAGATAAATGAATGAATCCGGAGAAGCATCTATATATAATAGATCGAAATTCCCTCTAAAGAAGTATTGCTGGTTTATGGTTTGCCTTTAGTCCAATATTAAAATGTATTTTTTTCAGAAATGTTACTCTACACATGAAAATATCATCTTCGAATAAATTTAACTATAGGAATCATGTCCCTGAATTTCAATTACTTGCCAATATCACCTAAAACAAACGCAATTTATTAACAGAATTGATACAAAATTGAATCATTACTATATTTGTATTGACAATTGGTTTTGCTCTTCTTGGTACATCATCTTTCTATTGATATTCGTTTTAGAGTTACTGTGAGGTTGAAGCAGAATTTATAGTATTTGTTCGTGGTTGCGAGTTAAAATCATGCAAATTAGGCAAAAAAATAAATGGCCAAGTAAATGAAATATAGTTAATTTTTGTTATTTGAATTTCATGAATTTTTGAGGAAAGATCGCGGAAAAACTTGCGAGCATTTCTTATCGCTACCGATTACATTGCTTAAATGAGATAACTCCCATAAGTTTGTATGTCTACTTTTGCTTGGATTACGTTTCAAACACGTTTATTAACATGTCAGAAGACAGAATTTTTCGTCAACGGGATCTGAAAACAATGAAAATAAAGTAAATTCTATTCAAGAGAAGAGGTAAAAGTTCACTTTGATTTTGCAACATAATGGTCAACATTCCGTTGAGAATCAACGGGCACTCCGCTAGTATATAATAAATCTGTAGAGGGGGTCGTGTCTGTACATTGATCCGATTTCAAAAAAAGTTGTATTGCTGGATACTGGGGTTGTTCCCGAGTCCGAAACAGGTTTTAGAAATTTTCATGTCTGTCTGTCTGTCTGTCTGTCTGTCTGTCTGTCTGTCTGTCTGTCTGTCTGTCTGGATGTTACAGCATCACTCAAAAACTATCCGACCGATTTTGTTGAAATTTGGTATGATGGTCATTTGTCATCCGGGGAGTGACATAGGGTACCTTTTATCCACCTAGCTGTCCCCAGTTCGTCCCCAGTCGGGGTCAAAAATCTATTTCACGCTATAACTCTAAAGTTAATTATTTATAAAATTTCAAAATTTGTACAATATTAAAAGTCTCCGTAGCGCAAATGATAGGCTAATTTTTGTTGACCCAACTGTACTCGGTTCAACTCCAGAGGGTCGAATAGTTTCCATAAGAAATACATGGGAAGACATTTTTATCATTTGCACGAAACCTTTCTTTAATCAAATTAAATTAGAAATAATGGTCCTTTGAAACTTAAACTAACACCAAAACAAAGGAAATAGAATAAAGTTTTTTATTATGGTAGTAAAATATTGTTTTCACTTCGAAGTTGTGAGAATTAGTAAGTTAAATACGAAAATTTTATGAGAATCTGATATTCTAAACAACCCGTCGTCAAGGCCAATCTCGATATCTTTAAATTCAAATTCGTTAGCATTAGTGCATCATCAACAACCAAGCTTTGTTTATAGCAACACCAATGTTAGTTGATTCTTTACGTGAAATGAATGGTCATCGTCGTACTAAATGAATTTTCTTTTCTCATATAAAGTAATTATAGCTTCTTAGCTTGGTAAGTTGATAACTTTTTCATTCTTATATTCCGATCTAAGTACTAATCGTTTCATTTAGCGTCACACCGTGCATTTAATGAATCAATGAAGATCGTAGAAATATCCCTGAATTCAGTGATTGCTTCCATTGAAGTGTCAATAATTGGGCTTAATAAACAGCAAGGAATGACAAGCCTTTTATAGCTGACTTGAAAGGTAAACGAATTCTGTACTTTTAGATATAGAATGGGAAATTAAACCAAGAAATGTTTTATTGGATCATCTATTGGTGTGTTTAAGTATAGTTACTGTCCACCTTCTCGATATCTTTAAATTTGAATTCAAATTCGTTAGCATACGCGCGACTGCAACAATCAAGCTTTGTTTATAGCAACGCCAATATGTATTGATTCTTTACGCGAAATTAATGTTAATCGTCGTATTAAATGAATTTTCTTTTCTCATATAAAGTAATTATATCTTCTTAGCTTGGTAAGTTGATAACTTTCTCATTCTTATTTTCCGATCTAAATACTAATCGTTTCATTTAGCATCCCGCCGTGCATTTAATGAATCAATCAAGATCGTTGAAATACCCCTGAATTCAGTGATTGCTTTCTTTGAAGTGTAAAGAATTGGAATTTAAGCAGCAAGGAATCTCAATCCTTTTATGCCGGACTGGAAAGGTAAACGGATTTTGTGTTTTTAGATATAGAATTGGAAATTAAACCAAGAAATGTTTTAGTGGATCATCTATTGGTGTGTATAAGTATAGGTACTATCCACCTATATCTTTTCTTGATAGTGATAATCATACATATTGGTGTTTTGTTATATCTTAAATAATATGTTTAAATGTTCGTGTTAAGCGATTGCCGATACGTTATTAAGTTTTTTTAGACTATAAAATATGGAACACCTCTCTCAGATTATGGGCGGCTGTCCTTTGTTTTTATGCTTCGGTTCTATGCTGGCTGCTCAAATATTATCATTAGAAATACGCCTCAATATGTATGTTGTATGTTGCAGGATTTAATTATTCCAAAAAATCAAAGTAGTATTCATTTTACGGACTCTAGACAAGTATCGAAGGAGATAAAATATACATGTATTATTTTCATTGCTGTAACTAATAGATTCTATGTCTAGGCAAGGACAAATTGGATAAACTGAATAATAATTTAGTCGAATAAGCATCATTTCGAAGTATGACCTCTAACAAGATATTTAACTTTCGAAGTCTTTTTCGTTAATTTACTTCTCATTTTCAGTTACATATACTATAGAAATTCCCTCTAGAATGAAGTATTGCTGGTATATGGTTTTCCTTCAGTCCAATATTAAACTCGGGAACTTTTTTCAGATATGTTACTCTATACATGAAAATATCATCTTTGAATAAGGAAAGGGTTAAGGTGACTTTTCACATAAAGGCGTACACCCAGGAAAATTCACAACGAAAAACGGACTTGAAAATTCCACCTCCTCCTCATTCCACGTTTATAAAAATATCGGAAGACAATATTTTTCGTCAACGGTATCTGAAAACATTGAAATTAAATTAAATCCTATTCAAGAGAAGAGGTAAGAGTTCACTCTGATTTTGCAACATAAAGGTCAAATTATTATTGCGATATAAATAAACAGATGCGCCGCTTACATTATCAATATGATAAAAAAATTCTACACAATTTATACAGTTAATTAAACAGCAGAGGGTTATTTATTAAGTGTTAAGTAATTAAATCAAGAAAACGGCCGACGCCATCTTAAGGATATTAGGTGTTAATTCATAAAAGGACGAGTTCTAATTAGATTAACTGCTATACATCGTAATTCGTTTGCGGCGTTTATTTGTTAATTCGTTTATTTGATAGTTTCGATGATTTCACTGACTCGCTGTCTAACGGACATATTGGACGTGCTAAGCGACTGGTTCATTCGTTTTCGTTTGTGGTTCACAAGATTTGTGTGGCTATTTTTGTGATTTCGTCTCCATTCATTTGGTACTTACAATTAGTGGTTTCCTCTATTTGTTGTAGCGACTGGTGCATTAGTTTATTCTGTGATTTACATTTGTGTAGCTGTTTTTGTGATTTCGTAAGACACATAGGATGAAGAGAAGTATTGTTTTTTCATAAATTTAAGAGTTGTCATATCTCAATTTTTTCATATGTAAATTTCATTACTTTCGATTTACATTCATTTTTCCGTTGAGAATCAACGGGCACTCCGCTAGTTAGGTAATATGTTCCTAAATTAATTGAAGGACATAATATAAAAAATAAATCAATACTAGAAGGAATAAAAAATTGATCAATTCAACTGATAATATAAATGCATGTAAGGTATAAAACAAAAGAAAATATACTTTAAGTATCTGTAAGCAAAAGACAAACAATCGCCGTGAAGTACATATACTACTTGAAACTTTGAAATATGATTATGCATAGAGGAACAACTACAAATTTGCAGTAGTGTTTTAATGCAGTCACTTGAGCTTCTATGCGACACCGTAAAAGAGCTGGATAAAAATAATATCAAAATATGACAAAATAAAAAGAATTTCCACCTGCACCACAGAAATATTTTCTATTTTTGAAACAGAAAATATTTTTAGGAAAATGGTAAAAGTTCGATTTGTATCTTATTCTTGATGAAACAAATCTACCACATAGTAAAGGCTTAATTACTGAAGCAAAATAATGTTGAGTTGAGAAAGAATAAAAATCTTGGCCATCAAATAAATACGGTAACTTACGTCACTGAGGACGACTGAATGAAACGTCAAAGATGAAGCATTTCCAAAAACTTGCCGCAAACTCTCACTTTCCTCAGCAATTCCGAGAACGAGCGAAACACCCAAATCCCCGCCATCGTTTTATTTCCATGTTTAAATCCAAACGCCAAACGAAAAGGCGTCTTCGGAGACGGTTCGAAATTTTCCTGCCAATAACTCTCCGAAAACCTTTCTTTTCCTCCCGTGTTTCGGATTGAAAGGGCTTCTAGGAAGAGAAATAAAACCGAACCTGCGGAGAAGAGAGGGGTAAGAAAGGAAACTTCTGAGGCAAAGAAAATCATTGGGCGGAGGGAATAATGCATCTGCTCCATTTGGGAGAACAGGGAAGGAAGGGAAGGGCCTCCAAATTGCACTCCGGTCCCTGGGGAAGATGGGAGAGATGCTGGGAGAAAAGGAAACCGATTCGAAAGCAGAAAAAAAACATTAGAAAGCAATGGCGATAGACAAGGAGGAGAATAAGGGTAGGCAGTAGAGGTCTATATAGTCCAAGACTTGACTGCAGTGCTGTAGGAAAACTTGGGTAGGGAGAATGTTTCCTCAAAAATTATTTATCAAGTGCCATTCTCATTTCGATTATTTGATGAGCTTTTTATTAAGCGAAATCCTTCTCATGCTAAATTAATGGTAGTAATTGACATAGTTAGTTTAATCTAGTGAATATTCTGTTTCTCTATGATGTTATTTTCATGTATATAATTTTTATTTTTTACTATTGATACATTTCCTGTCATTACATTTGAAACATCTCGCAATTAGTTTCAATTTGTATGATACTGATTTTTATGTAAACATGCCATCACTTGTTCATTCTTTTTTGTGCACCTATATCAATATTTCTTCTCGTCTTTTATAAATCTTTTAACCTACTTTCATTATCAAATTTAGCTATCTATCAGTAGGCTTCGCAGGTTTATCACACTCCCCTTCTAGTGAGTGTTTTCCTGCAGTGGAATTTTTTCCTAAGCTCTTAGCTTGGGTTTTTTTTAATCCGCATAGTAGTTTTCTTCTTTGTACTTTTGCAAGCTATCTATTTCAATTCATTTCTCATATGACGAAGGGTTAGATGTAAGAAGAGACTTTCTAGTCACAATCTCGCCCTAACAAAGTTCTTTTATTATTATTATTATTATTATTATCATTATTATATTATGTATTTTGGACTGTTTGGTACATTTTTCATCTAAGACGTCCTCAAAGATGGTGCAAACTAAAAATTCAGGCGCAAATGGGAAACGAACGCTAATGGAGATAGATTTATTTAATTTACTGACATTTTGGAACGTATCAACGATGAATTTATTTCTCTGCATTCCATTTCTGAAATTTGAAATTTATTTCAAGAAATCTATAATTTTACGACACCTGGGAACTGTCAACAAATTATGAACATAAGTAACCCAAAAACAATAAAAAATTCTGGAGACGTTTTTTGAGAGATTGAGACTAAAAAGTCTCATTTTCCCAGCTAACCATAAGTCAACGATTATAAGCATAGATATGTAAATATAAATGTAGATAGAGAGGAAAAATTTAATAGTGTATATAAAAATACCTAGGGTGATACCTAAGGAAAAAAGAACCACTATAGAAAAAAACACACAAAGAAGAGGAGTGTGAAAACCTGCTGTAAGTACAATCTAAAATACGTAAACGAAAGCTGTGCATAACATGGGAATTTCAAAAGAAGTACTTAAAAGAAATTACTAGAAGAATAACAAAGTGAATCAAAAACATGAAAAACTGCAGAATGAGAAAGTAATAAATATCACAAAAGCATTACATAAAACATTAAATAAGACATTAAAACAAAATTACAAGAATATAATAAAATAAAAAATTAAAATTGCAATAGTATGAGAAAATAATTAATCGCACAAAATACATAGAGGTGGAGAAACCCAAGAAGTAGGGCAACCCAAAAGGAAGGAAGTGGAGCCAGAAAGGGGGTAATGAGAAAAAAGAGGAACAGAAATTGAAGAAGAAACGGATGGGAACAGAGAGGGGTGGATAAATAAATGATGGCCTGTATATTTGATGAGGTTAAGGTCAGCAAGCCTTCCCTATACACACAATCGTAACTGTCAGGGCCTCTTTAGCTCCGGTCTGCAAACATCTTCCTAATCTGGACCTCCATTCCTCTTCTTTCTATTCTCAACTTTCTGATTAGTTTCGGAGCGAGAGGATACTTTTCCGCTGCTTATTGCGGTCTTTTCAAACGCTTTATTCCCGTTCAAAAATGAATCCGCCGTTCCTCGAGTCAAGGCCAATCCGCTCTGCCTTAGCTCATAAAGATTCTCTCTCTCAGAGAAGATGAAAACTTTCACTCCTTTGATGCTCCTAATTTAACTTAGGGAGCGAATAAAACAAGATATCCACGAGCGAAATCACTCGTCTCCACCTTAATTTTATCTCGTTCTCCTTCTTTGTGTTTCGTATCTTTTGCTCGGAAGTTTGGATGATGAGGGTCATTTAAATGCGAATCGGTGGGATTTATGCGTTTCTGAAATACGCTATCTTGATCTCTGAAGCAACTGATTCTTCTGTAGTGACGTTAACAGTTAAGCTCTATGAGAAACGGAGGTGTTCATGTGCAAAGTAAAATAAAGCGTTCTTCTTTAAACGCTTAAAGACAGGAGCGAAATTCCGCGACGTCAAAGCCAAATGAAGATGAAATTAGAAAGATAAAGCGAGTATTAAGTTGAATCGTTAATTTATACGATTATACTAATACATCGCAAAATGATTTTCATCACAAAAATCATTAAACATCGTTAATACTACCATGAATCCCATTACAAACAATTAAACATAGAGACCATGACAAGGCGTATAACAACACTATATAAAAACTGCTTAGTTAAGATATGAGAACTGCTCTGTTTAAATTTACATGGTTAAATTAAAGTGCCTCATAAAAGATTGGCTTAAGATTTAAATTGCTCTCAGGTATCCAATTGCATTCATTACAATTCAGTAAACGAATAAATACTTTCCAACCTTATTTTAGAAAGCTCTTCGTGAATTTCACAGCAATAATCATTTTTTCTCACAAACATGACGCCTTATAAAAGACTTTGATTTTTTTCCAAAAGTACTAGACGAAGTAGTCTTACCAGTTCTTATTTTACTTCTCGATTTTATGTATTTCCAATCAAGTTATATAATTATCTCAGGAGTATTAATGTTCTATCCGATCGTTTCTCAGACAAATCTGGAAGCTCTCAGCTGCATTTCTTTTTATTATACCGTTTGTGTATAATGACTTGGATCATGGCATTTAGAATCTATGCTACCTTTAATTTGGCCAAATGAATATTTATTCTAACTATTAATTCAGTGAACTGATTCAGAGTGACCAAAATTTTACCCTAAAATCAAAATAAATGGCCAATGACTCAGCAGATCAAATCGATTATTGTATCAAACATGATCGCAGAGAATGCTTTCGTCTACATTATTAATCTTAGCTGATCATTTTTCAGTTTTAAGTTCAGCTGAGATGAAAAGAGTAAAATGTGGACATTTATAAATATGGGAATGTAAAGGCCAGCAATTCAACGCGGAATTGCGAAGCTAATGCGCTAATTTAACATCATACGTTAGATAAAACATCATCAACAAATCCTCAGGTGAATGCATGAAATGGAAAACAAAACGATAGAAGAATTTCAGCAGTTACATACAACTATCAGTGAATTAGATCCTCACATATGTCCTCGAAGCATATTTGCTCAGTTGAGCACACTTTCATTCTGCTTACGGCAGAACACTCACTATCCCTGAAATCCCAACTTATTCTCATGAGCATACTAATGCTTTTCGGAAATGCAGCATTCCCCAAATGGGTGAGCGATACTCAGTTTGCCCATTCTCGAACGGCGAGTCAATGGGATAAGTTCCGAGAAGCATATCACGGCTCTCCGGCTGAATTCGATGCTTCATGTATCTTCCAACGTCGTTTGTAATTTAATCCTAAACAAAAATTTCCTCTTAGTTTCTCATGCATAAATGATCTAGACAATAATGTTAAGTACATGCTAAGCACAATTAGCATGCCATCGGATATGTAACAATAATAGCTAGATTTCGCGAAGTGATTTTGATTAATCATCAACAGAACCGAGAGAAGGAAATGTTATTTATGTATGAGTACATTGGCTTACGGGTAGATGCCAATTCATATTAGCTTTAATCCTAACAAAGCTGAAATTTTTGTTGCTAAATTCAAGTCGAGGGTAACGTGTAAATGTGTACTTGACCTTGTTTTAAAGTAAATGGGCTTCCAATGCAATTTTGTCTCATTGCCAATGCTACTCTAAGGTTAATATGAATCATTTATAATATATTCACATATACTGGATCTAAACGTGCTACATGTAATGTAATTAAAACAATTTTCACAGCATTCATGAAAAAGAATTAGAAAAAAAATTTAAGTAGAAACTTATGAAAAAATATAACGGATGGTAAAACTTTATACCATGCGGAAGAGTAAACTGTTCTTTAAAATGAGTAAAACAGTAAAATCGTGTTATCGTTATTAACAGTTTGGAATATCAATTAAAAAAAGAACATATTTTCAAAATATGAAATAATAATCTGATTATGGTGGATATCATTGAAAATCTAAGTAGATATTTTAAATAAAACTTGTAATGTTAAAAGAACGAATTATTATTAGCTCACAGATATTTAGACGAAATTAACGTTGGTAATTAAAAATATGATATATTCTCTCCGAATAACTTTTCACTTAATTATTTTACAGTATATCTTGACAGGGCCCAAAAGATTGAGGTCGAATAAAAATAGGGCAATACTTAGAAATTCGTAAACAAGGATCTGCCAACATTAGCAGTAAGACGATAACCATTCAAATTAAATGCCGGTAATGATTGCACAGCTCGACTGACTGAAACAACAAGATGTGACCACACGTTGAGAACAAACAAAAGAACTTCGTTTCGGAGATTAATCAACTCGATTATTCCCAAATGGAGCTACCGAAACTTGTGAAAACATTGGCTCGCAACTGTTGTCTTACTCGGAAAAGCTTGGAGTGCCGTAAACAAAGTGCAGATGGGTTTACGTATCCCATTAAATGGGAGTAAATATAACGAATATAACCAAAGGGGAAATTAAATGAGAGAATAATTGAAACCAAGCCACTGAGGAAAATAAGAAGGATTCAGAAGTAGAGAAGACGACCTGGCAAAGACAAACATTTACAAAGATAAAATGATCGAGAGTGGTTGTTTCAGCAACCTGAAATTAAAATTTACTATCAATAAGCATTTTGATGTGCTTGGGTAAATATGTCTCACTTTACGTTCAAAAAATTTCATTTGAATATTACAAAGATTTGCGAGAAAGTAGATGATTTAATGGGAGGTGCAAGTATAAATAAACGGTAAAGGAAATGTTTTGAAGAGTAAATAAGACGGTGTTATGGACTTAACAAAAATATAGCATAAACCATTCTTCGAGGAAAATATATTAAATATTAGCTAATAGAAAATACCTCACCAGAAATAGACAAAGCATCTAAATTTTATATTGATAGAAAGAATAAAAGCTAAAAGTAAAACGAAAGGACAATAATTGAACATATGAAAACAAAAAATGGAAACATTAATGCTATTTGAACTGTACGAAAAATCGAAAGAAGAAAACAATTATTAGCAATCAGGGGTTTTAGTAAGAATAATGGGGAAGAAAAACCTTTTTCCGAGCAAATAAAACATTAAGTTAGTTATCGAAGCTACAATCATGGAGAAAAGTCTTTCTTCGTTGAAAGTGTATTTAACATCAGCCCATCGATAATACCTAAGAAAATATATAGATCAGTCAACTTGATTTAAGAGAATAAAAACAGAAGAGCAAAAATTGATACGAGAGGAATAACATGTAACATACAGACAAAAATCTTCGTTTTAAATTGAATTACACTGAAGCTTGAAAGTTTGTACGATCTACAATATATTATTGAATAGAATAATTAAGCTGATGAAAACCTAATATTGCCATTGTAAAAAATATCAGCAAAACGTTTAACTTAATATCCTATTTGCTACTACTGACAAAGTAGATATTCTAAAGTATATTTCTAGAATAACTGTTGAGAGTGACATTCAATATTTCTTTGATATGGGACAGTTATGCGTAGACTAACTAAAGCGAACTAAGTGTAGCTCATTCATTTTCTCTAGAAAGCTCTGTTAAATTACCGCGAGATCTTAAACAATTTATTACCTAAGAAACTGGCTATAACTTAACATCAAAATATGATTTTGCATTCATTTACCTTTACCCAGTACATCATTCTCATTTTAAATCTCACACTGTGAATCAATCTAATGGAAAAACAATCCACACTTGGGAATATTGACAAGTAAAATAAATAAATATATAAAAGGTCATTTCGCCCTAGCATTTCTGATAAGGTCAAAACCTTCGAGAAAACTTGTTATCATTGTGAAATATGAGATGTAACTCGAGAAAGAAAGGCCATTAAAGCTAAGGTGGAAATAATTTTGCCCCATCACAAAGAAAGTAATTTGATAACGCAATTCTTGCAACATGCGATTCAAGGAAAGGAGACAATAAATCAAATAATCTGGACGAATGATCCATTTTCATAAACATTGAAACGAGATGGAAAGCTTAAATGGAGAATAGGAATGATTCAAGGAAAATTTATGTGCATTAAAAGGAATTAAGCAGCAATTGAAACCATCAATTATTTTGGAAACAAATTCACTAACAAGAGGTAAATGACTAAGTTCTTAGAAATAAAAATTACCGAGAATTGCAGATATTAGATAGATCTGCAAGTTATATTGGTTTTTGGGAAAAATATTGAGTAACTTTTTATAGAAATAGTGCGTATAGTGACGTTAGATTATCCAGTGATTGCAAATTAGCGTAGTTTGAAATCTAGTGAGGCATTGTTTCTGTTAAATGTTTAATTTAGTGTAAGATAAAGCCGCAACCAGTCCTAGTAACTAACTGAGGTGGTATAATAAAATGAATAATTAAATAAATATTATTATTTTTATTCTTTGATCTTTTAATAGGTGGGGTTAGGCCAGAGTAAGCCCCTCTGCCAACTGGCCTCGAGCGATAATTAAATTACAATTATTTAACAAAAATTACTTATAGTATGAAATGGATGAGAATCATAAAAACAGAGAAATCGAAAAGGGTTGGTCAGCATAAATAAATTCAAATTGACGGCCGATGCAGGAAAGACACATCAATACGTGCATAAGTATTCAAAAGATTGAGTTTAATAAAAACCATAAGTAGAAGAAGAATAACACAATAAAATAGAAGAATGAAAAGCATGGAGTGGTGAAAATATCCACGGATAGGCTTCTGAATGCCTTAAGACCTACGAGAGACCCTATAAGATCAAGGAGGTACAGTTTAAGCCCTTAAGAGCACCCAAATGAATTTATGAGAAATAAATTATATTTTCTGAAAAGAAAAAGGAGAAGTCGTAGGAAGAAACAATTTCCGCGAAAGTGTAGAGTTGCGATTCACGACTTCAATGGGGAACCTGTGAAGTGATCGTGAGGTTTCACTAAAAGGAAATCTTTCAAGAACGGAAGCTTCCTCCAACTCTTTCCAGGCTGATTGCATATTTAAAGAAACGCTAAAAGAAGTCCGCGTTGAAGTTGGCTCTCTCTCTATTACGTCGCCTACTTGGGAAACGTTCTCTCATCTTCCATTTTCGCAATTTTCCTCGGGCCACCTCTCGCAGGGTGTTTATATTCAAATCTTGCAAAGTCTCCACTCCAACTCGCATTAATAACACTCATGACTTTCAAACAAGGTGAAAGAATATGAACTCGCGAGGATTTAGGGAGGCTCATCCTCAGCGGGGTTTCCTAGTGTGTGAGATTTGCGAAATGTATGGTTTCCTCGACAACGAACCAAAACGAACGCATTTATTAAGACGAGATTATCGCGAGTGAGATTAACCTTATAATCCGCAAATACACCCAGGTACGTTTTGTTACTTAAATCAAAGTTTCTGACTGGATTGGAGAACTAAATATTACATATAGTTAAATGAAGCAGTACAAAATACGTATCCATACGATTAGTAGATACTTAGCATTAGTTAATCATCATTATTTATTCTCAAGAAATAAACTGCGTTTGTGAAAAGATTTAGTTCTTTGTGATCGAAATATTCGTAAGTACACCAATCACATAATATAGCAATGACATTTTGTGCGACACTTAAACTTGGTATAACATAGGTATATGGAAGAATATTATTTAATAATAGCGGATGTCGCTGGAAATATTCTTATTTAAGGAAGCAGCATTGGTTTAAGTAGGTAACATCCAGAGTCAAAGCTATCTACCAGAAAGCTATGCGATACGTATACTACAACACAAATATTCATGTAATATTATTAATATTAATTAACTTTGTATTTAATAACTATATTTTTATAGTGTACAGTCATAAATTAAACTTGATTCTTTTGCGGTAAATTTAAAAAAAATACAGAAAGTTTTTGACTTCTCAAACTAACATCAATAATGATTTACCGCAAGAAAACATAAAAAAACGAAGTATTGTAAATAGCAGAACATTTTTGCCATTATGTTACTTTTCCGCGAAACTAAACCAAACAGTAATAAGCAAAACGGTATTTCGTTCATAAGTTTTGCAATCGAGACACATAAAGTACTACACTCTCACCTTGAAACACACCTGTCACTCTTAATGTAGCTAATCAAACTCAAATACGAGCGAAAAGAGAACCAAGATTATCCGCGGACAGACAGCCAGGATTGGAATTAATCGACAGGAGGCGAAAGAGGTCGCGCGATTGAAAATTTCGACCGAAAATGAGCACTCAAAGCACAATATATGAGAAAGGAATGCAGAGGGGGAAGACAGAAGGAAACTAATGAACGATCAACGCGTTGGGGAACGTCGATATATAAACCCTTCTGCGATGTGATGTTAATGAAACTACTTACTCTCGTGGGTGAGATGGAGAGTGGTCGAGACACATTATTTCTGCCCATCCTCGGAAATTGTGCGGAAAGAATGAAAACTCAGTGGGCAACAGGCCGTTAGCCTAACGAGAAATGATAAGAGGATCCCAAAATGGAAACTGATGAAGAGGAAGGAGTAACGACGTGGGTGGATGATGTTTCCAATTCCTCTGGGAAAAGAAAGGATGTATTATTAGGGAGATGTGAAATTTAAATGAATTGTAAATCGAGATGAAGAGGAAACCTAGCAAGTTTCCACCCCAGAAATTTGGAGGCTGTAAATAGAAGGAAACAGCCATGATGGAAATTCAGAATAAATCTGAATTATCATGAATATAACATTGAGATATCGGTAGTTCTTCTACTTTCCTTCCTCAGTTTTTAATTCAAATACGGCATTTTAGAAAGTGTATTATGTATATTAATAGTTATATAATTAAATGTACTTTTTATTGTACTATGATATAAATTATTGAAATCTTAATCCACATTTGTAAAATTGGTAATGATTTTATAATGGAATTATATTATTCGTTATACTTGTGTAACACTATATTAAATACTGCTCTCGAGGGGGTTTTGAAGGGGTCTGCTTCCCGACTAGGGTGAACACCAAAAAGAAAATTTTACTTATCTATTTTTCCATCGGATGGCTATCACCTTGCTTGAATTCTAGTAGTAGTTATAAAATATCAATATATTAGCTCACTGATAGAAATCAAAAGAACACTACATTTGCTAACAAGAAAAAAAATCTGATAGTAATCTTCCATCGATAACATTTCAATACATAGTAAATTCTACCATATTGGATCTTAAACATGGGTACTTGGGGTTTGAGATGTTGTATAGTAATAGTGGGATGAATACACCTACCAGTGTACCCTGAAAGATACCTTTTGACGTGCGGAAATTATTATAAATTTCTTATAATGATTAGTTATCGCTCCGTAACTAACTTAAGTGATAATTAAGTAAAAGGTTCTCTATCTTGGATTATCAACTCTACTCCAGCAGTTGAATTTTCATTATAATAGAGCGCCCATGTAATATAATATATCCCAGTTATCGTTATCAAAAATTTTAAAAATAATTACGTTACTTCTGGACGAACGAGAGATATTAAATTTTGATGAATAAGTTTATTAAATTATATTAGTTAATATTAAAAACCCACCGCTCTTGATTTAATCAAATTCTTCAGTGTTTAGAGAGTCTAAATTCTCCGAGTCTCTAAAATGGAAAAATCTCCCTTTGTGATAATTTGACAGTGTCCTTCAGTTCAAATATATGTTTCGGGTGCTACTTTATGTAATAGTGAATTTCATGGTGAAACTGCGTCATAAGTTTATATTAAATGGTATGCATTTTAAATGCTAGAATAAGGGGTGCAATTTTCCATTAAAAATCGAGAAGTAACTCATTATTTTAAAAATAATTTTGGCTATTTATCAACTTTAATGTTTTAAATTCAGTTATTAGGCAGGAATCTTGAAAGTGTGAAATTAAATCCCTTCCAGAAAGTTCCCGGAAACTTTCACATCATGAGATTCCATGACCATATTTTATAAATAACGAGAAATATCATGGGGAATAGCACCGAAAAGTTTAAAATTTAATCACATTCTTTCCACTTTAAGCAGCTCTCACTTTAATACTCGTTAAAATTGTGCCCACAGGAAATTTCAAACTGAAATGTTCATACTTTAAGAGCAAAATAATTTGGTATTACACGTTAAATACCAGAAGGCAAAATAAGTTAAAAAATCATTGAATGTTGTAAATGAATGAATTACCTAGAAGTTAAATAAAAAACGAATGGCAGTCTCATTACCAAAATAGAAAAGATTCAGAAGTACGATTGATATTTAAGTTCGTCGTTGGAAAGAAGTAACTATTCACATTTCAATGAATAGGCATGATTTGAACTCAATTTTAAACATATATTACTTGATAAAAGCTTAATTTATAAATGGGTTTTCGTTTGGAATATCAACATCTCTGATAATTTGATGTTAAATTGGTACCACAAGGGAAATAAACGCAAAAACATAATTAAGCGGTATAATTGAGGAAAGTTATTAAACTTTCGCAATGAGAAAACATGAGCAATAAAAGAATGCAATCTTTCAGCCTTCCGAGCTTGCAACAGCCTTTGATCTCCCAAGTACATTTCAAGGCGTGTATATATTTTCATTCGGATTTAGTTTCCACTGCGTTAACCTGAAATTAATTCCCAGAATTTTATTCGAAGCTATAAATCTTCAAAGAAGAAAAAAACCTCTCTTCTCCATGAATATCAAATCCATGCGAGAGAGAGGGAGTGAAGGTGTGAGATGGAAGAGAAAAGAAAGAAAAAGATAGAAATAGAGGGCGCTTGTCATAACGGGAAATGTAAGTGAAACAGAGAGAAAAAGGAATATGTAAGAGGAAAAGAAATACGGCTGTGTTAATACATTAGCATTGAAAAAGCTCCAAAAAGCCGTTGTTTTGCGAACAACTAGTCTAGCGGAAGTATCCTAACCATGAAGATTAAGGTAAACCGTGACTGAGGTATTGTAAGCTTTTACGTATTTTGGAAACTATGCTGCCACCTTCGTGGGTGAAATTTCCCTAAAGATGGCAGCATATACATATCGAGAATCATACGCTCACAGCACCTAAGTCACGGGTAACCTCTTTCCCCAAGGTTAGGGCACCTCCGCATGACGGGATGTTTGCAAACAAGAGCTATTTGGAGCTCTTTTAAATTTTAAATTTAAATTTTAAATGTTTATTTGTGATAACTATAGTTTAATACACGAACGTGTATATATCCTGTATTAGTACACTTTTAAATAGAATACACGTACTTTACACGTAACTTAAATGTTTTACGAATTATTGTATGTTTCAAAAACATTTTCAATGAGACTTCCTCTGTACTGTTTCCTATGAAACAACGGCTATTTGGAGCTTCTTTGACTCTAATGTGAGGGAAAAGAATGAAAACAACAGAGGAAACTTTAGAAGAATGCACAAAATCGCGAATGGATCTTTGAAGAAACCAGGGAAGCAGAGATGGAAGACGAAAAGAGAGTGATTAATGCGAATTTGGGGACGAAAGGAGGGAGGAAAGGCCATAAATAAATGGAGAAGGTAGGACGAAGCGAAGAAAGGAAAAAGAAACGGGAAAGAATGTGAGTGAGCAGCGTAAGAGGTGAGAGTGACAGAGGACTCCGTGTGGAAGGATACGGCGATAAGGGGAAGAAGGAATAAAATTATTAGGAGAAGTGGCATCGCACCGGAGGAATGAAAGAATCGCGAGGGAAAAAGAGACAACGAGAGAGAAATACATAAAAACGTTGCCAAGGGTTGGTGTATATAGTGGAAATAAAGATGAGACGACGCCTAAAGATGTATTCACTAAAACGTAATCAAAGCCAAGCAGCGAATTTTGCTTTAAAAGCTGTGAAAAATATAAGACGAAGGGCGTCTACCTCTAAGCTCAATGCAACGTCTGTATTCTTGAATAGGCGTCTCGTTGTATATTAGCAGATTTCTTACCAACGCAAATATTTCATCTCTTTCTTAAATAAGAAGTTAAATAAATATTTGAAATTCTAAGGTGTTATATTCGACTTTGTATCACTGACTTGAAGTTGTGAATGAAACGAAGAAATTATTACAAAACCGGGAGATGAATAATTAATTCCTTTCAGTGGAAGACTTAAATCATTTTTTTAACGCAGGAATATCAAGGTATTCTTTTTCGTGCTAAACATTATTCCCTGCTTGTGCCTATGGTTCACCATCTTCGTGAAACTGGTCTATATAATTTGAACTCAAAATACGAGCCAGCTATGCAAAATAAGGAAAATATGAAGCTTTTACGGTTCCTTCTCATTCAAAGGATTACTTTTAGTATCCTTTTAGTAAATATGGCCAACTAGTGACTCATCTGCCATTATTGGTGAATTAAATTCTTAGTTTAAAAGTAAATTTCTAACATTATTTATAAACACCAGTTCGGGCTCATACGAATCTGGTAATCGATAAATTCTTTAAATTTAAAATTTATGGCGGATATCAAATAAAAAAAGAATTAATGACCTTGAAACTATGAAAGATTGCCCACTCTTGCTAGTAATAAGATAAATATCGCAGAAAACAAATGTAATCTTATAAACGAGGAATTGTATTTAATAATAGGTTGCTTTTACATATGAGTACGAAAATGTCCTTGATAACAACTGTTATAGAATGATCTAATCCAATTGCCAAAATTATAATAGTACATTTAGTAAAGACGTATTTATTAATGAGATAGGAAACTAGATTAATGCAGAAAAATATAGAGAAACTTACACAAGCACGTTGATAAGATTACAAGGCATTTATTACGTAGAAATTTCTTCTAAGCCTACGTAGAATGCATGACTTCCATGGCTCAACCGGATTTTTAGTCGATTCTCCTCTTACCTTTGACATACACTCTTCACGTTCCTTCCATATCGTTCCTAACTTCCTCATCCTTTACCTCACTTTTGCCACTATCAAACACTTTTTATTGAAGGATTACATCCGATACTTATGAGAGGGTATTAAAACCCCAATGACCTTAACTGGCACTCATTATATCTCTCACATCTGAGCATAACTCTTCTCAGAATCTTAGTACTTATCTGGCGATTCTCTGCTGATGTCCTCCACACCCTTAAACGATGCTTTTCAAGCGAAGAGCGAATTTCATCACCTGTGAGCCCCAGGGCTGTCTCTCCGTATGCGTGGTGTCACTTCGCACTGTATCATCAGACTTAAATTTTTTAACGGCGAGTGCAGATGGCAATTTTGTTTGAAATTGTAATTTAAATGAATCCACCGACCCAAATTTCAACCTAATTGAAATCCGCTGGAGAGCTAGAACAATTGTCGGCTACATCAGTAGCTCCCTACTTACGTCGATCACGTACATTTACGAGTAGAATTACGGTTACTGTTGATTCAAGCTAGAAAATTTGCTGACCCATTGGTCGAAGTCTGCTACAAAATGAAATTCTACATATCATACTACTACTTATGATTTAAAAAAGTACATTTAAGAGTATCCGGAAAGAATAACTTCCCTCTATCAGCTGTTTGGAACCTTGAAATATGGTATAGTTGAATTGCATACCTCAGACAGAAAATGAAAGAAGTATAAATAATCGATGCAATTGTGATTCGGAAATTTTTTTTAGATTAATTGTGTTGGAATGGCTCAGATTTGTGTGCTGCACAGATTTCTTTAAAAATCAGAAACAAAGAGACTGATAAGTTTTTGTTTAGAATTTTCTGGGACTTCCCTTTTAGTTTTCCTCCAAAAACTGATTGTTTACTTGGAGTTGCAAACATAAAATCATCAACAATTTTATACAAATAGATATATAGGAACTATGCAATTTTAGCTATCAAACTTTGATAGAACAAAGCCCAACCTATGATTGTACGAAGAGTTAATTATGTCTCTTACTACAATACAGAATAGCGTATAGAAAGCAGCAAGATGTATATAAAGCGTTCGTAACGCTTCTTTTTCATGATTTAGGAAGAATGGCACTAGGAGGATGCAACAGCCATCCTCTTTCACCTCGGAGAGAAAAACGAGGCACGTTAAATAAAACTTCGAATTCAAAAAATGTAGAGAGCAATACTACTTACGTGGAAATTTTTCACGTGATAAAAAATGTCAACATTATACGCTCTACAATAGCACGAGAAGCACGCCGTGAACTATATTGTGAAAAATCAAGCAGAGAGCACTTTTCGTCGAAGCATAATAAATTGAAACCAGGGCAGGATTAAGAAAAAATAAAAACGTAACGCGGGACAAGGAAAACGTTCCAGCACGGGATATTAGCCTTTTAAGCCTCCAGTCATTGCCTTCGCGCAGTCTTTAAAGTGTAGTTTCAGACAATTGCACGGATCTCGCGAAAAAGGCCCTCTATTCCCATACTTCCCTCTCCTTTTTATCGCGAATTATCTCGACCACTTCCCGTTGAGTGACTCCCTCGCACGGCGAACTTGCGAATTACGTAAAGGGCGAAAATGTGCCAGGATCCTGAAAACTGCTCTTTAGAGAGCCAACAATGGGCCGATTCACTTTGGGAAAGACGTTGACTAATTAATTGAATCGAATGGTTCGTATAGGTAAGATGTAACCATTGAGGACCGGGCTGCGGAATGGCGGGCAGAGAGATTTTAACGCTTGAATGGACAAGAATCGTTTTCCGCGCCAGAAGCTTCGCCATTCCAGGCTATTAAAACAGTTCGCGCTTCCGAACGCCCTAACCCAAAAACCGAGGGGATTTCACGCTCGGAATGGGCGTCTAATGTTTCACTGCGTGTTTAACACCATTTGGACGCCTTTTTTGATTGTAAAATGCTCGTATTTTTCCCCTGCGAGGTCTTTTGTCAATTAATCCACGGTCGTATCCCTGCTTTTGCAGCTTAACTCACATGAGCTAACGAAAGTATCAGAAAGCGCTGTTTCAAAATTTGAATTTGCTCATACGTTTGGTCTGGCTCTGATTCTTTTCAGAAGGAAGACAGTCAATGACGAAGGCAAATTGCACTCACAATGAGAGAAATTACTTTGAAAGCGTAGTTAAGACCTACGTGTTGATTTTTCTCTTACTCCGGGAAGAGCTTCTGGTAATTATTTTACTAAGCCACAACGGGACAAAACGATCTAGCAATCTTGATTCGAAAGGTGTCGTGAAATAGCACTTAATGCTTCGAATCGTACGATTTATATTACTAAAGAAGGGAAAAGAGCTATAACATGCTAACACTTTAATTAAATCTAATATGTACAATTATAACTTTGTGGAATGGTTCTACACTTGAGGAACGTTCGAACTAAATTCTTTCCACAGGGATTTACTAGGAGCAACTACTTTCGTTGACTTTTAGACAAACATCTGAATGATATCTACATCTAGATGATATATGTATGCGGAAGAAACTATCGGCATCAAATACATTTCGGTGGAAATTACTTAGGCACTTTACTACTTAAGAAAATCTCGAAATAACTTGTGAATTTTGTTAAATTTAAGAATAATATAATATATTTAAGCAATTGCGTAACGCTTATTTTTTGTTCTAGAGAAGAAAACTGATGAATGAAGGTTCAAGTATGTATTTTTTGTATGTAATATATGTTCTATGAATAATGTCTTTTAAATGAGAATCATTTAGTCAAATACTGAATGCCTGGCATTGAGAACGCACAGAAACATACACTAAATAAGAAATGTAAAGCAAGAGATAATTAAAGCTTTGAATTTAAGGTTTAGCTTTAAAATTTATATCCTTAGTCTAGAATCGTGGTCATTCAAGCAAATAGGCAGGAATTTCTGATCACTATATGGTACGTAGTTAGGCTGATTTTAAATCCGATTAGCCTCGTTTTAATAAGAGGTTAATCTGTGATGAAGTTTTAAATGTAAAATATTGTGATAAAGAGAATATTATTCAGTCGAGTAAGCTAAATTAATCGCCATTAATAGCTAAAATGTATTAATGGGCTATTTATATCTAAAACATTTTTGCACAAGTATATATGTAATCATCGAATTTCTGATCACTATATGGTACGTAGTTAGGCTGATTTTAAATCTGATTACCCTCGTTTTAATAAGAGGTTAATCAGTGATGAAGTTTTAAATGTAAAATATTGTGATAAAGAGAATATTATTCAGTCGAGTAAGCTAAATTAATCGCCATTAATAGCTAAAATGTATTAATGGGCTATTTATATCTAAAACATTTTTGCACAAGTATATATGCAATCATCGAACCTTCTGAATGAATAAATTTCCGAGAAATGCAGCTTTTCAGGGTAATAGTTACAAATATACCCTGCATTCCAATCCATAAATCGTAACCCACCAATGTTTTGTTTCCGTTCAGATACTTAAAATATCCTGCAAGCTTTGTTTTCGCACGATATCAGCGGTGACTGGACGGTTGCCTAAGATTAAGGATAGGTGGGCTAATTTCAGACGCGCTGTATGATGAGTTCTTATATATTCCGCAGTCGATATCCCTGTACGGACCGTAGGAAAACTACAAATGAAATACCACTTTCTTCTTCTAAATTCTGTTATTTGAGTCAAACTATGATACTAACTCAATTATTGTGAAAATAGATAGCATAATTACGTAGGTACGAAATTGGGACAAATATGTCCCTGTAGGCATATCATTAGAATTGGACGAAATATAAACTACCAAGAATTTATTAAAATCATGGGACTAATATGCCCCTTGGTCCGTAAAGTATCTTCACATTTGGATTTAACACGAACCTTGGACTACATTGAATGAATCCAAAATTATTTCGATATCAATGTTCATTCTATAATCCTAGAGGAAATTCAAACATTTTTTTTCCAATCTATGAAGCGAAATTGATTGGAAAGTATCAAATACATCGGATTCTTACCTTAATCAGTATCGTTTTGTCGCAATTTGCTCACGTAAAATCAATATAAAATGGAAAAAATATTTAACTAATCAATCTATCAACGTTAAATTTGAACGACCTTAGTGGATAAATGAAATTAAAACAATGTTTCAAAACAGCTTCCATAGTTATATATTCATAAATATTAAGGTCTTGGAAGGTATAAAACTTGCTTTAAATTCATTTTCTAAGCAAATAATAAAGTATTCCTGATATTGCATGATCAAAAAAATTTAAGGGATATCATTTTTACTGAGGCACTTATATCATATTGAAGTAATTCAGATTTCAATGCGTACCTTGGATTTATTTAAAGTTTTCTATCTCTGAATTTTACCGAATGCACAACGTAGGCCTCAGGTTTTAGTTGTGTATCTGTTATCGGGTAATAAAAGAAATTTCTTCCTGCGTCATTATTACTGGGTTCCACCAACTGCATAGGAATAGACCGTCTTAGGAAGCTTAATAGACGCTGCTTTGTCATAAAACTGAAAGCTAGTGGAAACAAAAAAGTAGCATATTCTCTCAGTTACAACTCACAAAAATAAGACGTCTCCTATGAAAAAAGGCAGGGAATAATAAGACAGCGTGATAATGAAGAAATCCCCGCTGAATACACTGAATACTTTCTCCGGAGCCGAGAAATGAGAAAGGAAAAAGATAAGACGTTTCTACCTTCAGCCGAGGGAATAAGGGAGTAAGAAATGGAAGCTATTTCTCTCATCATTTTTCCTAGCACGAGCCTTTCACAAAGGCTCCCACAAACACGTTCTTCTCCGTGTATCTGCTTCAATCTGCCCTTCCCCGCGATGAGGAGATATCGATCCCGGGGAAAACTTCGTTGGGACTTAAGAGCCCCGCGTAACTGCGGAAATTTCCCCGATTCCGTCATGGGACATACGCGCTTATCTATCTCGAAAACGGATTCGCCTCTCTCCCATTCCAAAGGCTTTTCTCACGTTATACAAATCTACGGTGTTGACGATGATGAGGAAGCGCTACCGGATTCCACGTTAAGTATAAGAGCTGCTTCTTTTCTAAGATTAATGATTTAAAATTTTTTCCAAAAAAAAATTTAACTCCTCAAAGAACTTAATGTTTTTATGATTTTTGAATGTTTGTTATTTGAATCGAAATTTTCAAAAGTTATTTTTGAATGACCGAAAAAAAAAATACTCCTACTCGCTAAAAAAACCCATAGTAATTTCAAAAATTCCTATTCTGATTTATTGTTTTGTTAAACTAAAATATGATTTTTTTAATATTCATATGCTTAAAGAACCTATATTTTTACGAAAACGTTTTGATTTCAATGATCAAAGATGTGGAGATTTTTTGTTCTTTATTTTCGAATAGGAAATCATACGATTCTTTAAAATGTAAAAAAATCATTAACCAATTCAATTTTGAATCGTCAGGCAAATTTGTTATTTAATATATGTATATCGCGATGATAAGTAACATTTTTATATTTAGTTCAAATTTTAGTTACATTTTAATAAAATTTTTATCCTATTGGAATTTTCTTTGAGCCAACATTCTCACATAATCGTTTCAGTATTGAAATTCTGATTGCAATATTTTCGGATACTGCTTATTATAATGAAGATAAGTAAGTGTTAAAAAATGCTTTCTGTATTTTCAAGGAAAAAATTGAGTCTTTAGTATAAAGTTATAAAGTACTTTCTATGAAAGATACTTTGGTTCGCTTTGTGAAAATTTTCATTGGTATAGAAACGATTTCAGTTGATTGCCCAGAATTATGAATCAAGTATATTTTGAGGACAGGAGTATGTTGTGTTATTCTAAAAAATTCTATGTTATTTTCATTTCAGGAATATTTTTTCCATTTCAGGATTACTAATTTACCCTACCTATTTATTCTCACGCGGTTTGACCCTAGGAACTTTGGCCTATTTTCTAACATCTAACTTCCAGTAAATAATCTTTAAAATACAATCCTGATACTCTTCAGATAAAACTTATCCAATAAAACCCTTTACTTCCAGTCTTCCATAATCATGACGGACATGTTTCATATTCCCACGACCCTTTAAGTAGGAGGGTTGAATCTGATTATCCTGTTGACACCCTTCTTAACCTTCGGGAAAGCCTTTCCTTCGTGCCTACATGGATATGGGGCTGTACCTAAATCCCCTTCACTCCAAGTACTATCCCCATAACTTACGATATCTTCCCTCATCTTTCCGAATCCTTTCTCCTTAATCATCTTTTTACATTCTATTATCTTATTGAATGGAACATGTTACCTGAAAAGGCCTTCAATCCCTTACCTAAATCAATTGAAGATTTTAAACTTAGATGTTTTAGAATATTGTAAAAAATGTACTGAAAGGGGATTTGGGATATTGTTTTTAAGATATTGTTAAATGAGTAGCATATTTGTTATTAAAAACGTGACCTTATCCTGACGTTATTTACGAATTTTGAATGTGACAATATAAGTGTAAAATTATTTGTCAATGAATGATTGTTGGATATTATTTAGAATGTAATGATTACTGGTTATAATGTCAGACAAAATGTAATGAATGATCTATTGAGGTACAGTTTTATGTATGAAAATGCAATGATGTTGCCAACGGACCGTTGTCCAATTGCAACTTATGTATGTTTTTATTTAATCTTTTTATTAATATTTAGTTAGCTTTTTGCAACCTATGTTCAATCAACATAGGCCTTCACTACTTGGCATCGAATGTTTCTTAGGTTTCCCCTTTTACGGTATTACTATCCGTTCGAATAGTACCCAAGGGGCACATAATTTCAATAACCAAGGAAAAGTTAGCGTCGGATATTAATCCTCCGACCTGCGCCTTGTAGTTTCCTCCCACACAGCCTTAGACATTGACCCTCTCAAGAATGAAGGTCGTTTGTTACAAGGGTTAATCATGTTCTGGTTTGGTTCGTTCAACACCTGGTGCGTCTTCGTGAATTGCTCTTGTAATTTCAACGGAGACTGGTGGAAATTGAGGTACGTGTAGAATGTCTGCCATTCTTGCTAGCCACTTTTTAGCGCGAGATAACGGTCTCACAAAGTTCAGAGATGTATTTTGTTTCCGGACTCATGCTAAGGTTAAATTTACATCTATGATATGAGACGTGTAGGTCTTGAGCTAGCCCCTAAACTAAGTAGTTTATTATATTTATAATTACTAATATCATTATGAAGCATAAATAACCATAGAAACCTGAGACAGAGGAGAATTTTCGAGGTCCCAAAGGTCAATTAGTCATATGATTTGAATTCTTTTAAAGAGGCATTGCCAAAAGAATTCAATGGTCTACCCGATAAGTACAAAAATCTCACTCATTTTAATGAAGTAAAGAGAAAAGTAAAACAGTGGTTAAATAACATTGATTAATAATAAGGCTAATATCCTAACAAACATGAAGAAAAGTTCTGCTATTAAAATTGTATGCTCTTATATCAAATCATTTTAATATTAGTATGTAAACATTGATTTCTTATATAATATACGTGTAAATAGATGTTATTTTGTTACCAATGCCTTTTATGCATATGTTGGTTTTAAAATGATGTGCAATTAAAATGTTATATTCGTATAACACACTTATACGCTAATGTAATTACGTATAAATATTTGTTAAAAATCACCACTGATTTTTACCACTATTATCATTATGTATTGTTGATTAGCTTGTATATGTACCACATATTTTTACAATTAGGAGCCTGCTGACAAGCAGTCTGTGCTTAGCAGGGTCAACTTTATATTTATTTCATGTTTGACAATTGTGGTTCTTAATACTAAAATAAAGATTTTATGTCATTAATTAATTTAATTATTAATATTATTTAATATTATAAATTATTATTGGAAATTTTCATAATGAAAGAAATAAGTACCAGATGTTTATATATAGCATTGGTCTTCTATTTTCTCATTCAGCATATAAGTCCAAGATTTAATTCCTACAAGTTAAATCCCTCATTAATAAAAGCATTTTATGCTTAAGTATCTACTCTACACAGTCATTATCATGTCATATTTGCTTCGTGGTTAGAAGTGAATAAGTTATTTTTTATCGTCATCAATACCTTATCCTAATAATAAATCACCTGTTCTCATTTCCTCGTATCAATCATTTCAAGTAACGTTTCTCCCTGAGAAAACATATCATCATCCCACTCATCACCCTTTCAAACCACTTCATCTGCCTAATCCAAGGGCTCCTGCTTGTTGTCTAATCTCCTACGATCCCTTTATTTCGAGGACCCTATTTCATTTCTGCAGTATTTTTAATTATAGACCGAAAATCTCTTCAAGATGGATTTTAATGATCGCAGAATTTCGGGAAGATACCGAAGAGTGTAACGATTCGACGAATTAGAAATAAAGTTTTTTTCAGTATGGATTACCGTGAACAACATCGCTCAAATTAACGTTTTAATAGGATATTTGACACAAAAATATTTTTATTTGACTTGCTACCGAAATGATACATTTAAATAAGAATTTTGAAATTAATTAAACAGTAAGGATAAAAAGTAAAGCAAGATTGAATTTTTGCCATTTATATGGTAAAATACGAAGTCGAAATTTCTTCCGCAACCTCATTAGAGTAAAGAATCGTTATATTTCCATTTAGTTGAAAGAGTTACAGCATTCTTTAATTTTGATCTATTTTGATAATAGTTATAGAAGGAAATACGGAGTTGTAAATGTCTGCCAGAACCGAGACTCAACTCTGAATCTTCAAAATGTTTTTCATGTCCATTTGGCATTTTCCTTTTTGTACCCCTTTATTAAGTGCAAATTATTCTATCCCAAATTACCCAAGGTGAAAGTTATTTCTAGCTCTACTGTACCTGTATAACGAGCAATCTGGCAACAAAACTTCACGG
Organism: Sympetrum striolatum; assembly: GCA_947579665.1. NCBI lineage: Eukaryota > Metazoa > Arthropoda > Insecta > Odonata > Libellulidae > Sympetrum > Sympetrum striolatum. Next base: position 38,106,658 of record OX388351.1, on the reverse strand, counting down.
TATACTTCCAACTTAATATGAAGTATACGTACACCGAGGATGCTGGTATTCTGTATCCTAGACAGGATGTCCATTGATTAGAAGGATCCTTTTGAGATTAAATTAAGACGTACAGAGGAAAATTCATCTGGACTGGTAAAAAAACAGATGAAGTTCTTAAGATGGTGGAAAGAAGAAAATTACTTGATCAAAAGTACACAACGGAGAAAGGAGAAGTTGCTATTTCAGATACTGAGAGACATTGGCTGAATCATATATAAAGGCAGAGAGGTAATTGAAGACAGGATTCAATGAGAAAGGCAGATAAAAATACGAAAAAAAATACTTTAAGGATGACGTTGAATGTCATTAGAAAGGACCAATACTTAATATAACATGAAGATGATTTTTCTTTGAAATACTAAGTATACTGGAACCTTTAATTCAGAGCTATTCTCATCGACATTATGCAAGTTATTATATTTATACAAGATCTCTTTATTTCAGTGCAATATGAATCAAACCTTTAAATATTTTTGATGAAGATATTTCATAGTTGCCAAATTACCTCCACCAGACCACGCAAAATTTGATTCGTACAAAAATCAAGCGATGAGGGGAAGCCAGTCGTTTAATCCCAACTTTCTCGACGACATTTTGTATTCTGAGAGAACGCTCTAAAAACTCCCGGTCCCCCGTTAAATGGATTAGAAGCCATCTACGTCTCCTGGCGTGCGTAGACAGAGAAAACATTATCTCGGTAAAGACGATAATTTATATTCTCTTCGTCTCCAATCTAATATGCAGATTGGAATCGTACCATAGATTCGTGTTTTTCTAAAAATTCTGTTGCGGTATATATGTTTCCATGCTTAGTGACTGTTGCCCTTTATCGGTGAATTCCTCTTAAGCTCTCATGAACTTGTCACGAGGTGCTTCACCGAGGCAACAGCAACGACTAACACACGCAACCATTCCCTGTTCGGAAAATCCGGTCAGCCGGGATTCGAACCCGGGATCTTGGGGTTAGGAGTGATAGAGTAGATGGGATACTATCCACTCCGTCACCAGGCTGGTAATATGATTAATATACGAACACAGAGATTAAACCTTAAGATATTTATTTATACAGCATCACGATATTAGTAACTCATTGTAGAACATTATCGTTGATGACTGATCAGATAAACAGCATTTTGTCAGCTTTTGAAAATCAATTTCTTCGATGAAGATGATTATTTATACTTCGTCATCTCGTATATGCTTCTTTCGTCATTATCCAAAGATATCGCCTATGTCACAACCTTAATTACGTTCTATTTAAAAGAATAGCATGATAAACCTATAGTTTACCCGGTACATATTGCAGGAATACGTCGGAGATACAGCGCCACCGCGGTGGCAAATCGAATTAAAGCTCCTTCTCCGGAGCTTCCTATCGTTTCCCTTTCTTTTCCTTCCTCTTCCGTCCGCCCAATTTGCTCTGCAATCCACACGCCCACCTCCTCCTCGCATAAATTAATTAGCGCCGGTGAGTGAGAAGGACGCTTTCTGTGCGCGAGGAAAAAAGTTTAAAGAGCCGGCAAATCCGACTCCGCCTTCAGATTTTGTGAAATTTTCAGCGGCGGCGGAAAATTGCGGAGGAAACAACTTCCAAGGGTATTTGCCGTGAGCGAGCCCACGATATTCGCTCCATAAAGAAGAACTGCGAGAGACTTGCGAGAATGCTTATTAAAGAATTAAGAACTTGCGATAAATATAGTTATATCTGACCCACTCTTCTAGGCAGCAGAATGGTAAAAACTCTAGTTAATACTATTACACCAAATTCCCGAGTTCAAGTAAGTATTAACTGTTTTTTTCCTGCCTGGGGTATGATTGCTTAAGTTTCTTAATATATCTGTTTGATAAATGTAAGTAGAACGTATTTTATTCGGGATTCTTGCATCCGTAACGTAAATTATAAGAATGGTAGTGGCTAAAAAGGAGCAACTATTCCCAAAACGAAAAATCGTCCCTTGGCAATTAAGACCACGTGAAACCATTAGGAGCTGCAGTAAGTAGATTCATACAAAGGAAGCGATAGATACTTACACGTAGAATAATCCATCAATATTAGGAAAGAAGCATGTGACCAGAGCATGCAGACTACTGGCTGGAACAACCCTTAAAGACGTAATTCGGCAGTAAAAATAAATCACCAAGAACTTATGCTTGAATATCAATTTTAATAGGAAAATGCATGTATTTTAAGATAAGTAACGGAAAATACACTAAATAAGAACATTTTAACTTAACTGGGGCCTAGCAAATAGTTATTCATCATTATCATTACAGATTAAACTAAGCTAGACCTCACTATTACCGATAACAAAATAAATAAAGCATACTTAATTGATATATGCATTTCAAATGACGCCCATTCTTATAAATATCTTGGGAAACTAAATCTCTACGGAACGATTCACATTCGAAAGGTATGCATTCTAAAAACAACATCTATAGTGATCAAATCCCTAGGATTTTAACAGTAAAAAATGAGATTTGTTAAAAAACGTCGAAAGACTGGGGATAATCCACGAAAAGTGAAAAAAAGTAATGCAATAATGATGAAAATAGGTGTGAATACTAATAAAAGCTCTAATATTGGGAAAAGTTTAGCAACCCCTTCCTTTATGGAGAGCCCATTTGTATGGATATGAAACGTGGACTTCATAAGCATAAGAGAAGAAAAGATTAAAGTCAATGTAGGTATGGAGTTACCGCAGCGTAATGAAATGAAAGTGGAGAGACCAGGCAGCTAATAAAGAAGTCTTTGGAGGAGTATATGGAGAAAGAACTATGTGAAAATTTGGTGAAAAAAAGGAGAGATTTCAATCGGGCATACACTATAGTTAAAACAGCTCTGCTGAGATGATAAATGGAAGTAATTCAAAATAAAGACTAATTTTAATAGTGAGAGGTATGTATTGGGTTAAAGATTGGGTTGGAGCAATGTAGTTGGATAGAGACTAGACGAATTGAAGAGCGGAAAATAAATGTCATAGATTTTAAGCACATAAGGATCATAAAAAAAGACAATACAGATAGGTAAGTTTGAAATAGGGATACTTAGAAATGAAATACGATGAGGGTTTAGTGAAATAAAGAGATAGACAAGGACGTTGGAATGTATTTAAAGTCACATTTTAATAAAACTGAGAAAAAGAATTATATATGGATGTCTGAGACGGATGTCTCCTATTACAAATCCAATATTATTACAATCATATATATATTACAATCATAAATTAAAGTAAATAGCAGTCGGTTTTCTTATCCCAAAAAGAAGAACTTAATTGCAATATATTCATTTATTTACTTGCTTATTAACGTATCTTTAGCATTCACGAAAACAACGAATTATATCTTTTTTCGCCATTATGATAGCTCATTCTTTCCTCATCAGTAAGATTCTCAGTAAAGTTTCGCCAATACGAGCCTGTACTTTCGACTTTGTCATTCCGATTGTTATGCCAAAAACGCTCTCATACATAGAAAACGATGGTATGGATCGCGCAAAATTCTTGGTGCGGAATAAATCGTGGGTTCTCATAAGTGCGCAGGAGGCAGAATCGCCTCCAGATATACGGCGTCATTCCATTGCACGTGACACGTGTTTTGCTACGTTGACCCACTGCTCCAGTTAGGGCTAAGATGCACTATATTTCTGTTAGCTCCAAAGATGAGCATGTGTCTCTGCTATAGCGTTAAAAATTCTAGAAACACGTCCCTTCTTTTTTTTCTGAAACCACTGGCGACAAGCACGCGATATGAAAATATATGCCAGATAAAGCATGGAAAAACATTGTGATGATGGAAAGGAAAACAAATATTTTTGTAAGTTGTTTTTAATCAAGTGGTTAATGACCAATTTGTCTTCGTTTCATTATGCAGGAGCTACAAAGGTTTTCAGCTTATACAAATAAATAAATTGCATCATGATTGCCTATTTCTTCTGCCTTTGAGGCAGAGTATAAATATAAAGACTAGCTACACTTAGACTAGGCAGCTGCGCCATTGAGACAAAATAAGGAATAATATCAATAAGTTGTATATATATAATGATATCTATGAGTTAGATGAATAAATTTAATATATTGTCCTAACACCTTCTCAGCAGTTATCATTTTAGTTAAAAAGTAATGCCTGAATACTATAGATAAAGACGATAGTATTAATCAACAAATATTGAGAACCTTATAAATCAGATACATGTTTTTTGACGTAATTATTTGTCAGATGACCAGGTAAAAAGGAAAAATGTGGTTATTCTAAAGGTCACTCACTAATATAACTCAGTATTCCAAGATCTCTCTTTCTGATAGAGACCAGTTAAAAGAACAAACTCTTTAAAGCTTTTATGCTTATTTGATTGGAAAACACGTATCCAAAAGGTTTCTCGCAATCACTCTTTATTCTGTCAAGGTTAGGTTTTGTATACCGATTCCACGGCATTATATAAATTTATTTTGGAGGCCACGATCCTCAGTACACAGCCTCATACATTTTATTCGACAATTCCTTACTTTATGGGCCATATACTATGTTGTATATACATACTATATATACCCAAGAGAGAGAATTCAAGATGTGAAATGATAAAGTTATACTTGTAAGGAGATTGAAGATCTAAAAATACATTTGGATTACCTAAACGCCACTTTCATGGCTAATGAACGATTTTACGAATGGTTAATTTAGCGATAAATATTGGATTCAATTAATATTCAGCAATCATCAGATTAGTAATACCAATAATTTTTAAATGTATCCTTATAAAAAAGCGCTGTAAAATGTACATTTTAGTGCATAAATTCATCGCAGAATTATTTTTTCTCAAAGACTAACTTCGGCAAATAAAAGCATTTTTTAACTGAGCTAGTTAAGACTGAAGATAAAACAAACTAGGATCCTCGAGTCTCTGTTTCAGCAGAGATGTACCAACCCAGTTAGGAATTTCAAACACGAACTGATCGACTCCCCGTTTTGAAAGTTCATATTTGATTCATCCTCGGATGAAAACACAATTAGGTCAAAGGGAGGAGCAAGTCGATGACTTCCGTCTCTTTTCAGCGACTGAATAGCATTTGTCGAATGGTCGATTCCGCCTGAATAATTCAAAACCGAATCCTTAAGCTCGTGAGTCGACAAATCTTAGCAGTCCGCTCCGAGGAAAAGATGTGAATATTTAAGGACGCGACTTTTGTCTGTATGCTTTACGTGGCCATTAGATCGAAGTTGCTCTTTGGTCTCAAGGCCCTCAACGCGAAAGTAAAGTTCTGCTCGACCTTTTGGGATTCGGAGATGCAATTGGTGAGTTAATTAGTAAGGAAGTTCATATCATGATCGAGGGATACGTTTCGTTCATTCAATCATGACGTCATAAGCGTATAGTTAGATAAATAAATTCTTCACTCTACCATCTATGTAAGTACTGGACTGGTTTTTAACATCAATCGATCGTGGACATCCAAAGCCATACATAATATACCTCATTGTATTATTAAATATTAATCACCTATCGCATATTTAGAATTTTTTATCAGAATTACCTATAAATCATGGATATGGTTTTACATCCATGGGTATGTTTCAATCATAATTTGCTCGTCTATGTTTTCTGTACTGTGCGATAAAATAGAAAATGAAACAAAATTTCATGAAATAATGAGTTAAAGAGACAGGCAAGGTTGGGGTAAAGGTCACATGCAACCCGGGGCGTAACCTGCTTGCTCTAATTAATAAGATTATAATGTTGGAAGACATACGAATAACGCTCAATTCTCATAGAGCACGCGGTAGGAATTAACGATGTTCAATTTCAAGCGATACTATCCATTGAAAAAGACTCAGCAACTTGATAGGTTAATTGAAACAAACTTGAATATAATACAAAAATCTAATACCGAGAGAAGGTATGATTTGACAATATAAATAACTGTCAATATAATATATTGGCAATATAAATTTATACCACTATAAACATGTTTTTATTATTAAATTATTGAAATTATTGAATCTATGCTATGATATGAATGATATGAATTTTCTCGATTGACTAACATAAAACGAGATAAAATGTTGAACTTTGTGAATGTTGACACCACGCTGCCGAGGCAATTTAACTTAAAATTTTATGATCAGCTTTAAATTGCATAGATAAACCAAATGATGCTGAATGAAAAATGTCCTTACCTGTACAGGGGTTCTCCATCAGACTCTTTGAACCACAGCACCATGTATACGCTGTCACTTCTTTCAGGAGGGTTGATATCACACGGTAAGATTCCTTTCTTTCCCAACACACCCTGCACGTCCACGATCGGAACTGAAATTAAAAGAAACGTTTTCCAATTAATAAACAGTAGCCCACCATAGTTGCAGAAATCTGCTAAAGACAGTACAAAAAATTGTGAGTGAGAGTGAGCTCAAATTCATGATGCTGATTAACTAATATGTTTCTACCTGGTTAAGTAATAGATGATACTGTTCATTAAGAAAAAATTTTGTTTGATAAAAACAGATTTGTATAAACCATGGGTTTGCGGGAGTGTAACGGTGCTCCATAACAGTTTCCGATACTCTTGTTGCTTGTTTTCCTTACTTAACATTAACAAGTAACTCTGATGATGGAATAAGTTGCCTGAAGAGGTCTTAAACCCCTACTGAAAAGAAAAGAATGGAGTTTAACAGTAAATGCTGTAGTTTTTGTAATTAAGTGGATCGAACATCCTTATGCTTTGTAATGTTTGGATGTTTTGTAAACGTGACGATGCAAAAACGACGAAGTGACATTTTGGCCTGAAAAGTAACATTGTAAAGTATGAAACTTAGTTTTTGTGATTATTGGATATATGTGGAGTACATGTTTTGGTGAGGGTACCGGGGATATGCCTTCACTTTAGGTATTGTTTAGTTGTTATGTTGTTTGAATACTGCCTGTGGGTAGTGATGTTGTTTTTGGAATATTTGTTTTTATGAATTAAGTTGCTCATAGACAATGATTGGGGCTACCACCGGAAGAAATTTTCTTTGCAGCATATCTATATCTATATAAAAATGAATGTGTGTCTGTCTGTCTGTCTGTCTGTCTGTCTGTACTCGATAGATTCAAAAACCATACATCCAATCGTCGTGAAAATTTGGGAAATTATTACGTATATCCCCGGGAAGGTTTTTGTAAATTTTAATTTTAATCGGAGTACTCAGTTCGACTCCAGAAGGAAAAACAGTTTCCATAAGAAATACATGTAAACTTCGATTTTATCACTTGCATGCTTCCTTTCTTTCGCAAAATTAAATTAGAATTAACCAACGTATGGATTTAGAAGTACCACCAAAAGAAGGGAAATTGAATAAAGTTTCTCATTTTGGTCATGAAATATAGTTTACGATCGGAAATTACGAGACTTAGAGATAATTAGATGATAATTTTGATGAATTTTGAGGCTATAAACAAACTATTTCTCAGTTACAACGAATGCGATTGTTGAATTTTCTCATAAGAACACTGAGAATTTACTCCCGTATTCAAATGATGTTTGTTTATAGCAACGTAAATATTTACGCATATTATCGTGGAGTAAACGGTTTTTGATATTTAATGAAAATTATATTTTGATAAATTCAAGAGATTGTATGTACTGGACAACTTGGTGAGTTGATGACGTTACCGACTTTGATTACAAATATCATCTATTTTCAACATTTCAATTTATTTTATGTCTTTGACGAGACTGAATTTAATTTTTAGGTCTTCTTCAGTTGAATATGTGTTCTATTTGAGATTTGCTAGATGCGAAGTGTAGAGTAGCACAAAATTTAGCATATCTTACTCCGAACTGATAAGGTACTGTGATAATATATTTTCTTATATACTGAATGAAAGTAATGTAGATAGTATGTATGATTTCATTATAATAGCCTTGCAACGCGAATAGCTGCCTGCCATACAAATTGCGAATGGATTTTCTACGGGAAAAATAGAAGTACAATACATAAATTGATCCCATTTGGGTAGAATTTATATTTTTTCAATTATTGTTTAAATATTACTAATTATATTAAAATTTAAAATATTATAAATACATAAATTGTATTTCTTATAAGATTTCAAAAAATTAATTTAAATTACAAAAAAGAACATTAATGCATTTGACGTTCGATTTTTCGCCAGCAAATTCTAATAAATACAAAAATGCAGTCAAAAACTTTTGCAATTATTAATACGAGAATAAATTATTAATACGCGAATAAATAAAAGTATTATTAATTTCCAGCTGAAGAAAATAATTGGAAATACGTTTTATTTAACCCTACAATTATGCCGCCAACGCGAAGTGCTATTGGTCTATCTACAAATCAAGCAAAAAGGAGAAGAGAAGAACGATCATTAGAAACGAGTGAACAGAGGCAAGCAAGGCAAGAAAGAGATCACACTTCTCTAAACACAACAACGTGTGAACGGGTACAGCTAGTATAATAATAAATAAATTTATAATATATGTGCATTTTAAATTGACCGCTGAGTAAATGGAGCTAATTTAAATCATTGTATTATATTCTACTATATTTGACGCAACTCGAATTAATAGTATGTGAGACTCTAGAGCATCTGCGGATTCAATCAAAGGAGAACACTAAAGATATTGGAAATAAATATCGTGTTTTTCATGTCAGAGTACTAAAAAAACTTAACAGGTTTGGCCGACATCCGAGATAGGATATTGATCGTGTAAGTTTTTTATCTTCTTTTGGTGACATGTGAACGAAAGCAGGAAAAAATCGGTAGTAAAAAAAGTTAATGGATTTTCTCATTGCCATGTTTCTCCTATATAGATTCGGGAGCTCATACAAAGATTTAAACCAACAAGTCTTTCATATATGGAAAGAAAAGAATAAAAATGAATCCATCCAACCGATGGGAGACGTTATTTATTACTAATGAAAATGAAAAATAAGAATCGATAAGTTTATTTTAAGATGGAATAATACTACCTGAATACTCTGCCACGTAGCGTATGTTATGGAAGAGATATTCAATAATATTTTTGTACATGAGTCTAAAAGATGTCTTTTTTCATTCCCAATCGATGAAAATCATGAAATTGTGAGTTTCATCATGAAAATTATTGATGTTGTAGGCGTTTTAAACTTCATAAATATTAAAAACTACGTTATTTCCTTGGGAGGGATTGCTTTAAATTACTGCATTTTTTATATATTCCTCTAAAGGGAAATTGTTTACAACTCTCGATATATCTTAGTATGAAGTATAAAAAACTTGAAACTGTTTTCTTTGGTTGGATAATGGAAAATAATGTTGAAGATCTCTATTGGAAGTGCAGTAATATTTTACATTTTCAGTGGAAAACCATCGAACATCTTAACAAGAATATTTTCATAATTCACGAGGAATATTTATATTTACATCACAAAAGCAAAATTCCAATGTAAGAAACTTTTTTTCGTGGCTTCTAAACGTCGATGGGTGCAAAATACTATTCGACGATTTTTTTCTATAAATATATAATAAACGTCTTTATTCAGGGATAAATTGAGACTTTTAAGTCCACCCTTCCAATTAACCAAAATTCTTGTTTATACATCTATTCTTTTTTAAATAAAAATTAATAATAAATACAATATTGCGTGCATTCCATCTAAATGTAAAAATTTTTGCTAGTATCCTCATCTTGATGTACAGATATTTTTCAGCGAACACGTTTTTTCCATCGAACTGTTACAGATTATTCCAGTTTGCGAAGAACCGGTAAACGGGCTTGAGCACGAGTATAAAAAAACCCTGCATATTCCTTCGGAAAAACAGTCCCATCGCTAGACGTAGAGCAGCATTTCACACATAAGTTTATCTAGCGCTACGTATTCGGGACATAACGCTCCGATAAATTGAAACGACATGAGTAATCCGGAAAATGTTCGGGTAAGATAGGAAAACAAAAGTGGAGGAAAAAAGAGACACATCAGGTCATGCAATGACTCCGGAGCCAGAAGTCATTTTCCCAGTTTACGCTCGGTTTATGACTAGTGACACTGCACGGCATTCACGACCTACGATCCATAAAAACGTCAAGCATTAGGAGGTTGGAAGATATCCCTCAGAATAGCAAACGCACCTTCCGCGCAGTCTCCTGCCCTTGCCAGATTCAACTCCTTTACGTTCTAACGCGGAGATGGTTGGGCTTCCGCAAAAAATTGGAAGGGCCCCCATTTCTTCCATGAGCTTCCAAGCTCTCCGGAATTTTTACCACACCAGAGTCCCATTGAAGGTTTAAATCTCCGATAGCCGTTTTTGTCGGCGTTCTTCTTCTCATTCACCGGTATTCCGAGAAAACAAGATGGAACACCGCACTTTTTGAGAGTACTCAATACGTATTTCTAATGCGATGCATTCTTCATAAGGAGTTTATTAAATACCGTATCTAATCCTAATCCTGATATGATTGCCTTAAACGGATGTAATTGGGGATATCTATAAACGCTGATATTTTTAATCATAAAATATTTAATAATTGTAATAATTCAATTAAATATTTAATTAATATAATTTACAGCAATGCAATACTTGATCATTTACAATACTGCGTATAACATTTTTGGCACTTAAAATGTGAATAAAGCCGAGACATTAAAAGTACGTAGGTATAGATAAAAAATTTTTAAACATTTGGGTCCTCTTGAGCCTTGTTCGGTTCATCAGGGAGTTCTCTAAAAGAAAATTAAGGGTTGGAGCATTTTGATAAATTCATTTAAATAGGTAATTTTTCATTTTTCTCATTACACCAGAAAGTTTTCCGTGGTTAAACATATAGTCAAGCAGATTCTTAAATAAAGCAGGGATCACAAAGTTCAACGAGTTGCCACCATTTTGGTTGTTAGAAATAGTAATTTTTCCTTGTTATTCACTCTAGACCAGACCTACCTCTTACCGAAAAAAATCAAAGAAAGCATACCTTATCGATATATCCATCCCAAATGACGACTAGATAAAAATAATGAAGATAAATAAAAAATAACTATTTCCAATTATTTTAATAGGCATATAATGTTTTTAGTTACAGTAGAAACTTTTATAGTAGTCAGAACAATAATAATTTCTCTAATGGAGACAGGAAGACCCCAATTACGGTCGTAATCCATTCGTACATCCGTTTCAATAATAATTACTATTTACGAAGACATACAACCATTCCGTAGCCAGAGAAAAATGAGAAAAAATACAACAATGTCACCTTGATGACGAAACCGACTGAAATTGGAAGAGCTTCCGTCTCTCCTATGTGTTTCCAAATTCTACTGAGTTTTGACGCCGTTGAAAAATCCCTTTCCCCGGCCTTTTAAGCAAGATCACGGTTCATGGCCGATGATAAAAATCTACGATCTCCGCAGTCGTAAAGTCGCTCCCTATCCTTAGGATTAACGTTGAAATAGATTCAGTGCCGGAGTGAGATATAAATGATTAAATTTAATGCGCCCATGCCGTGACTTATCAAGCTATCCGCGTCGGGTATCATCTCTGTGGATGCTTGCCATGGAATTCCAGAAATAGAGGTAGTACGTCAACAGTTTAAGTGTGCCTATGGATTACTGACTCCCTAAAAAGGTCGTATTATCTCCAGGACGTTATGAAAGACGGAATCTGGAAGTGAAAGATACCGAATCGGGTTACACAGTATCTTTTAAGGATATGAAATGATAAAAATGTCTAAAACATTGGTTGAATTGTTAGCTGAGAAATCTATTTAAATATTACATAACCCAGTAATATAGAAGAATTCAGTGAAAAGCTTCAGTCATAATTTATTTTTAAACATAAAGGACGCGGATTGAAAATTCTTGCTTGAAAGTAAACATTATGATGATGTAAATAAATTCTTTAAAATTTGCCTAGCAAGTATGGAACTCCCATAAAATTGCTAGTTTTGGGGTAAGGAATAGTCTGGTTACAGCTTCCTACATTATATTACGAAATAAGTATGTGACTTAAAATTTTAAGCTGATTTCTGAAATGAGTTAAGAAATTTTATGTCACCTCAATTTTATTGGCGTTGGTATCGGTCAATAACCTCTGAGATGTAATGAGTGGAAAAATATGACAAGCAACACTTCCGTATTGGGTAAGAATTACAGCAAGATTATGTACAAAAGTAATTAGATATACATTTTAAATTAGAGAAGGCAATGAATAACCATGTCGATACAAACAACCTCTGTGTCCAAAATGTTGGTCGTGATGTTAGCAGTCATTTATCATTGAATACGTTTGTCCATCAAGATTTAAGCTTGAGTTCCACTCTTCGTTACATACAGTCATTTCCAGTACACGAAGAATATTTGGAATAATAAACTGCAGGTTTCTCATCAAGTGCCGAAGAGTAATGTCTTTCTGAAGCAACAAGAACTTTTACCCATTACCAAAAGTTGGGCCGAGGGCAACTTAAAAACTATTCCCAAAATCTCGAAGTCGAAATTCTAAAAGAAACACATCCATAAGAACCAAGGAAGCTGCAATTTACTGGGAAAACTGGGGCAGACAAGTCCATGGATTTTATGGGCCAAAATCTGTTGCGTTTCCAGCCGCGAAGTTGTTTTAAATTCGGAAAGTTCGGTGTTGCAGCAAGGGTATTAGAAAAACGACCTGCGTGCTTCATGCCTGAGCCCGTTAATAATGAAGAATTATAAAAGCTCGAACAGGCCTGAATATGCCGCAAAAGTATTCCAACTGCATCTTGAACTCTTGATAATGCAGTACCTTACGGCGTTTTCTTATCGTATCTTTGGCCTCGTTTTGTAAAGCGTTAAAGCAAGTGATTTTTCTTAACAGATTCAGTGGCTGCGTTTTCTGAATAATGAAAAGTAGGAAACGAATGTTGCTTTCGTTCCACTCTGATCCATTGCAAAGGGATCCTACAACGTGGGAGCAAAAGCTGAAATATATCAAATGAGCTAAAGGATGGATAGTGATTTATCAAGCTTTGCTTTCGTTTCCATTCAAAAAAAGCCTTTGTACATAGTTACCAATTTTAATTTTTTTCAAATTAACATCAAGAAGTGGAAACTAAAGACAGATTATTTCATTTGATTCCAAGGATTATTTATGACGCAGTCAACTAATCTTTTCTATAAGTGAGTCATATACACGACAGTCAGTCTATGAGGTAGCAAGTCCTTTAAAATTCTCTTTAAGATAATAAAAATTTTCACGAATTCATATATAGGAAAGAATTTCTATTCCACTGAGTATAGTATTTACATTTTCTATTCTGCGTAGTTCAATATCCTTACAGATTCCACCAAATTATTATTGTACTTTATTTGAAGAAGAATCGATTATATCTTTGTGAAGTTTGAACAGCAATGTTCTAAATTAAATAGACATGGGGTACTATAGGCATCGTTATGAAAATTGTAAGGCGATTCATTTTAATCAGTTTCTGCTAATGAGTTAGATATCACAATTTGATTCATAACCACCATTCACAAGTGAGATTTTAAAGATCACTAGCTACACTTCAAAAACTACGCAACGTAACAAAGATTAGGCTGGCTCTATCTTGTACTTGAAATAAACTGCGGTAGGATTGTTTATTTGCTCAATTTTTACCTCAAATATACTTAACGGCTTCGAGAAGAATTCAATAAAATGATAAAAATCTTAAAATCAATCAAAACTCAAAAATATCAGATTTTTCTTTTCAGTGGAACTAGTTCATGACAATGCTAGCAAAGTCAATAGTGTAAGTAAATTGTCTAATCATAAAAAAACTCCATGGACCTTTCGAAACTGAACCAGAATTTAACCTATTTATCTGAGGTGTAATCAGACACTGTGGAACATTTCCAATACGCCTCTCCAACAATTACTTCCATGGCTCTAAATGGGGGAAAAAATACTTCCTCGTCTTCAACTGACATGAGAAGGAAGAAAAAAAATGATGAAAAATTTTCGGCTGCTTGTTAGTTTCGAAAACGAAAATATTTACTTTTCCAGCAATCACTCCGAAACACTCTTGTTGTCAATACTGTCAATATTTCTTCACGTTTTCCTCACAAACGTCCGTTTCCTCTCTCCTTAATACGTCATCCAATTCCCGGAAATACGTTTCTCTCCGATATCCTCTTCCTTTTGTGAGATTTTCTTTGGCCCTTCCCTCTGTAGTTCCTCCGATTGAGTTGGCACCATCCTCAACTTGTCAAAAGAAGCAAAATCCGAGTGCTTTGGGGGTGGGAGCAGATTTGCCATTGAGTAGAAAGAAGAAAATCCCAGTTCCCACTTAGCGATCTTCAATTGTGAGAGATTTTCGGATGTGGCTCATGTTTTCTTTCGTAGAGGGTACTTTGACTTGCAGTATCTTGGTAGTTTTTATTAAAACCGTTATTTCATTTTGAAAATCCAACACAATAAGGTTATGTGTAAGATTATCAATCTGACTCCAATTTATAAATAAATTAAGATGCATTTACTTCTTAAAAGTATTATCATTATTATACCACACTGATGGGCTGCAAGCAGGGTGGCAAGATACCAATTCCCTGTAACAAATTTCTTGTATGCATGTGCATCGTAGGCCCATTTGAAAAGTTATATTTATGCAATTACAACAGAAACAATCAGTTGTAAAATAAAAAAAAAATTAAAATGTAAAAAAGAAGAGTTGGGTCGATAGGAAGAAAAACACGGAGGTGTTAGAGATGGTTGGGGAGGAGAGGGCTTTAATTGACGTGATTAAGCATCGTCAGAAGAAATGTGTGGAACAAATATTGAGCGGAGAGGGGTTTGTAAAGGTTGTAATTGAGGGTAGGATTCAGGGGAAAAAACAGAGAGGAAGGCAGAGACAGAAGGTGTTGGATGACATAAGGGGTGGGGTTAACTATGAGGAAATTGTGATGATTGTCATGAACCTACCAAAAGGTACAACACTCATAATAATAATGTAATGAGTTTCTATAACAACAACATCTCTTATTAATTGGTATCGATTTCACAAATGAAGAAAATGTTTGAGGGAATAATTACGACGAAAAGGAAAACTGCTTGATGTATAGACAGGGGTGACCTCCAAATGTCAAGGATGGAAAAACAAAACGGGCAGAGAGGAACAAGTGGATAAAGACGGAATTGGAAAGGAGGGAGGGATCTCGGAGTAAAAAATAGCTCCCATTTTTTCCGCCAGGGGGCAGGAAGGTTCCGTGATATAGAAATCAAGTTTGATTGAGAAACGTCGGTGACAGGGAAGGCGTGGGCTCATTCTCGATGTGACGGGGAAGAATGAAGAATGCAAGGGTCGACTATATTGCGCCGAAATATCTCCCTCGCCCCACAGTGTTCTTCGTCAGTGTCTGATTCGGGAGTGGATTTCAGGGGATTTGGAGCCAGGGATGAAGGCATTCCGAGCACTTGATTTGGATATAAAAAGAGTCGCTCTGAGAGGTGATTAATGTGGCTCGGAGGTGAACATTTGTTTCTGGGCGTGGCGGAAATTTTCACTCGGAACATTGACTGAGCTTTCATCTCTACTGTCTCCTAATGTCTACGGACTATAGAACTCGCGGTCGGGTTAAGTCTGCAAAGATGTGACTAAATGAAATGCGACGGCCATTACAATATTAAATACTTTCAATTTAAAAACGAAACGTAGAAGCAGTTACGTTCCCTTAATTTTAGTAACCTAATTCGACAGGCCCAAAACAACAAGTTACTCCATATGCATAATAAGACATTGTTGAATGGAAATTCGAACCGAAAACCAAGAGAAAAACCGAAAATTGGAAAACTTTAATATATTTTACCGGAATGAAAACCGAATCATAATCGCTATTAATTCCATTATAATTAATTTTCGGTTTCCATAATTTACTCATCATCTACTGCGCTGGCCCATGCATATGGTGACGGAGTTTTGTAGATGAAATAAAAAAGAAATCATTGAGAATTTTCAGTCAACTTAATTTACAGAACACAGTAAAAAGAAATTTTGATTATATTACTCAATATTCATTGCCGAATTTTTCCTCGTCATAATAATTTATTACTTTAATTATGATATAAACATACAAGAATTTAATGCCTCCTTTCAATTGCTTCATGGTCAACGAGGCCATTCAAAGGAAAACGTAAAATTTCAACGGAAACGGATACCTAATCGTACAAAATAATTCCATTATAACTGAATGTAAACGGAGAAAACTAGAACAACCAGACGCAACAGTGACTTATATTTACAACTGATTATCAATGATTTTATTTCCCTAATATAGTTATTTTATTATCTGATGCATTTAAACTTATAATTTTAGGAACAGCTCTTAAAAAACTAGAGTGAAAAATGTTACGTATAGAGTTCAGAAACAAATGTGTTATTTTATTTTATTTAATGAAAATTCTCACGGTTCAGTTCCATTCACAAAAGTTCTGCTATCCGTCAATTAACCCAGATCCACTGACATTTTGATTCTCAGAAACCGTTCATCTATCGATTGATAAGTAATTTACGAGATAGGTTTACATCAAACAAATGAAATTGTATTACAATAGCAATATCCCGTGACTAACGTGATAAAGATGTATGCCTGAGAGATGCAGCATAGGCTAAACTGCTCTGGTATTGTTACAGTGAATGCATCTGTTGGATTTGTGTGATTGAGGGCTAGCGGAAAAGAATGGTATTAATTTAATATAATGTAAACCAATTCAATCGTAATATACATATTCTAGGTAAAATTATTGTATGTATTCATATCATTTTTCCATCTCCACTTGGTTCAAATTGATATTAACACAAATTATGTCAGAGATACTACAGGAAAATGAACAACACGATTTTTGCAAGAAAAACGTCATTATTAAGAAATTCTAAAAGCAGCCATATGTATTCTGACAAAATAGAAAAGTGTAAGAATTAAACGTTAATAAAAATTTTAGCATAACTGAAAAGTTTAAGAGTTCAAAGTAAGCAAAAATTTCAAACACTTGAATTTGTTAAGAATTTCTATATATCTAACGTTTTCCAATAGTTCATCGATTCGACTACAATAATTTACTACATTACTTCTATGTATTATTTCCATATATATTTAGATTATTTTAAAATTAAATATGATATTAGGTTGAATAAAGCAAAGCGGCTGCTTATGGTTATGTTATATATAAAAAAACTCCAAAACCATCAAAAAACTTGCAAAGCGGCTATACGTATTACGACTTCCACAAAATCATCGTCAGGCTAAGGTTGGCAAAGAAATGCAAGGCCACTCTTTATTTCAAACAAAGTAAATACCATTTTATTATCTGTAAAAATATGAAAAGTTCAGATTCGTATACAAATCAAAGAAACAACTATTCAGACGGGCCTGTGATCAGCATATAATTGATACTATAGATAAAATGATTTTAAAATTAAATTAATTAGTATAAACACGCGACTACTGTGCAGACTATAATTAAATACCGGTATCTATTTCATTCATGACGAGCCTCTCGGAACAAACGAAGACTTTCGACTAATTTTTCCTAATTAGGGAAACAATTTACGCATAAACTTTCTCTAACGAAACCCGTTTTGATTGCGATATCTCACTCGTCCCCGAATTGTAAAACCCTCACTTCCTCCACCGCCTCAGATCAAGGGAATTAAATTATAATTCTCCGGCACCGCGCTACTTCTTTCCGTCGAAATTTTCTTTCCATTCTCATCGCTCGCACCTCCACGGAATAAAAAGCGACGAGTTAATTTTCGCTCTCCCATTCGATCCCACTTCCATTATCTCCCCTTCTTTTAACCGTCGATGCATTTTTTCAGCCCCCCATTTCCATCTCTCCGAGACCACTCCAAAAACCGTCCTCCCCCTAATTTCGCGCCCAGCTATTCATCACCGAGAAACCGCAAGGGCCTCCGGGGATTATAAAAAGAAGATGATCGAGTTTTTGAGAACTTCTGCAGCCCGTAAACCGGAAGTCCCCCATCTTTTCGCTTCGATTTTTCCATCGCCCTCTCGTTTCTAAGGAACGCGACTAATGAACCGAAAAGCGGTCGTCTTCCAGGAAGCATACGCTTTCTTCCTCTCACCCTTTCCCATAAGGATCCCATTGGTTACTTCTCACATCGATCGCTTTTTATTGTTCCCCTCCCAAATTTGCTTTAATTATCTTTTCGGCGCTTTTTTTTTACTCTACCACAGATTGCTTCAGGCACTTTCGAGATGAGTTAATTAACACCAAATAATTCACGAGTGTTTCAAATTATGTATTTATTAATAAGATAGGAGCATACGATCAATTTATAACTATAATAAATAGAAATTTAAATATTTGTTGTTATTGATCAGTTCGGAATTAAATTAACGCGGGTAAAACAAGAGTTTTGAGGTTCACTATGGGGAAAGAAGGGTAAGTTAACTATAAGGGTGGATGGGGAAAAACTAGAGTAGGTGGATACATTTTCTTAAATGGGAAGTACTCTTTCTTGGGATGGAAGATGTAAAGATGAGATTCGAAAAAGAATTGCCTTGGCCAAGGAAGCCTTTATGAAGCGAAGGGAATTAATGACCAAAGGTCTTAAAAAAGGGGTCTGGAAAAGATTGGTGAAATCTTTGGTCTGGAGTGTGTTGCTCCATGGGTGCAAAACTTGGACTTTAAGAAAGGAGGAAGTAAAACGTTTGGAGGCCTTCGAAATGTGGGTATGCCGTAGAATGGAAAAAGTTATTTGGGTTGATAGAAAAACAAACACGGAGGTGTTAGAGATGGTTGAAGAAGAGAGGACTTTAATGGACGTGATTAACCATAGTCAAAAGAAATGAGTGGGTAAAATAATGAGGGAAGAGGGATTGGTAAAGGTTGTAATTTAGGTTAGAATTTTGGGGGAAGAACAGGGTGGAAGATAGAGACAAAAGTTGTTGGTACATAAACCTACCGAAAGGTAGGTTCATGTACCACTCATGAATGATTTGATCAATTACTTACCCTAATTAATGTTTCTGTAGTAAAACGACTATATTATGTGTGTGGTAGTGTTTGAGGGCCTTAATCTCGTTTTACGTATTGACGCTGTTATACATTCTAGAAATATAAATTGCTAGCAGTCTTGCAAACGTTTGCAATTAAGTATCACGATAAGAAGTATTTGTGTCTTTACAACACCAAAATTAATGGCTTTTGCATACTGAGAGTGTTGTGCATTCTGAGAATGACTGAATTGCATTTAAATTCAAACAAAAACAACACTGATATTAACAACGTTTGACATTAAATTCTATCAGCGGTACCGATTCAACCATTTTAAATGTTTCAACGATCTCTCTTTATTGTTCCTGTCCCAAATTTACTTTTATATATCTTCATGGCGCATATTTTTCTACTCTGTCTTACGAATTGAAGGATTTTCCAGAGGGGGAAAGCTCTTATGTGCCCCTAATTATCAGGGTGTATTTCAAATTATGCATTTTTAAATAAGGCAGGAGCATATAATCAGTATATATGTATGACAAATTTACGTTTGTGGTTTTCTTTCCACTATTCCACGTTAGATACTTTTCAATTGATTCTTTCAGTGGTATACCGAATCTACTATAAGTGATAGCGCACGCCAAATCTATGTTGTTTTACATATTGACTACTATATGTTCAAGAAATTAAAATTTCTCGCCATCTTGCAAATGTTTGCTATTAAGTGTCGCCGTAAAAAGGTTTTGGTTTTATAAATTACAAAAAAATAGTGGCATCTCTAATACCAATGGCTTTGTGTTTATAAGTACATTATGAGAATTACAGAAAATAAAATAAAAACAACAATATTAACAATAAGCTGCGAAATGGAAATGAAGCCAAATCGTTTTATTACTGATTCTATCAGCGGAACAAAGTCAAAAATGAAAAATACTCAATTCTATAATTAGAAGGTTAAAATCTCCAATTGCCGTTTTTGTCGGTGTTCCTGTACTCATTTTCCGGTATTCCGAGTAAACGGGACAGGACCCCGCACTTTTAGAGAGCACTCAATACGAATTTCGAATGCGATGCATTCTTTTTCAGGAGTAATTAGATACAATCTACGAAGAATGCATCGCAATATGCATTTCAAATACGTTTTGGGTGCTCTCAAAAAATGCGGCATCCTGTCTTCTTTTTTAAGAATACCGGAGGGTAAGAAGAGGAACGCCGAAAAAAACGGCTATTGGAGATTTTAAAACCTCAAGTTCCTTAACAGCCGTGTACCAACTTTCCTTTCTTTACAACTTGCTAATGTCCCATTTCCTCGACCAAACTGCCCCTAGCGTGAAAAAATAAATAAATACATAATGGAAGCAGCAGTCTTATGGCCATCATAAGATGTTGAAAGAATTACGGAATATTTTATATAATTTCACATAATTTAAAAATCATGGGAAAATGAATGATGTTCGTTTAATCACATTTGATTTTACTTTTATTTAACTCTTTGATAAAAATTCGAACAACATGCTACTATTTTAATGAGAATTGTGAGTCCTAAGAAAAGTAAATGTCGATATATGGTCCTGGGTGCATACGAATTAATTCCAGAACCAATATTGACCTCTAAGACATACAACTCTCCCTTTTTGGGACCCCTGGAAAGGTTCTCCACCTTTCTCACCGGAGGACCTCTATGACTGCATGCATAAATGTAGAAGATATGTCGACCATATCGGCCCTTTCCCATATATTATCGTTTGGTAAACCTTCAAGATTTTTGGATTGATTCTTATCGTAAAATGAGATTTCAGGATAAAATTGAATTGTGCGTAAAAAAATCCTATGAAAGTGATGTCCGAATAGGTCGAGGATGACATATTTAATGTCAGTGAAAGAAATACACAAATTCTGATTTAAGTACGCGTGATGAAGAAAATAAAACTTAAAACTGTGCATCAGTAAATGAATTGCCAAAACTAAAATAAGATTTTTATTGGTGTCATGGTTCCATCAGTAGAAACATTTCGAAGGACATTAAAAGGAGTGCCAAATAGTTTTACATTAAACATTGAAAAAATAGCAGGCAGATTTAGAACACAAGCGACTGCGGGTGGAGACCTTTCATAGACACAACCGATCAGTCATCCGAAATCCCAAAAACTCCGTCTTCAACACTTATTAACACCACCCGTTTGTGGAAAGACCTGAAGTTGCTCGGACGAAAAAAACGACCCCGAATCCCCCCAGCGGTAGCCGCATAAATCCTATCTCCACCGAGGGAAAAGCGTCCCAACTTCCATCCTCTAAACTCATCATCTAAGGAGGAAAGATATGGGAGTAAACGAGGGGTTGGTAGTCTGCTAGGGAAATCCTTAGGAATGAAACGGAGCGGAGGGAAGGGGTTGAGACATTCATAAAGAACTCTCAAATCACCCCACGGGCCCTTTTCCATCCTTCATAGGACAGATATTCAATATAGCCAGCGTTCCACGACTCACACCCAAAGCATCTCTCCCGTCAGCCCCTGAAAGGGGATTAGGAGATCGTTTAAGAATCCCAAAGTCATTTGCTCTCCAAAGCGATTCTTACAGGTCACTGCATGACCGTTCCTTGCACCCTCTTCGCTTATTCCAACAACTTTCGTACTTCTTGGTGGGGGGTCTCACTATCTCCATGCATCTCATCCATCTACTTCGTATTCAACCCCATTACTCGTTATCTCTCTCGGATTTCTCCCTGGACCCTACTGCACCCTCTTCCCACGCGCCTCGCTCTTTACAATTCCACCGATATCTTTATCTTATTCTCTTTGGATTTGATGCTTTTCGCTCCCTTTTTCTGCTCCTATAAATCTTCCTTAAGGTAAGGCATCAATTTTTAACATCCCTCCGCAATCATAGAACCAAATCCATGCAAGACTGCACGTTGGACGAAGTCCGTTTCGTAAGAGCAGAAAATGCGAAGAAGAAAGCTGTTATAACCAAATAAACCTAACCAACTTGCCCGAGGTTTTACTTAAAGCTCTTAGGTTTAGCTTGTCAAAATAATTCAAAATGTTCCCATTCTTATTAGATGTACCAGAGTTTCTAATCAGACTATTTTGAATACAAATTTACATTCTGAATGAAAGCAACCAATATTTTGAAAAAATATAATATTGTTGTTTATATTTTGAAGAAATTGATATTTTCACCAAAATGTTTTCCCCTCACGTTTTAAGAAGGAGTCAATAACCAAATAAACCTAACTAATCAACCAGAGGTTTCATATTTTAATTAAATTATAATGTTCAACGAATTGTTTTAACTCCTTATTTACCATACCCTAAAATCTGTTTTATAAAAGCATCTCGATCTATCAATGTTCTCAACAATTGTTTAGTTTAAAACATTAAAAGAGAGACAAAATATAGCTAAAAGGGGCCATTTCAAATCGCAATCAATTTTTCTATACCTATATTTGGAATTCTTTGCTTTACATTAATGAAAATGTCGAAAATTTGATGGATGGAATAAGAAGTAGGATTGACTAAGGAGAACAATTGATGCATGCATGCACATATGTAGGAGAGGTGAAAGTGACGGAAGTGACTGAATTACATAAATAGTTATTATAAATATAGGAAATAAAGGAAATGGCGATGTCCCAAAAATTTCAGAGCATGTGAAGCAACCGCAAGATACTCATACACACATACAGGCTAGAAAGTTCTAGGACTTAAAAGATGGCAATGCGTTGCCTGTCCTTTTTTATTTATAAGTTAGTACTGAAAATTCTCAGCTAGATTTCGTTACTACGGTAAACGAAAGATTACCTCCAAATTTTGAAATCTTGCTTGGACTCTTGTATAACTGATTCAACACAGAAGCTAGTCAAGAGACTAAGTAGTTTAAAGCTCCATTTGTAGCAAAAGTATTTCTAAGAAATTGAAAGTTTTCTCTCAATAGAAAGATTTGAGCAAAGATAATAGATGATGCATTCAAACACCCATTCCTTTTCAAATATAAAGGACCACTTTATCAATTTTCGTTCTCTGGCCAGTAGTCGACAGAAAGATTATCTAGGTTTTAAAACTAGATGTTACAGGAAAATAAAAGTAGTTATTAATGCAGTGGTGTCTAGATTTATCTTATAGATTTTATCCATAGAAAAAATAAGAAAATATTTCGTGCAATTTCTGTTTTGAAAGAATTTATTTCCCACCACTTCCACGTCCCCCCTGAATATTACAATCATTCTCTAACATGGAAAATATTTGCTTTATG
Source organism: Sympetrum striolatum (assembly GCA_947579665.1). Classification (NCBI taxonomy): domain Eukaryota; kingdom Metazoa; phylum Arthropoda; class Insecta; order Odonata; family Libellulidae; genus Sympetrum; species Sympetrum striolatum. The sequence goes on along the minus strand of OX388351.1, from coordinate 38,083,423 downwards.
ACGTTAAGAGTGGAGTAGGCCAAAAACATCGTTTTTTAAAGTATACATACACAAAATGTTTTCTTTCAATCGGTTACAAAAAGTGATCGTTGTATTAATAATTGAAAGTGATTGTAATAATAACATTTTAAGTAGTATGAAATATATCTGGATATATACACGAAATAATATTCAATATACTATTACGGATTATTTTAAAATATATTTCATAGATAACTATATTGATAATATTTTTTAAATAATCAAAATAAACTAACAAACCATTTGAATATGTATGACAAAGGACCAAAAATGGAATATCCCTCTAAAAATAGAATTCCTTTTTTTAGCCATTCTCCACCACTTACCGAACTATTTTTTAATATCCACAAATTCTCAAGTTTTTCCTCTGAACGAAATTCCATCTAAGTCTGTTTAATACGCCGATCTTTTCTTTTCACTTTAGCATATATTCAACCAACGCCAACACCACCAGAAAAACCTTTCACTTCCGCCCACCAGTTCCATTTCTATGTAGCCCTTTCCTATCCGACCTTATATTTCCCCTTTGTTCGCCCGAGGCCTTGCCACCCGCTCGACCCCCTCAAACTGTCGAGATTGAAATCTTAATTTCCTAGAAAATGCCTTATTTGCTGTGAAATATTCGAGGCATTGGTTCACTCTCAATTCGACGGTGGAAATGAATGCGGTGAAGCTGGTAAAACAAAAGCCAACACTTGCCGTTTGAAGTTTTGAGGTTTTCTGGGCGGGGAATGAAGCTCACACGTGTACCGATTCGGTGAGTTCTATCATACGGTACATGACTACGGCAAACTGGGAGGGATGAATCTACATTCCGAGATATCGAATCTTTCTGAATGTTTGCAAGTTTAGGACGATGCCTCTTTTTTATCTACCATAAAAACTCACAGAAGAGATATTCGAAACTCATATTTTACATGCTTTAAAAATTCAAAATCAACTTATCATTCACGGAATTTTGCTTTTAATGTTAGCGTGTTTAATCTATTATCTTCAATATTAAAAATGCAACGTGGATAGACATGATTCTTAGCTTAAAAATATTAAAATATTCAGATGTGCAAATAAAATAAAAACAGGAATAAATTGTAGCATTTATTTTTTTCCAACGAGAATTCCCCACTAATTTTTGTTAAGCCAATGAATAGAGATAGGGAAAGTCGTTCGGGAAATTTTGTTTCAATGATAAATATGTATTAATAAAAATCGTTTTCCTCCTATTCAGATTCATTATTTTCCGATAGTGCAGAAAATGTAACAATTACGTGATAGCAATATTAAAATACTATAGGACCATTTCGTTTCCTAAATAGAATCTACAGTCAATAGAAAACATACATGGGGATATAAATGATGCCATGGAAAATAAATAGACCAAAAAAATTACATCAACTCTACCTGATTGGAAATTTTGCTTCAAGTATCGGAAACAAGACATTACAAGTAAATGTACTTCCATATCTCAACGGGCAACTAAAAACTAATGAACAATGAAAATTCATGAAAGAGCTTAACGGCGTGCCGATGATATAAAACTCAAATTTCAACATACCTTTTAAAGAACTTGAATTTTCAAGAATGAATTATTCGTGCGCATTTTAAATTCCGCCACCACCGTGAATATTTTATGCGAAAATAAAAATATGGCTGGATTATTCCAGGGGTTTGCAGCATTTCAATTTATCCCTCTCTTGAATAAAATCTCAATGTAGAATAATATATTTATGGATGAAGAATATGGTGCATAATTAAAATTGAGCTGCATAAAAACCAATTTTGGACATATAGTCCAAAAACATGGAGACTCGTGTAGGAAAAACGATAACTCTCAACCTATTAAAGTACCTACAATAATTTAAACCGTTACATTAAAAGGAAAAACATCAATGAATCACTCAAAGTTTTTTCCATTTTATTTATGAAGAATAGTAATACTCACTAAAGTAACATGAAATACGAACAAAGATAGCTTGTTCGGCTATAGCCGCTTCATCGTGGTCTCAATTAGCAGAAAACTGCTGTGTTTACCAAGTTTGAACGATAAACCAAACTAAATAGTGATACAATCACCTAAAACAAATTTAAACTTAAAAATTTAATTCGACTGCTTTTCAGAATGAGAATGCAAATTTGATACGTGTAGAAATTCATATTATTCTGCTTATTCCAAATCAGTGTCTTTTCGCAATTAGTCGCGTGTTACGAGAGGAAGAATGTTTATCGGATCGAACTCCCAATTCCTATTTCATACTTGTTACAGCTACGATATGATTGATCATTATATTGACTAATTATCACGTATAAGTATTTATAAGTAAAGAATAGTTTTGTTTCTAAAGGTTATTTCAGCTAACTAAGAAGTTTTGCCAAGAGACTGGCTGTGGTGCGTTTTATATACTGCAATACAGTATGTTTGTCTGAACTGAAAATTTTCTCCGTTTATAACTATACGAATCATTAACGGTCATGTATGGTCAATTAGAATGGAATCAACTGCAAAAATAAGTCATTAACCTAATTAATACCAACTATCAACGAAAAATAACGGAAAAGAAAAATTTGAATCGATGAATCAGCCACGTTAACATATTATTTTTATCGGTGCGAACATACATTTGGGAACATAAAAATCCAAAGAGCACTTGAGTAAAACTTGAGATTTGGGAAGGGAAAAGAATTTTCTCACTAAATCGTATATCTGCCTTAGATAAATATAAAGAATCAAGTATTAGAAAACCTCTTATGATGGTATTATTTCAAAATTTGCAATCGATTCAGTTCGCGGAATGCAATAACTCTTAAAGATGCAACTCCCGCTCTAAAGCCTTAAAACGCCTACGAAGCCCCAAAAATATAGAAAAGTAGTTCTTACGCGATGGTAACTGCATCCAAGCAGGCTACAAACTCCTCTTTCAACACAAAAACACCGTTTAGCGTACTTCCAACTCTTCCTCACTGCATTCGTCTAGCACCATTACCATTTGAAGCCTTCGATGAGCTTTGCATCACCCGGGGAAGCACCACCAGGTCGTATACACTTCCCGGGATAAAATACTGATGACTTAATTTTTGCCCCCGAATAGTTTTCGTTTGCGTTTAGTTTCTCGTCACGAATTCCTGCGGTGGTGAGCCGTTCCGCCGCCGCGTGGCGCTGGAATCCGCTCAATTTATTCGTCGAGTTCCGCGATACGAGACGGCGAAAATCCTCCTCCGGCGGGGGTCGCTTTGAACTCATTTCCACGCTCTTTTTTTTTTATTAAAATGCGAGTAAATAGGGGACGGGATGAGTCATTATGCAGCGATGCTCCGATATCGGATGGGAGCCTCCGGAAATATGATGTACCTAAATGAATGGATAATGGCAGGCGCATTTTCTGCTCCTCGGAGACGGAGCGATCCATATTCTATGCATTTGCATAATTATCACTCTAGCGAACTTGAATTTCTTCATTTCGTGTAATGCTGAGCTGCGCTCTATCCTATGAAAGTACTCCAAATGGTGCCATTCATGAATGATTCAGCAAGGTTCAGGATACAATTTAATGCAATGGGGACATGCCTCTCAAACTATCGTTTACTAAGTATTCCAAACCGTAATCTAAGTGGTTACGGAAAATATAGTAAATTAGTTGGTAAACGTTTATCTTCAAATAAAATTCTTTCTTTTCAACATATTCAAATTGTTAACTGTAAAATACTGTTTTTCTTAGCATAGAAAAATCATAAATACGTTTTTTATCAGATTTTGAATGCATTGCGAATGCAATTATCTTTTACTTCACCAGAAAAATATACTCGTAAATGGTGAAGTATTCTGTGGTATAGATAACCGCTATTAATATCGATATCTAAGAGAATTTCTGCGGATAAATCAAGGACTTTAAAAAAGTGAATCAATATACAAGACAAAATATAGTAATATTTTCTAATTATGTAACAACCTAGTTCAATTTTAATAGCAGAGAAATGGTAACTCTAGTACCAAAAATTACTGATTTCCCTCAATTAATTGAACTAATATTTAACGATTTATAGGTTATAGAGCAATTAAAGTGAAAAATAATCATCACGTTAGCGCTACGCGAAAGAAATCATACTCTAATTTTATTGCGTTCTCATTTTTCACTCCGTAGATTTTCATAATTACTTACACATCTGTTCTACGGCCTCCTCTACAGTCTTATAGACAAAAAGAAGAGTATGAAAGGGCAGAAAAAAGTTAAGAAGAAGCAGTAAGGAAGTCCCAGAAAAGAAATAAAATCGAGCAGATACATAAGAGAAGAATTAGAAAGCCAAGAACGAGAGAAAGAGTATCCTTGACTGTGAAAGAAAGCCTTAAAAAATCTGAGATAGTAATCTCCGCTCTCCGTTGGAACGTTACAAGCCGACTTTTTCACGCCTCTACTTTCCTCTTCGTTATCTCGATCGTTCGACTCCACATTTCTATTTCTTCCACTTTCGACTCTTCGTCCACTCAAAACAGACGACGACTATATCAATAAGACCCTTTTCTGCCGTTACGTACCACCAGATAATCGGAACACTAAAAAGGGACGAGGAGGCTTCATGTCCCTTTTTCCCCATTTAATTTTTATTTCCTCTTCCTCTTTCTTATTGCCACCCTCTTCATGCGTATAGCCCTCTCTAATTTAAATCACCCAATCTCGCAATGCATCAACTATTTCCATTCGCGTTTGCTTGATTCGCTATGCTACTCTTTTTCCAATTAATGGTTACTCATCCCAAGGAAAAACGGACTTTTTTCAAGTCCGTTTTTCAAGTTTATGTGCAAAGTCGACTCAACACTTTCCTGTGTGGTGTATCTGTTTTCAATAAGTTATTAAATTCTTGTTAACGAAGAGAATAATATTTTTTCCACAGTATAATTTTATTGAAAACAAATGATAGTATATTCAAGATTAGTTTCAGCAATTGATCGCCATGGTCAATTCCTTTCGCTATAAATGGTCGTGAATTTGTTACTATTATTTGTATTTAATGAAATTATACTGTAGAAATGATACAACAATTCTCTTTGTGAACATGACGTATTTCTACCAGAAATCGCTGGTGACTGTGAATTTTATTTTTTCTTTATCCTACAAAAACAGCTTTCAGATTAAAAAACTAAATACCACGCCACTATTCCATTTTTTACTTTCTGTTGATTCTGTGTATTTTCTATCATGGCTGGTTATACGGTTCATGCTTAAGATACGGTAGAGGTTAATTATGTATTGGCTAGTTTGTATTTACCAAGAATCCCTTATGATCTAGAAAAAACTAGGAATAGCGAAGGGATATGAAATAAAAGCAGCAGACTATGCCTCTTTCCTTATAACTAAAATTTAAATCCTGTGGGAGAATAATATTTCCCATTTTTCAGGTATAAACGTGATCGTCGCGGGCAAATTATTTTGGAGGGCATTTGGAGATAATGAGAGTTTACTGAAAATCATAACAGAAAATACGAATCTGGGTAATGACCAAATTTAAAGGAAATTGGGAGCAACGAAATCTTAAGAAATTAATACAATTTTAAAAGTAAATTATGGAAAAAAAATATCTGTATCGAGGTATCTTTACCAATAAGTTATTTTTTTATTATTCATCCTTACTCTATTCTTCTCTGCAACTCTTGAGTTCTCTAATCACTCTTTAACGGATTGCTCTTTACTACGGCCTCCACCTCTTAAACATCGAATATTTTACCTTTTTCTGATAAACCATGGACTTGGTTTAATGCGTATTTACTCAATCCACTTCGCATTTCAAACCGTTCATGGTCAATCCAAGCTGGGGATGGTGATTTCCACTTTAACTGCCCTCAGATCCTTACTAAATAAAAGCTTAAAATGCATGCGAGATCAGGATATATTCGAAAATTTCTCGACATGGGTATAATCTCCTCACTTCTGAGGAAAATAATTGGATAGCATGAGAATTTGAAAGCGCAGTCTATATTATTTTATCCAAAGCATATAAAACTGAAATATCGTTTCTCATATTTTTGCTTGTATGTTAAAAAGTAGATGTTAAAAAATCTAATATGGTCAAGCTAAACTCTGTGGAAGGGAGCCATACTAAAGAGATCAAACAAATAACATTTGGTAGTTATAATATTTTTCCGATGTGCCCAATGATGTCGTTCTAACGACAAAACTAGTCGCCCCTAAAGTTAAATAAATAATTCTAGTGGAAGCTACTAAATGTTATTTATTTGATATATTTAGTTTACATAGAGTGAATTATAATAAACAACCGAAAGCATCAATTTGATTTTTTACAGACACGTATTTTCAATTTAGGTGACATTTAAGTCTCTCTAAATGCTAAATTAATTTTGAAACAATTTATGTTAAAATACTATTAAATATAGGGTATTTTTAATTCAACAATGGTGAAATGTTACATATCATAAGTTACTAGGGATTTTCTAATTAAATACCTCAGTCCATACACCAACATTTCCATTCTCAATACAGAAGGCTAAAAAAGGTAAAAATATAAAATATCCTCAAAATGGAACGAGTAAATAATTGTTACAAATGCCCTATCCGTAGGTAAATTTATAATATTCTATCCAAAATTACAATTCTTGCGCTTGCTTCAATTCTCGATCTCATGTAAGTGTCGCTGATGCCCATGTTAGCTAAAAACTCAACCGGAAAACATACCTGAAAATGCCACATTAATTATACCTCACAAAAAGAGAATTCCTAATTGGTTCTCATATCAACTTTCGTATTGGTCCCATTCCCTTAACGGTAAAACCATTATTGGATTAACCGAATTAAGGCACGGGAAAACTCAAAGCTTCCACCACCCCACCTGCCTGAGAATCCTTTTTTCAACTGAAAGCAGAAGTATAATTGAAGAAGCGAATGGAACGAAAAAGACCATTCCGAGGCTGGGAGGAAGAGAGAGAACTAAAATAATCTTCCGAGAGATTTCGGCGTTAATTACGACTCGCGGTGATTGCACCACGATTTCACCCATTAAGATATCCGGGCACCTCGAAAGAATGGGAGAAACTGTTTCTGGGAGTACCACGCGCGAGAATAACCACGCACCCCTGTAAACATTTACGACGCCCCCTTCATTCCCTAAGATAGAAGAAGGCAGCGTTAAAAATACTATCGTCCAAAGAAAAACAAAACGCGCGGAAACTGTAAAAATGGAAACTACTGGAGGGGAGGTCCCCGAGTTTATGCGACGATAAAGGCAATGCGAGGGTGGGAAAAAGCAGGCATTGGTATGAAGGAAGTGAAATGGCTTAATCAAATACCCTTTCTGTGGAAGTAACGGATAAAACTCCTCCTTTTAACGAGGCGACGAAAGTTTGATTGTTTTCCACGCTCCCGCTTTTCCACTTGACTTTCTTATTCCCATTTTTTCTTATCGCTTTATTCCATTTCCATTGTCTCTGTCAGCTAAGGCAATCTCCAGTATGAAAGGCAGTGATCGTTTGGTGGTTGGAAATATCTCCGGAAGGAAAAACCGTTCGGAAATAGTTGGAGGATGCCGCTTCGGTTCATTTTAGTGCCTGCATTTAAACGTTAATGGGCATTCCGTCCGATTCAGATGCGGTAATGAAAAGAGGCCGGAATCAGGCTTGACGATCGGCCTAAATCAACAAGCATCTCTCCACGGGACTGAAGTGTCAAGATGTCCCGAGTATTTTTATGACCCATCTTGGATAATATAATTTGATTGTGCCTTTAGAGATCCTGATGAGAGGCGGGCTTGATAAATTAAACATTCGAAATTTAGGTTGAATCAACTTGTATTTTGGCCTATTTTTAAAATTCGTTGGAGCCGCTTCAACTGATTTCTTTATCTTACCCCTCCCGCGCGTTTTCCATTGTGCACTGCTCATTTTTTCAATTTGATTACGAATTGACAATTTATATTGAAATAATTTAATAAAAGTAAGGTTATTGTTAATTTATACTATGAGTAAATGTAAATATGTATCAACGCATAGGGAAATTTTGGTGAACTATTTGATAAATTAGGTACGAATATGTATTTATATATCTCCTTCATGTTGATTCCCTTTGAATATTATTATGTGGTTTAAGGTTCTTCATATTAGAGGTATGGTATTAAAAAAAAAACAAAATATAGAAGTATTTTGCACTCATAGAAATAATCACCAAATGACCTGGTGAAACATTTTTGGTATCGTTAAAATAATGTTGAAACAACGAATCAGTCGTTCTGAAAAGCAAAAATGTTGGGATTGGATATAAAATCAACACATTCAGGTTCTACTGGACTGAAATTCATTTTTTACGAATGGAAAATCCTTTTGTTTCGATACCGATTAAGCAAGCTTCATTGCATTTTTGGAAGTTAATCCTTAAACCCAAGGAAATATCCGAGATCGTAACGATATATATATTATTGTTGTTAGAATATAAGAGTTTTGTCTTTGACGATTAGAGTTAATAGTTTATCAGAATGTGACTCTTTTAAAGGAAGGACCAAGAATTTCCCGTTACGTTTATCACGCGGAAAAAAAGAAAAAGACATAAATGACGATTGTGAAAAGATAAACTGAACTAAAAGAAAGGGTAAGAAGTTAAAAAGAAATTAAAGGTAGCGGAATAAGCGATGTAGGAGATAGAATCAATGACCGACTTCAACGGTGGCCCAATTCAAGCAATTCAAGTTTTGTCACTCATTTTGAGGAGCTCTTTCACTGCTTAACTTTTCATCAATTCACATACAGAATGGAATAACAATAAAATCAACGGAGATAACTGTGAATTAGGTAAAGAACGAGGGGCTAAAATTCCCCTCACAAAAACTCCTCAATCTCATAGGTCGGACTTTAGTATTCAATTACCCAAATTATTTGAAGCCATTAGAATAAACATTTCGGTTAAAATTAACGACGAAAGTAAATTGAATCTCGCAATGGAAACAGGATCAAATCTGTTTGAATTTCTAATTTAAATTTAAGTTTGGTTTGTGTTTTCCCTTCACGTATTAATATAAGCGATAAAAGTTTAATTATGACCAATAATCATTGCTCAAACGTAAGTCAACACTAAGCTTATCCGATGAGGTCATATATAAATTTGCAATAAATTAAAGATAAATATTCAAAGAGAATTAATATATGTCTCCTAATAATGCCTCCTAAAATACACTGTGATATACGATTCAATTTAAAATTAACATAAAATTTATATTCAGATTGCTACATTTTTCAAAGTAAAACAATTACTGAGAGCGATTGAACAAGTAATGAATACAAATATCCGTTTACTATAAAGTGTAAATTTTAAAATACACAGTGAATTGATAATACATCTATGAGTGAATATTTTAAGCCAATACATCGATACAGAAAATCTTATGAGGATTTCATTAATTCTGTTTTGATTTAGATAAAGGTCTTCTGGATTATTTATTTTGCTGCCTATTTTAGAGAGGGTTGTAATTAAAGAAGGAAAATGTTGGTTAAAAAAGAAGTATCTTTCATCTTTTATAATTCATAGGCCTATAATCGTGTTGTGTACAACATTGATGGATAGCATTAACTAGGAAAAAGACTAACCCTGGTAGCTTTCTTCCTGGTTCACGGAAATCTGTAGAAAGGTTCTAAACCAATTATAACAGAAAAATGTAGTAAGGGCTCTGTGGTTTTTCCAAGAACCTTGTTTGGCTCTCCGCACTCATGTTTGGATCGAAATCAGCTTAAACTGGTTCGAAAATGCACGTGTAGGGTAGCTTAAGGGGCGTTCCCAAGTTAACTACCTCCTCATCCTTCAGATAACATGGTAAGATAAGTCTGCTAGCAGAGAATACCTTCTCACAATTCATTTTCACTATCCTAGAGCTTAGGTAGCCCTTTTCTTTAACATTCCATAAATAATGGGCTCTTCAATATTTGTATAGTCTGCGTAATTTCGTGAATGGGATGAATGCAGTGTTTTTCATTTACAGATTGAGATTTTCATTCATTCTTATTTAGTGTAAGATATATAAAAAGATGTTACTTAGGGATATTGAAATCATTATCAATTAACTAATATGTAAATTATATACAAATTGGTATTTCCAGTAAAATCGTTTACCTATAATTATTCATAAATTGCTAAAATTGTCAATTATTTTAATAATTAGTGATGTATTTTTATATCAGGTATACTCTCCTACGTAGTACGGATAAAAATTTCCTTAATCTACCAATTCAAATATACCGATTTTGTTTACTATTATGATTGCCTGTTGGATCGAGCATTTACTAATTCTTATTCGATTATGGTAACTATCACCCTTACTCCTCTGATATCCTACCTGGTGTAATCAACAAAAGAAAAGTTGATGATTTAAAACTGCGCAAATCGGTGATAGAACAGGGTTAGCTGTATTTCATAGAATCTTGTAAGGGTAAATCCATTATTGTACATACATCAATTACCAGTAATCCAAAACAAGGAAAAATACCTAGGAAAAATAACAGAGACTGTTACGAACAAAACCTTACGAATATCTAATTATTATTTTCCTAGTAATATTTATTGCAAACGTGGTCCATCATGCATCGAAAGATCAATCAATCACCCGATCTGGCCCCACGCTACCACAGCGCGCGAAAAGTGAAAACACCCCATTGGGTCTTCATCGAAGATTTTCGTGGTATTCTTGCCTCTCAAACACTTCCGCAATACGATATAAAACCGCTAAGGAGGGCGCATCCATCAAGCAAGTCGCGCGTTTGTCAATCCACGTCAAATTCCGCGGAAGGATGTATTCACCGAGAGCGCAAGATGGCGGCGGAAATGTCGGCGAAAATGGCGTCGTCGAATGGGGCCGTCAAATTGTTCGGATCGCTCATCTCGTCGATTACGAGACAGAACTATGGGACTAAGAATGAACTATTAGGGGATGTTGTGCATCAATCATCCGACCTAAGATGGCGGAGAATGGGAGCTAAAAGGGATCGCGGGAGATTGACGGGAAATTTCTAGTCGGATCGAATAAAGTGGGGTGAAAAGAGTTAAGAGCATCCATCAAGGTGGGTGAAAAAGGGCGCTTCCTTACAGCGGCGTTTCAAACAAATCTGTGCAGCCGTCTCTTGAACACCTTCTCATTCATGAGCTGTTTGAGAGCCGTTGTGTTGAGTGATGTTTGGGATTGAGTGACGAATGAAAGGGGTGCCAAAGGAGACTCTTGAATTATTAAGATTAATTAAGTGGTGGCAGGAGCTGTTCATGTGAGTGAATCCGCAAAGAGTCCCTCGCCGATGGTGTCATCTCTCTTGGTGCGCTGAAATTCAGCCGCAATGGGAGTACTAACGTGTGCAATGTATCTGTGTCCAAGCCTTTCTCGTGGATGCAAAAAAAGTGAGGAAGCGATAAATATTTCTGAGTTAAAAATCGCGTTTCCTTTTCTTTTTAGATGAGCAAATGTACCCTCAATTCTCTTAGGATATCGATGGCTCATAGTAGGCGTGTAAAATTCATTGAAACAACGAGCACAATTTATACGTACGTACGTATACACGGAACAACAATTTACTGCGACAGGTAAGATTCTCGTGGGAATGATCAAAAGGAATCATTCATGGTAATACTGCATAAATTATGGAAATAGTGGATTAACATTGGGCTTCTGCAAATAAAGAAGAAAAAAATTGAATTTATACACTCAACAGAGATAGGATTCGTTTTGAAAATAAACTCAGATTTGTAAGATTCATCATGCCTGAAAATGTGTGAAATCATCATAGGAACTATTCCTTTTATACAGTAGGCCACAAATGAATCTTAGAATATACTACTGAATAAATTGACAATTTTTAATCAGAGATAGAACGCTACTTCCTAATGTGGATTTGGATTACTCCAAAACATTTTCTCAAATTTAAACCTGTAACATGCTTCACGTAAATAACGCGAACGCGTTTTTATCCTATTTCTTTATCCAAATATCAAAATTACTATGCGAGATTATATAGATAATGGATAGCCATTACTGATCTCTTTTTCCATATTCAATAAGGAGAATAAATAATAAATTTATAAAAATAAAGGAGAGGAAATTGGGTAGATAAATGTTTCCACACGCCCTGTTATATGCTAAACGGCGGCTTCTTCGATATTAAATGTAAATGTAAATATATTTCGGGTGGGGTGGCATGTTCGCTTAAACTACTAAGTCGAACAAGTAATACGTTAATATAATGAGACATATTATTTCACTCATTCAGTTGCATACGCAGTAATACCAGTTGTATAATTAAAATAACTAGTATTAGCAGTATTCATAAATCACTTAAGTCACTCCCTATAGATGAAATGCTGTTTCATACCCTAATCGCGAGGAGTTGTAACAAAAGCAAATATAAGTCGAAGAAGGTCAAATATCATAATATGAAATCAAGGAAAAATGTAGCTACGATGTACATAGGTTCTTCAACCAATATGGTTTTAACAGATTAAATGTTGTGTTCCCTATAATGTTTAACAGTCTGCCTGAAAAAATGTAGTATGGCCTCAATTCCTTGCCTGAAGTCAAAGGAAAAATGAAAAAATGCTCTATTAAATATTGAACCCTCTCATGTTCAAATTGAGAACCCTCTGATGAGCGAGATTTAGCTCAAGAAGACTTGAATGTTTATTTTTTCTCGCTTGAGATATCTACATTTTTATTAAAAACTACAAAGAATTAAATATATTATTTATTTAATTACTGTAATGATCGATCGGATTTGTACCGTGTTATGAAAGCAAGTATTCACTCTATTTCATTGTATATGTACGTGATGAATCAAGCATTAATAAATTCCTCAATTTCTCAAAAATAAAGCGAACTCTTATAGTATGTTCTTTGGTTAGAGTAAGTGCTATATGATGACTGCATAATTTACATGACACGAAATCATAGAACGTATGTTGGAACATTTAACAGATTCGGAATCCTGACCTGCCAAACTATCACGCCCTAAAAATCTCTCCATCCACCAACAAGTCGCGAGTGCTTCTCCATCACATCCGAGGTCTTCATTTCTGCGGAATTAAATCTCTCATGAGTGCATCTGCAGGCGAGACGCATTATGAATCGTTCGAGATGCACGCGGTGACAAAGTCACGGACTGACATAACCCGAGTCGCGAATGTGTCCCCGAGATCGAAGTGTTGGTCCTAGACGCCAACTCGGCGCATTCCATCACACTAACATCAACTGAAGGGGTGAAGTGGGCCACGCTCCTCTTGAGTGACACCTCCGCCTCGACTCTTAAGCGCCCCCTGTGCGGAAGGGTGGGAATAATGGATAAGAGGTGCGAGAAAGGGCGAACGAAGAGTCGAGAAAAGTCGGAGAATACACAGGAGAAATGGGAAAAAAATCCCAATGCTGACAAGAAAAGAGGAATATTAGTGTAGAAAAATAATGCAAACTGTTAGAGGCGTATGGCAGGAGGAGAGTCAATATCAACATCTCTGTCTAATTTTCATCGGTTATCTTACGCAAAGATATGCGGAATTAATATGAAGAAGCGACTATTATAAATATTTTTTCGATCACTTCCAACTTCACTTGGTGGAACTTCATATTCACTCATAAGATATGAAAATATGACTTCATTTTACAATGTTTAGAATTGTGGAATTAAAATTCGTAGAACAAATTTAAAAGTTGTTTTTATCTTAGGGATGCTCATATAAGTATATACGAGATAAGTAACCTTAGCGATTAAACTTGCTGGAGAAACAGGAAAAATAGCATCGGTGAAATAAAAAGAGGAATATTAATGTAGTACATTGTAAACATTTACGTTTCCTAAATTACCCTGCACAAACTTAGCGGCATATGGCAGGAATGTCAAAATCAACGTCATACTATAATACCCAATTATAAGAGAAAGGATGTTATTTAAAGGCATCAACCTACTGCCTGCTATCTGCAAAAGATTTATGCAGATGATAGCTGAACTAAGATGGCCCTGGACCATGCCGAGCATGCAGAGCAAGACGGGCTCCACAAGTGCTGTGTAATTAGCTGAACGAAATTAGTACGAGCTACCGCTTTTGCTTCGACCAGTCAAGTACAAGCAAGCCACTAACGTAAGTTGGGAACTCGTTGTATCAAGATAGAAAAATTGAACAACGAAGCCTAATGTCTCAGCTACTATAAGCTACTACAGCTCCATAGCTATCTTCAAGGATGAAGAAGTGCAAGAGATTTTTATACGTAGTACAAAGAAAGTATTGTTTTTATGGAAAAATCGACTTCGAGATTTCAATGGAAATACATTGTTTGAGGTCCCTAGAACACGCTTTGGCCATTTTTGGAGTGGTGTCTGTGTGCGTGATTGTGAACGCTCTAACGTGAAAACTATTGGCTGTATCAATACCAAACTTCATTCATAGCACTACAGTGGATGCCATTAGAGTAACATGATTACTATATTTCTTCAAAGTTGTACTTAAAAGTTCATTTGGAATTTGAATCACGCGTATTTATTTCAAAATTATTATTCAATTATGATTGCTTCGGGCCGTTATTGATTACTCCTTACAATAACGATAAACTTCGTAAATATGGGATACAAACATGGCAAACAATGCAATGCAAAATGTCTCTCGAACTCTTGCTATAGATTAAGCTCTGGCTGATTGATGAGAATAATATGTTTTTTTTTTGTTTTTTACTCAATTTGTGTTATTTTTAACTCAATACAGTCATAGATAAATATTTACATTTTATATATGCAGAAAGTCATGTGCTGACCACATCATATTTTTAATTAGATGTTATTATATGGTATGGTATATGATATGGTTGAAATACACAGTATAAACTATTTTACGAAATATTTCGCAGATTTAAATATTTATTATCTCCACATTAGTTTTTAGAGATCCCTTAAAATCCATATTCAAATAGAATTGCTTGAAAATACCAAAACCACTTATTGCTATTTAAGAAATAAACGTAGAAAAATATTGAAAATCTGCGGTAATTCAATATTTCCATTTTAATTACCGACGTGCATAAAAACTTTCATAGACACGGATTAATTCGATCCATACATCACTAAAACTTAATAAATTACTTCAAGTAATGTAGATGATCGACTAATGGAAACAACTCATATAGGAGCGTTTAATTTCGAATTCAGAGCCTCGTTATGCTTAGATCTATCACTTTGAATTGATTCTAATTCAATCAATGAAAAATCAGCGACTTTAACTTCCCAGTCAAAACAAAATCATTTTCCGCTGTGGGTGTGTCAGCAAAATTTGAATCCGCATACAAAGAAAGCGTGGCCAATAAGATTCCTTCATGGCGCCTGACAGAAAATAGGTGAAGCATAAAAAAGGTCGGAGAATATAAAAGGGCAGCTTATGAAAGTCCCTTTCCTTCCTATATCAAGAAGGTGGACGTCACCACCTATGAAAGCCAACGTCACAATGGCAGCACAGCACCACTCCTTTGCTAACTCCCACTTGGAAACTCTCAAGACAAACCACTTCACTATGGCGTGTCTTCTACGCCATTTACCAACGCTCTTTCCTGAAAGCTTTAGTCGATTGCTTCTCTAAAAGCTCAGTCCTGCCTATGGGAAACATTTTTAGAAACTTGTAATGAAGGTTTTTATTTAATCGGTGAAAATAGAGAGTTGAACTGAAATAGATTTATCTTAGCTGAAATAATATAACTGAACGTTAACTCATTGATTGGTTTCTCATGTAATTTCACAGAAATCCTTATCTAATTGCTTTTATCTGAGTTTTTTTATTACATTAATAAGTTAACTAATTTCATTGATTAAATTAATTATTACCAATATAATAAATCAGAATTGGGGCAAAAGCAATTTTTTGTTTGACTAGATATCCTTTCAATTCTAAATTATATTATTGGATGCACCTGATACCATATTTTTATGCCAAAAATTAATGCTGACCTTCAGATTTAGGAATTGACACCTTAACAGTAAATTCCAGCACCCACAGCTGTATTAAACATTAATCATCTTTTAATTTTTATGCCAGTTTTACAAAACTGCCATCCCTATGAATAGCACATAGGTTATTTCACGTATGTACAGTATTTATACGATTATTTTGAATCCTGTGATTAACTATTGCACAAAATAGTAAGTTCCTAATTTTGTTTGCGCTGATACATATAACTACATCATTAGTACTGCTTATCGACATCCTCCATTGATCACTAATTTGAATAATATGTTCATTAGCTGATCATTTTTACTTTCTCCGTATACGAAGTATAGAGAAAGTATTGTTTTCATGAAAAAATTCGACTTCGAGATTTCAACGGAAATACACGTTTTGGGGTCCCTAGAACACGTTTTGACCATTTTCTGAATGATGTCTGTGTGTATGTGTGTGTGTGTGTGTGTGTGTGTGTGTGTGTGTGTGTGTGTGTGTGTGTGTGTGTGTGTGTGTGAGTGTGTGTGTGTATGTGTGTGTGTGATAATGGGCGTTCTAACTCGAAAACTAAAAGTCGTATCAATACCAAACTTCATATATAGTACTGTTGTGTGTGCTGTCAGAGTTGATTAGTTTTTGGAGTAAATCCGTTAACCGGAAGTCGAGCTTTATTCATTAAAGCTCATTTCCGGTTTTCAAAATATCTCCATAAATATGATATATACGTCTATTGTATTACTTATAAAAGTTTTAGATAGTATAATTTACTATAACTTTTGTATTTAACATATTTTTGTATCACCGGTTCATTAGGAGTTATTCGTGAAATACTGATAAACCGGAAGAAGATGATTATGTACTTTGTGGGCGCTTTAACATGAAAACTATTTGTCGGATCAACACCAAATTTCATATATAGTATTTTGGTTTGTATCGTTAGAGTTGATTAGTTTTTGGAGTGAATCGGTTTACCGGAAGTTGAGCTTAATTCTTCAAAGCTCATTTCCGGTTTTCAAAATATCTCCATAAATATGGTGTTTAGGTATATACTATTATTTTTAAAAGTTTTAGAAAATGTAATGTACTATAACTTTTGGTTGAAACATATTTTTGTATCACTGATTGTGTAGGAGTTATTCATGAAATACTGATAAACCGGAAGTTGCTGATTATGTACTTTGTGGGCGCTCTGGGCTCTATGGGCGAAAGGCCAATTTCATCGTTTTTCATCGATCATGTCCCGTAAAAATTATTTATCATGTTTTTGGCATCAAAGATAATATATAATATTAATAACTCAAATTCCAAGTTTAGATGGAATATAGAGTTCGAAATTATTGCGGTAGATAAATATTTACATCTTATATATATGGAGAAAGTCATGTGCTGGCCACATCAGATTTTTTTATTATATGGTTATGAAATAAATAAAAATATGTTATTAATTTCATCTACATTGATCTTTTTTTGTTCTGAGTGTAGGTAATCAATTTTTACTTTCTCCATATACGAAGTATAGAGAAAGTATTGTTTTCATGAAAAAATTCGACTTCGAGATTTCAACGGAAATACATGTTTTGGGGTCCCTAGAACACGTTTTGACTATTTTCGGAATGATGTCTGTGTGTATGTGTGTGTGTGTGTGTGTGTGTGTGTGTGTGTGTGTGTGTGTGTCTGTATGTGTGTGTGTGTTTGTGGGCGCTCTAACGTGAAAACTATTTGTCGTATCAATACCAAATTTCGTATATAGTACTGTGGTGTGTGCTGTCATAGTTGATTAGTTTTTGGAGTAAATCGGTTGACCGGAAGTCGAGCTTCATTCATTAAAGCTTATTTCCGGTTTTCAAAATATCTCCATAAATATGATATATACGTGTATTGTATTACTTATAAAAGTTTTAGATAATAAAATTTACTATAACTTTTGTATTTAACATATTTTTATATCACCGGTTGATTAGGAGTTATTCGTGAAATACCGATAAACCGGAAGTAGCTGTTATGTACTTTGTGGGCGCTCTAACTTAAAAACTATTCATTATATCAACACCAAATTTCATATATTGTACTTTGGTCAGTTTTTTTAGAGTTGATTAGTTTTTGGAGTAAATCGGTTAACCGGAAGTTGAGATTCATTCTTCAAAGTTCATTTCCGGTTTTCAAAATATCTCCATAAATATGATATTTAGGTATATACTATTATTTATAAAAGTTTTATAAAATGTAATTTACTATAACTTTTGGTTGAAACATATTTTTGTATCACTGATTGTGTAGGAGTTATTCATGAAATACTGATAAACCGGAAGTTGCTGATTATGTACTTAGTGGGCGCTCTGGGCTGTATGGGTGAAAGGCTAATTTCATCGTTTTTCATCGATCATGTCCCGTAAAACATTATTTATCATGTTTTTGGCGTCAAAGATAATATATAATATTAATCACTCATATTCCAAGTTTAGATGGAATATAGAGTTCGAGATTACTGCAGTAGATAAATGTTTACATCTTATATATATGGAGAAAGTCATGTGCTGGCCACATCAGATTTTTTTATTTATTTCTCTGTTTTCGAAATAATTCTGTAACAATTCTCCACACACTGTATTTGAATCTTTTATGATTCCTTTCTCAATGACAATTTACGTTTAAAAATTTTCTCCTTACGTTGCTTTAAATGGAAATTAGTAAAATTTAAATTATAATTTATCATTAATACGGAAGTAGCGAAATATAATACATGAATCATCTTCCTCACATGCCGAGCCTAATTCTACATGCCTACTTCTTATATATCCACCACCCCCTCCATTACAATCCTTCATGTGAGGATGCATGACAAAATCGACGAGGGGACGCCCTTGAGCGAGAAAGATGCCTTCTCTTGGATTGATTCCGCCGCAGGAAAAATTTATACCAATTCCTCGCGGTGCAAGCAAAAAAATCCATAAGAAGACATCGGAAGGTGGAACAGTGGCCTTTTCCGAAGGGAACGAACGAAAGAAAAACTTATTCCCGTGGATTACCCGTCTCGAGGAGGGGACAGTAAGGAGAATCTTCGGACCAGGATGGAGACGTGTTTTTCCACTCGGGCGGATCTGAAGATGAAAGGGGTCCAGGGGGGGGAGAAAGGGGTCTAGGGGGAAGGAGAAAGGGTTCTTCCCGAAGGAAAGGCGAAAGATGAAGGATGAGGGAGAGATGAAGAAGCAGGTGACGTGTGGCAGCTGCGAGGCGAGAGAAGAATTGTTCAGCCAAGTCAAGTGGGGAAAGAGAGAAAGAGATAAACTAAGAGGGAATAAAAACGAGAGGGGAGCGGTGACCAGGATTGCCAGCTCTTTACGGGCTGATTCTTGAAGTTTTCCACTATGAGATAAAGACAATTACGATGGATTCTAGGAAATCAATCCAAGTTACTACGTTACCATATATGTGTGTTTGTGTGTGTAATTTAGCACTACTTCTCACCGATTATACACATATAATTGAGTATAAAGGTATAATTGTGATAAATTTTATTTATCAGACGTGGTATGGGATAGCTTTTTTAATAACGATAATAATTTTTCTTAATTTGGTTGTTAATTTCGACGAAGCCTCTATTTTGTTAGTCTGGAAATGGAATGGAGGGAGCTGTTCTAAACAATTTTCTCAGGCAATGATCTTAAAGTAACTGAAATAATAGATATTATTTTTCTGAAATCATCTACGATTTTCAGTTTCACGGAGAAAATAAAATAACTTTAAACCTCTTTTATTTATATAAACATGATTTTGGGCTAAAAGGGTAGGAATTATTCCCTAAATATAATTATAAAGAAACTCCAAAAACTTAATTATAAAATACTTAAACTTACACTTAAACTTAAATTTTAACTTAATTGTAAAATATTGCAATGTAAAGAATTAGGTTTACAAATTCTGGAAATTTTGGAAGGAATGGGGGTTACAAGATTTAAAGGGAATTTTAGAAACAATATCTTGAATTTATATTCGAATACTAAAGGTGATAATCGTAGATCTCAAATCAGAGGAACACAGCAGAGGTTGGGCCTCAGACAATGTCCGAATTTTACCACTCCAGAGGCACCAGAACTTGCACTCGCTATCTTATTATATTGTAGATTTTATAGAAACTTATCATGAGGAGAGGATAAAAATTTTCATCATAAGTATGTTTTCTCTACAAGATTAAGTGCGTTTGATTTACAATAAATGAAACTAGTCTGCTTGGTGCTTAATGTCGTAACATAATGTATGTTTAGATTGCATAGGAAGAATTAAATATAAATGTTCAGGCGTTACTTAGTGGAAAGCCATTGAAGTAATGAAGAAATAAAACTTTGTAAATTTTCAACACGATTTTGCTAATTGACCGAAAAAAATTGACTAAAATATAAAAATCGTGAGGAAAATTTACAAATGTTTATTTCTTTATTACTTTAATAGGAATAATGCCAAAAATAAATACTAAAAGTACTGAATTATTATACCATGGGCATCAGAGGATTTAAATACCGTTTTTCCAAATTTACGACTTAGTCCGGGAATGTGAAAACGAAAGGAAAATCCCGAGACTGAGAAGGAACATAATCCTGACCTTCAATGCAGTGCCCAATATACTCGAGCTACCGAGCTGAACGAGTTGCAAGCGACATTTGGAAAGAGGGTATATCTGAGACAATTGCTTAAATCTGGGAGCGTCTATGAGAATACGGGAAAGTTGGCAGTCCTAGTCGTGACTCCCATTACGATGACGGAAGGATGGATGAGAAAGGGACTAAGGGACTAACTCTAAGGGATTTTTAGGGTAACTTGGACAGGAATGCGGTGTTGGCCCCTGACGGCGGCCTGCCAAGGCTGTCACCCCATTTAACTCTCCTAAAAATTCTCTCCTCCTCCCAATTTGACTCCGTTTTAACTCCGGCTCCTCTCTTTCCACGAAACTTAATTCGAAAAGTATCTCGCCATATTACTCAAACTTTCTCTTTCCCTCACACTGATTTCGAGGCCCGCTTGCGATCTCACAGAGACCGTAGTGGCAGAGTGGTTAGCGTACTTGCGCCCCAACCTATGGTCTAGGATTCGATTCCCGGCGAATGGTATTTTTATTAATATTAAATTTTTGTTTGCGATCATCAATAACAGGTGTGGGATAATAATGGGTGTGATTGAGGTCTTCCAGTTTACATCGGAGAATTAAAAAAATAATTTAGGAAAGTCAAAACTAGATCGCATCCTTTCACTACCTCTCAGTTCCTTCTCCGAATTCGATGGTTGTACTGGCTCGCGTGATCCGGACCACTTAATTTAGATAAACGAGAGAAATTCAAAATTAGGAAGAGTAATTAAAAAACCATATTGTAGCTTATTCTGTCATCTAAAAAACTAGATCCTAACTCCCACTGCGACCTTTCTCATTCTATTACACCATACTACGAAATATACGAATTTATGTACAGTCCTGGCCAAAATTAACGCAGCACCGGCCGTAAGGATCGCTAGGGAGGTGCTGCGTTAATTTTGGCCAGGAGTGTACAAACGTAATGACTGTTCTGTGTCACATTTTCACGCTTTCTTGCATCCACAACTTAAGTAAACAGCTTTACGTATTCTTTAATAACAAACTACATTATATATTCGACAACAAAAAAGAAAATGCATTTTATTGCTACCAATTGACTATTTTATTAAGTAAGATTATTAAGATATCCCAGGAAGTTGTTACAAAAAAATCTTCCAAAAGAGATTATGACATACACTAACACTTCAGCTAATAATTCAATAAGAAGCATTAGCAGGACGTGAATAGTGTCACTAAAAGAACGTTTATATTATCTAAATAATTTTACTAGGACAAATAAAAGTCAATCGATAGTTATATAAACAAAAACACAAATGTTTAATAATAATCAAAGGTTAGAGGAAAGTAAGGAATCTTTTCATTTAATACTAATGTAGAAGATCGTGTAATATATGAAAATATTCTTCTTTAATAGGAATGGAAGTAGAGACTATTTATCTCGCCTATCTAATATAATATCCATTCATTCAAAAATTATTCGCAATTTTATAAAACAAAAGATGTGATCATACGGAGGCAGTTAAATTGGCAACATTCAACCCATAAAAATATATCTCGAATTCAGAACTTTTACGCTCGCAGTCCTTGGCGGTACAATGGAAAGAGCGCGAATAAATTCCGTTCCCGGATAAAAAATCGAATTATTCGGGCGCGCATAAAAAGATACCACTTTCTCCGAAAAACTGCTCTAGTAAAATTTGTTTTCGTTTCAACGCATAAAGGAAACAATATCCCGAAAAAGGCCCCTTCATTTGGAACCGTGTCTGAAGAGCAGAGTAAAAAAAGTCGGGAGCTGTAAATTTCGACAAAATACCGGAACGTACGAAAACAAATGCCCATTCCACCCCCGATGTTCTTCTTTATAACACGAACGGGATGGAAAAAATCACGTGAAGCGAATCGGAACAGTACGGAAAGGAAAAAACAAAGAAGGCATCCTTTTTAACGACCGGGTCACTCCCTACCGCCGATGTATAAGCGATCCGGACTTTTTATCACGAGGATTTTGTTTCCTAATTTCCGCACTAGTAATAAAAACTTTCGCCGATCAAGCTTCCTACGCGTACCGGAAAATAAAACGGGGAGCTCCTCTGCTGCGCAGCGACGGCGACCTCTGTCCCCGCCGAAAGCTTTTAAATCAGTACCTCTCGACTTACAAATGACCGTCTTTCCGTGTCTGCATTTACCCTCTGCTGGGGTGATCCCTCCCGCCGAACATCCCGACCGCTGCGCGAACCATTCATCGGCCATCGATCGCTCGGGATTTACAGTTCCCGGAAGGGGAGGCTGCAATAAAAACCGGTGCCAAAGAAAAGGAGAGAGCCAGATTCGTAGTCGGACATTTTACAGACTTGCGTACCCCTGATTTTTTAT
The DNA here is from genome assembly GCA_947579665.1 of Sympetrum striolatum. NCBI lineage: Eukaryota > Metazoa > Arthropoda > Insecta > Odonata > Libellulidae > Sympetrum > Sympetrum striolatum. The sequence continues at coordinate 38,060,527 of OX388351.1, read as the reverse complement.
CTTTTTAGCCACATTGTCATGCTCACATGCATTTCCACTCCGACCAAACCAAACACTTCAAAAAGAGAACACTTTCATCTCTTCCTGCGGCTCATATCCATCGTTGTGTCGCAGCGATCGCGTTTTACTCGATCAAAATTTCCCCCTTTCCTTACAACCACCCCTATCCAATTTTTCTCTCCTCACCTCTATATATCACTCTATTTGTCAATCCTATCAATCTTTTCTTGTATCTTACTGAACTCAAAACATTTTTTCCCATATTCTATTTATCTTCCTAAGTGAGGAATCTATCTCTTCCGTGCATGGAGGAAGTATATTGTAAATTCTACAATGCCTGTTTTATTTTAATTTCGCCTATTATAGAAGAACATCTTTGACTTAAATAACTAAAAGAAATAAATAAAAAAATATTTTCCGTGAAAATCTAGTGAATTACTACCGAAATAAATAGCGTACTATCTTGCTACATAATATTCTATTCAGTGTATCAAAAAGGAATATAAAGACGCCAAAATTCATGTAAAAACTCACTATTTAATGATAGAAAATTAAAAATTCAGAGATATACATGTACAATTTCCCCAATTTGACTGAAACAGAACATAAAATAAAATTATTTGTTAGGATCTTACATTGAATCGACCGTTTTGAAGTATTAAAACATAATGCTCAAACGCAAAAAGGTAATAACTTAAAATTAACGAAATTGACCTCTAAACGAAATGGATTTTCAGTTAGAGAACATTTACCTTATACATGAGGATATGACTGCAAAGGAATACTTGTGATAGCAAGTTATCCTACATTCAATTAGGATTTCAGTATACACTCCATCCTAAATTTCCTACATTAGCAATCATAAAAATACCTGTCTCTATTAATTGATAAACAAATCGCAACGAATTGCTAAGCGACAAATTCTGAAATATAATGATCATGCTTAAGATTGGTTGATTTTTATGTCGGGTTGATAAGTTACAATAACCCTTCTTTCTGTTTCTGGGGATATTTTACATTTATTTACATTTAAACCCTGCAATCCGCTAGTGGCACGTGGAACGGGGTGTAAAACGCCGGCATTCCTATCTAAACTGGAGAGCTACTAGATTCTCAAATACTTCGTGGGAAAACGACCAAAAGTTAACTGCTTCCCACTATCGCTCTTTTGTTTTCTCCCAAAGATCACGGAAGTTTATAACTGTGATAAAAATATCAGGCATGTCTTCCCCGAAATAGGTAGTAATAAATTTATCAAAAAGATTCCGTCGATACTCAAGTCTTCTATCACTAAAAGAGTTCCATTCGAGGGATTCTATCATAGCCGAAACATTGCTGTCAAAACTGGAATTTTCATTTGACATACCTAGCTTCTCTACGTTGAACCATCTCAAGATCGGAAATTAATCCTACTTCGTGATGATTCCAAATCGCACAAAACAGTATTAAACAGTTGGGGAGGAAGGGGTTCTAATAGTAGTAATTTATCATCGACAGAGAAATTGAGTAGGAAAAAATTGATTGAAGAGGGACTGCTAAAAAATGAAATTGAAAGTAGAATGAGAGGAAAAATAATGAGAGGAATATAAAGATATTTAATGAGATAAAGAAAGAAAGGGGTGGCAGGAAGTGCAGGATGGCTTTCAATAGGAAACAAATAAACTACGGAAAGGTAGAACATTTGTGTAAGAATTTTATACAATTATACTGAAAAGGATAAACGTGAGTGAGATATAAGTTAAATTGTACGTTAAAAGCCAATTAACTTCAACGAACGACCTACAGATATTTAACTCGCAGATTGTAAATAGTAATAATGCCTTAAACCGGGTTGACTGTGATAATAGTATGGCAATAATACGCTATAATAATTGTATCTTTCTAGCACTGAAAACAGTATCTTGATTCCCAGCCGTTATTACCTCAGCTTGATGACCCGTTCTATTTTCTGAGCATCTTGACACAGTGGCTTTCTTGTTTCTCCCACACCGTTATAGACAACTTCACCATCTCAGATTCCTCCAATTTCGCCCCTTTCCACGCCTATCCCGTCTTTCCCTTCCTTTCCAATCTTTTCCCTCCATTTATTCCCTTTCTCCATTATTCCCATGTAGCCTCATTCCCCGAAACATTTCCCCCAAACCCCCCCGAGCGCTCCCCTATTCGTCTCGACACGGTGTTACAATTTGGCCCTTGGCGCCATTTACGAATCGCAGGAGGATCGTTCCATCCGACTCATATTGCTACTCTTTCTCGTGTTCCCCGCCCTGTGACCCTCCTTTGTTTCAATAACGCCCCTTTCTGCCGGGATAATAAAAAATGGCGCTGCATCGACTGTGACGCACTGTGGCGAGTGATTCCACTCGGTCCGAGAGGTGTCGCATCCCGCGGCCCTTATTCATGCTCCCGCGTTTGCTTTTTCATGACGTAATGACATTCGTGCTCTCTTTATATCGCCTGTTGCCCGATCGATGGGTTTACTCCCGTAGGGTCGTTGATGTTCCGCGGAAACCGCGGTGCTTCCGATATTTTGCGGTGCGGATTGTGCGAGACCATTAAACGCGTTGAATATCTCCGTTACTCTCCTATTCGATGGGAATTCGGTTCCTTAATGGAAGAGTGGATAGCCAGCGAGTGATTTCCTCGAAATATAATCGTTAACACAGTATACGCGTTAATTATGTTTGTTGATGCAACTGAGTAATTTCAACGCATATTTTTTTGCGATATGCCATTGTCAATCACCATTTTACGCACGAATATTTCATTAAATGTTCATTTTAATTTTTTTTTTTGAATGAACCAAGCCTCAAATGAGAACATTCCATCTACTACAGACTAACTATTCCCCAGTTTATATTCTATGTAGTAAGCGAAAGTTTAAAGGAATTTCATAAATTGATATTTATTATTCCCGAGTTATTTCATTAAGGTACTTATTAATTTGCACAGCTATATACATTAAATTTAAATACGAAAATATAATATGAGCATTTATAGTATAAAAATCCTATCATTACAGATATAATATCATAATTTAGTGACTGAATGGTGAAAATTATATCCAAAGCAACATTAGATACCAGCAGAAAAAAATACAAAGGATAATAGAACTCTGCCAAATAATTTCCATTGAGTACAACGTTAAATAAGTTATTAACGTTCGCCTAAGCAATAATTATGCGTAAACAGGAACCATTGACACAAAATTATAATCCATATTATTAAATATATCGTACATTTCCCTCGTTATAAATTGCCGTTTTCAGAAATAATATACATCTTTTAATTTTAATGAAAATTCTCTCTCCTAAATTTCATTAATATCAGCTATAAACGTTTAGTAATAATAAGTTATGCCTTGCTACCCCTGAAACCAGAGCATCTTATTGCTTGTCCTCGACTACGATAATGTTTAATTCATTTATAAACTGTTATGTAATGTAAATATGAAACGGCTACCATAAAAGTACCCAATCAAATGAGAATACTGAAAAGAGCTTTCAGATGGGCGATTAAGTTTATCGAAATTCTAAATCTGGCGATGGTGCAAGAGTGTTAAATGACAGAATATATCTGTAAGTAAACGTGGTTACAAGAAAAATATATATCTGTAAGTACAATTGGTTTCTGAGATTCCATCTTTAGAAATGCTGATTTCCTTCGTGCAAATGACACTTTAATCTTTGGAAAAATGATTTAACTGAAATAGGTTTTTTCAGTACGTATATTGCAATTTTTTGTGAAAGAAAGAATGAAATTGGTCATGATTTTCCTAATGTGGTCGATACCAATACTTGTTCTGTAATTATTCAGAATAATACTCTCATCTTTCGAAGACCAAGGTTTTATATCTGATGTACTATTTAGAATTCTAACGAAACAATAGATGACCATGCTACAAGGATAATTCAGTGATATTTTCAAGATAAAACCCAGAAAAATTAACTTTTTAGAAAGGTTAATATTCGTCATGGATGGATACGTTGAGTCCAATTCCTCCAATATTACGAATCACTCTCTGTTCGACATTGTTCGGCGTAATGTGCGCTACTCCGTTTCAACTGCCATTTTTACTCTCTAATTCACTGATTGATGGACTTGAATAATCTCTGCCATCGAAATAAGACGAGTTTGCCTGTTATTAAATATGGGAATTCCATCAATCGCGTTACGCATATGTCTCACTGAATTTCAAAGCGCTCGCCTACTTTCTGCATTGGAAATAATAACCTTTGATGGGCTTCAAATGCATCCCATCAACTGGATGCATGCGATTGGCGTTCGATCTTCGGAGCATTTAGCTATTTACGCAAAAGGATCCCAATCCCTTGTTTGGGTCCACTTTTGAGAGTACATTAACCTTGCATTCGGAAAATACGACCGATTGCAATTTGAATAAATATCATCGTCAAACCGATTCGAAAATTGTTCTTCAAAAGTGAGCAGCTGTCCATAACCATGCATGAATATGTATTCAAATCGTATCGAATTTGTGAGCATAATGCTGCATAAATACGTCCGTTAGGGATGATTTAAAGTAAATAAAGCTTGAATTTCAGAATACTAGCTGATTCAAAGTTGTCAGAAAAACAGAAAATGATCGATTCAGACGCTCATTCAAATTTGTCTCAAACGTTTAGTAAGGAGACATTAAAATTACAGTTCTATGACGTAACGACTTTCTACATTGATACTTTACGTTTGCTTGTATTCAATTAACACAAAGATATTAGATGACAATTTTAGGCAGTGTTTGGAGATTCAATTCGTTTTCGAATCTTGCAAAAACTCCGGATTCGATCGATTGGTATATGGATTACAGATCAGCCGAAAAGTTTGATGTAAGTAATAGGTAGTCCAAAGAGTGTAATTATTTCACTTTTTTTCATAATGTTCTAATCCAAAAATCACTATATTATAGTAATAATATGTACGATATACAGATTATCGTTATAACGTGTACACATTAGATTGTACACTCCTGGCCAAAATTAACGCAGCACCGGCCGTAAGGATCGCTAGGGAGGTGCTGCGTTAATTTTGGCCAGGAGTGTACATACATCAAGATGGTCATTTAATCATGATGATGATCACGTAATTAAGTATTTGCGGAGGCGTAATCGTATAAAAAGTCTCATTTCTAACTTTCCAAATCGACGATAACATCAATTCGAACATATTATGGAAAGATTGAATTTATCAGCACCTAGAGTATATTTGATTTACTTTTAGTGAATTAACGTGAACTGGATAAACCAAGTACCCTTAAAATTCAAAATTTAAGATAAAAAATTACAAATCATAGGTACTATTTCTAAGTAATCTTTTTGAGTTGACACGCCATTCTCATTATCTCTAGCTGAAAGAGCAAATTTATTATCACTGAAGGAAAGGTCGACTATATCCACACATGGACTTTTAAATTTAGAAATATATGAAACCTACATTTGTAGACGAAATTGATTCTATGCAAATCTATCACCGCATCAAAGAGTTTGAATTTTAAATGCAGATGATAGGCAAACTGACGGTCATCACAAAACATCGTTTAAAATAGAATCTAGGCTTCAAACAATCTCTCTGAGCACGTAATACATCACACAATATCGCTTTCCAGCTCCTACATTCCTGAATGACTAAAAAGTTTCAACGCTCTCTAACGAAGTTGAAAAGCGAAGCCAGAAAAATAATGTGTGGATAGCAATCCTGCGAGTCTTGACTTATGCCTGCTAACAGTACGCCATCATATATCACATGAATTTATTTCCCTTTAAATGCATGCAATTAATTTTGGTTTAAATAATTCAACCATTTTTAAACTTTCACCTCTTTCAAATAATCGTAAATCCAAAGTCCTCGGAATCTTTTCACGCGCTTAAAATTGCTGATTGACTGCAGCAAAGTTCTAGTATAATATTACACAACAGGGTTGAACACTATTTATATAGAAGTAATTCATATTGATAGAATGTGATATTTTATGCAGAGGCTCAAAATTTTGTATGAGTTCTGAAGAGTTGCGATTTGTTATTTAAAATGTTCTTTTAATTTTACTCATTACAGTTTGGATAACATACTACAAAAAAATTACAAGCGGTTATTAGATATGAAAAAAGTTAAACTAGAAGTGAAAAATATGAAATCTGAGAGATGAATAATATCATTTTGAAGATCTAATTTAAAATTATTTAGCAAAGCTAAGTAATAATAATAATAAATCGTCTATATTTGGGCGAGCTTGAGACTAAAAGTCTCATCTTCCATCTAACCCATAGGGTATCGCAATGATGAGAAGAACTTTACTAGGCACAAGCGTTTGAGCTCAGTGATTTTAATGTAATTGCAATTATTACTATTCACTTACGTAATATAAGCTATAAAAATAAAATGCTTGGTACTTAATTAACAAAAACCACTTAAACTACTTTCGTAAACATACAAAAGCACTGAGATTCATCAATTAAAGATGAAACCAATATATGTACTTTATTCGGTAGTGCTTACAGTACATAATCTAACTTAATTCTACCTTTTATTTCAATGAAAAAATTGATACTGAGACTAACTAATACAAGGTTTACTCTTCCAAGAGCTTTGAATTAGATATGTTACAGATTGCTTAGGGTGGACGCCGGAAATTGCTAATGAAAGGGAATAGTCGAAACAATACCACAGCTGTTGTACAGTAAGTATCGTAAATGGTGAGCGTTATTAATAATAGTAAAGTTGGTACGTTCTGGCATTCTCAAGCGAATGTTCATGAGCAAGGCCAAAGCTTCATTAGAATTATTTTCAGAAATTATTAGGATCTATTTCAGTTCCGCACTAATATCATCGGACCATCGTCAACAGCAAGAGCTTCTGAATACTCGAACTGCTAGTAGAGTTATAGGGTATAACACAAAGTATTTACTTAAGGGATCATTCTACAAGGAAAAGCACCACGCGGTTTCATAAACACCCCAAGCAAACGTCTAATTATACTAAACCATGGGCTTCCCTTCCATCACATCAACAACAACATCCTCCTTCCCCGATGAATTCTCGATCTCAAAAACGCAGTACGAGAACCTTTGAAATAATCGCAGAGTAAGGAGAGTGCTCCTTTTACCGCGAACTCACTCCCGCTCAAGAATAAATAAACCCAAGCCGCGCTTTAATCGGAAACAGCTCAACCACACAACACAACATACCTCGGCGGAGATTTTTTCGACAGCCCGAAACCCTTTTTTCGTTAATAATGACTCCCGACCGGGCACGATAAATAGCAAAGCAGTCGGAGGCAAATGCGTGTAACTCGCGAGCTATCTGCGACCATAAAGCATAGGCGTTTGCGCCGATGGGTGGTCCCGTCCTTAGTCATACCGTATCGCGTGGTCGTTTCCTCTTGGCTTTTGAACCGACCACCGGACGCCCGTTTTTTCCATGCTCTCGCGCGTGTTTTGAGCCTCGGTTCACTACTCCACGCCGAATGCTTTTATTCGGCGGACAGACGGCCTCCATCATCGCTAACAACCGTCATATCAATTGAGTTCCGTGGGCATCAAAAAGCCTTCTGTCCCATTCAGAGGGAGTCTGGGGCCCCGCCGACAACGTCAGGGGAGGATGCTTTGTGGTCCTCGATCGAGCGTTGAGATGATGGAGAGAGAAAAAAGAAGCCGACGGAGTAAGAAAAACGGTGGGATTGGAAAGCGCGCGGATGTTGGAATCCTTGGATTTCTCTTTGCGTTCGAGAATCAATTGCATCCGGGGGTGTTGCGAGAGCTGGAAATACTCCGGAAGTAATGAGTGCTGAGCGTTTCAGCTCCGAGCGGGCGCCGTCTCGTCCTTCCCCTTATCGAGTTTATTTATTTCGCGTTTATTTTTCTTTTGCTACATTTCCTGACTCCAAGAACTGCCTTATGTTTTCTCCTCAAAGGAGAAAATATTACGAATCATCATATATTGTACCACATAAAATGTGAAACAATATTAAATGAATGTGCGATATAATAAGTTTGGAAACTTAAATCATAGTTTGCCTAGATAAAGGGATATTACAGACATAAATTAGTAAAAAATAATTGAGTGAGACCACCATTAATACTTCAAACAAATAAAACATACGAAAAGTACGGAATATATCCTTAGAGCTTGTAAACACTTTGAAAAATCCTTAAGACTAAAACAAAGCACGAATGGTTTAAGCTATCCACGATCAGTCACTTTTCTATTTAATTATCATTTAATACTTAAGAAGACTAATTGAGAAAAATTCGTTTTCTCGAGGATCCATCTATCTCTGATTAACGTCTATGAACATCATTTAAAGACAGATTTAGGTATCAATATACTCTTTACTATCATTAAGTCCTACCTGAAAAACTGTCCGATTAAATTGATGGAAACTGAAATATGATTAAAACTTAAGAAAATGAAAGAAATATTTCTTTATCGGCCGAAACATAGTAAAGAAAGCAATATCATTGGCTGTATTAAATTCTCTCAAAGAAAAATGGCATAGTCCAATGACCAGTGAAAAATAAACGAGTAAATAAATTAGTTGACGGTGTTATCATTAAAGGAAAAAAAATCCTCAAAAAGAATACTGATCAAGATGTATAAATTATTAAGATACGCGACATTTAATTATGCTTTAGTCGTCTGCCTTTCTCCCTTGTCTTCGGGAATCATCTTATAACGCGCGTCAGATGTAAATATTGATTAGACACGTAACTATGCTCCAATATTTGAATAAAAAATAATGTAAAACTGTTAGTATTCCTCACTTCAGCAACAATAGTCTGAATTCTGTTCAATTTCGATGAGGAGTAGATGAAATAAACTTCAAATTTATATAAATCTAAGCCCCAAACGAAACCAAAATATAACCATAATACGAAGTTGCAGAAAACGATAAGAAGAACAACAATGTATCGGCGTAATTACCGAGAGATGACACGTTGACGACATTTACCACACATATTGCTCCATAAATCCCCCAAATGACAGAAATATGCCAAGTAAACACGCGTATTAAATTACTCTGATCCCTCTGCTTTTCATTTGACGTTTGTTATCGGATCTTTAAATATCGCCCATTTAACTCGAGACTACTACACACATCCAATCCAAGCCTTCCACTCCTAAATCTCGGGGAAAATATATATGTAACCCTCGGGTCATGAGAGATCTTCATCTTTCTCTCCGCAGTCTGGACGAGAGGCCCTTCTAATTTGTCCCTCCTCTTCACCTGTCAAGGAAACCCTTGTAAAGTACCGGAATAATGGCGAAACTCGACGTTCCACGAGAAATTTACTGCTGGAAATCAGGAGGGAATCCGGCGTCGTTAACTCCCTATCGAGACTTTCTCGTCCGCCTCCAGAATCGAAACTGAGCGACTATTATTAGAGATGGAACGACTGGAATGTCGATATCCCTTAAAGCGGGAGACATAACCGTCCAAACAAGAAAGAGAGGGGGGGGGGGGTAAATAGGATGAGTGGGGAAGAAGCGGAAGGGATTCGGGGGGCGGGGAATAGGGTATTTGGGGAGGGAAGGGTGGTGGTGCAGGGGTCGAAGGGAGGGGAAGGAACGGGGATCAGAGGAGGGCAAAAAGATCCTTAGGAGAAAACAAAGAGAAACTAAAGGAAAATATGGTGGAGGATAGGAAAGAAACATTCTCAATTCCCACCCGTCTGGAAATACAGTTGGACTATATCAGCTATTAGCTTTCTCAGCTTCAAAAATGGATTATTTTCCGTGGGTGACCGTCTCTCTTTTTTGAAAAGATTAAAGTGGAGATGCTAATCATTTCCTTTCCTATTAAGTCACATTTAACCATGAATGAATAATTAACGACATATTTATTATACTTTCTTGTTTCCTTGTAAAGCTGATATTCCCACTATCTGGCGAAGTCCCTCTAAGCTCTCCTAAACTTGTCAGGAGGTGCTTCAGCAAGACAACATTATAAATTTATCATTATAATGCTATTTTAGAGGATATGTTCAGAAACCAAAATCATAGAGGATTTTCTACGAAGATAAACATAATAATAATCATAAAGATGGTGCCTGATGCTATGTTTTGGCCTTTTCCTTGTTTTTTTATTTTTTTAATAATTTTAAATAAAATTAGGTTAATAATATTCTAATAAAACAACTGGTGATATAGTAAATCCACATTTAGTGAGATCACAAGTTTATGACTATTATTACAATAAATTCTGCAAAAAAATGGATATGGAGCATTGCTTCAAAGGGAATAGAGATATGAGAACAGAGCGCTTAAACACGTGTGTATGAAATGTAACTTCAAATCCATAATGCGTTACATAAGATTAAGAGTTAATAGAATCGATATTCACTAAAATTTGCGGAGATACATTCTAGTTGGCAAAAATAACGTCATAAAACTCAAAAAACCGCTTATGCTAGCAAATTTTATGTACTCAAACTGCTGAAACATATTGCCAATAATTAATGGGGACCACCCAGATGAAGGTAGTCCTTGATTTTCTAAGAGATATGATTTACTTTAATGTGGTTCTATATTGATAAGTACTGTTTTATTTTACGGTAATGCTTATTATATACCTATCTTGTTACCAAATAAATTTTGATTCGTTTTTATTTCTGTTTAAAACTACATTCTTTTACTGCTCAAAACGTTCGCTGAAACAGAAATTTTTCGAGTTAAATATCAAATTGGTTACTTCGGGGCAGCAATAATGTTATACTTTTGTGTATATATCACAAATTCTGATAATTTAATTTCAAAGTTACATTGTTTGAGACGAAAAAATTATTAGTTTCAAGGAAAAATAAAAAAATCACTGAATCATTTTCAATATCATTAATCCTTAATTTTATCAAGAAGACTGACTTAGAGATATTGGACTAGCATGTTTAATAACGCTCCGTTTTTGCCTTTAGGGTTAAAGGTTCCTAGACAATGTGAAATATGAACACCTTCAGCTTTTTTCTTGAAATAAGCGAACTCTGACGTTTATTCCACAAGCATCTAACCTGAAGTGGATATTTTGGATTGTTACTCATTATTAATTCACAGAGTATAGGACGGAGCGTAAACAAAAATTCTAGGAAAAACACTATCAAAAAGGTGCAGGAAGGCAATGAATAATTCAGGGCCGAACCAACGTCATTTTCCTCGTTTCAAAAGTTTAGCTCGTGAACTTAACATACGCCTACGCTTAAACTGTGCGGATTGATAATAAACCTTCCTTTCTATAAACACCGAGGAGATGGAGTTGGAGCGATGTTTAACCTTCAAGTATCGCGAACAAAACGTATAAATTTAAACATGAATGAGGAACAATAGGAAAGTTCCACAAGAAAAGACAGCGCAAGTTCCGGTAGCAGAGAAGTCAGGAGTGAGGCATAACGCAGGGCGAATGAGCAGCTGTGGGAACACACACGTCCTATAAAAACAAACGGAGAGAGAGAGAGAGAGAGGGGATTCGGGATATTAAAGTGAGCGATGGAACGTGAGTTTGCCCTAAAAGACAGCCGATGGCTTTCCGGTCCTCGATTTATGACCGATCCAACTGCGGGGGCGTAACGGGCGAGGGGTTCGGAAGTGGCTTTTGGGAGGCAAAGCGGGAATCAGGGCGCTTTTTTGTCGGTGCGGGGATTCGAGAGGAAATTTTGAGGTTGCGTACAAGAAATTGCGTTTTAAGGATCCTTTTCGATCCTATCTCACCCGCGGGACTGTTATTGGAACTTTTTACGGTTACATTCCCCTTCGATTGCTGTTCGTTGGGATATCGGACGGGGAGGGGTGATGAATGAGGAAATGGCGACTCTTCAAAGGCAAGAAATAGATGCCAAATTAACGGCTCCCGCTCGCTGAGAGGGATTGTTTGCGAAAGTCACGCATTTGCGACGTCATCTGTTTTTCGGGAGTAGCTTCCCCGAAATGTCACGTGGACGGTCATCCGCTGTGGGGAGTCATCATTTATGACAAAAATATTAGGGTTTTTATAACATCAGCCACTTAAAGTACGGACATCACTTAATTTCTTCGTCTATGAGTCTGGAAAGGATATAAGTTAGTTCACTTTTCGCCTAAATTCAAGGATTTTAGAGTAAAAAGTGTCTGGAATCCCTCTTGACAACGTTTTGCGATAATTCTTGTGAAAATAACAATGGAATCATTGATGAACTGCCAATAAAAGCGACATTAAACGTAGTTTACCCTATTACCAGTAGTTGTGGAAAATCATAAAATGCATACTTCGGTTTTGAGAAAGCCAAAAATAATACAGATAAAAGAGATAAAATTAAAACTCAAATTATTAAAGGCTTAATATTTCATTTTCACTTTCATGTGAATAGTAATTTTACTATATTTATTTATGTTTCGAATACGAAAATAAAGAATATATTTTTAAGGATATGGTAGAATTAATTTGACCTATTCAATCAATTGCGATATGCTATAACTCAACAATAAGGGGTAAACTTGCAGCTGATCGTGAAATACTTTTTTATTTAATTATTACTTCATTTTACTTAATACAATAATAATAATAATAAAAACTCTTTATTTGGCGAGGTTAGGTCCATTAGGGCCTCTCTTACACCTAACCATTAAGGGTTACTAATATTACTTACAGAAAAGGAGGAAAACAATACAAATACATTTATATAAAAAAATCAAAGAGAGGTAAACGAATAAAATAATTGTGGTGTGGGGAAAAACTCCTTGGCTGAAGGCTTTCGGAGAAAAACCCAATGTGCGGGAAAACGCTCACACATGATGTCAATAGCCAATCGATAAAAAAATAGGCTAAACTTGATAGATAGATATATTCAAAAATATATTTAAGACACTTAAAGCTTCTTAAAATATTATAATACACAAATATGGCATTTAAAATAATTCAAGAGCAATGGAATGACAGGTAAAAAGTAAAAATAATGAATAGAAAGAGAAGAAGTTATGTAAGAAGAATGCTCCGTTATTTGAGGCAATATGAAATAGATGAGTAATGAAAAATTTTCCCTTGATATAAAAGTAAACAGCACGCAGTCACGAAAAGACAAACGCCCTCGTAAAATTTTAAATATGAAGGCATCAACCAATGATCCTTATGGACGAATAAACCCATTTTAACGAGCCCATTGGTCCTTAACCTGTAAAACATATCGAGTGACCTTTACATCTATTTGGTAGACAGCGAGTGCCTCCGGCTCCTTCTCATGAGATTCATCGAACTTTCAAAACGATCGCAACGAATCCGTGAGCGATCAACAGCCTCTTTCGGTTCCCTCAAAGGGACTGTGATTTACCCTTGGGACCTATAATTCCGCCGGCCTAGTTCAAGTAAATATACTCATCATTTTCCCGGAAAGTTTTCATTACCCTTTACCGTCTCTCGGATTCCACGCCGCTATCAATACTATCGGAGAAACGATTGGTTATGCGCGGGCAAGGGTATTATTGATTCGTTTTCTGGAGTTTCAATTGGAGCCCGTAATGATGGGCTGCGAGTAAGTATCTCAAATTTACCGTAAAACTTACTGTTTCGAAGTTAAATTAGGTAAAATTTTAAGCAATTTACGAGCGCACGATTCGGCGTTTCCAGAGTTTAAAGTGTTCATTTGGTCTTATCGTTGGTCAGCGACGGGCGCCCTTTCATCATTGAAGTATATTACGCTTTAACATGGAATTCAAGGCATTCTATTGTGTGAAGATGTTCCGAGTAAAAGATTCCACATGTGTCAACGTTAAGTTCAAAGGAAAATTATCATAAATTATATTCATATATATCAAATGATATAATATATCTCATATTATTTCTGAGGACGGGAATAATATTCAAATATCATTTCATATACAAAATCTACGATGAAAATTAAAAAATTATATTATATTAATATAAAATATAATAATAAAAATATATTATATAATAATAAAAAAATAATATAATAATATATATATATAATAATTTTTGTGAAATAATTTTCATCCTAGATAAGTTGAAAATGACAAACATTAATTATTGCGATTAAAATATATTATAAAAAGATAGTGATACGTGGGGAGGAACAAAAGGAATTAATATAGTTTCTAGAATCCCCACAACCATAGTAGAAGACATTAACGAGAATACAATGACAGTTTTAAGAAGTGTTTTTAACTCTCCAATTATGAAATGAGGCTTTGCATAATGTGTGTCATCCAATAGAATAATGACCTCCATATGAAGACAAATTTAAACAAGAATAGTAATCCTAAAAGAGAAGAGATTTATAGATCACATCAATATCACTGTCCCATTCACAGTAAAACATCGACATCGAGATACAAATCTTTAAAAACGATTACGTGGTGGCAGACAAAAACAAAAACCAGAGGGTCTCCAAAATTCACCCAAATTTGTCAAAGATATCGAGATGAGATTTAGCAGGAGATGAAACAATATTTCGAAGAAAAAAATACATCTCAAAGACTACTTGCAGCCCAGAAATTTTATAAGGAACGGATTAAATTCCCTTCCCTCTCCTTCCATTATTAAAAACAAAGGTCAAATCGTTCCGTGGAAATCCGCTCGCTTCAATTGTTCGGGTAAACGGAGAATCTTCTTCCTATCATTCAGCCTTTATTACCCGGCCACGGGAGGATTTTTCCCGGGGCGGAAAGGTCGGCCGAGCGCAAGTAACGGAAAAAAGGAAGGCGTTGAAGGGACCACTTTCAGCTGCGGCTGCCCTTTCATCTACCTCTTTATCGCCAATGAGTCCGGTCTACTGATTGCTCTATGCCGCCAACGTCTATTTTTTTCATCAAATCGGCGGGACCGATGAGCGAGCTTTGAGGCACTCTCGGCCTAGTAGAGGTCGCTCGGCCGTTATCGAGAATCAATTCATAATCCTGAAGCGGAAAAAGCATATGCGTTGAAAAAGGATTTTATGAAAAACCTCACTGGCATTTACAACAAATTTGTCGGCGTTTGCGATACCCCTACTAAACGATCGAAAGTAAAATACTGAGAGCGATTACAATGGCTTCTTTCTTCCTAAGGATTAGAACCGCCAAGTAGGAAACCGAGATAGTAACGGAGCGTTTTTGACGAGCTTTTCATTCGAACTGTTACGTTTCACTGATAAAAATTAATACTGTAATTCTATGAAATAGAGAGAAATATTTTTCGAAATTGGGTTTTTGTGGTATGTGCATTAATAAAAATGAACTGGAGACTATAAAGACCATTAACAATTAATATGATTTAAAAATTATTCCTAAAAAGTCGATATCTTACTAGCAATCTTAAAATTTTATTATTTCGAGCCATTCATGATACTCGAACAATCATAGAATTTAATAAAATAATCAAAATTCGATCACGGCCATTTTTCAATTCCTAGATTAATATAGTTTAATATAAACTATTTAAACATAACTAAGTTACAATTTTCGTACATGGCTTATGTCATCTACTACCAACAATCTGCGTGCACCATAATAAATACTTATATATTTATTAGATTAAATCATACCTTTCCATCCATAAATTTGTACACAAACGACTAAACTAAGGCACATAAAATGTACTAAATAGATTTGCAAGCCTTATTACTTATCATTAATATTTAATACTCAATTGACTCATTTAGTTAGTCGAAAAGCAAATTCTAACAAAAAAACATTCATATGCCCTTGTCGATAGGGTTTCAAAAGCATTTCCGATAAGTATATTTCTGTTTACTTAATTTGAATCGAATTCAATACATTTCCGAGGTTATTGGCATATCTTTAGATCACCTTATGAAAATGTCAGTACATGGTTATTAGGGAAACATCCTCTTATAACAGTTAAAATACTAATTCAATAGAACTTTGAACCTTAATCTCTCAGATTCATTCACAGATGGACGAAATTTCGTTCGATAAGTTATTCAATTCAAATTGAATTCAATACATTACCAAGATTAGCGGCCAAATCTTTAGATTGCGTTACGTTAATTTCAGCGCATCCATTTACGATAGGTTGATCTCAAAGCATGCTCATTAGGGAAATACCCCCTCATAATAGTCAACATTCCACCTCCATAAAACATTGAACTTTAATCCCGCAGTTTCATTCGAGGATTAAAGCTCGTCCGACAAGTCGAAATCAAACATTCCCTCTTTCCCTCCGTAGTAACAATTTTCCCGCGCGTATTTCCCGCCACTGCCGCCGCCATGGCAATCAAATAGCCACGCAGTCAAACGGCGTAATCCAGTCATTAGATCTGAAAAATGGCGTTCCAGAGGGTGGCAACACTCGGCTGAAACCCATTCACTGCTCGCCCCTTTCCACCTATTACCACCGACTGTACTCCGTCCATTTAACTCTGACTGTGCTCTCATCAAACACTTGGAATCCCTGATGGTCGATTACAACTGCGCGCACGCGCGGCCACGTAGTCATTTGTCCGCTCGTGTAACCAACGCGGTCTACGTGGGAGTTGAAGGAGACGTAGATGTGTTGATTCTGGCATCTCTACTCTCGGGATTTGCTTTGGCAGCTGTGTAACCATCTTTCGAGAGGGGTTAAGGGTTGAAGGTTTTGGAGGGTTGAGGTAGTCTGGGGATCGCTATAGCGAAGTCGCATTTTTTTGTTACCTAGCGATTAGGAGCTTCTGGTCTGGGATCGCTCGTATAGGTCTCCTGAGGACTCCTTATGGATAAAAGCGATAAAAAATTGATAAAATAAGTCAAAGATAGAATGCTGTACTTTTCCTTACTTTTACTATTCTATCTTCCATTGTTTTCATTCCAGGTTTCAGAAATCAGTAGCTGAAGAATTTCTTGTAAGAATGCAAGGTTTGGGAAAAGTAAATAAAATGCAAATTCAGTCCCCTTTGGTAATCGGTTTCTAGAAATCAAGACTTATCTACTTAAAATTAGACATTTTATAGTTCACAGCTAAAAATATTAATGGAACGCTGCCTTTACCTTTTGAAAATTAAGGTATCTGTAAAATCTGTTATCGTAGAATCTGTTAATTGATAGGTGCTTGATATATTTATTAATACAATTCATAGACTTTTAAATGATTTTCTATTGATAAATGGCAAACATATATTTCTCGTTAACGAATACACTTACAGCCTATTTTCGCTTTCAATTTAATTAATTTGAAAATTGAGTTGATTCAATTCATAAATCATAGGTAAAGGAAAAACGGTCAGCATATTACTCAGTGATTATTATTGCTATACTTATCTAGATATTAATCATAAGAGAGAATGAAGCATGTGAGCTACAGATATCTTAGAAGGTGATGTTTCGTATGTGCCATTTTATGTGAATCCAAAATCACATATCAATATTTAAACCTTCTCATTATTGAAAACTCATGTATTCGTAAAGTAAATTCAGCCAATTAGATCATTTAAGGTTTATATGGAAATACATTTTTCTCTATCTAATTTTTATGTGAATATTATGGCAACCAAATATTTTCTATTTTTTATCATTTTACCCTGTAAATTAAATTTAGTTTTATTGCATTTTCCTTGATTGGCTATTCCACGAGGATAAGCCACCTAAACCGCATAATCCCGATCAGATGTGGTATCGCTCAAAATCGAAATGTTGGCAAACCGAAATTCCGCATCAAATCCAATTGCGGCTCTTTGCCGATTGGATACAGTTAATGAATTTAAAGATAATCGAAAATAGGATTCACTCTAAAATATGGGGAAAAATCGGCAAAGAAGGGGCTGAGAAACAGGAAAAGACCATGGAGAAGAGAATACTTTAGTAAATCTTGTTTCCTTCAGAATATCACCAAAAATTAGTGATGAAGATATGTTTTTATCAGTCTATTAATGAAACGTGGAAGTAACGAGTGCATAAAATTATTAAATAATAATTATTATGTGATTATAATGAGATAATAGTAAAAATGTATTCATTTTCCAGTAGTTAACATTAATAATTATTGGTAATGATTTATGAATAACGATGATAACAATTAGTGAAATTAAGTAAGTAAATAATTGAATATGTGATTGAATGAGTGACTTAATTTGTTTCCAAAAAAATGTAGGGTACCGGAAAGTATCACATTTAAATGCATGCATTTAGTACTAGCAAAGGTTACTCATTGATAGTAAATATTAATTAATAAATACGATAATTATTGGAGGAATTAAGGTAATAAAAAACTAAATTATCGATTTCAATTGATTAATAAAAGTGTATAGTTTTGTAAAGTGCCATTGTGCCATGTAAATTAATGGTTGAATAAAATAGGGCAATAAAAATAAATCAGATATTTCTTAAGTAAATCTAAATACCTAATGATATGTTGCTGGTTTAATTATCACAAAATAAAGAGAAATATATACACAATTATAGCTAAAAGAATCACAAATAATTCTGATATACATGGAAAGAAATATAATATCGTATGATCATTAAGATCGTAAGATTTTTCATGAACAAACTGTACTAATATATGCCATCGCTAATATTTACGCGAAAACAAACAAGTAAATCACAAAACTCACAACTGCGTACACCCAAAACGTCAGCGTGGCTACGGAAACCCCTTGTTAACAAATTAATTCCCTAAATAACGACGATCCCAGCATTCAATTCCAATCATGGACTTCCCCAATTCCTATTGCGCCGCATGGAAAACACTACGGTACTCAAAACCCAAATCCTCTAGAAATCCTCTCCCCACCGGCAGCATCAATCCGCAAGACGTGTGTGCAGACGTCCCCGTCAAACAGAACGTAGCCTAGATGCCGCCGCCGCACGCCTGGGGCCATCTCTGTGTGGTTTCGCGTCTCCGTTAGAACAGAAACCGCGTTGCCAATCGGACACACCGGGAGACAAAGCGGTGTCGTTGCTTCGCCGCCCTACTCCGCATAGGGTAATGTATACACATATATCCCCGGTGGGATCCAAAAACATAATTTCATCGCCGAATCGCCGCGGATCCAGATTTTGGTTGGACTCCTAAGAAATCGCCTGTGGGCGTCAAAGGACGACCTCTATCTTGTGTGACGCTGCTATTATATTTTTAGCACGACTAAGGAGAGATTTGGGTGTGTGTTTTATTTGTGGCGCGTCGACATCTAAGGTCATTTAGCACTATTTTGGTTTAAATTATTAGCTCATACCTTTAGAGAACTTTAACCTGGGGCTGAAATTTGAACTAGATTAAGACGCTAAATTCCTAGAAGAGTTTAATCGAAGGCCTTGTATTCGGTATTGCGTGGCGCTTTATAATCACAAAAAACATTTATGATACAGATACACACATTTCTGGATAGTATATTTCATGTCAAAAGTTATTGTCAAATTCCACATTTCTTAGATTAGTTACACTTCCTCAGGATGTTCTAGTTAGTAGTGATAAGTTTCCCAGAGTGATTCAATAACACAATTTATAAATAGGGTTCTTATGGCGGCAAGCATCGAAATATTTTTAATGTTTTTTAAACGAATATTTTGAGGTTTTGGTGGTTATAATCAGATGAGATCAAAGCACCGCTAGTTTTATCGAACAGAATATGGCAAGTAAAATAAAATAAGAAACTATGCATATGACTAGGAGAAATCGCCTTATAAATCGTAAGTAAAAAGATTCTAACCATTCAAGACAACCACACCATAGATGGAGGAGGATAAAAATAAAGAAAATAATTTCCTAAGGAACGGAAGACTTTCCAAATTGAAACATTAAAGCTTCTTCAAGTCGTTATTTTACGTAATATTTATTTATATATACAGAAAATATTTAAATGATATACCTACTAAGCAAGTATAGGAGGTCCTTCCTTCGTATTATTCATTCTTATTTCATATAAGAAGGAATACCAAATTACACCTAGTCGGATTTAAAAGTAACATGAGAGTCTCAAAGACTCTTTCCTTGACTGACAATCATAACCTGCATGTCATTTTTCATATCTTTAACGATTTGACTGTGAATTATTTCACGTTTGATCCATGAGAAGAAATTAACGATCTATAAAAGTTGTTAAGTGTGCCATCGTTAATAATACCGATTACTACCATCAAAACTTGCAGATAAAAATTTCTTAATTTATATGATGGAAGGAATGGAATGAATTCACGCATGAAAGTGTACTGCTTAAACCAAAGTTATATAGTGGTGAAAAATAGGGGAGACCTGGGCTCGAGTCATAGCGAATTCACTATTTTTCATCTCCGTATAACTTTAATTTATAAATAGTTCACGTATTTCGTAACGATTCACTTAAGGAATCTCACTACGAAGAAATTTAGAGAAGCACAATTTTTCAGATCGAAAAATGCATAACTCCGTGTATAAAATCTAAAAGTTTACAAAAATTGCCCTTTCAGGATTCAGATTCTTCCGGATTGACTCGACCACTTTGATCGCATAACCTTGATTCACATCCACCACCCCTATTGAAGTCTGAAAAGATACAAAACACTCTGCCTCGCAACAAGACGCAAATCTTAATGGGGGTGGATCCATCTCGACACAACATCGGGGAATCCAATAAGCAAACGTTAATAACCCTCACACACCCCCACGCACAATGGCAGCACTCGGAGACCGAGAGGTTAAAGACACCAAATGGGATAAGTGTCTCCCCGTGTCAGTTTCTCCTCGCTGCGAATATTCCTTACCGGGAAGGAAAACAAAGACGCCAAATCCTTTCAGTTCGTTTGGTTCCGAAGGCGTGGGAGAATATTTTCCTTATGGGGTGTCGTCTCGCTGTGGAAACCTTGGGAATGCAGCCGGGATTGGAGGGCAAAACACGCTTTGTCCAATGAACTTCATTTTCTCCCAGAGTTTGAACACGCTTTCCTACCCTCCTTTGTTTCCCCATCGACTTCAGCACTTTTTTCCTTTGATTTTGTTTCATTTTCACTCTTTCTCCGTTTAAAAAGGTTCGCACGCCTTCCTCCTACTCGCATTTTTTGCGCGTCGACTTCGGTTGTTTTCTGCTCGTTTTTTTTCGCTGTTTAAAAGGTCGTCCCCTCTCCTTAATTAGCTTAATCCTATTGCCTTTTGAGCTTCGTCAGCAAGCGTCAATCCTGAACGTTCCTCTGCAAGTTAAATCATTTTTAAAGTTGGTTAACACTAGGACTGGAGTTTCGCTCTACCTAGAAGGACGGAAAGTATTCATTTGTCTACTTCGCTTCTCCACACCTATTTTACTGCTTCTTTGCATCTTGGAGGTGTTTATTTTTTTTTAGTTTTAGGCATATCTACATACATATAGCAGCATCAAATCACTGTTTTGCCATCGATCGTTAGATTATAAACATATTTCCAGATAGAGCGAAGAGTTAGTTATTTTCACTTGGGGGTCTTGAATAATAATCACGCTCTACTGAAGTTCATTTGAAACATCATTTATATGATTATTAATTCATTTAATTATTCAAATATAAATATCTGCAGGAAAATAATAAAAACCGGAGAAAAAGTAAATATTTGGTTTGAAAAGAGGTGGTGGTTAAATGACCACCAGCAGCCCTTCTAGGTATGACATGATGCAAAAATTACCACATTTGTGTTAGCAAAGTATTAAATTATTCATTCATTCATATTAAATTTGAGATGGTAACGCAACTGAAAAATATTTAACTTAAAACAATTTGAAACAAAAGGCTAAAAAATGACAACCGCCGTCCATCTAGTGTAAAAAAAAACTGGCGTATGTTTTTTGCCCTTTGGGCAGACTTAATTCCCACCCTTTAAGAGACTTAATTGTTCGTAAACTCGGAAATAATTGTTCTTACACCGAGTTCCCATCTTTCCCCAGTCCTAAAATTCCTGCAGGAAGGTGGAACTGCTGTATTATTACCCCCTGATGGGCGACCCTCATATGAAAGGTTGAAGGTTTAGGGAAAAAGGAAAATTAGTCAAGTGGCGTCTGTATCCGAGAGACTTGGAGGCAAAGGTCTCTGTGTCTCGGTGAATCCACCCAGCGAAGTGAAGGTGTCACGTCCTGTCTAACGTTAAGAAAGTCCTTAGCATCACCGCCTAGAAATGAGTCCTCTAATTTGAAATTTGGCGAACGGTCTGAGATAACTTTAGAATCAAAAGGGCACGTGGGAAGTAAGGATTTCCTTCACTGTAATGCTTGCTGCCAGAATTAACTGCTAGAATATAGGAGTAAGATTACAGCTAATTGAGCGAGTGGAACTGAGGATATTAAATAGAAAAATAAAATTTATAAGAAAATCTGCGGTACCGTGACTAC
Source organism: Sympetrum striolatum (assembly GCA_947579665.1). Taxonomy (NCBI): domain Eukaryota; kingdom Metazoa; phylum Arthropoda; class Insecta; order Odonata; family Libellulidae; genus Sympetrum; species Sympetrum striolatum. Next base: position 38,038,307 of record OX388351.1, on the reverse strand, counting down.
TGGAGAACCTCTAAAAGGGAACGAACTTCGATTACAAAAATCTATGGAAAACATTAAGGCTTTACACTATTTCAGAAAATGGTTATGTCACAAACGGGCTAATTCCAAAAGTGTTGAGGCAATAGGATGACATTGGCTCGGGAAATAATTGTACGGAGTCGTTACTTTGCTTCTATAGAATATAAAATTCAAAATAAGGTACGATTGTATATTAAATAAAACAGTAAAGGCTTTCAAAGGAGGAAAGTGATGAAGAATCAAAGCTTCACGAAACAAAAAAATACTGACTGATCGCCATCTTCATGCGGTCGAAATATTCAGAAAATTTGAATTTTTATAACAAAATGTCTTGATTCTACCTTAAAGTCAATGAAATAACTCCTGCATTGCAAATATATTGAAAATTATAGCAAAAAATAATGTCGGGCTTTTCTCAATACTGGGCTTTTTAATTCGAAAAGGCCGCTTCCGCTTAAAAACAACTGTCAGCTATGAATAAATCAACGTTGTTATCTGAATTTTCAAAATTCAGCATAATCATTTAATATGAAATGCATTTTAAAGGCATGCAAAAATTAATAAAATACTTCAACTTCAAATATAGCTTAGCGAAACATTTAATGGCGAAAATGGCGGAAAACAGGAATTCAAGAGAGTTACTTCTTGAATATATTTCTATGTAATGAAGAAAACTGCGGCTGGAAAGATGAAATTTACAAATACGCAATCATTTGCTATAGGGAGATGGAGGAGACTACCCCGTTCTGTATCATAATGCAACAGAAATTGGCCAGCTAAAGATTGAGTCAAGAGGAGGGATTCGGGGCGTGGGTGGATGTTTTCACGAGGGAATTTATTAGGCAAGTTCGATTCGCCAATCGCTTCAAATCCCTAACACCTTAGAAGGGCCCTCAGAGCCCTCAATCCCCTTCGAAGCAGTGCGTCTCCTTTTATCATCGAATCCATTTCAAATACCTTGTCAGACGGACCCTCAGACACGTCCAAAACCCCAGCGAGAGCCTACTAATGCGGCTTAGAAGAGCCTTAGTACTCCTTTCATTTCGAAGTATGAGCGATTCCCCACTCTGGCCCTGGAGCTAGCCACTTGCGCCAAACTGTTCCCGAAGTACTACTCATCCTGGTATCGGAAAAAATCCCGATATCTGCAATTGAGAACCGAAATAAAGTGAAATTTCCAATGGGAGGAATGTATGGTCTCGATCTTAGTCTGCAACTCTCACGGAAATAACTTTCTATTCATCCGAATTCGTAAAGTAGGGTAGAAAGTTATTTTTAAGTAATTACTGTTCTGATATCGTAAAAAATCTCTGTTAAAACCTTGAAGTAAAATTTTTCGACACATGAAAAAGGAGATGAATCAGAGAAACTGGATTTTGGTACGGGTTAGAATGTACCATTCACTTAGTCGTTCGGTGAGTTCAAGAGGGAAGTATAGAGTCCATTACCGACAATTACTGATCTAAAGTGGCTTAAACCTGATTTAAGAGAAAAATAAATGCCATTTTCGGTACATTTTAGATTTATTCACTTAAGAAGGTCTATTTTTTTCCATTCGCATAAGATTCGGCCTTAATTACCTCATTTATTCAATTCCACAAACCATCTCATGCTTTACATATTTTTATATAACCGCCACATACTTTTGGAATTCACTGCCTGTTCAAATAAAAAATCCAACATCACAAGTTCTTCTGAAATAAATTATTCGATTACCTATCCTTCAATTCTGATTAATTTTGCTGTTTAATTTTGTGCGTTCCGTAATTTTGGATATTTGAAACAATTTATGGTAAAAATCCTCGTTTATTACCTCAGTAAATTATTTTTGTGAGCACTTAAGCAACTGTATCTATTTTCTACTCAAATGGTAAATACTCCTGGAGAAAAATAGATATTAAAATCATACATATTGATCCTCACGAGACATTTAAGAGTGCAATTTCCTCGAATCATAGAAAAAGTAAACAAAAACTAACTGTGATTCATAGACTTTGTCTTAGAAGCAACAGATTTAGAAGATGATGAATGGTGATGATTATGAACCTATAACATTTATAATATCACTTAAACGAACAAGAATTTCGCAAAATTAAATGGCAGATATATTCTTTCCAACGTTGCTCTAAAAAAACAATAAAATCGATTGTGACAGGCTTCACTAACTACAAATCCATAGCAAAGGATTGTAAGGATAAATCAGAAGTACTCTTTTCCACACATATATATGAGAACTACTTCAAATATATATAAAATGTTCCCAAATATAAGTGTAGAAAAGAGATCTTGAAATTTTATTCTTTTAATCCTCTACACCCTAACATTTATTTTATTCCATTATTCTATGCTCGAAAACGTATTCGAAGTAAAACATTCTTTCTGTGTATCAATACCACCAACAGGTAAAGCCAACTGGTCAGATTCAATCAAAACTGGTTCACTCTTTCGATAACTAAAATAGACTCGAAATGAGATATTCGTCGAAAATCTAATTAGTGATTGATAAACATCGGTGAAAAAACATTCTGAAATTTTACTTTTAAAAACTATCCTATACACACCCTTGTAGGTACTGCTTTGATACCAACGTGATTTCATCGAAACGATTCCAAGAGATCCATGAGATAGCATTGGGAGAATTGTTTCGCTTAAAACAGATATCGTTAAATGGACAGGAGAACCTCGTTTCTTTTATCTTCCGAACAGCAGGTTATCGCATCGCACCGTTCAGGACGCCTCATCGAAGTTGCTCGGGCGACCGTATCAACAAAACTTTTGCGGCACAACTTTAAGCTTCGAAAGCAAGTAAAAAAAAGGATCGCAGAAATGAAAAAGGACATTTACCGCTCTCCCTTTCGTTATCAAATAAAAAAATCGCAACGAGAGTAAAAGTGTAACGAGGAATACAGAGACAAGAGAGAGTCCGAGAGATAAAAACTGAACGGCAATAAAGTTTGAAAGAGAGAGGTGAAAGCTCGAACTCAACTTGAACGGGAGAAATATATTATTCGAAAGAGGAAAATTTTGTGCAAAATTAAAAGTCCGGCTATGATTCACCTCTTTGCATATGCACTTTCTTTGAGGATTGAAATTAAAATTTGAGCATCGAATGAATAGGTGATCTTCCATTCCGGTGGGCAGAGATTTCTTATTTTATGACCTTCTGGGATTTACTTGGACAGTCCTATTTCGACCACGGAAACGCAAGATAATTAGTCATTGTCTTCAGCGAAGATGGTTCATAGTTGTAATCCGTATAAATATGTACATTTTATTTATTTTATGGATTTCGAGCTCTACTCCGCATTTTATTTAACCTATGGTGGTCTATGGTCACTAATTATACGTACGAAGTACTCGTTAATGTATCATAAAGTAAAATTCCTAAACTGAAAATTATCCGTAAGTTTCACACTAGTAAAAAGAGAATCCTAGAGTAATGTGTTACTCAATACAAGAATCACAAACGTAGCACATCAAAGGAGAATTTAGATTAATTCAGAAACATGAAAATCATATTTTCTCTGATAACGTATACAATTACATGACATTTTTAATTCAACGCTTGAATAAATTGATGTAATTTAGTTATTCAAATAATTTAAAATCATCAAAACTGAAACTGAAATATATTGTTGAAAATCTGTCATACTCCTCAGTTATTCGGATAAGATTAATCGATTTAAAATTTCTAAAAGCTTATTTTAAGTATCTGACATTTACAGAACAAAATGATAATAGACAATCTAAACAAATTCACAATAAATTATTTCAATATATGCTCAATATCAAAAGAGATTTATATTTTTTCCTTAATAAAGATAAATTACCATTCACACTTCAAGGAAGAGAAAACAACGAAAAAAATAAACCACGCAGAGAGAAAGTAAGAAAACATTCCCTAACGAACAGAATTTAAACAAGAGAATTATTCCGGCGTAGGAAATGGCGTAGCCCTTCTAAAATAACGCTGACGAGGAGATTGCAACCGAGGATGTATTATCCTAGACGCAGCGGCCATTAATAAAAGCGGGCGAGAGTAAGCAGATAGCCGTGGCACGGTCTGCAGGTGCTCTTAGCAGGTCGTACGAATGAAAGACAGAGATTCCGAGGAGCTCCCATATGAAACGGGCATTTTTTATTCATTAAGATGAACATCCACTCACCATTTCGCACGTGGTCCTCGCGCTAATTGCTTTAATGGGCGGGGAGGAGGTTGAGCCGAAGTAATGGACGGATTACCTGCAGAACGGTCCAATGAGTAAAGGCGGAGGGGATTAACTCCGCACGTAGCCAACAAAATGAAAGCCATGCGTCTTAAAAGGCTATTTTAAGCCACGGTACGATACGGGTGCGTATGAATTTATATGCGAGGGAATTTATTAGATATTATAAATCAGGGCTTCCCGGAATTTATAATTGCACTCATTAAGTCAAAACAGAATTTTTCTTCTCACAGGATTACCACAGGAAAGTTATTTTAAATTTAAGCACAAAATCCTACTAGAACGTAAAATATTTAAAAATACGTACTACGGGCCCTTTCTATGACACACTTATTCCTACTTAGCAAACATAGTAGTAGAAAGATCATATGTATTTAGATTATTAGGTCAATGAATAGCAAAAACTACAGAGAGACTTCGGAAACATATGCAGATGATCGATAAACGGCTATGGCAAGATAACCCAATAGCAAGATTAACCGACAACAGATTGGAAGATCCAGGTTAGAGTTTCGTTCCTGTAAAACTTTTTCAAGTCCGTTTCTCCTTGATATTTTTGTAGATTTACGCCTTTCCATGCAACATTAGTCAACTTTAACCTATTTCCTTATATGGAGAAACCTTAGCTTACGTATCCCAAAAATATGAGCATTAAACGTATTATGTGAAAAAAGAATTTCTTTTCTTTTCACCTATTATTTTTCTCGAAACATAATATAATATAACGAGAAAAAAATAAAACCTTGTGATCTCCACGAGATTTAATTTGGCACGAATGGTCGTTCTGTACTTTCTCTTCAATTATATCGTTCCACGAAGCCCGGCCTACGACGAAAGATTAAATGCTATAATATATCTACATTCCACTTGAATTTCATGGAAAAAATCGTTAACTGAAAATCAGAACCTGAAAAATGTCACACAATGAATTTCTTTCGAGTCATTTCGGCATATTCTGTAATGACATTTGCTGTTACTCATTTAAAGTATAATATATAGAAAAATTCATTAATTTTTTGCTTTCCTGCATTATATTTTCTTAATTTTTATCAGATATTTGTATAGGAATATAGGTCCACCGTTTTATTTTACTACAATATGTTTCATGTATGAATAATTTAATTGTAATGTGAAATAGAAAATAGATTAGATCCATGTGAGACGGAGGCTAGTCTTCTTTTCCATCTAAATCTTTATATTTTGTACCATAATAAGAATTGAGGAAAGTTAAGCAATATAAAAGAAAAGATTAATTAAAATAATCAACAACAACATGGAGAAATTGAGGATAAAAATTGTCATTTCACATCTAACCCTAAATTAAGTGGGTTTACAAAAAAACCCCTTAAGTTAGTATAGATAGACATAAATATGTTCAGACATATTTAATGATACCTGTGAGCTGCCCCGTGGTTTCAATTCGCTTCCCCTAACTTACGTAAACATATATAGAAATATATAAAACCTTCAACCTCCGTACCTTTCTATTTCGTAACAATTTAATTAAGTTAAATGCAAATCTGCGGATATATTTCTAAACGCTTTGGCAGAATCTAGGACTGTACCAATCCAAATATGTATGGCTGTGGATGTTTTCAGCATCACTAGAGCTCACACTCCATCACGAATCGCAGACACACGTCGCAGAATCCCTTGCCCGAGATTTGATCGGCTTGCACAGAAATATTAAGCACCAAACTCTCGGCTGATTGAAAAGGAGGCGAGTTAGAAATTCATCATCTTGTTCCATAATAAAGACGGGTCAAGTTTCACGGCCGAAGGCGATGCTGCGAGCGAATCCTGCATAAAGATCTTCCCCAGCCGTCCTCCTCGGAATAAATTAGTACCCTAAAGGGGTCTAGCGGCGAGGGAAAGGGTCGGCTTAAGGGGAGATGTATATGGGGTGAGGGAAGTCCCTCACCCGGCACGCTAAACCCTTACGAACCCTCAAGGGTACCATTATCGTCGCACCTAACTCAGTCGAGTAATTCTACCAAAGGGTGAACGCGTCGCTCCATCGCTATACTCAATCCCTACCATTGACTCCCTTCTCCACTTGGTCCCCGTACGCGATAAAAAGACTACATTATTACTAAATTAGGCTTCGCTAGAGGGCTCGCTTGAAATTGGATACTCTTCACTCAGGATATTCATTCAAAGAGATCTTTGGCAGGCCAACACGTATATAATTCCCTTAGCTTCAAATGATTTATTCATTCCATTCTATTGAAATGTAAGAGATAAAAGTGATTGAAATAAAATTTAAATTATTTCTGAATTAATTGGGGTTATTTTACAATGAATCGCACAAAAATAAATACTGATATGGACGTAATATCATTGTATGCATTAAAGTAATATCAAACCGCAGAAAGAATTATAAATACTTCTTATCTATATATAAACAGGAGACAGATACTAATTCAGCATTTGTATAATTCCATTTTCCGATTAAAAAAGGATAAATATATCTGTTATTAATTTATCGTATCAATTTATATTAAAGTGATTCCTATGATGTATCAGTTTCTTTTTTTCTGGATGCCGATTGAACCTGTGGTGCTACATCGCTGGTAAACTTCAAGACTAGTTTCATTTAATCTAAAGCAAACATTGAGGAAAGATTATACTTTGCGGTATGTATCTTAAGTGAAAGAAGATACTGGTGATCATAACAGACTAAATTTTTTACTTCTTTTGACGGATACAGAAAAATGGGATCTTAAATTACTGAACTACGTAATAATTGTGGATGAGTAACGTAATATGAACCTTCGACAGGACATTATTTTTCCTATTGATCTCATAGATATTTTAAATATCTATGTAAAGGTTATAAATAAGAGGTAGGATTCAGGAGAATAAACAGAGGGGAAGATAGAGACAAAAGTTGTAAAGAAAGAAATATTGGAACAGAACTGTTAATGAGTTAGAGGTTTAAAATCTCCAAGCCCACACCTTGACCGTTTGCATTGTAAACATACAGCCCTAGCACACGTCACAGGAAATTCCTCTCCCACTCCACGCCCAACACAATATATACCCCACACCTTGCAGGCATTGCTTTGGATTTTATGGCCCCTGAGGACGGTAGAATTGCTATTGAAAAGGTCTTTGGGTACAATATTAGTGCGGCAATCCTTTCTTGCTTTATCCGACTACCGGGAAGTAAGAGGAGGAACGCCGACAAAGATGGCTTTTGAAGATTTTAAACCTCTAATTAGAGACAAAAGTTATTTAATGGCATAAGGGGTGGGGTTAATTATAAGGAAGGGAAGGAGATGGCGCTTCATAGAGATTTTTGATTGTATATTAACCTACCGAAAGGTAGAATACTCATGAATGGTACATCTCGACAGCTTCATCTTCCCATGGCGGCCATGAAACGAAATGGCACGAGTGAAAGTGCAATCGCTGCGAATTCCTCGATGACAAATGAGAGACGAATTGCGCCTCGTAACAACTGCGACGGGATCGTCCGAAATCTACCACTAATTGCCGATTCGAAATTTGGTCCAACTTCTATATGCTAGCCAGAAACAAAAGCGGATCCGCGCCCACTCAATCTCTGTTTATGTAATTATCCGGATTTCGGACGAAGGAGTGAAAGTTTGCTGCAGCCGGGGGGTAGGAACAAACTTCGTTACCGCCGTCCATTTTGTGAGGTGCACGCCTGGACGTCAATTGTCACGAAAACTAGATTTCGGCTTTTGTTGCCGTTTAGTGAAACGCTAAGGCCTATCGGATTCTTACCCAAAGCGCTGTGCAAGCCTGGGTCTGATTAAACAGTTGTGGCGACAAGCTCGTAGTGCTGATTACCTCTCTGCAAACTCAAAGCCGTCTAAAGTGCTGCGGTTTTCATCTACAGGTTATTTCGTTGATAGAATGATACATTACTCGGAATCAGAGAAAAAGGCGTAAAGCACTTGAATTTTCATTCAGCTGAAATTTATATCAGAGTGTGACCTACGTTTTAACGACTAATAAAATATTGCATGCTTCCATGATGATAATATTTTACGAATAACCGAATAAAAACACAGAAGAAATGAACATTCCATTCGAGATTGACCTGTGGCATAATCATACGTGAAAGCTGATACATTTATAAGGCCATGGCCAAGATAATCGGAAGTAGTTTTACATTAAATATTATCCTTATTAATAAAAAAATATTTTTAAGTAAAGTTTCCAAATAGTTAATAGATTATGGGAAGTATTTTTATGGTACGATAGCAAAAGTGAGCAAAACTCATTTACTTTTTAATGAAATAGCTCTTAAAAGAGTCTTTACTTACAATACTTGTAAAAATTGTTCAACATGTGGAATTTTTTATAACTTTTGTAAGTAAAGACGTTTTGAAATGAATTTCCAGTGAAGTATGTCGGAATGCCGTCCATTGAATTAGGTCTTTAAAAAGCCAGACATAATATTGTATATTCCTTTATTTAAGGAACAGTTGCTAGATAACAGAAAGGGTGAGGTTTACTACCACGAAGCGAATAGAAAGGAGTTGAATACGGATTTTAAGACTAGTGAAACTACCAAAAGATACTATACTTGTAAATGTATTCCTTTATTTGAAAATAACTTAGCATGGTATTCCCTAAATCATGGAATCTCAATTATTTTAAAATAAACTGGATGGAATCATAACCAATGCAAATCAGTCCAGACGTAACGGAGTCTTCAAAGCCAAAATTTTAAGTGGCTCGAATTCCAATTGAAATTGGCTGATAACGTTAGATCATTACTTGGGTTACCCATTTTCCTGCAATCAAATGATACGAAATTTCCTCCACGACGACCTCGCTCTCACTTCAAACGATAAGCGATGGATTCCAAAACCAATGCTCAGCATTTCTGCTCAAGTAATCAGGAATAGCGCCTCTTTCGAGAATCGACTCATAAAGGGAGACTGATAATTTCCTTGCTTTTTCGGCGATCGCGAAATTTTCCGACGGCGACTGCTCCTTTTTCATTTCCTTAACGGTAGGATTATCTCCTCGGCACCGCTTCTTCAAAATTAACTTTATTTTTGTGGAATGACGTTCCTGTATAATACGAGTGCTCTTTAACTTGATTAGTGCGTCTTTTTTATCAGACTGTAGGAGCAGAGGAAATATCGTCCATTGAGTTATAAGAAATGGCTCTTTCTTTCTCGTTTACTGCGGCGTTGGTGCTTGACTAAATTTCATATGCTGATATCATGCGTTTGAAGTGGGTGTGTAAAACTAAAAGGAATCTTCAAGCTCAAGGAGAGGAAATTTATGCTTTCTACCTAACACGTGGACCTCTTTTGAAATGGAGGACTTAATCTTGAAAATTCGTAAGATTATAATAATGATTGAAATAAGAAGGTTGCCTCATTTAAAATAAACGAACGAAGGTAGCAAAACCAACATCTGAGTTAATGTCTCAAGGATGATGGCACTAGTACTTCTGTGCTAACCAGTGAAGTATTTTATGGGTTCAAACTAAGGGGAAAGTTTACTGAACTAGTTTATGAAACACAATAAATGGAGGAATTACCTTAAGCCAAAATAATTACGTAAATACCTTGAGATACGAAAAGCAAAGGAAAATAAATATGGAAGTTTATAATATTTTAGAAAATAAGAAAAGTCATCATGGAATATAGTAGTAGTATAGTACACTCCATTATAGATCAAAACACTAAAATACAAATTTTTGGAGAAAAGTGAAGTATTAATATTCACCTAATAGTTTATTAAAGTGACACAGTATTGGAATAAGCGAATAAACATTTGCTCTAAAAATATCCTCTTGTAAGAGGAAATTCACAAGATTCTTGAGAAATATACTTCCAGGATTTAATTAAACGTGGATTTCCATTATTTACTTTTTTATTTTTTAATTAAGCTTTTAGCGCTCAGAAATTCTAGAGATAAAAAACTAAAGCTAATCTCAACTTATCTGGCAAAAGCAACATTTTGCAAAATAAGTAGTTTAGAACAAAACAAATTTTAACCTGTTGTCAATAAAATATTTTCAAACACTATTAAAGTTAAATCTTAATAATATCAAATATTTTCAAAAATACGCACACATTCTAATTAAGAACACGGAAATAAAGGTAGAAATTTTATAAAGTCGAGAGAATTTTCAAACGAAATTGCTTACATTTGAGCATAATAATCTTGAATGAAGTTCGCTAATATAACACTTTTGATAATTTAGTGCAATAATATGCAAGGCGTATATATATTATTAAACGACCAAGAATTTAACTATTCAGTTATGCCACATATTCATACAATATATGAGACGTTTATGGTATACTGTATTCGTTTGCTTAAACATTAAACTTTTTATGCTTGCTATCTTCAAATGAACGATGGAATTTCACAAAATAAAAACATATTGCTTGGCACTTTAGAATTCATCTTCATGTACTATCGAAAAATAAATTATTTATAATAAGTTTTGGATGTTTTTCTTTCTGTTTTAAATTGTACAAAAATATATTATCAGTATTATTATAAATGTATCAATATTATTATTATTATCTTTTTATTTGCATTTGTACTTATTAATTTATAAAATTATGTTGTATATGTTACACCCCAAACATGTAATTGCCCATTTCATGAAATGGGCAATTACACGTTTGGAGTGAACGGAAACCTACCTAACCTAATCAACCCATCGGCGCCGCACATATTTCACGATTTGTAGCGGATATTAATAAATTAATTAAATATGCACGGCGCCGATTGGGCAACTTTTGCTTATTTCATAAAATGGGCAACATGCCTACCCATTTCATGAAATGGGAAATTACATGTTTGGGGTGTAACATATATATTGTATAAAAACCTTCTAGTTTTGTATGTTTTGCATTTGGTTTTAAATTGGAAAAAAATATTATCTGTATAATTGTATATGTATCAACATTATTATTTAATGAATTTGTACTTAATAAGTTGTAAAATTGTTGTATATATTGTAAAAAATAACTTGATTAAAAATAAATATCCTGCTGGGTACCCACCGACAAACCATATTTGGTTTGGCAGGACCCGAATGGGTGAATTTTATTTAAAACAAAATGCTGTTTCGATTTATATAAGTTTTTCTGGGTTCATTATACGATAATTAATTCCGTATGACGGTGCCAAAATAGTTTTTGGTCCCACATTTCTAATCCAAATTAAAACCACTCCTGAGCAGACTCTTCAATTCGTAAAAACCCCTCCCTCCATCGGCCGTCAAATCAACCTCGGAAAACTAATTAGAAACGGAAGGTGACGCAAAGAAGACCCAGAGAGGATAGCAATTCCCATTACTCCAATGGCATTCACTTTCCCGTGAATAACTACCTCGGTGAGCAATGATAATCATCCGAATCCTTACGACCACTATAAAAAAGAGCGGGCCTCATTCCTAAGGGGTTTGAAGGAGGCACTCATCCTTCTGGGGGAAGAGGGAGGGGAGCATCTGGAACTGTTATGTGGAAGACGCGTGGGTTGGAGGCGATGAATTGGTTATTGGGCTTAGGCACGGATTCCGTCTGCGTTTTATTAGTCCCTCTCCATTCCGGTTTGACCCCAGCGCCGCGCTCCTTCCATTGGGGAGCACATTCACGAACGGCCTCGATCCAAGGGCGTAATTCGGCCGGAAGGAAACTTTGCCGGTGATATGTGGGTCAGAATTGGGGAAATGGCACGGTTTAATATATGCACCTGTCCCTAGCACCGAATGGGGGTAATCTGAGCGGGATTGGGGCTGCTGGAACTGAAGACTTCGTGGCATTTTCGCTGGTTATTAAATTTTGAAAGATTAATAAGGACGTTGCAATTCCAAACTTTCAAATAGTCCTTTAATATAAAAAAATGATCATCCTTATTTCTTGCAGCATTAAATTGTAATATTATTGAATTTTAATGAACAATATATAAATTTAAACATGTATTACTTAAAATCATAATTATATTTTCCCTTTTTATTAAATTCTGAGAATTAATACGACAGTAACATTTTCCAACTCTAAAATAATCCTTGAATATAAAAATACGATTTTATTAATCATACTGCTGTATTAAAATATAATTATATTTGAATTTCAAAAAAATAATCAATAATATCAATCAATTTAAAAATGAATTAAGGAAAATCATAAATATTTTTAAAATATTCAAATAACAATTTATAATGAGTGATTCCCAATCATGCCACTACGTTTCATTTCCTTTTTTAACTTTTATATGAATATGCCCCTCCTCTCATTGGATAGTAAATATTGTGTCAGAGTGAAAGAATTGTTGGAATTGAAAAGTATTTTAAACGAATCTATATATACTATTGTATTTACATAAAAGAAAACATATTATTCTTTCACTAACAACTCAGTGTGTTTTCCTTGGTCTCAAGCGTTGTTTAAGAAATCTACGAATTATATCAGATGAATATCGCTCTTGGTAGCTGTAACTAAGGGAATTCCATCTTTCAGAGCTGAAGTAACACCGTTATTCCAAATTAAACATAATATTATAATTTAGCCGATATTTTTCAGTACCTCATTACAACATCTTATATTCTATGTATGTACAATTTTCTCCAAGCTACCCACGTTACTGTGATATTCTTTAATAATACTGCAACTCCATCAAAAGATACATTTACCAACCGAAATCGTTAAACTAGATTCTGTGAGGTATCAGTAGAGATCTTTTGTATTAAATTTGTTAGCGAGGCCACAAAAATTCAGAATAACACCATACTTATTAGTGGAACATAAGCAACTCCGAAATAAAGACGTATTAATAACAATGAAATGAACCAGAAGAAATTTCTTAGAGCTAAGACTTTCTAGCTACCATTCTTTTAGAATTACACGGATGCTCCTTAAAAATATATGGATCCTACACGTCAAATACGAAGTAATTAACAGTTTTTTCCATCCTAAAATTAAATCATTCGGAGCGATAATTCTTTTCGCCTTCTTCGATCCCCAATAAGTACTCTAGCAACCTTTCCCTTGACATTACGAGCACGCTCTAAATTTTCCATTCAATTTCACCGAGAGCATTCCTCCCGCATATAAATCTCCGAGCATGGATCCGATTCCACTGAACCGCTGAAAAGAAGCGAATTTCTTCCGCACTCTTTGTCACTTGCACACATTCGATTCGCGCAATCTCCGCCGCGGATGGAATTTCTTTTGAGGCGCAGAGATGAAAACACTCCGGTGTGACGCGGTTAATTTTTCAACGGCTCCGTCAATGTGGGAGAATTATCAACAAGGATAGGTGAAAGAATGGATCTGTGGAGAAGTCTAGGAGGCGTTATCAACCTGCTGATGATGGCGTACTGAGGGACATGAATGATAAAAGACGGTATAGAGATTCGGTGACAACTCGGCTTAGGACACCTGGGCATAAGAACATCTTGTAAAGTAATGGGGTTCACTAAAGGAAAGAAAGCTGAGTTAACGATGAGGGTGGTTGAGGTAAAACTAGAACTGATGGATGAATTTTCTTACTTGGGAAGTACTCTTTCGTGGGATGGAAGTTGCAAAGATGAGATTAGAAAAAAATAACCTTGGACAAGGCAGCATTCATGAAGCAAAGGAAATGGACGACCAAAAGTCTTGACAAAGGAATCGGGGAAAGATAGGTAAAATCCTTGGTTTGGAGTGTCTTGCTTTATGGATGCGAAACGTGGATATTAAGGAAGAAGGAAGTAAAACGTTTGGAGGCCTTCGAAATGTCGGTATGGCGTAGAATGGTAAAAGTAAGTTGGGTGGAGAGGAAAACAAACACGGAGGTGCTGAAGATGATGGGGGAGGAGAGAGGTTTAATTGAAATGATTAAGCATCAACAGAAGAAATGTGTGGGTCAAATATTGAGGGGAGAGTGATTGGTGAAGACCGTAATCGAGGGTAGAATTCAGGAGAAACACAGAGAGGAATGCAAAGGCAAAAGATGTTGGTTGATATTAAGGGCGGGGTAAGCTACAATACAAGGAAGTAAAGGAGATAGCGTTCAATAGGGATTTTTAGTAGACATGGACCTACCGAAAGGAAGAATACATGTATGTATTTTTAATTGTAGCGAATGAATTTCTCAACGAAGCAATTACGAATAATAAGATATTCCGCCCCAACCAAGCCAATAACATTTGTCTTACGACGAGTTGTCCTTACACTGAGTTGCCCTTACGCCGAGTGGTCAGTGGTCCAGGAACCGTACAGGAATTAAAGGAGGCAGAGGTACGCAAATGAACGCAGATGAAATTTGTGAAAAGGAGGGAAACTTCAAAAACGCCGGTGGCTCCAGTGGCGAGGGGACGGTCAAAAATTCATATTCGTGGGGGGGATAGGAAGGGGGAGGGTTTCATTTCCTTTAGTTTTTGGTGCCAAATTAAAAATAAAGCGACCGCGAGTATTCATTTCGTCCTGGAAAGGATCCAGGGCACCCGAATGCGAGGATTTGCGAATAACGTGACAACGGACTCCGATAAATGAAAAAATGTAATTAAGCTAATTCCGTCACACACTTCTCGGGAGTGATTGAAAATAGAGTTGGAGTAAAATACAAGAGCTGGGGAAAAATAGAGAAGAACTTCAAGTTGCAGTTACCGTAAAATGTCACATAGATAACAAAATAACATTCGAATAAAGTGAATTGAATTTTAAAATTGAAATGATATGATATGAAATGCCAGGAATAATAATCTTCCATAAATAATTTTTTAATGCCTCGGGGATTATGCATTTTAAGGATTTTAATACTAAGCTGTGGTTTTATGAAATATACTTTCTCTACATCTCAAAAAATACGAGAATATATTAAAAACAAGAAGTAAACCTACCTAGGACTTATTAATAATTTCAAGGCTTACTTCACAGAAATAATACACACATTATAAAGGGTTAAATATTGAGTTAATAATATTAAATAATAATTGAATAATTAAGAAAGTCGGTAGTATAATGACGACTTCTATAAAATTAGTAATGATTTTTAAGCGTGGTTATCAGAAATAACATAAGTATTATTTCCGGTAAATGTTGAATTCATATTACAATTCGAGGGGATTAGATAGGAAATTAGTGATTGAATAACAGTTAAAATAAGATTTTTTACAAAGGTTAAGGGAAATCACCTCAGTACGAGATTCTTAGATTAGACCATTATTGAGGAAATAAGAATAAAATGTATTCAAATGCTTTACTTTTTAAGTTGTATACTATGCAATAATGTTTATATTAACTTCTAATTTTCAAAAGATCTTGGTAAAAAAGTTTGATATTTAAAACAAGATTAATTAATCTTGGATAAGCTATTGAAGCTCTAGCCAGTAGCCGACGCGACAGATATCAATTCGTAATCAGCCGAAATATTTCCAGCTTTGGAAGAAAACTTGATTAGGATACGAGTTCATTCTAAGCACTAGAATATCCAAAACAAGGATCACACTGCTTTCAATAATTGGTAGGATTATTGAAAAAAAAACTTTGAAACCACTGCGACTATATTTAGATTATCCCTCGTTTCAAAAGAGTTAAATTGATTTAAGGAAACTCCGGAGAATGGGATACAAGAACTTGATAACCCAAACGAGGAATTGGACCTTTAATCAAATCACACGAGTAGAACCGTTATTTTCTCTTTTTTGTCTGCGGATAATGGAATACGAAAAACTAGGTTTATATACTTTCTCGGCGAGAAATACTCTTTCCGTGGTTTAATCCTTTAATCTCTTTAATCCAACAGCAATTTAATTAAAAGGCTATATATCTCACTGAGGGATATTATAAAACTTCGTAATTTAGAGAATTCGAAAGTGGTATCTTTTTAAGCTATTAATTCAAGTCCTATGCGAAAAGACATTCAATTATATAAATTACTTAGTTCGTAAAGAGAATTCCGAAAAATAAATCTGGATTTGGGAAATATATATTCCAAAAATGGCAATCATCATCAGGCATTGCAATATATAAACTGACGAAGGTTCAAACTTAATTGAATTCACTTAAAGTGAATATTCGATTGGAGCATGTAAGCAACTATTTTATAAGACCTCCAATCAAAGCACTATAAGAGAGAGTTCCCTATATTGTACCACTTTTAACATTTTATATTATATAGCTCAAATTGTTGGTTACAAAGTGAGTGAAACTATTTTGTTTTGTTCGTTGTGAAATATTTCATAGAATTGGATAGTAAAATGTTCAAAATCACACCGTTAAAGGCAAAATAAAAAATCTGATGTGGCCAGCACATGACTTTCTCCATATATAAGATTTAAATATTTATCTACGACAATATTTTCGAACTCTATATTCAATCTAAACTTGGAAGATAAGTGATTAATTTATATCATATTATCTTTAACGTCAAAAACATTATAAATAATGTTTTTTGGGACATGTTCGATAAAAAAACGGTGGATTGGCCTTTCGCCCAGAGAGCCCACAAAGTACATAATCAGCAACTTCCGGTTTATCAGTATTTCATGAATAACTCCTAAAGAATCAGTGATACAAAAATATTTTTCATAAAACAGTTATAGTAAATTTCATTTTCTAAAACTTTTATAAATAATAGTATATACCTGAATATCATATTTATGGTGATAGTTTGCAAAAACGGAAACGAGCTTCGAAAAGTAAGGCTCAAATTTCGGTAAACTAATTTACTCCAAAAACTAATCAACTCTAACGACACCAACCGAAGTACTATATATGAAATTTGGTGTTGATACGACAGACAGTTTTCATGTTAGAGCGCCCGCAAAGTACATAATCAGCTACTTCCGGTTTATCAGTATTTCACGAATAACTCCTAATCAACCGATGATACAAATATATGTTTAATACAAAAGTTATAGTAAATTATATTTTCTAAAACTTTTATAAGAAATAGAATTACATATAATATTTATGGAGATAGTTTGCAAAAACGGAAATTCGCGTCGAAACAAAAAGCTCAACTTCCGGTTAACCGATTTACTCAAAAACTAATCAACTCTGACAGCGCCCACAACAGTGCCATACATGAAGTTTAGTATTGATACGAATAATAGTTAATACGTTAGAGAGCCACCGACACAGACACACATACACACAGACATCATTCCGAAAATGGTCAAAACGTGTTCTAGGGACCCTAAAACATGTATTTCCGTTGAAATCTCGAAGTCGATTTTTCATGAAAACAATACTTTCTCTATACTACGTATATGGAGAAAGTAAAAAACAGTTCAGATCAATGAAATTAATATATTTTATTGTACTACTTCTGCGGAAATACAGTTTGTTCCCACATAACCTATTACCGTTAATACCTTAGCGTGCAGAAAAAATTGCGTTAAAACTGTAAAGAAGTAACTCACTCACAAAAAGCCCGTTTTCAAACGCACAAATATGACAAGCGGAATTTCGGCGTCAAGTAACGTTTAGTTAGCAGTTACGCACAAATCTCGCTATAAATGAAGCTCTTCCATTTTATGGAGGTGGTACAAATTTGGCGCCGGTATAATATTGGAACCTCACCCCTAAATGTTTTATCGATGCAACTTAACTTGTAAAATATTGAATCTGAAATTCAGCCTTTTAAATTAGATATGATTTATATTTATGTTTATGATTTATCATTTCCATTCGAAATGATTCGGATAATTCTACTACATTGTTGGATGATTGCATACTTTACATTAAAGGCATCGGCTATAAAAAATATAATTTTATTTAATATGGTAACTAATCCAAGTAATTATAATTACAAATACGTTGTCCAATGATTGCATCTTTTACATTAAAAGAATTGGTTATACAAATTTTCATTAGTTTTGTAGCTCTTTTTAACGTAATCAGAGAAATATGAGACCCAGGGCATTCCATTTATGTATATTTTAAGGAATCTTTTCTTAGATGATTTCTCTTATTTATGAGTGAAAGGATTTCTCACGTTTGAGCTTATAATAATAATAAATAATTTACAAATGTTTGTAAGTAAACATTAATAACTAGGTAACCATTAGGATAATTTTTCTGTGCAACACAATAAAAATCAAAAGTTGCAGCAATGTCATTAAAAACAGCGATTTTCCTAGCTACCATCTTTTTTGAAGCTCTCAATCCACTGAATGATTCCTTGAATAAGATAAATTTCACATCTTGCGCCATATACTTCTTCAAACTCTCACTCATCAAAACCAAGACTTCGTTAAGAAAGTATCTCGGAGGTACTGTTTCGGAGTTTGAAATCCTTTGGAAAGAACGGTCAATTAAAATTCTTCCAGCAAAACAGAAGAGAATCCGAAAGTTTTGAATCTCGCCGAGGAGAATACGTAACAAAGCTGCATGCTTGAATTGCGCGTTAGTCCCTCTCGCCAACAGAGGGAAAAAATGAACGCGGAAAATTTTACATTAGACAAAGAAAAAATTTCGAGGAGTTTGGCGAGCATGATACGAGAAAATAACTTTTTTTCGCCATCGCTTAGCGCGCTTTGTGAAGTCGGTAGAGTTGAAAGGAGAGAAAGTGGAATTAAAGAGAATGAGAGAGGAGTTGCTTTGTCTCTTTCAAACGCCGGCAAAGGAGTGGACAGTAGCCCTCGACTCTGAGGCCTCGATACCGCTCACATCCGTGCACAAAGTTCCTCCTGCCGGTGAGGATATATCTCTTAAGAACACAAAGGGCCACAGTAATTGATCCTTCCTTATGACCACGATACTCAGTAGCAGCGGATGAGGCTATCTACCTACTAGAATATAATAACAGATCCTACTTAAGACGATTATACTGTCGACTTGGATGAGGAATTTCCTTGATTGAGTAGTACACTAGAAATGTCAACAATCCGTTACTATGACTATAGAAATTGCCAAAGGTGACTGAATAAATAATATATGTTTACACTTAGAAAACGAGAAAAATATAATTTAAAACAGCCTTTAGGACAGAAGACATAGAAAAACTTGTGAATATAAAACGTTGTTAATTCCTAAAACTCATTAAGGTCTTAATACCCAAACATACATTCATAAACGAGTTGTTCATTCGAGAGGAATTGAAACTCAACAATCCAATGTTGCATTTTATCTGTTTACATGTATGTACAAAAGCAAAAAAAATACTATTTATATTTTTAAATGTGTATAAAATTGAATAAACTGGAAAAAAAATCGAAGACTTACAATTAGAGAAAATTTAACGATAAAATAATTAGGAATTTCATTACATTTCTAACTCCGCTACTTACGAAATGGGTTGGAGTAGTAAATTTATATTACAGACGAGTTCTTTAATGATTATAAAATAAACATAAATTTCAAAACATGTCTTTCGTGCTCTTTAATGATTTGAATTATAGATCTAGAAGAGTTTTTTGCGACATAGATGGGAATGCCCCGATTAAAGAATCACATTGATGGAGAAATTGCACTAGCAGCACAAAACCTGACATTGAGGAAGGTAAGTTTTCGAGAAAACTGATTGGAAATAATATGAGGGTAAAAATAGATAAGATGGTTGAAGAAATGGCACTAGCAATCAATGAGATTCATCAAAGAGAAAAGGAACTGAATTATGGAGTATAAAAGCACTATGACCTTTCAAAAGACAAAAGAACTTCAATTAGTCTATGACGGAAATTTAAATCAGGAAATAATGACCTAAACGTGCTGAATAGATGAGAACTTGATAACACTATGAAGACTAGAACTCTAAACGTGTTGAGAATCAAATAGAAGGGGATGGGTCCTTCTTCAAATAGATGTTAACGATCTAACCATGGACAACCCTAAATGAAACAGTTCGTAAATTGAAGCATGTGCGTGGATTCTTTGATATGAAAAAATACTGTATTAAAAATAATCGTTTTTGAGAATGAATGCAAAATTTGTTTCGATATGATACTAGAGTTCAAAAGAAGTAATGACTCTGGTTGCAAGATGGGTACAAAGGGCAAAGCTCAGTTCGTTAGAGGCCACTTAAAAAAATTGAAATACCTCACAAATCAATGCTGCTTGTTATGTAAACTTACTGAAATGAAGGATTGCAGGTTGCGCGGAGGATGATAGGGGCGTTGATGCTTCTGTTGAAATGAACAGAAAGTGCTTGAACGCATCCAGCGACTGTAGGATTGACAAGACTTGTCTAGAATCATTCAAACGTGGGAGAATTACGCTCACGTTAACGATGAGTGATGCAAATAACGCATATCTGTATCATACTCAACTTGCTTAGAAATGGCACTTCAATGTTGGAGTCACCATTCACATCAGACTTCTTTGCCTGTCATCGCACAATATTTCATGCAGATGGTAGTACAGTATTCCTGCTTCAATGATAAAAACAGGCCAGAAAGAAAAATTTAAAAGACTCACTAGTTTACAGCTTACACATTTTCAATAGATGATATTCATAAAAGATATTAAGTGAAAATTACTGATATTTTCCGACTTGATTAAGAGCATTCTTGCTGTAACTGAACCTGATAATTAGCAATTAGATCGTTATACTATATTAGTTTAAGTTACTAATCAGTTTAAGTGGAAATACCCCAACACTCTGTTGACTAAAACCATTCTCATATAAAGATACAATCATATTACTGAAGAAATAATTCAACAAAATCTATGTTAATGAATAAAGATTCAAATTTAAACATGATCCTTCAATGCTTCCTCTTCAACTGACTACTTTTATCTCATAAGCTATACAATGTACCGATATTTATCCACGTATTGTTAATTTCCTACTTTAATAGGATAATTTCCACTCTGTTTAATTCTCTATAACATGTTAATAGAACTTGGTTGCATTTTCAGAATCTCTATGGTGTTTGATGAAATTTTTACTCTATTCCAGCAACTAATGAATTATTTACATCACAGATTATCACAAGAAAACGTCAAAACGTATTCCTATGTTAAATAAATAATAAAAATATTGAATAAATTATTAATAAAAATATTTTTTGGTGAGACTGGAACTTCAAAATCTTCATCCATATGGTATTTGCTACATCAAAAAAGTCAATAATAACTTCCTACCAATGTTTCTTTTATAACCTAAAACTATATTAAATTTAAACGCATACCAGAAAAAATTCAGTTCATACAAACATCTCGCAGCACGCTCAATTTTTTCCCAAATCAAATAGCCGAGCCCGCAAATGATAGAGCAAAAACTACCCTCAAGCAAATTTTATCGGATTCCATCAATTCCTATAGTTACCCGGTCACCAGAGCAAACTCATCCTCGGATTTTGGACTCCGAAAACTCATAAAGTAAATATTGAAATAATACCTCGCGACTAAAAAGTTCTGCATCTGGTACACTCTCTGCGCGTTATTGCCTTATCGTGTCGCTCTCCCGAAAAATGAAAACAACATCGCGATTCATTCCCTCACACTTTCTGTGAGAGGCGCTGCTACGTTCCAAGTGTCGCCACCGACAACATAAACAAAACCCGTTCTGCCGAAGGGGACAAAGTTAATTGACACGCTCGAATTATTCCACCACCATCGTCCTCTCAGGGGAGCACCGCGGAGGGACGCCACCATCGACGCAGTCAGCGAATCTCAATAAATACAATCGGGTTCGTGACGTTACGCCTTCGATATTATAGTACCGCGTAATAAAGATCCTTTTTCGATATCCTTCCCCACCTCTGAATACTTCCACCGTTGGTACCCCTTCTCCCTATTCGCATGCAGTGGGTCTCTTATTAGAGATTTAAGTATCTAGTAGTAGTCTTTGCTGGCGTTCCTCGTCTCATTCCCCGATATTCGGAGAAAACAAGCAAGGATAAGGCTACACTATTAAGATAACCAAAGAGTTTTCGAGAGGTAAACTCCCCTCGGTAAAATATAATACGATTAAGCATCTTGGGTTTCATAAAAGAGTGGTATTCCTCTCTTGTTTTCTCCGAATACCGGGAAATGAGACGAGGAACGCGTACGAAGTTTGGAGTTTAAAAACCTCTAATTCATTAACAGCCGTGTTCCGGATTTTCTTTCTTTACAGTGAGTCTCTTCTGTGCACAGCATTGTTGACGAATTCACTCAATTCAGAGATTCCTTAGGCGTACGCACCGTATACTTTAAAGAAAAACAAGAAAACGATTAGCGACAGCTGGCAACTACGTGGAACTGAAAGTCGGTTCGTGGAGTGCACGGTGTAAGAAGTTTGCAGGAGGGGGGGGTAAACCCCTCCGAGGAAGGGGAAGCGCGGAAGTTTCCGCGCAGGCTCTCTACTAAGCGGTATTATAATAATAAATCAATAAACAACGTGATTCGATAAGTCGAAGGCTTTGTTTACGTGACGATGTGACAATAGGCCATTTTGAAATCGACGAAATGTGTAAATGGCGCGAAAAATGAGCAATTTGCGTCATGAGCAATGTCAAAGCTTCGGACACCTCTGTGGCGTGAAGGGAAATTCATTTTTGTTCGTATTGACACCTCCCGAACGGCACTTGGCCCAATTACGTCGGATGTTCGCAAACATACAATCACGATTGTGATCGCTGCTATTGACGTCCTAAATCCGAAGCTAATGATGAGCGTATCGTGAATTCCGAGCTACCATAAATAATTTTCACTATAAACAATTCTAGACTGCAATCCATCCTTGCGGATCTTCCGTGTACAACTCTATTGCAACATCTGTTTGAAATATATTGGAACAAATATAAAATGAAATTCGTCAATGAATGACGATAATAACATAAATAATATAGAATTTATATCAACTAATATAGCTGTAATTCATCAAATAAAAGAGTCACTCTTTCCTTAATAGATTTAAAAAAAGTTAATAAATAATCGTTCTGCAAAATAATATCACCATAATAATTGAACGTGTGCAAGACTTCGAAAAATTCAGCGGAGGTTTCATAAAATTTTTAATTTTGTTAAGTATTTAGTTTAAACTAAATATTTTCATTTCGTGCTAAAAGTGAGAATTCCATTTCAATTTCCTTGCTAATATGATAAGTTTAACTATGAATAAATCATCTCGTTGGAAAAATATCAAACCTTTTAGGAAGCGTCCATTTTATAGAAAACTCAAATATTTTGCATAATTAACAGAGCAAAAAAACTTTGGATATGATGGAATTTAAGACAAGACTACTAAAATAATTTCATTGATATTATTATTTACAGAATAGACTCAGATTAAATATTAAAAAAGTGGAGAATTTTATGCAGAATCTTCCATAGCATAGCTAAATAGCACAATAATAGCAACAAATAACCTCCCTAAAACATAACGTGGAACATGAATTCCATAGATATAACAAAAGAAGAGAGTATGTCATCTGAAAATGTAATTTTCCAGATTTTGTTTTAAGTCTTCCTCTAAGTTTAATAACTTGAGGTGATTATTAACTATACTGAGTGATTTGCTTGAACAACAAAAACAAAAAATTACTCCAATCCATTCAAGTAGTCTTCGTGAATATCTTACTTATAAATAGTGAGAAGAGTGAGATAAAGAAAGCAGAGGCTGTTACCGCAAGATGCCTGGGCCACTCTCGGTCGTTCCGACCAACGCGTTCCAAGACATCGAACCAAAAAGTTTCATCCATAACCGTTTACTTAAAGATCCCAACACGTTCTCCAAGAGGTGCATAACTGCGGCATAAGAAAAACTGATGAGGCGAAGAAGTAAAAGGAAGCGGATGCTCGAACCAACGTCTCTGCTTTTACTGCCAGTAGTAAAGTGGGACACCGCCGTGGAACAACATTTCCCCAGTAGGTTGTAGAGCACTTCGGATTTATTAACTATTATGTTTATATCTGAATCGCAAAGAGTTCCCCCTTTGCGGGCCTCTTTTTTAATACATTGTTATCACCAATCTATCAAGGTTTTACTGAGCAGTTGCAATTTTGTTTACTTGGCAGCAGGTATGCATTCCAACCAAAATCGAGAAAATTGAGACTACAATTTTGTTAATTGCTGCGGTGTATTTTCATGAACCGAATTTACTGAGAAAACTTCGAATATACTCTCAAGGTAATATATAGTTTCAAAACAAGGATGAAAAATCATTTAGACTATCATTTATAGCTCTATCATTGATGTTAATTCATCATTCATACCCAAATAATCCTAGAATAATTATTAAAGTATTTAGATAGACTCACAAACTGATATTTCATCAACATTGGAGAGGATATCGTAACAGAAACCAGGGCTCTAATCCGATATTTCCTACAAGGATATTATAGGAAACATAATAGGATCCTGTAAGGGATATGAGTCCTGGGCACCTATATATAGCCACATATTCTTTCAGATCCGTCGATACCTTGACTTGACCTTGCTTCATGCTGTACAACATCTTAAGACACCCAGAATTAATCTTAAAAGCAGCTATTATTTTCCTCGCTAGTAGTAAGTAAGTTATAGGAATCTACAATTCATTAGTTGGTATGCTACACCAAACGTTAGAGTTATTTCTAGTTAAAGTTTAAACTGGTAGGGCGGAATTCGTACGCGGGGAATTGATCTCCCGACGGATTGGTACGCGGGGAGTTGATCCACCACACTGATGTTGTACTACTGTTATTCAGTCTTGTGTTTATGTACACGCCCTTATTATTGGTTAATGTTATAAATAAATGAAATACAACATTTTAGTGGTGATTATGATTCTTTTATATAAAAATACGATAAAAAGGTATAACTATTGTTTAAATTTAATTTCAAGTCTGACATTGAGAGAATAAATGAGTGTTTTACTCCACGATTGAGTTGTTGCGTAAGAATAAACAGCACTTTATAATTCATCGGTTGGGTTGGGTGAATTGCCATTAATAATGTTGCACTCCATTTATTTATAACATTAACAAATAATCAGGTCGTGTAGATATACATACGACTGAATAACAGTAGTACAACATCAGAGAGGGGGATTAATTCCCCGCGTATGAGTTCCCCCAGACCAATTCACCGGGCGCCGGTAAAAAGAGCTAAGCTTAGAGGAGGCAAAATATCACAAGTTATAAGAGATGGACATAAGAACCAAGTATGATTAGAGTAACGAGATGTAGAGGGAACGTTGTGAACACATCTCCCATACTTAAAATAATGTTGCAATGTATCTTTCGTAGTACACACCTGGCCAAAATTAACGTACCACCGATAATTAGAATCGCTAGGGAGGTTGTACATTAATTTTGGCCAGAACTGTACATCCATAAAGAGTTCCCATATTTAACATTTCCCGTACTCAAATGAACGTTGTAACATTCTTTTCCTCACACCTCCGTGAAAAATTCTTCCCTAAATTTCCAAACGCGGAACGGCAAGAGAAAGGTTATATTCGAGGACAAAAAGAAAACAAAACATGAGAAAACTCAAACTTATTTCGACGATGATACTTTCTGCACTTTTTCCTCGTAGTTTATTTTTCTCGGTATCCATTTTTTTCCTGGATATTCGTTTTTGTCTCACGAATGTCCTCCCTTTCCCTGTTTCCCTCCATTTTGTTCCTACCCTTCTCTTTCGGACGCTTTTACTTTCCATCTCGTCCATCTTTTCCTTTTATAATTTTACGCTTCTCGCGATGACTTTTATCGCCTTCACTCTCACGCGATCTCCTGTTAATTTCTCCAACTACCATTCCGCTATTTATCAATTTTCCTCGTGAATTTTCCGGGGTTGTCCCGATACGTTGAGGTTACAACGGTTTTGAAAATTTTAGTTCTTGAAAAACTCAAATTGTTATTCTTAAGTTAAAGAAATTGTGATGAAGGATTGGATTTGAAGGCTTTTTGAGAATATTTTGCTGCAGGCAAACTCATATAGTTCCGGATTTACGCATCTATAACGGTTCAAATAAAATCTACGAAATTAAAAAAATAAGCTGTTAATAATCAATGCATTGATTACGAATTGTGAAGCTATATATTTTAACGCAAGGAAAAAATTCCTTTTTACCTTATCTATTGCTTCAATGCAATTCATACATTACCTCCAAGTCTTAACCAACTTTTTCTTTCACCTTCCTTATTAATTAAATTTCTTTCACATTTTTTGATTTTTTCTCAATTTCCAAAGGAAAACTTAAAGGCATGATATTGATCCACGCCAGCTAAAATCCCATACCTTCCTCTCATTACCTTGATTTCTTTAATGTTATTGTTATAATTAATTCAATTATCTCTTTTATTATATTTTCTCAGTAAATTAACGAATATATTGTAAGTGAAACATTGAATGAATAAATAAATCAACTTATATAGTTAAAACCTTCAAATTCAATACCAACAACCCTATCCCATTTTTATTTTCGAAGGATTCACTAAACGTAGGATTAATTGTCGTCCACAGTAATTAAGGGTTATTAATCAACACTAGAGTCGCTGTTAAGGAATGGTGTGTACTTTGTGTAATGGTTAACAGCAAGAAAATATCATTAGGCTGACACTCATTCAATTCCAGGTTTTTATTCTGGTTAATATTAATGTTGATTAAGCTAGCATGCATCCAAGAATAGACAAATCTATATCGCTATTTACTTTGAGCCTAACAACTTCAAATCTAGCGCATCAGTAAAAAATATTCTCGCTCAAACCGGCAAAAGCATCAAAGATCACAGACAGACATATCGCCCTGTTCCTCACTTAGAACCGTTTCCCGGTTACACTCTCATGATCTTTATCATCAAGATTAGACAAGTTCGACGACCTTCCGAAACCGCCTTGAGGTCCTCTACTCCGAATGCCGTATCTAATCCTATTAACCCCATCTGCTCTTACTTTTTGAAACCCCCTTATCTCAGACTGATCTGCATCCGACTAACCTCTTTCCGTGGGTGCGATACGGAGCAGACGGCACTCCAAAGACAGGTTAAATATCGAGCCAGCGATAGAATCCTCTCACTAGACTCAGCTGCGCCACGGGAATTGGTAACGGAGAAACTATTCGAGTTAATTTAACTCTGGCCTGGATTAAATATTTCCTTGCTAAAGGAAAGCGAAAGGACTGAATTGACTTTCTCCGAAACATCCCTGCCTTGCTCACTGTCCCTATAACTGATAGCCCAGAGCTAACGAAATTCTTACTGCGTTCTTGAGGATATTTTATCTCGACTATTTCTACTTGACAAATCACTTCAACAAAAGAATTCTGAACGCTGCAGTTAATGAATTAGAGGTTCAAGAAATCTCTTTAGGAGGTTAGTAATCTGACCCTTTCCGTTTTGTCCGAAAACCGGCAGCAAGGCAATGCGGAGTTCTGATAAAGACAGCTTTTGGAGATAACAGAAATCCCTACTTGGTAATGTGTTTATGACCAAATGAGCACTAATGGATAATAATAAAATCATCAGATATTATCAGTTTCGCACAGCCCAATAGAGTGGCGAGTAACATGCCATGGCAGCTAGAGCAAGAAAAAACGTCAAAGTTACTAAAGAAGAAGACAAATATATAAGTAAATAAATTTGAATGGAAAAATTAACTCTTTGATTGCAGACTAGAATTCAACAGGTACGATATCGACGAGGATATAATACGATGAAAGGTCGATGGAAATAAATGAATGGAAAAACGAAAATATAACATTTATAAATTAATATCAACGGTATATTCCATAGACATCTGGGCGAGAAGAATTCATTAGAAGACACCGTGAATCAGAGGAAAAATCATTTTTTGTGCCTGGGAATAAGTGTATGAAATATCGCATCTCAAATTGTCTTCATGAATTAAAATAATTAGTCAGATGAATCGACCCTTGCTGATGTATTCATAACTAACTTGCATTTTTAATAATTGCAGCGAAATCTGAATCTAAAATTTTTTATCGGACCGAGGTAAATCGATAGTTTAAACACTTGGAAATGATTGAGGAAATCGTCAGATTCTATAAAACCCTATACGATTTTAACTGTTATTTGGCACGAGAAAGACTTACAAAGCTCGTACTTTCATACACAATTGCTATGTTGAGCCAATCGCGTCCACCCATTGCGACAAGCAGTAGGTACGGAAGAGATGGTACAGAGCATTTCGCAACCAGACAAATACAAGGGGAATGCAATTCATGCAGCAAGCACGAGCCGAGACTAGTCCCCAACATCAACGTCGTTATGACGTTCCTTGCAACTTGACTCGTCCATTCAAAAATGATGCAACAGTCGGCGTTTCTATAGTGTCAAAGACATTGTTGCGTCACTGGAATCGGATATCACTTTTGACATTCGGAGCTGCGTTAATACCCTTGTGGTTTAGACATACTCGCATATACAGGCATTCAAGGAAATATGGCACATTTACTCGGGTGTTACGTTATTACAAAGAATAACAGCATAAACGTTATGCCAAAGCTAAATCGTCCATATTAAAAGAAAACTTAAGTGGCGCCAAAACATTTTATGGGAAATTTTAATACTGTAGGTAATGGAAATTTAGGTAGATATTTCAATTGTTTCTCTGAGGATAAGTTGGACAATTTAGGTCCTAAAACATTTATAGCACCTTTACGTCTTCATGAAGAAAGCTTTTATTTAGAGTTGATGATTATTATATAATCTGTGATAGCATTTGGGTGGTTAACTCTCCTATATCAACAATATTCATGTTTCGCATTTTCTCAAAGAAATAAATAGGTGAGATTAAAAGTGAGTTTAAATTGCGATAACTAATTGCGTTGTGAACATTTTGTCTCTTTGCGTGGCTCTCCTTCGAAACGAGTACGCTCCTAGTTCACTTACTTGTGAAACGATTTCAAAATACAAATCCTTGTATGGGATATTTAAAATAACAAAAGTACTAGTTCCTTTTCGAATACATTTATTAGTATGTTCGGCATATTATAAACTCTAAGATTTTCGTAATTTGATGGCAAACATAAATTGTATGCCTGGAAAACGAGTTATAAATAAAATTATGAAAATTCCTAAAATTACAATAGTTGGACAAGAGTTAAGGAGTAAGATATCTTATAATGTATGAAAAATAATAATTACCCAACTTTTAAGCATAAATCAATTGCCAAAATTTCTTTGAAACCTTCACCAAATTTTATCTCATCGCAAAAAATTCTGAAAAAAGACAAATAGATTCTTCGACCTTTCCTGCATGAAGAATAGTTGTAGAATTTTCTAAAGCTGTAGAAAAGTAAAATGAATCTCCTGATTTGAGTCTCGCTAAAAATTCATTTCAAACACAAATTAAATAGAAACGATCTATTTCCTAATCAAATTCCATAGGTGACATAGAATTCGGTATTTTCTACGGAAAATAATCAGTACGTGTACTCCATATCATTCCTGCAAATGGACAGATACGATGCCATTCCAACTAAAGAAAACTCGGAAATAACCAAATTTCAAGCAATTAAACATCACGAGCATTTTTCTAATTATCAGTTCAGCACCTGAACAGCTGCGATATAGCGTTCTTACTGATAATACGTACTTAGTAATAACTTTTGGAAATGGAGGAAAGAGATTCCACTGAAGACGAAAGGTCACACGACGGAGCGCGCGTGATTAAATTTTCATTTAATATCTCGCGTGAAGAGCCGAGAGTGATAATGAAGGCCCGAATAAAAAGGCGAAAAACGCGCCGAAACTCAAAAGAAAACAGAGTTTCCAGTTTTTGGCATCTCGGTTACTTTGAGCCCCGACTTCGCTAATGTGGGGCGGGTAAGGGACGAATGGCGTGTTCGGACTACGTGAGTCAAAGGGGAAAATTTTCATTTTTTCCACTTTGAAGGGCGACAAAAAACACGGCAAGTGTGAGAGAACTTTTCATGGGTTCACATGCTTCCTTCGGCGGAAACAAAAGATAAAGGGAAGAGAAATAAGCTAAAGACACTTCCTCGGATACAAATATGGGACAAGACACTCTGTATGATGCCGTCCGAAAATGCTCTCTATGGAATATGCTTCCTTTGCGCATATTGCTCAAGCATGAATCTACTTCCTCATTTTGAGAGTACCATTTCATCTTCAAGATGAAAACTCGAGTTTAACAAGGTTAAAAATAAATATCTTTATTTTGTATATTATAAGTTAGTAATAATACTCGGCAATGAAGCTATCAAGTGATAAAAATATATTTAATGAAAAAAGAAGTAGAGTATTTTTTGAGTCATGTCAAACTCAGTTTGTGTCAAATTGCCAGTTGAAATATCTGTTCAAGCCTTGCTAATTAAGAATTCCATCATTTGACCTTTTCCTTTGATATTAAATGTCACGACAGTAAAAGTGCATTTTAATTTTATCATAGGCACTGCAGCAGAAGTTAGTTTCCCAGTTCCCTTTCAAAAGACTCTCAACATTCGTTCTATTTACCTTCCTACTCACATAAAACTAATGGAAAAGCGCAGTGATAAAGGCATAGTATCGTAAAAACGATCAATCAAATTTATAAATAAAACTCCTCTAATGTAATCTAAAATTATAAAATGAAATATAATTGCAAATGTGAGAGTTTGCATGTCTCAACTGAACAATATTTATAAAAAAGTGTTCATCAGCTGCGATGTAATTCAGGAAGAGTAATTACCGTATTTAAAGTAATTATAGATGAATAATATTATTCTCCTAACATAAATGAAGAAAATATTAACCCACTCGAGTATAATTCCGTACTCACCCACGGCATCACTAGAAAATATGGGGACAGACAGACAGCAAAACTTACCTGAAAGAAAGAAAAACAATTGTTACTTTCGACATTAAACTGTTACATAATTACAAATAATTAAATACAGTTGGAGTACAAAATTAGAGTATACAAGGACATTAGTTAACAAGCATTGTTAAAATGCTTTATCATCTCTTTGTATCATCATGGGTGTTCAACCTTTTGTTAGGTTCATGTACAATCAAAAATCCCTATTAAGCGCCATCTCCTTCATTTCCTTACAGTTAACCCCACCTCTTATGTAATCCAACATCTTTTGTCTTTGACCTCTCTTTGTATGAGATTTCAAATTACATCGCGCTTCAGTTTCAATAATAGGGCACGCAAATTCAGGCTATTTAATTTTTTTCTTTGACCTTCTAAGCTCAAAAACGTGGATGTCTAAATGAAAGGTGATAGTAGTGATACGTTTTCTAGTAGGATAATTATACTTAATTTCATTAATATGTCTCTCCTTAAGGAGAAGAAAAATGTTTATACTTGAATACATTCAAAACTATTAAAACTCAATATTGAAATCAAACTCTCCTCTAAAATAATTCTATTTCTGGAAATAAATTAATGAAGAATGACTTTATAGTTGCTAATAACTGCTTAAATCTTAATTATTAATTTGAAATTAAAAATACCATAATAGAGGATTCCATTTTAAAGATATTGGATGTTTTAAAGGGTGGGTAAACTACGAGGAAGAGAAGAAAATTGTACTGAATAGGGATCCTCGAATTTTGTTCCACATCAACCTACCGAAAGGTATAAAACCTCAATGTATTCCATTTAAGCCTTTTTGACCAAATATCTGATAAAAGAGCGCTAGTATTTTATGATAGATTTATTGTCTACGAAAGACTAATGCTCGTATGTATTGGCTAAACATTGTACATCGAAAAACTGTGACGGAAGAGAAAATATCTTATGATAAACACCGTTTTCTACTATACTTCTGATGACCAACCAAACGCATGACCAGTAGATCTAAGAGTAAAAACGCATATTTCATAGTTCCTTCAACAATCTCTTTAACAATACGGGAGCGATTATATCCAAATAATCCCTTTAGATGTACCAAAAATGGGATATCCGTCCAAGAGCAAAAAGCACAAGGGAAAATCATTGAACGTCTCTCTCCAGACACGTAAAGATTGAAGCGACGAACAACAACTTCCGTTTTCTCTCATGTGTATCACAACCAAAGGCCTCCTGTGCACTTCTCATTCCAGGTCAACTCCACCCTACCCCCAACGTCATCTTGAGATTGCTACTCCATCCAAGAGACAGACTTTCCCTACCTTTGCTCCCTTTTCTGCCGCGGAAAATACCTCCTCTATTTACGCAGAGGAAGTAAAAGAGACGGCGATAAAATTTTCCGCTGCCGTCATTCTTGTCGACTGCTCAGACTTGGCGCTTGTTCTTTCAGAAGAGAGACATTTCCCAGCCTCTCTTGCCCTCTCCTCTTCAGATCCGTACCCCATCCGCTGAAATGAAACGGAGCCCCGCGAAAAACTATTACGCTGCGACATTTTCCGTCTAAACAGCGGCGCTTACTTAAAAAGAGAAAAAAAGATAGAGGATTGCCCACCTCAAGGCTGCGGGGAAATATCGCGAGTCGTGTTTGCTTATCATTAAGGGAGAGACAGGGAGCGGCGCCATTATATCCTCACTCTTTTATTTTCGTTCGACCCCGCCGTTGCGTTGGGAACCAAGCTATAATGATCGCTTATTTTTAAATGTTTCGAGCAAGGAAGAATGAGAATGGCATTTTCGAGATGATGTTTTTCGTTCTGGAATAGTGTGAGAAGAAAAGGGGCTTGTCGAACGGGAAGTAA
This sequence comes from Sympetrum striolatum, assembly GCA_947579665.1. Lineage (NCBI taxonomy): Eukaryota > Metazoa > Arthropoda > Insecta > Odonata > Libellulidae > Sympetrum > Sympetrum striolatum. The sequence goes on along the minus strand of OX388351.1, from coordinate 38,005,589 downwards.
TGATCCTTGAGTCTCAGGCGGAATGGCATATAAATGTGAGTGATGCGAGATTTTCTAGGGCAGGGGAAAATGTAAACGCGTTTAATTAAAACTGTTTTGTCTAAGAATTTTTAAACTAATCATTAATTACTGTTGTGGAAGAAAAACTCAGTGTATCTATAACGCTAAGCTATTGAAGATAGCCCTCGTGTTGATTTTTACTGGAAGCTCAATAATAATAAATGTCAATGCTTATACATAAAAAAATTATAAAACACTAAAAATTAAGTTATTTAGGAATAGAAGAAATATCGTATGATGCTCGCGATTGATTGCAGTACTTTTTTCTCACCATTCAAACATTATCAATAAAAAATATGTCCTTTCAAACCACAATTAGCTTAATATAGTGAAAGGCAAACACAGTGTATATATACCATTGTGTTTCCAGGGTAAATATTTATTTATAGCCAAACAATATGAATTTGAAAAACTTCTTTACAAAATGAAACTAAGAAACAATTATGGACTACATAAATATATAATTTCATATTAGAAAAGGAGCAAAAGTAGACGTTGATAACCATGAAAAGATAAGAAAAATTCAATTGTTCTTTTCAAGCATATTTCAACTATTTAGAATAACCAATGGAGTCATTTCGAACCATCATTATTTCAATGCGGCGAAAGAAAATTTCTTTCAATCTATAACGTCGAGGTACGTTAGAAATCGGTTCTCGAGTAACATTTTTGGAGAACCCAATTCTAAGAATTTGCAATGCTTATGCATGAAATTTAATTAAATAATGTTGTCGAGAGAACGTAGTTTGTGTCTTCCACGATTTGGTTTTCCTAAATACGTAAAATACGGTATATTTTTATAATGTTGAAATATTGGATCACACCAGTCGAAAAATATAAACTCAGCTGATAATGGAATTAATCAGAGCAAGAATAATATGAAATACATATGTTTCTACAGTTAATAATTAATGTAAAATAAATTAAAAAATAAACAACAATTTTAAGACAACTGCTTTTTGGCCTCTCTTGGCGCGAAGCTTTCGGTAGGGGCAAAATAAAAAATATTTTCACTGAAGGATAACGAAATAAAACTCTTAAAAGCTGTATAAAAAACAGTCCTTCAGTCATTACTTTCCGTAAATATCAGCGATGAATTTTTATCATTATATCTCGGACCCCAACCAGTACCTGCACACCAGGTTAAGAATCGCAGTTTTACGACAAGAAAGAAAAATTAAGGCCATTTGCGCTGGATATTTACTGTATAATAAACAGTTATGCATATTCCCGCTGCTTCCGTCTTCGATATCTAACACAATCTTTCGGCCATTTCACTAGTTACCAATAATTAACGCTAGCAATTTCCGAACCCAATTCTTCTTTCGCTACAAACGTTATTTCTCTTGACACGCGGCGACAAAATTTCATTTACCTCCCATCTAGATCTTTCACCCACTGCGTACTTCCGGCGTCCTGCAGTCTACCTCACGCTGTGAGGGCCCCATTCATCTGGGCACGCGCCACCATTAGTCGAAAGCGTATCTGCAATCGCACATGGCGGTTGAGACAGGTACGTGCTGGGGAGGGGAGAAAAGCAACGGTATACGGTACACTTAAGTGACGGAAGGAATGACAAAACTCCTACCGCTCTCAATACACCCAGATGTCGCCATCTAAGATTGATCGACCAGAATCCCAGTTAGGCTGTATCGCGGTCCTTGAGGGAAGGGATAAACAAGTCCGCCTGACTTGGCACAATTTCTTTGTTTCCATTCCGTTTTTCCCTCCGAATAAAACTGTGTCAGCGAGGTTCGATTCCGAGCATCAAGTGCGGTATCCATCAACTTTTCCATCCCTGATGACTGTGGTTCGCATGTGGCCATCGAAGTTTCCATGTGAGAAACGAAAACAAAGCGAAATACTGATTCGAATCGCACGTGGGATTGCGCCGCGTCGCAGCAGTCTTTTGTTCTCGGAGATAATCTCCACCTAATCTGAAATTAGGCTAAGTGGGGAGCAAATATAAATGTAGTTGCTAAGGGGTTTGTGCCTTATCTATCTTTAATGACTTTCGCTGTGCACACGGCTAGCGTTTTTAGTTCGCGCTGAGTTGCCCGTTCAAGGTTAAGTTGTAAAAGATTTAACGCCAGATTGACGATAAAGGAGAGACCATGAATTTATCATTGTCTTCGTGTTAATATTTCAACAGGTATCTAACTCTGAGTAAAAATTACACAAAGAAGTGAGTTTAAATCACCTGCAACGATCAATTTGGCCTAATGAATCTCGACAATATTAAGAAAATCAATTGGAAAATCAACAATGTCTTCAACATATTTAACCTTTAAATGCACCAAGATATATAAAGACAGTTCTTTCCAATCAATCGCAGTACTACATGACTAAATTTAATTTTACAGCCCTCAAATCTTCATAAATCAATGCAGATCATATTATAAGATACCCATGGAACCGTGAAAAGATGACGCAATAGTCAAGGGTAAAACAAGACTTGCTGGATTTGTGAGTTGCATGAGTGGCAAACAAAAATTCAAGGATTATTAGTTCAAAAGGTGATAAGAAAAATGAGCATAAACTATGCATTTAAGTAGATTTTAAACCCCATTTTTTAAAGTTTTTTGAGAAGGCCTAAGATAGGGTGCAATTGAATTAATGAGAAATTAAAGGATTTTGGTCTTCACTTGAAAGTGGGAATTATATTATTTAAACTGAATAAACAAGAAAAAATACGAGCCGAAGTAATTAAGTTGGATGGAAAATTCAAGAGACAAAATGTTAAGAATTTCTAGATAAAAACAATTTTCAACTTTTGTATGATAATGTAGTATGCTCTCACGTTGCATCGTATCGTACACCAGTGAATAATATACGTACTCACCGTATATAAAATTCGCGGGTGTAAAATTTGTTTTGTGTAATTAGTTTTCACCACTTTCGAAAAAATAAGCCTACAAAATGACCCCAAAGCACGTATTTCCATTCGGAGACATCCCGGAATGTAAAATTTGCTTCTTATTGAAGTTTTGAGTCAAACTTACTTTTGCAAGTAATCAAAAGGTCAACTTCGTGTTCAGAAAGAATTTCAAAGACATTTCGTTTTCATGAGACTATTATTCGGAAGATGGAGTAAGTAGGAAACTGAAAATTGAAAAGACTCTAACAAAATAAGAATAGCAATAGGGCAAAATAGGGACGGCATTTGTCTGGCAATCGAGAAAGTGGAAATAAAGTTCAGGATTCACTTACTCGAGACTTTGATAACTTTCCTCGATCTACCGTCACCAGCGTACGGCGAAACATGTCTCGTGGAATATAAGAACTCCGGCAAAGGGAACTTAAAATAACAACGACTGAGGAAATCTCTGCTGGATGTTTCCGAATTGAAAACTTCGCTCACATTCGAGATGGGATTCCTAAAACACCCGAGTGATCGACCACTGAGAAAACACACCCAATATTACTCCGTAAATAATGAAATGCAAAACTCAGATCAAATACGCATAAGAGAAAGGATTGAAACTTTCGATATCAATAGTAAAGACATCTGTGTACTTTTCCCATTTCTAGGACGGTAAAAGTGCCAGAATCTTCTTCAAGGATTCGTGAATAAATGGGAATGTGAAATAGAAACTGTTCAAGAGAAATAACTTTGGATTTGTTTTTTAAAGGCTTTTCTAAGAGAAAACCTTTCTGAAAATTTTATGCTAGGAAATTTCCATTTTGTTATCAGCATTGTAGCAATTTTAGTGAAAGTTTGTGGTCAGATAACAAACTTTTATACACGTATGTGATTTCTTCAACTTAAATCAACATCAACGTACTGAGTAAATGGATCATAAAAAAACTTAAAACAATAAAAAGGCTCTCGAAATTCAGATTTTCTGTTTAAGTAATCTAGAGTTTCTATTTACCTCGGAAGTGATATAAACACACGTTGAAAAGAGTTAGACTTGGCTGCACGCCATTTCGTGCAAATACCTTTACCTAATTTCCATAATTTTACTATCGTTTTCACAACTCCTGCAAAGGTTCTTTAACTCCTTCACTACTCGCTCCTTCAATTTTTCTAAACTATTAAAATGATTGATCCCTATTATAACAGCAGTCGATCATTGAAACGAGTTTAGTGCTGGCTTCTAGCACGCTAACAACACCCGAAGGCTTCAAATGCAAATTCCGCGTTATTTATTCTGAACCATCTGAGGTAATTAAAAGCAAACATCAATAAAGAAGGTCCTCTTCCACCAAATCGAATGTTGATTTTCCTTGATGAGGAATATTCCTTTTGAAAAATGAGAAAGATATCCAAAAAGTGATAAATACTGACTAATGATTAGAATCCAGTTCTGCAATAACCCACCTGATGGCATGGATTTTGAAAGAGTGAGATCAATTAATTTGGCTTTCTCAAGTAGATACTCCACATTTACAATAATGTGCAAACAGAAGTAGCCCATAAGAATCTAGAGAAGAGTACTTTGCTGTTAATTCAAAAGTAACTAAATGTGAAGTAAATATATAAGATTAAAGACAGGAAGAATGAAATCAGGTCATAACTGAAAGTTAATGGAAATCAAAAGTGAAAAAAATGAGAACATGAAACCGTTATGCAAACCAAAAAAGTTGAAAACATGCATGATGAAGTTCCTATCGAATACTATCTATAAAAAATCATGATTTTCTGTTGAATATGAAAAAATCTAATAAACCACAATATGCCGATTTTGATGCTATAATTCTTTCAGGTATGCGGCTATTTTTCTTCGGAATTTAGTTATGTAAAATTATTTCTACCTAGAAAAAAATGTTTTTCAGTTTGAAAAATTTTAAGAGTACTAACAAAAAAATTAAGTAGATTGAACCCCTTGCCCAAAATAAATTCTCCTACTTGTCATTCCAAGTTATTCATTTTGTACGAGGTAGGCTTGCTGTGATTCAGTTCCAGCTACCCTCGCGTTGTTTACTGTAACCTCAACTTTCCTTGTTAAACGATCTCAAATGCGCATTTTCCTTGTCAAAATCAAAATTGTAAGAGCGCAAATGAAAACATTTTACTGTACGTAAATAACCTATGATTCTACATTAAAACACATTATCAATCTACTTAAGAAACATATCGGAACATGAAAGTGAAATCTAGTCAATATAAGCAAACGGCACATTATGAGATAACGAGTTGAACTAAGAATCAGTGCATCGCAATCATTTCTTGTTAATTATTTTACTGACAAATTCATTGTATTTTACATTGTTAAATTGATCCTCATCATATTAGTCAAACCTATCCTTCATTCTTATTAGTTTCACATATTCTTCACCAGAATATGACGATTACACGTCGAAAACGGTCGTAATTTAAATAAAATTGTGGAAAAAGTACCACCTCTCTTTTCTTCATTTTACTTGAATTTCCATACGATTTTGCCTGACCATGTGAATCTCATTAGTTTCAGATACTTATTTGTTAATAATAATAGTTCAACGCTGTCACCAGAATTCTGTCGAACTACCGCAAGAAACATGTAAATAAAGAAATGTATTATTACCAAGAAAATGTACAATTAACTGAGGGGGATCTTGATTTTTGAACGAAGAACTTTCATATTTTAATCACTGTCAGTGGAAAACCTTCAAATTTAAGAGACCTCCCTAATTCAATTAAGAACCTCTTCGTCTTTAAACCCTTCATCTCCAAACTTTAAACCATACCGAAATTAAACTCTTAGCATATTCGATGCCGCGTCAATCGAATCTATAATGCAACTTACGGAATACCCCTTGTAAAAGCATCAAATGACCTTTTCCGAACAGAACCAACCCCGTGGCGAAAACACCACTCGGCAACTGTTGACGTAACATTGCAAATCCAACTTATGCCCCGCCTTAATCCACTTGCGCCCTTAAGTGGTGAAGCAGATTCTTAAGACTACTTGTCTAACGTTTGAGAGCCATTAATCGAGTTCCTCGCAAGAAATTCTCCTCGCATAATTAATAAGGAAGAATTCAATTGAAGAAGGTGGCCGACGAGTCATTCCCCACCCGTTCAATTATGAATTGGAACAAATACAATCATACTCGGAAGAGAGAGAGAGAGAGAATGAAAAGTAGCTCCGGATTCGATGTTTGGCCCAGAATGAGGAAAGGCGCTTTAAAGCTAAGCGACGGTTAATCGAATTTGCATATTTAATCGAGCGTTTTATTAGTTTTGGGACTTCCCATCCTAATTTAATCTTATTTACATTCCGGGAATGGAGAAAGGAAGACGAAAAGAAGGTGGGAGACGACGAGGAGTACCGGGTGGAAATGGAAGCGTTGAGAACGAGGAAAAAACGGTGACAACTGAGCGAAACGATCCAGCGCGTGACAACTGAGCACAACCACGATTGAGCGCTAGTACTACTGATCGCTACGACAACTGAGCTCGTCTCGTTTGCAGAATGTATAAATTAAACAATTAAACCCAACCCGGCTCCAAACATTTTGTATGAGATTGCATAGTAAAAAACAATTAGTGATTTAAAAATCTAATCTAATTTAATCAGCAATCGGTTAAAAGACAACTGCTCAATTGTTTCAGCGTTTAGAATTTGATACTACTCGTGCATGGTCCTTCAATAGACTATAATTCTTGCAACATTTTCTTCTTTTATCATCCTACAATTATTGTATTAAACCTTTTTATCTTGAATGTGTATGTGTTTCTGATTGTAATTCATTTCCTTCATTGAGATATATCTACTATTGTTAATATTTTGAATTCATCTATAATTAGTATCATTTGCGAATATGGTTTATTTGATTTGATTGCTTGAAGTGCATATGTATTTTTCCCCTGTCTTTTTTGTATAATTTTTTATCTACTCTCTGCTTGTCTTTCATAACTCTTTTCATTCTCCTTCTTCACAAAATATAGTTTTCTATCTGTAGGTTTCGCAGGTTTTTCACACTCCTCTTCCCGTGAGTATTTTCCTGCAGTGGAAATATTTTCCTGAGCTCTCAGCTTAGGTTTTTTTAAATCCACAAACTACATTTCTTCGTGTACTTTTGCAAACTATCTCTTTCCTTCTGTTTCTCATATGACAATGGGTTAGATGTAAGAAGAGACTTCTTAATCTCAATCTCGCCCGAATAAGGACCTATTTTTATTATTATTATTAAATTAAAACAAGAGGCGTTCAGTTGTCGTAGCGGTTAGCTGTCCGCGCTCAGTAGTGACACACGCAATTGTTACGCGCTCAGTTGTCGGGTCACTGGGAAAAACAGCGGAGAGGGGGACATAAATCACCGCAGGAGTGGGCCGCCGCGATTTAGTGAAAACAGATTAAAATATAGCGATGATTAATTGAGAAGGAAAGATTTTTCGGGAGCATTCAACCGGCCGACGCAGGGATGAACCTGGGGGAGGAGGTTAAAGGGTTTGGGTAAGATGAGAAGTTAAGGAAGAGTGGGTGGGATCACGCGAGGCGGGAGGAGGAAATGCAATTAGAAGGTCGTAAGGGATTCTGATTAATTGGGTTCCCCCTTTAGTAAGGAGTTTCGGTCAGGGGTCGGAATTGGGATTCTTTGTTCCGAGGGATGTGAGGGGGGATTGGGACTGGAGGATGATGTGGGTATAGAGACGAAGTGGACGAGGAAGGAGAGTGTATAGGAAACAGGGTTAGCGTAGGTTGAAAGGTTGGAGGAGAATAAAACAGCGAGAAACTCATGGGTGTGTACCTAGTAGTACAAGGGAAGTGAGAAGTATATAAAATTGAATTAAGAGGATAAATATAGCAGGAGATTAAAAAAAGAGTTTATAAAACGTAGAGAAATGCCAAAACCAAGTAATACCATCGCTAGACGTCACAATCTATTTTGTTAAATGTTTCCAACTCTTAATTTGGTACCTACTAACATTGTTATCTGTATTCAACTATTTCTTCTTTTTCGTGTTGCTAATCGGACACAATAGAGTTTTGCATGATTTTAAAGAGCTTTTAATTGGATAAGATCTTTTGCTATTTATTGTAACATCAACGAGTAAAAATAAACCTTAATGAGGAAGAGAAAGCTTCACCCCATTTCACCATTCAATTCTTCTAAATCTTTCTACATTATTTTTCTCCCTTGTAATGTTTCCTCTATTAGAGAATAAAAGATATCAATAGATAGGTGTACATACACTAAATACGACGATTTTACATACCTCAAGAGTAACATGATATAAATTAAGAAAATCGAGATTTCAGATTTGATTCTTTTCAATGAGATAGGAAATCCCCTTTAAAATTACAGGACAAAAATTATTTTCGATTTTATACCGTAGTTTATAATTTGGATCATAGTTTTTATGAATATAGCTTCTAATTTTCATTAACTTTTCTTCTTTCCTATTATTCAGTTGAAATATTCGTACTTAAATTTTAATTTTAACCTCGTAACTAGACGTTCGCAAAAGTTGGTTCTGCCCCCTCCACATATTTTCTGCGTTTTCACCAACTTCATTTCATTAAATATCCTTCCAATTGGATATATTAACTATCAAGTAATTTCTTTAGTAACGCGGATACTATGCTACCTCATTATTTCTCTATAAATAAATAAGTTGACATTCCGAACGGTTCCGAATTGAATTTACATTTCAGAAAATAAATACGAAAGAAAAATATCGACTGGTGGATAGACCATGTGACAAAATTTATTTTAAATGTGCACATTATTCATAAAGATAACCTAAAAATAATTATAATTAAAATAAAAATAATTCTCTCAAGGAATACGAAATTAATACATTACGGAATATTTAATGAAGTCTTAGTGGAGTAAAAACTGGTATAAAATGAAACGCATAGAAAAGAAGAAGAAATTCTGCGGCTGCATTTACATGAATGAGTTATTTTACGGGCGGTAATTAAATATCCAACCCTCTACCCGAATTAAAATTTAGAAACGAAGCTAGAAAGACAAAGTTTCAGTAGAGTGTCTTTGAACGTGCCACAGTGGAAAATAATTCCAGATGGGAAAAGGGAATGGAAACCGACGAGGAGAAATAAAAGAGGAAAAGATCGTGAGCGGAAAGTGGGAATGGAAATAAGATCACTGGAAAGATACAGCAACGGAATATGAAAGCGAGAATGAGAAGAATAAAGACAGGAATAAAAAGAATAAGGAAGTAGAAAACGGAAAAAGGGGAATGGATAGATAGAAAGAGATAAAACCAGGGAGAAGTATCAGAGAGAAAAATAAAAAAACGGAGGAGAAAGTAAAAGAATCCCTGCATGACCAGTTTGAAGAAATATTATACGTTAAAATCATAGTTAGGAGGGGCAGTCTTAGATGCATAATGACTAAAATGATTAATTTATATCAATGATATAACACTAATTATTCAGCGAGGTTAGGCTCATGCCGGCTTCATTTATAAGGAGATACTGAGTGTTAATGGAATGAGGTATTAACTCATTAGATTAATGAAAAATATTTTATACGAGGATGAGAGATGAGGAAGATAAGGTCGATTTAGAAGCATGAAATGTAACATGTTAACGAGGAAGAATAGGTAGACTTCGAGGAAGATTGACTAATGAAATTTGTTATTGTTATTTATATAACAATTTTTTTATTCGGATAGGTTAGGCCCATATAGGCCTGCCTTACATCTGACCTCGTTTATAAGGACAATTTGAATGTTAAATAAATAAATTATGCACTGGAAAAGTCCAGTAAGAGCACTAAATGATAATACAAAAAGAGTATCTGCTAATATTAAATAAACATCTAAATCTAATATCACAATAAAATTGAATAGCAAACAGGCGTAAATAGATATAAATGAAAAATATCCAAAAGTATATTTTAACAATTAATCAGAAGTAGCCAAAAGGTATTTAAATAATTTACCTATAAAAAATAGCATCAAAAGGGAGATTAACTACGGAAAAGAGGAATAGAAACTGTACATTAGATGACGAATATATGTTTGCTTATAGAAGGAAAGAGAATTTCGAAGCGTGTGAAAATATGTGTAAATGTATACGAGGTGAAAGATTTCTACGAGGAAATGAAAGAATCTGTGCATAAACAGGTAAAACAACATACTGACTCTGATTGAGAAATAAAATGTTTGATGTTTGTGAATGTCCATGAAGAAAAAAGGACACTGTGAAGCAATTGTGCACAGTGATAAAATAAAGCGGGACACTAAATAAAATAGAACCTTGCTAGGCCTAAGATCAAAGCTAAGGAGAGCTTTAAAGATGGAAACCGGGAAGACAGAGAGAGATAACAAACGAAAGAAATAAAACATCGGGAGTGGTAAACATGGAAAGAAGAAACACAAAGAAAAGAAGTCGAAAACAAAGGGATTTTCGGAATCGGAGACAAACTGATAAAGAAAAATGAGTTAAGAGGAAATGGACAGTTTGCCTGGAGAATGCGGGAGTGGAAAGTTTTGCGGCGTACAGATGAAGTGCGACTGAAAGAGAAAGTTTACCGCAACAAAAGTTAATCGAATGGGCAAAATGGAAAGTGTAAAAGTAAAGGAGATGGAAGCGTAATGGCTTTGAGGCCTGAAATGGAGAACGAATTCTGTTAGGAATAAATCTCATCAGCGAAGAAGGAGAAAATACAATGACACGACTTGTAAAGACTACGAAAGAATGTTATAAACTTCTGAATGAAGTTTAACGTTTTTATTTTTACCAATGTCTGAAATCTAAGAAAGTTACGTTTTTAGTCAACTTTTTCAAAGAATGACATTGAAACTATCAAATAAAATCTTTCTGAAATTCATGAAATCTCCTTGTTTACACGAAAATATCGTATTTACGTCTGTGCAGTCTACATACACAATAATGCAAACAAATATATTGAACAAGAAGGTCAACATGATCCTTGCAAGAGGAAGAGGCAACTCCATCTCATAGACTTAGTTGAATTGGGAGAGGTTTTGAGGCGATGAGTTAAAAATATATAACAAACTACTTGTTTCTATAAAAAATAATGTAAATGAAAATTTTTTAATAGTTTAAAGGGAATTCCTCATCATAAAACCTTATAATAAGGTAAATGAATTCTTGAGTGAGAAAAATGTATGATTTGTATTTATACATATTAATATCTGCACTTTATATTGTAAATAATATGCCTATGTTACTGTAGATATTTAATTATGTTATATTTTTTGCTGAAGATTTTGATACTTGACGCGTCCAATATATACCTAAGTATGTCCATGGACTAATAAAGTTATTATCATTATATTACATTTTATTGTATTAAATAATATCGTAAAATGTTATATTAGTTACGGTAGTTGTATTTTGCTATAATACACTATATTGTGTAGATACGAATAATTCACCATAAAAATATTTTATTAAGGTAATTAAATCTTGATTTTACATATAAGTTTCGATTAAAAAATGTAATTTCATAAATAATGCTTCTCAAGGATTAAAACATAATAATTTAAATAATTACCAATTTAAAATTCAGGAAAATTCCTGATTTATACGTATATATCATATAATGTTTTAATTGTATTGTATATAACTGTATTTTATTAATTTATATAATTTAATTTAGTTGTATTCTTCTAACCTACATTACATTATAAGTAAACGATAAATGTTTTATATGAGCATTTAATAAAAATTTATAATATATATTAATATAACTTTTTCAAAGATCAAGGCATGAGAATAAAAACTAACGCCAAATTCAAATCTCAAATACCGCAAAATTCCTTATTTAGATGTATAATTATATAACAACATTATTTGACCTATAGTATGAATTGAAATATGCATTAAAATTAATATTATAAACGTAATTAACATTCGATGCTGCATAACATTTTCAGTAACAACTATTACAGAAATAAAGCATTTTTCGCGCCAATCCCAACCCAGGGAAAAAACGCACCAGACACGGCTTGTATAAAAATGAAGGGCTATATTAGCAACGGGCAGTATTTCACTGCAGTCGTCTAGGTGATAAAAAAATCCTCCATGCGTTTTATGGAGAGGGCCTCCGAAGTGCGATTATTAAGGTGGAAGTAGTTACTGCCGCAGCGAGTTAAAAATCAATATACCACCAACGTCCACTGTAACGGGATGTGTTTCAAGGTGAGAGCGACGGATAGGAGCAACGACTGAAAAGAAAAACACATTGGAAATTCGAGCACATAGCGAAAGGGAAGGCATAGACGAAAATGAGAGGTATTCGAAGGGAAACGTAAACAGAAGAGGGAAAGAAAGGGGAGTTTCGGGAAAAGAAAACGAAAGGGAAAGCGACTTTTACGGCAGATACTGGATGAAAAGTTAATGGAGAAAGTAGCAACGAAGAGGGGATAGAAATGGGAGAAGTATTGGGAAGAAGGTAATTGTGGAGATGAAGTAGTGGATAGAGAATCGAAAGCAGCTGAAGTGGAAAAGGGGATAAGAGTCAGAGAAAATAGATTAGAAGTAGATGGAGGAAAAATAAAGCTATGGGAAAAGAGAAACTGTAACAAAAGGAGAGCCTGAAATAGGGTGGTGGAAATTCTAAGAGGAAGTTGAAATCGCAAATCGAAAAGTGGTTTTTGATGTTTGAAAGGAACAGAAAAAAATAGAAAAAATGAATCTAGATTGCCGAATTGAGAAAGGCAGAAAACAGAAAGTATCGAAAGCCATAGATGGAAAAAGTTTCAGCAAAATAGATAACACATTTGGTGTATGTAGGACCAGAGTTTTAGCAAAATTCTCTTGTCTGTAAGATATCATGCATTTTCATTAACTTATAACAAAACGAACTTACATGATTAATGAATATTACCAGAAATTTTGATACGACATAGTAAAACAACCAAAATTCAACAAAGATTGGTACACTTAGGCTAACTGATGTATGCATGAAATACTAGTTCCTACAGATTCGACAGAAGTCCTGCTTAATTGCAGGTATCACCTTTAATTCATCATGCATACTCTGAATTTAGTATTAATACTTAATAATTGTTTCTAAATTCTATGTCGCTAGGATTTCAAGTTATAATTTACAATTATTTGTTCAAAACTCAAAATGGTAACTCAACACGTGTCCGATCTTTGTAAAATGACAAGCAAAGTATTTTATAATAAGAACACACTCTCATAGTCTATACATTGGGGTGCTACTGAATAAATCATATTATATAAGTAAAAGGATATGTCACATTGTGTGACTGAACCGTTTTAATTAGATTTTACCCGGCATAAGTAGCCACAGAAATGTTTCTTAAGCTATAAATCAAGAATTCCAAACCCATCACACACATTAAATGAATCGAACTGTTAGAAAGTTGAAATCAAAATAATGAGATCGAAAGAAACATGAAAATAATGGACACAAAGAGTGAGGGATATCGCTTTAAACACGAAATAAACCCATAGAGACCGAGAACCAACGAGAAAATAATGGAGAAGGGGAACCAATCGATGCGTCAACCTCGGAACCGAAGGGTCCCCGGTTCGCAACCCTCCACACGTATTCCCATTTACGACGGCTTCCAAAGCCTCGCAAGGCGATCGTAAAACTAACGGAATCTCCCGCAGTGCAGAGATAGATAAACGCTGAAATGGCGGCAAATGGAGAAAAGCGAAGAAGACTTCGTAAAAGAGGGATTGAAGAATCGGACGGAAGTGTGGAATGTTCTGAGGATGTTTGCGCAAAAGGGGATCCGAAAAAGAGCAAAAAATATATCTTTGACGAATAAATGACAATTAAGTAATAATTCCTCAAAACTCCGATCTTTTGAGCAGCTGAAAAAATCAAAGAATTAAGAAAAAACGTACATCTTAAATACAGCAATACCTCTGATGTTGAATCGACCTGTTAAAACAATAAATATTATGTAATTAAGCTTAACTTTGTATAAATTTCTTCCAAAGAATATTTTAGATGGCGATTACTGGAGAAAACTAACGAACACCGAATGTTTGGGCGGCTCGTGTTTGTAAGCCCAAAATAATTAAATATGATCAATAGTAAAAGCTGTTACTTTGTGTAATTCCATTACTGGAAGAAGTATAACACAACATATTCAATTCCACAACTTTAATACCACCACACGCACTACCGGTTTCGACTAGTCATAGTCTACATCAGGTGAGGAAAGTAGGACAAGAGTATATATACAAATACCTTACTTATGGAGGGGGTAATGGTACCAAAGAGGGGTTAGGAGAAAGGGGAGGGGGGTGGAGGTAAAAGGCTGACTAATCCCAGAAGGGGAGGAAAAGTGGCAAATTGGTGTATATTTGTGAGTTGAAAATTATTTTGCTTGCGTTGTAATACTTGTTCCAAAATATTTAATTTGGGGCCTTTACGTTGAATATGCAAGATCTGTGGAGAGGAGTCAGAAAAATTTTCTTCCTCTAAGAGATGTTGTGAAAAATGTGAATTTAGCATGTTGTTGTTCATAAAACATTGTTTGTGCTCCTTAACCCTAGTATGAAAATTTCCCCCGGTCTGACCGATATATATATATCGCCTCACAATCACCGAATGTCAGTTTATATACACCGGATTTGTCTGTGGTGAATGTTATTTTTGTTATTAATAAGCTTTTTAAAGCTATTCAAATATTACCTAAATTAGATAGAAAAATCATTAAACAGCCCAGCTTTGCCTAATTGATTAGAAATAGAAAAATCAATATTTACGGGTATATTTCCAGATCCAAGGGGCAATGGTAATTTGCATTTTATCAGAGAAATATTTTGGGTATCGACTGTGCAAATAATCTTTCTTAACAAAGGCACCAGCGCGTTTTCATTATAGCATACTTATCTTCTATCAAATATCTTTCATAAATAATAAATACCGACACATAATTTTCTTGTACAAACGAAATTCTTAAATTTCTTCGCAATTCATTGTAATAAAATCCCTACATAAAAATAGATTTAAATTAAACTGAATAAAATTATAAAATAATTGCACCTTTTAAGCTTATCTGATCTATAATCCACAGTTGGAGCCGAAATGTTGTATAAATCCATCAGAAAGAATGAAGATAGGTGTTGTATCGTAATTTCTTACCATTTTATTCATTTAATAAAGAAACACAACGAGGTTCCGATAGTCAAAAGTCAGAATCAGACATCTTAGTTGACGATGACAATAACTCGTCCCCCTCTCTTGGGTTGGCTTGGATTTCTGATTTATATCAGCAATCATTTTATCTTACTACGCAATTAGTGTTACTTAGATTCAGCAATGAATATTTTACAAATTTGTGCGAATTCCCTTGTCACCGGACCATACGCATTTTCTCAATGCTACTTTGACCGTGTTAAAATCGTTTCTCTTCTGACTAAACACTGCTTATTTACTCTCATTTGATAAATATGTATGTCTGAATACTCCGTGTAACATTTAATTTTCTCCTTCATACTTTTGTTATGATATGTACAATTTGGTAGTTATTTCTGTGTGATGAAGTGCTATCTTAATTCTTTTCTTAACAAACCTCATCTTCAGAAACTACAAAAAAAGTTCTTTCTGCTATGAAGGAGAATACCTCCAAGGCTAAGATCTCAACAAATGAATTATTACTCCCTCATCTCAGGAAGAAACGACACGAAATTTATCTCTATGGAATGAAAAATGCCTCTTTCCTTAATTCATTGAGCACTAAAACTTTTCTTGCGCACCTTCAATTATATTTACAGTGATTCAACACGCTCTCAAAAGAGCAAATTTTTTATTGAAAGAAATTTTAAGGAACGGCTTTTAAAAGCGGGGCATAAACACCACCGCGTTTATAACTATGACAAAAGAACTTATCATCTGATAACATTAATGAACGGAGCAAGCCGTTAACGTTTTACGACCGAGCGACACTTTAGACAACAAAAACGAAGATATATACTTTCATTTGTGCTGAAACTTCATTTCATCAGGTGGGATGTAAAACGTCTTTTTGAAAAATGGTTCTGATCGCAATATTCCCTAAAGAGTAATGACCAGTCTTATGAAGAAACAAATATTTCCGGGCACATTGTTCGTAACTTAGCTAAGATTAACACATGGGATAAATTGTATTCGATATTATTTCTACTTTATCTATTACTATATAACACTATGCAAGTCAATTTTCTCAATTCGAAAAACATCCTCAGAAGAATATGGCATCTAAATATGCTGGAAAAAATGTACCTTAATTTTCAACTGCAATTGTAAATACCAGTGGTTTCACATGATATAGATTCATAGATTTATTTGTAATTTACAGACGAGGGAATTTTTAATAACAGATTAAGAAAGGTACAAAATATTGATAAAATGGTAATTTATACCCCGAGTTCTTAAAATTAATTATTGGCTCTTATAATTTCCAGACATTTACGCACACAAATTAATATTATAAGTCTATTAAAATGTTAATTTATATGATTATTATCTATGCTTACTATCTGAAAATTTGTGGAAAAAAAATTAAATTTTACATAAATTTATTAGAGGTTAGCTCAATTAATTATAGGTTTCAAATCTCCAAATGCCTTTGTCGGCGTTCCTCCTCTTATTTTCCGGTAGTCGGATAAAGCAAAAAAGGAATGCCGCACTATAATTGTGATACGTAATGACTCACTCAAACATGAATCGATTACAATTTTTTATATCTAGAGAAATAAAGAAGCATACATTCATGGGAAATAGTAATGATAGAAATTAACTGTTAGAAATACATTGAAAAATGTTACCCTGCTATCGCAACTATAGAGATCAAACTGGAACCACCTGATATCCTATTTCGATTTTCCCTATAATTAAATTCGATACCTTTAATGTTCCGAATTAACTCCTTTTAATACATTAAAAGCGCGGGAATGGGGGATCACAAAATTCTTTTATTCCCGCAAACGCTGACGCATGTTTAACAGAGCCTTATCCTCAGAGGTGGAGCGTCTAGAAGAAATTGACGGAAGCTGGAGACAGCAGCCAAACGGAAAATTAAAGCATAAAGACGTAAATGGATTGAGAGCGGAGAAAATTTTTCGAGAGGGAGAGAGAAAATTGGTAAAAGCTTTGTGAACCCACTCCGCCTTATGTTCGGACCTTAATGCAATAGGCGGCACTGAAAAAAAGAACAGAGCAGATCGATAACTCTTTTAAACTTCGTTTGAAAATTAGTCACAGGGGTGCCGACATCTCCTGTAATTTAGAACGAACAAAAATGAGAGTGGTTTTATCTCTTGGGAAAGAGGAAAGGTTTATTAAGAAAGGAAATTGATGCCTAAGTGAAAATAATTCGGTCTGAGATGAAATCGAATCAGTCCTTAAAGGGGGTGACATTTTTGCTTCTTAGAAACGCTGTAATATGGGTAATTAGCAGAGATTCTTTCTTGTTTAAACTACAAAAAACTAACTAATTTTCCTAAGTTAAACTCAAGAGGATGATAACGCGTCCAATTCCATGCAGTGGATAGGAACAGAATGAAAATGCCAATAAATTAAATTTTTCAAAATCGACTGAATCGTCAGCGAGCTTCTCTTGAAACTTGTTTCTTCATGATTGGATGAAAATAAAATTGAGTTAGAGGATATATATCATGATTTTTGGAAACTCAAGATTTATTGGTCTATTTGGCGATAATTCAAGGACAGCTCAATCCATTATCGAGCAGGAATAACAGTTTGACGTTAAGGGAAAATAACACTTAGCGAGTTTTCGGATTCCATTGGTGAAATGAGAAAAGTAATTTTTCCAAGTTAAAATGGAGCGATTCTCCGTTTTTTCTAACTTGAAAACGATTTAATCTTAAAATATAGGACTTTCCAAAATATCATTCAAAAGTTCTAAAAACTGGAAAGCAAAATAATCTCCTTCCTCAACAAAAGTAGAGGCATTAGTAGATTAGATAAACTGTCCCTATGACAAATTTATCAAATAAATAATTGGAAGATTTGTTACGTTTCCCGGTGCTGATCGAACATCCCTACGTCCTATACAAATATGAGTTTTAAGGGGAAACATTAATTAGCATTGAGATAAGGAGTGATGAATTCGTTAAAACATTCTATGAGTACATCGAAATATGGGTATTCATATCTATGATAGAAGTAATTAATTTTCATATCCTTATATCTCACATTTTCTATTAGCTCCTATGCATATGTAGAAAAGTTACTTGCATTGACTATGCTTTGCCTCAGTGACGTTAGATGACGTTAGCTACACATTGTTATCAAATATTCCTTCTACCTAAATTTCTTTTAATGATTGCAAGGCAGCTATAACTAAAACAGCCGGTAATTTAAGTTTTTAAAGGTATATGATGATCTAGGAGGATAAGAGGAAATAAGCATCATTTGCGTGTTGAATCGAATGTAGAAGACAATAATAAAACACGAGATAACGCGTAATATAACACCTCAATACCTATTCAAATATCCCACTACATAAAACATGATCATGAAGATATTTTCTCAAACTGGTTAAAAACTATTATTAAAAAGTTTTACTTTATATTTAAGGCACAGAGATCTCAATTCTCTCACCATTAACAAATATTTCCTCAATTGGGAGCAGGAACATATTTAGCAGTGAATCAACAGCTGGTGAGGATAAGAACTGATCATGATATGTTACACTGATATTGAAATCAACGAAGTTTATGAATAGCGATTACGCGTACAATTCGTTGTGACGTAAGAGATTATCCACAAACATATTCAATCATTATTGGATGTAGGTCGCCCAAAACAGCAAGGGATTCCGGAAAATTAGACCCATCTTTAGTCGAAATTTAGTAAGCTTTGGGAACGCACTGGAAACTGTTACACTAAGCGAAATGAATTAAGAGTGTCTATGTTGTTTCCATAACGGGAATTGCCGCGATTACTGAATGTGATACAAATGACGAAGCTTATACTGCGAGGAGGCCGTGGGAAATGGCAAAAAACCGATATGTTACGGAAGTGAAGTAACGTTAATGGAAAAGTGTTGAATGCACGACCTGTGAATTTTTATTTTCAATTTTGCAAGCGTAGCGCCCGAAAAAAAGCTAAAAATAATAGCCCAAACTCGAATCAACCGCGGAATGTATTCCCAACATCAGGGTTTCGGTGATAAGGATCGGTTGAAGAGGTGGCTTAGATGCGATATCCATTGTTTGCAAATTCTTGCCAGGCGCCTCCGAAAGCATTTTGATCTTATCGGGAGAAATCGTGGCACGACCATTTCGGAGACGATGATCGTTATGACGTTCCCACGCGAATTTCGGCGCTATAAACGACCTATTCACGCATGTTACGTCGCTTTTGGCTCCACCTGGAAGAGATGGCCTGCTATTTCCCAAATCTCGCACCGTTTGTTTACTTCTTCGGCATCTTTCGAGCGGCAAAAGGGTCATTGCAACCTTTCCACAGAAACTAAGCACTCAAGCGCACTGAAATTACATTTCACACCAATTGTAATACCGATCTTTAAATAATGCTCTCCTATCTGGTCTACACCATTCTACTCTTATTCATTATAATAGTATAATCAGCTCCCTGAACTAAATCTGTAACTGTATTTAATAACTCACCAGAAGAATTCTTCTACAGATTGAATTTTGAAATACCTCTCCCTGATAGCCTTGATATAATCTTAGAAAAATCAGACCTTTGACTCATCTACAGAAAATAAATTGAAATGTCCGGATTAGTTTCAACATTTAAATATCAAGTTCCACCCAGGCCAACTAGGCTCATTCCACTTCCCCATGTCGCAATATTTAATTTATCTCTTGCACGAAGTTCCAAACTAGCGACTTCCTAACCTTCTGAACGCTTTACTTCACTCAATAGACATTTTGTCACATGATTCGTTCTTGAATGAATTTTTCCATAAATTACCTTGTAAATAATTTTGAGCTCGATTCTTATTTTGTATATATTCTTATTTATATAGATATTTCTTTCTATTTCACGCCGTTATGATAGCAACTGAAATTTTATTATTTCTGTCAGGTTCATAAAGTATAATTTTGATATATCCCTACCGGATGGAAGATATAATCAGCACGAGCTGATGTATTTCATAAAAATTTTAAAAATTATCTATGGAAAATCATTTAGCTTGTGGGATAACAAACAAAGATGAAGAAGACTTAATTCTCATATGCAATTTTCTATTTGAAGATAATATGATCTGCTGGAAAATTTAAGATTTTAAAATATCAAAGCTATATGTTTAGGTGTTCTACATCTACGGAGCCATTGAAAATTTTAATATGATTATATTAAGGAAAACAATCGAAATCATCGTTTTTCACCTGTATAATAAAAATGAAAGATAAATTGAATAATTGTTTCTTCACCTGGATTCTCCAAGACCCAAGATATCTGCGAGAAATTGGCAAGGATTTCGTAGGAAATAGCTATAAACAGCAGTGCTTATTATATAAAAATTAACGGTGGTCAAAAAAACATCAAGATTGACTGGAACACATCGTAAGCAGTAATATTACTTAGGAAAAATTAAGATACATTTAACAACAAAAATGATGACGGTACCTTATAACTACTACAAAATGATATCCCCGAGCTCAGGTGTCATTTAAGGGTTCGGCTAAAGGGTAGAGAAAAGGTGCTGAGGACGAAAAGCACGGTAAGCGGAATAATGATGCATGATCTCGTTATGGGCTAATTTCCTTCCAGTGGTGCCCCCAAATGCCTAGCAAGGTGCCCGACCCCTTCGGTTCATTGTGGCGATCCGAAATACACCGATTCCCATCCGCCCCACCTTAAACAAATCCCAACACCGCAACGATTACAATTTAAAGTTTCAGCCTCGTCACCATAGCCGTGAATTTCCTCACGCCCGTGCGTCTCGCTGTTTGCATTCGCATTATATTTGATTTGGGGATAACGATCCGCATATGGCGAGGCAGTGGATGAACAGGAAAGGCGGGAATGAGCAGAGGTTTCTCCGTCTGGATATCACTACCCCTTTCCGAGGAGTGTTTGAAGAATGGGTTTGAACCGATCTTGCGCAAACCTTTTCTGCCCCGTAATTGGGATCTCAGCTCCGTGCGGGGGATCTGTGCAGGCGAGGGGAGGGGTTGGTTTGCATAAGGGCGTCGCCGTGAATGGCAGTCACGAAGCTCTATTCGAACGGGGCGTGGTGGATGGGATGAATTCTAGGCGAGAAGCTATTCGACTGAAAACCGGGGTCTGGAGATTCATTCATTCCTCGCGTGGGTTGCACTCGATACTGACCTATAAACACCTCGCGCTTTAAGGGCCGATTTCATTTCCTGAAGTGCTTCGATGCATTCGGGTATGCGTTTCTTGCGAGGCTCCTCGTGAATAATCAATCGATCAATCTACTTATGATGCGGTGTACTACTTTCAATCGTGCACCATTCCCTCATCTGACGCCATATCCTGTGCATTTCCACGATAAAAAACTCAGTACGATACACAAAGAGTGCTATTTCACTATCTTTAAAACACAATATCAAAATCAATATAATCGGGCTTTACTTTGTGATAGACCAATTCTCAGAAGAGGAGAATTATGTAATCTTTCCATAACTTTTACTAGCTCGATCGGTTTCAATATCGGTCACATGAAGATGTTACGCAGTTAGTTACACCGTTCATGTAAAAATGTAAGGAAAATTACGAAGTCTTTCCTCTTTCGTGCAAACGTAAGATTGATATTAAACTATTTAAATAGTCAGAATAAATCTAGAAAAAGAACGAATAAATAAGTATAAGGATTTCCCAACCTGAGGTACCCTCAAAGGGATAGGAAGGTTAATCTAAGGGTACGGGTCGTAGAAGATAAATTGATACGTTGTGCTATTAATGTATCAAAAATTAGTCATAGTAGCAATATTTCCAGGTTGTTCTATAATAGCATAGCCTTTCAAGTACACCTTTCTCTTAGAATATTCACATCTCCGAGAATTTCTATGGTAAACTTTATGATATATTTTAAATTTGTAATGAATGAGAAGCAAATAATAATTTAAAGAAAGCTAAGGAGCACCAAAGTTGGAACCCATGGTCTAGAGCGCCTAAAATATATCGGATTAGCCAAAGTGGGGAAATCAAATAGAACTTTGAGAATAAATAAATTACGGCATCAGCTTACAGAACTTGGTCTAGTTCACATGTGCATTCACAATACCCACCGTGCTTTGATTTGAGCTACCAAGTCGTTATAGGTTATTCCCAAGTTTAAAGTAAGTATATTACAGATTTTGTTGATAATATTTAAGAAACTGACTTGATTACGAGAAGGTATTCTACAACTTCGACATGAATATATTCCAAATATTCCATCATTTTCAATCTACATATTAAATCGTTGAGAGACTAAAGGAACTCCAACTTTTCAAATAAAACATCAAACAACTCAAAAATGTTCGAAAATACCACCAGGGATCCACAAATCCAGTACAACCGTTAAGATCATTACCTAAGATCACGCAGCTTTGATACAATCTCCAAAACCAATCACATTATGTAAAAATCGTCAAAGTTGAAGAACAGAAAAATGCAATCGTCACCAAGGGTAGCGAACCTCGGGTACCAAATCAAGCGTGTAAGGTGCAACGAAAAGAAAAAGTGACGCACGGAGTGCGATTGGAGATTCACAAATAAGGGAGCAAAGGTGTGTCCGCACAATCCATAGCGATGGGGAGGGCTCGCAAATGGAACCGTCGAACACGGTGAGCGAAAATGTTCCCGCTAGCTATAATGACGTGAGATTGCTGGAGAGCCATTCGAAATACCATTACACGCAGGGCACGCTGCAAGAGTAACACGCTGCGGAGCCGATAAAAAGAGGTCTGCAATTGATCCGTGGAAATCGCACGCGCCGCAGACCGGAAATCGAGCACAATCCTAGTCTTATTCGAGATAGAATCATTTTCCAATCCCAGTAAACCACGGCGTTTTGTGGGGTTATTTAGAGAATCGGGAGCGCGGAACTATATTTACCGCAATTGGGAGCTAACTTTGAACGAAGGCATGCAACGGAGCCATATACAGTTGAAACTGGCTGAGTGGCGATGAAAGATTTTATCTGAGGTTAGCTATACACATCGAGCTAAAATAAGGAATGGGCCAGAAAATTTCGGCGGCATACAATAACCTTTTTCTGCTGAAGGAATATTTTTTTTTCAATTGCTGGAAACTACGAGCCTTAAAATTACCTCCTCTACAAAGAAACACCATTTATCTACAGAAAAAACATACAGTAATTCCGAGGAAAGAAATATTGGAACACGGCTTCAAATGAATTGGAGGTTTAAAATCTCCGAAAGCAGTCTTTGTCGGCGTTCCTCTTCTTACTCTCCGTTAGTCGGAGATAGCAAGATAGCATTATGATTTCGCAGTCCAACCTACCGTTAATGATAACCTTGTTAAATTAAAACAGAATTCTTAATTAAAGTAAGGATTTTTCGAGAAATAAATACTAGAGGAAACAATCAATCGACACACGAGTTAAATTGGAGAATTTCATAGCATTAGAAAGAGGAACAACACCTCCCAAGGAAATAAAACTCAATTTTAACAAAAAAACTTTTTGTACACGGCTAAGCTTTTTTTATTAAAATACACCTAGTTTCCTAAAGAAAAGAAGTCCCTTTTTTAATTTCCTTAAACAAATAAACTCAACATTCACTTTCTGTACTAGATTAAGTTTCTTGCTTTAACTTCTCTTCCCAATATAAAGAATGAGTAAGATATTAGTAATGGGTGCATTTGAGTTGGTTATCGAAAAGCATTCTCTGGATTTAGTAAGTTAAAAAAATACTCCGAGACTTCGAGAATCTGAATTCCTGAACGAGAAGTAAAAAAATCAACGGATTATTGAATCATCTTGCTAACTTGTGAACGTGTAAGTTACAGAAATCCAAAAGAGACGAAAATGGAGCATTCAAGCTCTTTCATTAATTCCCTTTGTGAATCATTTTTTTCCAAACAAGTTTCCTTTCGATGAAAACAGTCCTTCCCCAAAATTGAATAACATCACGCCCGGATTATTCCTCAAATAAATTTATTCGTTACGCATACCACAAAAAACATCCCTCCTCACTAAAAACGCTCGCTCATCGCCGATAATGCGCTGAGTGATCAATGAATTTATCAAGCCGTGAGAGGATCTTTCAGGAGTTTGTCAATTCCTGAAAAAGATTTCTTCCCTCGAAAAATTCGCCACTCCCCTTTCTTATCCAATCCGTAAGAGTTTCTTTGAGAAGGCTGCTACCCCGGAAGTGGGGAATTCTTTTGAGACCAACGTCGGCGTCGCTTTCATCCGAATAAAGGCGATTATTTTGTCGGCCGCCCATCCCTCGCTTCCCCGCAATGCGATTAAGGAACCGCTCGCTTTTCCGCATCGCTGATCTCGAGCGATTCTTCTCCGAAATAATCATCGAAAAGACCTTGTTTGACGCAGAAAGCATACGTGGGAGATCAAATCACTTCCTGAACGTTCATTTAGCTCATCTTTTTCCAACAATTCTTCGAGGGTTGAAAAATAATAAATTTACGAAATCCACAGTCTCGTCCTCTACTTTGTGGTAGCTCTTCATGATTGAAGAGGAATGATAACGAATTTTACGCGATACCGATTTTTCGTTACAAACAACCTAGGTTTAGAAGGGTAACGTCGTCATTGTCATGCAATAAAACTCTGGTATCGCGTAAAAGCTATACTTATTCTTCTTTCACAATAAAATTACGTCTATATTTAGAGAAAGATTACGTAAATATGATATGTACAAGCTTAAATTTGTGTAAGGGATTCGTACTTGAAGGAGAAAAAACACACTTATGAATTTATTTTTAATGAATTACTCCGAGTGTTATACTCCTTTAAGACAGGCGAAAACTTCTCGGCATTTTTATTCATCTAGCCCTTTACCAATTAATAAAACTACAAGAAATAGGCTAGCGCCTGACTCCAATTCCTGTTCCCTAATATTATGTTAAAAAGAGGGTTAAGCAATAAATCTAAAATAACACGAATATAGAAAAATATTGCTACGATTATGATAACACCATTGACCAATATAGTGAAAATTTGCATGAGAATATCATAAGGAGTCAATAAAACTTGGAGATCAATTGGATCGATTTGAAGGATTGAAATAAAGTCACTGAAAAATCCATGTAATGTATTCTGTTCTTCTATTACTACAACGAAGGAAAGCTGGAAAAATTACGCTATCGAAGAGGTAAAAGCGAGAACTAACATAACACATGAGATCCATGGTTTTCCTCTCAATCCAATCAATCAAAACCATGGACCGTATAATGAAATCATCGAATCCCTTACGATTCGTTTATATTTGATGGTTGCAATTGCAGTGCAGTTTAAGTAAACTCCTTTTTTATCACAATCCAACAAAACACTAAGAAGTACGTGGTACTTAATATATCCCTCGATACGGACATTTTCAGAATGCACATAGGCGTAGAAAATGTTTCTGGTACCTATAAAATTTCTATTTAAAGGCTAAAAAGAATACAGAAAAAATTCAAAGAAATTCCTAGATAATCGTAACGATTTACGAGGCTACAATAAATTCACTGCTGGAGTGCCTTAATATTTTCCATTCAGCTATTATATCCTCAGAGAATAGGGGGCAAATGTAGGATTATGAGGAGACAAAAGTCAGCGAAAACTCGAATATTACGATAAGAAAAGGCCCGGAGCAGTATTGTGAATGACCGAAAACAGTCTTCCAAACGACGACTTATCTCTTCTCAGTCATCTCCTTGGAAGTCCAAGATCTTACCCCAAGGGGGAGGGTTGGGGGAGAGGGTCAAGTGGAGGATAGAATTTCCCTGGCTCAACCCCATTTCCCTTTGTCAGAGAAACCCCAGCTTACTTTTGGTGAGCCCTTTGAAATCGCATATTTATTGGACGGAGAGGTGGTTTAGTTCAGACGCTTGCCTAAAGAGGGCTATCGCAGTCCGCTTACGGGCAGGGAATGGTCAAAAAGGAATTGAGCGAGGGAATAACAGGAAAGGGGGAAAACATTAAAAGATTAAAGAAGGGATTGCTTGCATTGGTAGCTATCAAACAGTCAAATAACGTTCGTATGAATTTGGACTGTGCAGTCTTATCAGACATGTAATGAATTTTATCAACCAAACGATCAAGGAGAGATAAAGTGAGATAATTCATAATCGGATCAGTATTCATACATGTGTAAAGCGTTTCCGCATAGCTAATTTTGAGCATTGTTCCTACAATAACGTGTTCATAAACGTAAGGGAATTCTAACTGCTTTATGAAAAAACCTATGCATAGTATCACCAAAAAGCCGTTTGGGAAACGGTTAAAATAAAATATCAGTCCCAGCACGATTCATTTTATGAAAGATCTTAAGACCTACGCTATATTTGCTTAACCACGGAAGAAATTTTATGACAAACAATATTTGGAAGCAGTTCTAAATTTAATAGAGTTGATAAAAACACGCTATGTTTTAGACGTCTTAGTAGTATCACAAATACTAAAAAAATTGTATCGTTCCATACGGTCAAATGGTACAGTCTATTTCGTGAATATGCAACGAAAGTGATTTTTATTATGTGAAAGTAACTTCTCTTAGATTTAAAACCCTATGAATGGTTTCACATTTTATATTGGTTGACGCCAACTAAACAGTTATATTTACGACTCATGAAATAAAATCACCAATAATCATGCTGTCAAAAGCCTTGTTTTTTTAAGGCACTTAAATTCATCTCAATTTCAATACTACAAACATTGCGAGGCGTTGAACCCCCGATTCACAGATTCACCATTTTACCAATCATAATGAATCGCATATGAGAACGATGAAGACGAATTACTTTCAATTCACTTTATTATAGCTTATATATATGGTTCATTATTTCTGATTTCAAAGTGGTTGAGCGTTATCCGAGACAGTTGTTCGCAAGAAAATTGTATCGTTGCAGCCGTAAGATTGTCAGTATATGAATTCCTTCTTTAACATCAGACATACAGAGGGATAATAATATGGAAAATAAACAATACAATGCATTGGTATTTAAAGTTTATTTTTAAGTATCCTAAAATTGAAATATGGATTCTCATAGACGATACATTAAATCTTTTACGTTAGCAATATATTAAAAGCCCAAATAATAACATGTGCTAGGTTATACTACTACAATAAACGTACACAACATGGTCAAAGAAAGACGATTCTGAAGTAGGCAAATGGCGTTGACTGCCTACTCAAACAACCCTTTTTTGTCGTTGGGCGTCAGCACATCCGGAGTTAATTAATTACACAAACATAAAATTCATTATTTCGCCTCCGAGGGCCAGCGTATTTCGTTTGACTAGGGTTTTCCGCTCTGTCGACCTCTTTACGGATGCGCAGTGGGGATAACGAGGTTTGAAAACATGCGTTATATCGACAGGACAAAAAACGAACTGCGGACGCCTAATCGAGCGTAGACAATAATTTCGGTTCGTATTTAGGCGGAGTTGGAAAGGGAAAGTGGACGCGTAAGAGAATGAAAAGAGAACGTGGGAAGGACATTGTGTGGAATGGAATGAAAAGGAGGAGACGCAGGAGGAATGGGAGAAAAATACCACTGAAGGAAAAAATAACAGATAGGGTTTGCAAAGTTACGTCCATTTTCGATTGGCTATAAGGCATAAGGTATCTGCTAAATTGAGGATAAATAAATGAATATGATGTTTAATTAACCAATAAGTTGACAGCTATTTCTTTAGAAACATTTAAAAGTGCGATGATATACAACGAAAGCCCTTTTGTAGACGATGCTGGCATTTTCAGACGTCTCAATCGTTGTTGGTGGTATCATTAAAACAAATGAAAGCACAAGGGCTTTTATGCATTTAACATACATAACCATACAGCTATATTCTTTAATAATACAAGCTTTAGATTATCTTTTAGCTACTCATTATCATTACCATGTAGTACCACTAGTAAAACAGTATATCAACAAGCAGAAGTTCATTCCGCAAATAACGCGTTCGAGATTTAATTAGAGGGGAGCGTGGAATACAGCTCAGAACACCGTGGTGTACTTATGGCATACACACCCAATTTACAACTTAAAATTAAAATCTGGGATGAAAGCTTTCGCTGCACGAAGAATCGATGTTGAAGATTTTCGGGAACGCGGCGTTGGTCGTATCCAATGAAACAAAAGAATAGTAAAGTTACAGAGTGATTGCTGTGATTATTCATTTCGAACCCTTGTAGGGTTGTAAGTTGTAAATGATATTTCTAATTATATCCTTGTGAATGAATGGGAATGAAGGGGAATTAATCATAATAAATAGGTATCCATTGTTCCGGAAGATAAATGAAAGGTATGAAATTAATTCCAATTAAAGCCAAAACATCTAACAAAATACAGAACAAAAGTTTTCTGTCAATACAAAACATAAAAAACACTATCCATGATTTTTGGAGGAAACGAAAAATCAAAAACGACAGGAATGAGCCTATTTAATGAACTTTCTCTTCAAAATTAAATAGGAAAAACGAAGGCAATAATCTGCTTTCAAATGAATGTGGGACTAATTATTTAGGCAATTTAATTAGCGAGGAAGACGGGTGGAAAGAAGAAGGGAATAAGGAAAGACGACGAAAATTATGGGGAAGTAATTTCAGAAGAGGAAAACGGGGACGACAGAGAGAGGAGGAAATTTAATGCGATTGGGAGAATTATTCCGGAGAGAGAAAGTCACTGGTCCGAACGATTATCAACCGATTGTCCCTGAGAAAGAAATATTGCCTGCGGAAAAAGGAAGCCACCGATAAAACCATTACGCATAACGCAGGAAAATTATGTCACTTTCCTTCAATTCCGGTAATGAAATCACACACTGGAAACCGAAACTGGTTTTACTTCTCCCATAATTTTACATTTTTAATTAATACAATTAATCCACTGTCGTATTATAAATGTTGATACATTGAATAATGATCGAAAACTTTCTGAATCTCAAGCGATTGAATGATTTCAAAGAGTTACAATGAACTGATTGAAAGAAATTGTGTCACGTACAGCAATATAGTTATAATGTTCCATACAAAAATATGAACTACTATAATAAGCAAAATGGAAAATTCTATTTATGAAAAACGAGTAAATCGAAATATTATTCAGTTAAATCAAGTATAGGTTTATGTGAGCACTATGGAATGGCTGCAGTTACCAATTAATATGTCTTTCTTAAAGTCCCAGCAATTCAAGTTTGCAAAGAAATTTAAGGTAATACCAACCAAGCAAAAACCTGGGAGATAAATGAAAACAAGTATTGCTTATACCGTACTACAAAGGTAATTATGAGGCGATTGATTTCAAAATGAGACGGAGTATTGCATTATCCACATATTGCTATAATTACAAATATTTCACAAGTGTTCTACTTATTAACATTTATCTCTTGGGAGAATTCAAAACAATAATCAAGCGATATGCATTGAATCTAATAGTGTAATTTTTCCATAACATAATTTTTTTCTAGCTGTAAAAGACTTATTGCAATCAAATAAATATAACATGATGATATCTTCAATTTTGTTTAATTGTTTTTAGTATTACAAAATATAGTAAGTTCATCAGTCACATTTATTTTAAGTTTAAAAAGAAATCTCAAAAATATGACTTCAGGGATGTACTTCATGATATATGAGATTTGAAAAAAATATTAAGTTCTACTAAATAATTCAGGTTTCATTTTTTTCAACAGACATACGAAAAACTAAAGAACATCATTTTTCATCCTTCGTGATGATAACGCAATGAAAGTGGAATCGTTCTCGAAGAACATGTAAAACCGTAAAACGGGTAATTATATGCACAAACAGATCCCGAAAACCCGAAAGATGGCATGTTCATGCATAAAGTATATAAAGCCAGAAACCGTACGCATTATGCTGAGAGATGGATGTATGTGGATTGACACATCTGCACGAAATAATTAATGGTCTGTTTCGAGACTGACAAGCCATATTTGTTAAACGCCCATTATGCGTTTGTAAGACAAAAGCGCTGTACTTTGGGCGTACTCGGTAAGCACGGAAGACGAAACATATTCTAGATTGAAGATTACATCGTTGAGGGTATTGCATACAATATCCCACTTACCTTTGTTTTTCCCCGCTTTACTAATGCGAACGAATATGAGTTTCAAAATTTAAACAATTTCATTGGTCATGTGAACGAATATACGATTTTAATAATAATTTTTGATTATATTAAATTATATAATCATAAATGTTAATAAATAAAACTAAAAGTATTTCGTGCTCTTTTGTCAGCAGTTACTGTCAAGGTCAAGAAATTAGGTCGAGATATTCGAGATCAAATTGAGACTGCCGAGTTGAAGCTATATATTATAAACTTAAATTTTTACATTTATCCTGGAATTTAGGAGTGGTGTGTGACAGATGATGTAACAACACCATGTCACTTTTCAGGAGGTTGAAATAGAGGTTTAAATAACTCTTTTATCAGTAATGCTATATCACTTGGCCATGTTGTAATTAAATCGTGGAAACTAAACATAACTTCGAAATAATTACCTTCTGGGATTCACGAGGTATGTATTTCAATAGCAAACCCGTCATTTATATTTTACGAGAAGAAGAGCCATTTGAAAGGAAAATAACTGTATTGCAATAGTTTACAGCTATAGCTTAAAGAGAGCGGAATACTAATACTGAATTGGAGATAAATGCATTGTTATATTGGACTGCTCTAATTAGGTGATATAATTTCTGTAATAGTCAATTGCAGAAAATTATTGTTATTAGTATTGTACATAATATTTTATATGTGTATTGTACGGGAAAATTTTAACGTGAAATTGTGTTCTAATGTCTCCATTGCACTATTTGTCTATCCTTGATTTATGTATCAATAATAGTTTTTACTTCCGCTTGGTAACTAGAAAGTGCTTCTAAAAAGCGTTAGCGGATTAGGGAAGAACTCAAATCCTTCACGACCACAGACAACCCAAGGAAACGCAATGCGTCAAAAATTTACGAAAGGATAAAAAAGCGTAATTTAAAATAACTCTGGAGCGACGTTTCCCCAGACTCGCGCGTCGGGGGTGTCGGGAAAGACATTCGTAGAGGGAGAAAAGAATGGAAGAGTTGTCAGGTCGTTTTCAATCCCATTTTGAGACAGATTCTTCGGAGAGAAACCCACTCTTCTGTCACAATACGTCATTTAGGCTCTTTGCACGCATGGCCGAGCGGCTGGAACTTTTTCCCTCAGATTTTTACCTGCGATCTGGAAAAGTAATTTCCTTATCTGATGGAACGCCCTTGCTACGAGTTCCTTTCGGGACGGACTCGAGGGTTTCCGTGGGGCGAGGAAGCGAAATGGCAGAGGGAAGTGGGACGGGGTAAGAACAAGCAAAGGGATGAATATGTAGGAGCTCAAACGTGGATGTTTGGAAGTTAGGGATGGATGAACCAAGGAAATACGGAGACGAAATGGTGATTCAAAATAAGATAAAAGGAAACGGGAGTGGAAGCATACACAGATGTATGAATGAATGATTGCAAACGGAAGTAAAAGAATGATGAAGTGGGGAGAGATTTCTACGAGTGAAATAAAGAGGAAAAGACATCTATGGAACCGTTGTTGTCGAAAATCACGGGAACAGATTGCGATTACAAATGAAGATTCAACGCGCAAAATGTGTAAGTAATACCCTTATCGGAATCAAGAGATTTATGCAAATGAAATTGAGCATCAAAGCCGATTTTAAATTATTAAATCGAATATTAACCAGTTAAACTGCTAGATACTTCAGTTCAAAAAGGATATCGAAGGTGAAAAACAACATAAAATGTACCGTATTAGGTAAAAAATAATAGTGAAAAGACGGCATGACCAGTATGATTAATTTACCATATAGTACTCATAAAGTGAAAGTAATTATATCTTAATATTACAGGCAATAATAAGATATTTGCTTTGTTTCTATTTGTTTCTATTTTATTTTATTTTTCCCCTAGCTGAAAGTCAGTTTTGCATGTTTTGAGTTCTGGGCTGTCACCACGGTTAGCGTGATTTTACGAATACGAAAAGTGAAAAAGTAAAATGAATACATCTTTAAACCTATTTGCCATCTGTTTTTTACCTGTATTCCTCACTTGCCGTGATATCTTGGAGGAGAGCTTAATTTTTAATGAATAAATGTGTATAATTCAATTGCAAACCAAAAATATTTCATCAACACAGGATGTTGTAATAGAACTACGCAAAGGAAACCAATCTGATGGCAGAAGAAATAGTTGCTCCATAACTTGAAATGAGGATTTAATTAATTATTACCTATTACCAGGTGTCTCTTAAAATACTCTCTAGGCTAATTCACTTTTAAAATATACTTGTAAATACATTATAACCTTCGTGCAGATCCATTTCGTTTTTGTGTTATTCCTGCTTTCTTGATATTCAATCCGTATTTATCACACGATGTCTTATTTTTACTTAATAGGTGATTGGTATTTGTTATCTAACTTAACGTTATATGCCATTTAGAGCTAATTGAACCTGCTCGATTACGCAAAGAAACGATAAATTGAATAACTACCAAATTTTGAGTAAAACTGCACTTTAAATTAATCATTATTAGAAACTTTCAGTTCATCCTACTTTATGCGAATCTATTAGAATCAGACTAACATATGTGAGTCTATTATATTCCTCCTGATTTTTTCACCAAACAATCACTACATTTACAGGAAAATGAATCTGATATTATAATAAAACTTATATAAAAGAAACTGATTAGGAGTTGCATTACTATTATCTCCTACTTCAGATTCTCGACTATTTACTGCATAGATCTCAACTCCGTTCCTTTAATATGATTTTTTGATAACTGAAGAATCATAAGAGGGGTTTATTTAGAAGAATTTGTCATTCGTAGAATTGATGGCTTAAAGAATTTGTTTTCGAAGTATTTATATTCCCGGTCGTAACACCTAACCAAATACGTTCTTTCTTTATACCATTACGAAGCTCAATAACGAGAGATCACCGATATAATAACATGACAAATACTAATGAGGTGGGACGTAGCATAACCTCGATGCATAATAGTTCGGTATATTACTGATGCCATTCCAATTAGGAGAGAGCCCAAAACTTCGAACGAGCGGGAAAGCGACGGGATACGATGACGGAAGGACCTGGGTAAGGGAAGGAAGGGGAAGCGTGGGAGGGCCGAGTGAAGGCGAGGGAGCGGAGGTTGTTTTGTTAGTGCCACCCAGGCCTTATCTCTGACGGAAGATCCTAACTTTTGAGTTAGGGACGGGGGAGTGTGACTGGAGCGGCAAGAAAGGGATACCAGTTA
Source organism: Sympetrum striolatum (assembly GCA_947579665.1). Classification (NCBI taxonomy): domain Eukaryota; kingdom Metazoa; phylum Arthropoda; class Insecta; order Odonata; family Libellulidae; genus Sympetrum; species Sympetrum striolatum. The sequence goes on along the minus strand of OX388351.1, from coordinate 37,972,225 downwards.
CACACACCCCCTTCTCTGTATCCGAGATGGAAGAGGTCATCAGCAGAGAGACCCGTCTCGCTTCCGAGGAGTCAACTCTCTCGCGATACAAATGACGGGACACTCGCTCGATAAGTCACCGCAGAAGGAGAACTGTTGTGCCCCGGTAATAAATAGTCTCTCTCCCGGATTGATAGGCACGCGAGGAGAGAACGGATTTTTCCTTTTTGATTTCCGGACGATTTCGGAGGCGCCTTAGAATTACGCGAAAGATTTCGCGGAGAGAGTTATCGACGGAGGAAATAAAATTGTTGCAAATGTAGTTTGTGATCCGTGGCGTGTTTCTTTTCAGGAGTTTTGTTTCCGTGTTTTCCAGCGAGTGCTTTGAGGAAATTGGCTCTTCGTGGAAACTTTGCCGATGTGTGTATCCTTTTAAGAAGTCGCGTGGTTCAACCCAACTCTAGAGTTACGCTGCGATACGAAATAAAAATCGTGATATTATTAAATCCTTAAGAAATCTTATAGTTGCATTCACATTGATTCACTTATACATTGTTGAATATGGCAAATTAAGTTCAGCGAAATAGACACATTAAACTATATATATTATATTTATTAAACTACATAAAATAATTATATTCATACTTGGTAACACATAACATTGGTAACTATATTACATGCGAGTATTAACGAACTTATGGCGGAATAAAATATCAGTGATACCTCCATAAAGCTATTCAAATTTCAGATAATGTATTCATTTTTATAGTCCATAAAGCTTTTAAATTACGTTATTTCTGAATGGTGATGAGTTTTGCTCTTATCAACAACACTAAATCATTATCATTCCCTTTTATAAGTTTAGTTGTTTGAATAAGTTAAATAATTAATTGAACACCGTTTTATATTGAGTGCGTTTCAAAAATAGTAAAACATTACAGCAATATTCTATAGCATTTTATTATTTTACGACGAAGTCTTGCCGTGATATAATTAATTTAGATGGCATGTGATTTCATTTCATACTGACTTTTTATGGTGGGTTCCAACATCATCGCAGAATAATTAATTTCGAAAAATGGACGGTGAATAGAAGGAAACAATACTTAACTCATTTGAATATATCTTATCTTAGATTAAAGGTTATGAATATGATAAGCAAATATCCAGTATGATTCATTATTAAAAAATCACCAATTTCTTCGAGCAGGAATCGTTTCTGTTTTAAGAGTCAAAACTATAACAATATATTTTTAATAATAATCTTAGTAATTAATAGATGTATGCTCATATAAGAATAGGAAATAGGCAATCTTGAGATTTCTACCTTAAGAAGATATGCAATCAAAAGAAATTATGCAAACGTTCGTTTACCACGGATAAATCTGGAGATTCAGAAACGGGACTAAAAAAGCAAAAATTTAACTTAACTGATCGATTCTTCGTCAGTAAAAATGAATCGAATTGAACGAGTAATATCACTCCAAGTGCATCGGAAATGTTCAAGTGCCATACATGTGATATAAATTAATGATGATTCTGTGAATTTATCATTAATTCACAGCAGGGTGGCAACTTTACCATTTTCCATAGGGTTAATTGACCTTGTTATATTTTCTTCTTTCAACGATGAATGATCATTACAGTTCCTTATTCATGTTGGGTGGAGTGGACCTAAAATATCTCGTATAAGTAGAATTAGCTCAACGGGTATTGATGTTAATTGAATTTTCGTTATATTTCTCGAGAATTCTTTAAAGAGTTCATTTTTTATTCAATCAAATTCTCAATCACCTGCTCTGTTTATTCGATCTCCATTTTGTTTGTTTTCATTTCCGATGGCACGACCGTTCGCTATGGGAACAAATAAATAAATAAATTGTTTCGAACGGGGAAAAATCGGAAAACATAATTCGAAAGCGACGGAATATTATGAATTGAGATCGAGGTGAAATTTTCCTTGGGAAACTGAATACATTTCGAGAGCAATGAATCCCGCGTGAATAGAGTCGGAGGCAACAAAAACCGTTTTCATTTGAACCTAGCGCATGCGCGGTAATGACCGACAACTATATTGTGACCCTTGATGAATAATGTCACTTGAAGTCCTTTGACGATTCAATGTAATCGTTCCAGACGTTCGTATTTCCAAGAAGTGTTCCCCATTCAATCCAAAGTCGCAGGTTTCGATCCAAAGGTCCTTTATATTCATCATCAAGATTTCATTCATCGGAAAATTTCCGCCCTTGCCTTATAAACTGGAAGATAAGACATGGATACAAAATAAGTACGAGGAGCGATTTTGAGGGGTGCCATTCTTTCGAATCAGATAGTGCTGGATGATAAAGGAGCAAAAACTTCTCGTGAAGGTTTTGTAAAAAGATGGGGGGGGGGATTCCTATTACTTTTCAGTGCCTGAGTCGAAATATTCATTCGAAATAACCTTTGATTATTCAAAAATGTCTGCCTCAACTCCAAAGCATTTTTTCTTACCATTTCGCACAATATTTTTGGAAAAAGCTTAAACTTAAGCTATAGTTTTCCAATGGTTTACACGCTACAAGACAGAATTGCAGTCGAAATTATAGCCCTTTTAATTCTATTAATTAAGTTTGGTTACCATTATTATACCACTGTTGCTATAAGCTCTACTATGATGTAGTATGGGAATACTTTATTGGTTTAAAACACTACATTATGACTGCCTCTAGTTCCTGATAGAGAAAGCTAATCATTCATTTACTTTTGCCGTTAATTCATTTTTGTGATAATTTAAATATTGCTAAGATGAATGATACTTAATAGAGGCATGGATCCTAGCCATTTACTCGTTTGATATACGTGCATATTACATCGGGTCATCGTAATTCACTCACGAACATTTGGTCTGGTGACATAATTTCGACCAAGTGTGATTAGAAACTTGAGCTATTTACTCTAATCCTCATATTGCCAATCATGAAGAAGAATGACAAACGATAGAAGATTAGTGACTTTAAATACGGATGTTATGCACAATTCTCACATTTTTGGTTATATCTAAAGTAATTTTCTTAATTGATGATAGATAGACAAAATAATTTTCTTCGAAATACATTCATATAAAGATATACATTAGTTCTTGAAAAATACACTGAAGCAAAATAAATAATACCGGCCGCGGTGGCCAAGTGGTCTCTATCGCTCCAACCCCACGGTCCCGGTTTCGAATCCTGGCTAGTCGGATTTTTTCCGATTAGAGAATGTTCTTGTGTGATTGTTTTTGTCAATACCTACCACTGTAAGGGTCCAGAAAATTCAGTCCAGCTTCTAAGAACCAATGCTTAACGGAATCAAAAGTGCCAAACGTACTGCCAGCAAAAAGAGAGCTACGATAGAAATTCACCCTATTTTATTATTATGAAAGAAAAGTTATTTATAGGAGATAAACTGACGAAAACATATCTAATTGTGTTACATGTGAGAAAGGTTAATAGTATGAAGATACTTTTACACAAGCCAGACGCATAGATATGACCGACTTTCAAAATATACGTATAAATCAGAAATATCGCGAGATTATATTCTGCTCTGATACCCAGATCTCACAGCGCCTAGCTCCTCAAAATTCGTGCACCCAAGTCTTTGCGTTCTTCGTCAGCTATCATTTATTTCCAGAGTAACTTTGACGTGGCCTTTTTTCAAGTGTCGCATGGGGATTCGTACGAGAAATCAAGATTTCAGGAAGCCTTGCGACTGAGTTCTGCACTCGTCACTGCTCGTTAAAGCGGTCATATGGAAATTCACATCTCATATACGGAGATTTATACACGATACGTATCAAAAACGCAGGCAAGTCACCTCTGCGATGTCACGAACAGTTACGGGGCAAGCGGGTTGACGTCGCTTTGTAGGGCGTAAGGCGGAAAGCGGAATGGAAATAGCGAGCCACTGAGTAACGCATGAAGCGTCATTAACCTTGATCGCTATTAATGTCAAGAGAATTATGTAGCCGCTCGCCGCATGTGCGAAAGATAAATGAAGTATCCCAAAAATCCTACTCCAAATATAAAGTTTAACAACAGTTTCGAAAGTTCAGCCATCTAAGAAATGCAAAAATTTAGTATAATCAATGCTATTAATAATTTAAAAGCTTGTGTTATTCGTTTGAGGCAAATGTTGAGAGAAAGAGATTGCTCAGGAAAAAGACTGGATGAAGGATGTAAGGTAAGCTAGATTTCGTTAAAAGTTTACTAATCTTTAAATTACCTATGCATATCCATGACTTTCTGAGAAACACTATAAAAGTATTTCAATGACAATGAAAGATCTTATTCAACATAAAGTTGCACTTATATAACTTTTAACCAAGCTAAAGTTGTTCTATTTAAATGAACTCTGTATGAAATACCGCGGAATTAAAGTGAGTTAAATCATACTGTAAGCTAAATCGTGAGATTAGGTTAATAAATCGTAATCTGGGCATACTTATTATTATCAGAATTGATGTATTTAAACATGCAAATCAATCAACTTGCAAATTTAGGGAGGGTTATAATTTAAAATATGGCTGGAAAAAAATGCAATATAATAGAATAATGAATAAAAAAGATTGTTTTTGTTAGAAACCGGTTAATATATATCTAGCAGATGTCAAAGTAATAAAAAAGTGTAGCTTCCACAATAGAGAAATCAAATCAACGTAATTCAATAAGTATCACTTACACTTTTTTGAGAAACTTAACGTAGACTTTAAATGGCTCGTTCATCAACTCTGGATTAAATTCCACAAACGACTATGGGTGTTACTTTATGTTTGATACGGGACATTTATAGGGGTAAGTCTAACAATATTTTATGTAAAATGGTCTTTAATTATTTGTGATATTCTTCAACTTTCAACCAATGCCGTACCCAAAGTTGAAAAATCATTGGTTTAAATACAGTGCAATGTTATAAACCTATCCTTTCGTGGAAATGCATTTTATCACAGCTGAATATCGTACTTGCATTTTCATAAGACAAAATGGTCGAGGCTTATCTTAGCGTAAATATTCCCCAACGGCGACGAGAATAGTAAGTAACGACATTGACGTACATGGGCTAACTTCTTCGTTAGAGCTTTCTGAGTGTATATGACACCCACGGTTGCAGTTATAATTTATCCAACGGCAACTCAACGCAGTTTCATATTCCACTCTCAAAACAAAAACATTTTCGTATTTTTGGCCAACTTCTTTCGATTTTGTCCCACTGCGTATTGATCACTGTAAACCCAACGCATGTCATAATAGAAAACCACCACCCTTCAAACCACGGATCCCAAAATCGCACCCACAAACAAATACCTTTCCCCCAAACAAGCTGAATTCTCCGAACCCGAAAGTTGGCCAACAAACACGGAGAGGGCGTCAATAATCAATGCCGCTCTCCCTAACTGGGCATCTGGAACGTAGCTTCCGCAACGGTATGCGTGGAGACAGAGGGGGCATACGAAGTGTTATAACATATTTGTTTACTCGATGGCAGCTTGGAAGTCCTTCAGAACAGGGGATGGATGAGCCGTCGACGTAGATACAAATGGCTCGATTTTTCTTCGCGTCACCAGTTTGGGGAACGATACCGCACTGGCAAAACATATCCACGTCTCCAGGATTCGTTCCGATCCTAACACAGGCCTTTCCCTTATGAGGGAGAAAGGGAAAGAATGCGGTAGAGAGAGAGAGATAGGGGGGGTGCCGAGGCTTCTGTTACTGCTGCAGGATGTTTGTCGTGGACGGAGACCTGAAATGTAAACGGCAGCTTCCCCCCAAGGGTAAGCGAAATTGGTGAGAAAGAAGGGAAGACAATGGATCGGATGCTGGGGGATGGGGAGGTAATGAAGAGATGATGCTATGGCCGTAACTGAAGGATGAGTGAATGTTCTATTGGTACCCGAGCGTTAGTTTCAATTTTCAGTCCTTAAGGGAGATAAAGGAAAGCTAATGAAAGGTGGTTAGACGCACTGTAGTCTGCGATGGTGGATTTCGGCTTTGATATTTCCCCAGGGTCGATCAAATTTGAGACAAAACTGCGGCAATTGTTCATGTTAATCAACTACGTATTAAGAAAGAGAGAAATGTAGGAGAAATCTTAACAAATTTTATAAGAATTTATAACAAATCTCTTACTGAAGGTAAGCACACGGAAAACAGTCTTAGAACATACCTAGTGGTATAGGATTTAACAGAGCTAATAACATTTGAGGTTGAAAAACTCCAAAAGCCGTCTTAGTAGACGTTCCTCGTCTCATAGAAACGCCGACTTAGACAACTATTGGAGTTTTTCCATCTCTTATTTTTTAACAGCCGTGTTCCAAGTTTTCTTTCTGCTCAGAAATATTAAAAATAAAAATTCACTTAACATTTTTTCCCACGAAAACATGTAATTAACATCGGTGTTAAAAAATAATTTTATCTCTCCAATCTGCTCCTTGTATTTTTCAAGACCCTCTATCTATGCAAACTAAGTGACTATTACTGAAAACTGAATTCTAGAGGTACTGATTGGAATCAATTGAAAGCAATAACTGCCAAGTCTTAAAATATTTTATCACAATAACACCAAAGTTGTCGTGTTGCATATATAGGGAAAAATTGATGGTGAAATATCAATATCGTGATGACCTGTACCTTGCTTGTACTGAAAATCAACTGGTGATCCACACTTCTTCCTTCTTCATGTATATAGCGATAAGCAGAATATATTTTGAACCAACTTAAGTGGAAGATGGAAACTATGTGAAAATTCACCAATCCATGAACAGTGCTTTGTTATGAATAATGGAAACCTTACCAAGAGTTTTTCTTTAAGCTTTCGTTATCGATTATAAATTTTAAATAAAGTTTCTAAGTCCAATATACGAAACTTTCATACAACGTATTTTTATTTGTATATTTTTAACTGCTCTTGGAAGATCCATAATTGTATAAGTAAGTAAGTAAAAGTGAAGACTCTTACCACTTGAAACTTGAAAAGGAAATTAATTTGACAGAATGCTAGTAAGAAGTAGGTTCATTGTGAGTTAATGGATTCTATAAAATATCTGCAAGTTGAGGAAAGTGTAACTTTCTACGAAAGTATCTGACCTTCCACGGACGTACAAAATTGCGTTTTATTATTCATTGAGAGGTTAAGGCAGAGGGGAAACGCTGAGGACTTTACCTACTTAGAAAAGAAACTTTGTATGTTCACCAGTTTCCAGTGGAAAAAGGACTTAAACGAACTTACTTTAAATTCTTTTCGTGAAAAGGTGGCATTCGAAGCGGAAAACAATATTTGGCGGTTGAGGGGCCATAATAAAAGCCTTCCTTTCTCACTTTTGAATTTTTCTTTATCTCGAAAAAAACATTTTGTGCCTCCGCGAGACAATTTATGGGTGCAAAGAACGTAGCAGCGGAGTAGGTTAAAAAGATTCATACGACGTTCATGAAATGGTAGTACCAAAATGTTTTAATTATCTCAGACAATGAGCAATTATAAATAAATAAATCATATTCCGTCGAGGTTTCGGATGCCGATTCGGTTCGTGTTCGGTGGTCTAATTTAATAAAAAGCGTGAAGTATTTTTAATTGTAACTTTGGTCATGAATGTCATAATTCTTCCACACCTAAATTTTCAAAAGCAGCTATACATACATATATTAAGCATCGCAACTTGATGATGATCAATACTATTACATGAGGCCGCCGCAGTTGGTCGCAAGGAGAGGTTAACCATTACCACAATCATTATCATAGATAAATGCAATAGACACATACACAAATCATACATAAATTAAAACAAATAATACACAGCGCTTTGAAACATACTGAAATAGCATATAAATGACTTTCCAAGAGATGGCAATTTTTCAGATATCTGATTAAACTAAAATAATTTATCAAAAATTAATACACACCACCATATCATCATCATATAAATATGTAGTTAAATTTAATTTAAATATCTGAGGCAGAAATTGTTGCTTTAGTATACATCTTTATTTGTGAATATTTCCAAAGCTATATCCAGATCAAGAGCACCATAGGAAACAAACAACCAATTGAATTGATATCTCAAAAACCATCAACCTATTTGTGATTTAGCGAAAAGAATACAACGCCAGTAGAGTTCTACACATTCTAAGCGAGAAGGTCGGACATGAGAACTTTAAGTATTACAAAAAGGAACCAAAGAGTCGCGAAATGGGAAGATTGTGTCGAAAAGAGCCAAACTTAATTGGAAAGCGAAATATTTGGGAGAGAAAAACAATGGTAGCGATCGTTGAAGAAAAGGTTTTGAAAGCAAAGATGCAATTGCGAAGAGAGGATATACAAAAAAGAAGGTTAAAGAGGGTTGAAGAGAGGGGAGAAGAGGAAAGAGAGAGTGGAGGGAATGCTCCAGAGTGAGAGGTAAGGATAACAATGACATTTCCCTGCTAATGTGTACACTGTATCCATTACCAGGGATCCCTCAGGTGTGCTAAGTGTTTAAGGAGGGCGTCAATTAGTTATCATCATTTAATGATGAGGATATCGCGAAAGTTTTTTTTATTCCACCTTCATGATTCTCACAGGAAAGCGTTCTGAGATTTCAAGTTTTTTCGCTGTGTTCTTCTTTAAGGGATGTAAAGTTCAACGGATTACAAGCACTGAAAATGGCATTTATACAGAAGATCTAACGTAACCCAGAATCTAATCTGTTGTTGCATAAAGATACTTGAATTTCGAAAAAGTTTAAATACATAATTTTTCGGGAAGTTTTTAGAATACATTTGGAAATATTTTATTAGAAATAGTAATTGGAAGCGCTTTTTAATTATTTATATAATATTTATTCTTTTCTTATTTTTAAGAAAAACTACCTACGTTGATCTGAGGTTTTACTCCATAAATATATTTTTAATGTATGCCATTTAAAATAATATTTTAAAGATTGGTGACTTAATTTATTCCGAGAAATCAGAAAAAAACATTCCAAAAGTCATAAGCAAGAAAATATCAAATTTATGAGCAAAATTATTAAAAAGACTGTGGTAACTTCTCTTAATTAAAAAAAAAGCGGATGCAATTTAAATCGCCTCCTATGGCTCAGTGAAAATTTACTATTTTATAATGGAAGTATGGTAGCTCATCGGGTCATATTTGGTCGACTTACATTCACTTATGCATGCACTTATACCACCCTTCTTACAATTAATATTTTCCAAATCCGATAGTGAGAATTATATTGATAAAATATTTAGCTAGTATAAGTTATAGCTGTCGACTATGGCTCCAAATTCATTCGTAAAAAAAAACTAAAATTAAAAATATTATTAATTGAAAGTTACCGTTATTATACTATATTGCCTATGTTGCTATAGAAAGAAATATTTCGAGAAGTCGTCTATTTATCCCCTCGAACACACCATTTATCAATAATCAATTTAAATAACAACTGCTAGGAAAATTAAGATAATGAACTTTCAGATAACAGATCAGATTTTAAATGCACCTGGAAGGAGATGGATCAGTTTAGAAAGATTTTATTAAAATTAATAGACCATAACTGATCCCAAAAATATTACAATTTGAGAAGATGGAATAAAATTTAACAGTTGGAAAGGCAATTTTAACGCTCTAACTGAAAAAGTAACCCTCTATTTTTCAAAATGCACTATTTTTTACAGATATACTTAATGGGAATACAAGCAACGTATGTGCTCCTTGATAGGTTGGGATAAAAATGTTAACATGCGGGTCCATCCCTTAAGTCGCCCATTTAGCGAAGCGCTCTTGAATTAAGCCCCCAATTATATTTCCACTGAAGGAAAAACTCCATCACTTCGCCGCAAAGTAGCATAATAGAAAGAATTCTCGAAAATATCGCTGTCCACTTTATGGCCTCCCGACCAATCGATCCCCTATTTATGACGACCTTTCTGAAGGCACCGATCTTTCTCCCCAAGAAAGAGAACATCAACAAGGAGAAGAGAATAAAATAAGTTTCAGACCCTTCGATACCTCTTCACCCTTTCGTTCTTCTTCAAGTGTGCTTTTGAACGGAAGGCCCGGGAAGGCAGATGGGAAGTGAAGGATGGAGGAGAGAGAATTTGGCAGAATACAGCGAGACGCCATAAGGATTGTGCCCGGAGGGATGCGGGAGACAAAGGCGGAGGGAATGAAGATGGAAAGGAGGTTCCCGGCGGGGGGAGGGGAACCTTCAATCAACCCCCTCTAGGCTTAGTTCCGAGAAGACCCAAATGAGCTACGCAACAATGGCCTCGACCGCTGATTGGCCGAGGAGCTAGGGAGGCGAAATGGGGGGTATTACCTTTCCTCCGAGGAAATATATGTTTCTCGCGATTGTGGGCCGCTTTCGTGGAGAGAGTTGCCTATTCGAGGGATCGTTAATTTTATCTCGTCGCCATTGGTGGAGAGAGGCTCCCTCGGCCGCAAATGGAGGGCGAAAATTGCGCGAAAGGGTGGATGTTTTGTATTCAATTGCCGCTTTATCTTTATCGGCACGAGTGCTTCGCAGAGGTAGGTGAAGATGGTTTGCGCTAAAAGTGATGCGACTGCGAAATTCTGTTTTTCCTTCTGAGATAAACTTCCAATTTCGTGTCATAATTGGGTGAAACATCTCAAACCTAAAATCCGGCAAGGAGAGAACAAAACTGTAGTATTACTCTAATCGTTGCGGTCATAAAGGCTGAGTAGCGTTATTCATATTTTTAAAGAATGTTCCACAAGAATCCTAATGCATCGATACCCAACCCTAGTTTTTATAATATAGACACGTAATATATTAAATCTGAAACGTTTATCCACAGGTTTTGTTTTCGGTGAAAACTCTATTAGTATCTACTTCGTTGCAAGAAGAGAGGATGGGGAACATTTTTAATATGTTCATGTCAAATTTTTTTCCGCGGGGATTTTAATACATCAATGTTCAACTCCAGTTTATAAGATAGACACATGTATTTAATCTGAATTTAATTTATACCCCAAAACTTTGTTTTTATCTATTCCGAATGGTAGAGAATCGTAAGAAATAACTAAAAAAATAATGAAAGCAAAATTTATAAAAATACGACGCACCATCTTCTCGAAAATTACTTGAACGTAGTTTACAAACTCGTCCAAGTGAGGTTTTAAGGAATTAGTAAATTATTGCTCCTTGATATTATATACATATAATAGACGGAAAGTATATCGGAGTTATAACTTTAATGGGAGAATTCTTACAAATATTCTAAGGCAACAAAGTAAGGCCATAAACACAGACAATTTTACTCTTAAACCATTAAATTCTACCATTATCCGAAAGGTACGCCTTAATTTAGAATTAACCTTTTCTCTTTCCTTGTAATATCACAAGTCAAAACACTGTTAATACGCTTCCATAAAACTTTACCATGCTTGATGACTTGACTTGATGCATGCGATCATTTACTGGGTCTAGAAAAGCAATTTACATAATACACTCACGAATAATCTATAAAAAAGCACTGGAAAAAATTCTTTCATATTTAGTGAAATAGAGGTGAATCCTTAGATATCCCATGATTACTTAACTAGCTTACTTCGTCGCTCAAAAAATCAGGAATAGTCTACCGTAAGTCAAACAGATTTTTAGGGAGTACAAAATTCCTTACTATTTACTCGTAACTTATAGGTTATCCCATTGTCGTTAACGAAGTCCCTCCTTCGTTAGTTAACTACTCGTCGAGTCAGTAATATGGCTTTCCAGAACTTGGTGCGTCTTCTAATTAAGATTATTCTCCGGAAATTTTTCCTATTTACTTTGTCTTCAGAACACCCATTCGTCAGACTCGATACCTATAACTGTTAACATGTGATATCAATACAGCGATACCATTTCAATTTCTGCAGCTCCAAATATTCTTACCGATGTCATATCAAATACATCTCGTTTATTTTAAGACTGGCTTCAAATTCTGCTAAATTTCTTTCTTGGCCATCTGTTTCAATTTATGAAAACCTTTTATTATTTTGTCACACTCTGAAACTCTATCTTAGCATTTTTTTCAAATAATTTTCCATCAATAAATTTACTTAAAAGCAGTAATATATTAAACAAGAAATAAATATGCAAACGGAAGTGAAATAAACACCAGTAACTAATACGATACATAATACCAGTATGCCTCCTCGTTAGTCAAGGGACTAACGCGTTTGAATTTGGAAAAAGCGGTCCCGTGGCTCTGTTCTGGAGGAGACTAACATCACCTAATGTGTAGCCAACTTTGTGATCAATATTATAAGCTCTCTGGATTAATATGTACTAAGTTCGTTGATTTTCAGTAATTAATATAGGTCGCTATAATAGTGGCACTGACAACGTGTCCCAATATTTATGCTAACATTTAGCTATCGTGCTCTTTAGGTCAGGTTCTTGTAAGCAGAAACGGAGAATACATTAGTAATAATGTCAGTCATTGCCTATTATTACATCCTAAGTTTTCGTTCCCTTAATTTTAATACGTGAATCACAAAGAGACTATTTTCCATTCAGCTTGTAACATAATACGTCTCTTGATGGATATCATACTATGGACAACTTGAAATTATTTTTATGAAGCAACTCATCAAGCAACAAGGGATATTTTTTGAGAGTATATATACCTTTATTACATATATATGTGTTAAATTATAAATGTTTGCGACCGAAAATTAAAATTAAATAAGCAGACACGACGAGGTGAGGAAAAACAGTAGGTATCAAATCGCTCTATAGAAGTTTTGCAGCTAAGAACCCCTGTGAGGAAGCTATCAACTTCATTCTCTAAAGCTTTTGGATTTTTTCCACTCTGAGCAATGTCACATCCAGTCTCGACTAAGAAGTGTTTGGAAAACAAGTCCGAGAGAAAAGGATTGATGGTGACATCTACCGGCTGGCCTAAGAAAATGGATTTCACAGGATGGTTCAATCTGTCGATTTGCTATATTTATCTCCTCATCTGAGGCGATGGAAGTACCATACGAGGGGGACTTAAAAGAGGCACGAGACGACCCTTACGCTCCGGCAGCAACCCTTTTCCAAACATTGTGAGCCACAAACAAAGGACGAAGCAAGGAGACGTATGCGTCCGAATGGTTTCAAGTCCCTCTTTTCTCCGAGATTCCCGATGCAACGCTGGATGGAAAATAAACGAAAGATACGAAGATGTCGGAAGAAAAAAAAATCTTCCATGAGGTAAAATTTCGAAGATTCTGCTGTAGATGAGGAGACTGTGAAGAATGGTCTCGAAAAATAGTCAGAAACGCTTAAACGGAGCCTCGAGAGTTGATGGAAATCCTAACATTTCAAGGAAGAAGAGAGAAAGGGAATAGATAATTCTAAGATAACGTTTAGGTAGCTAGTAAAACGAAATGAAAATTCGAGAAATCTTGAATTATATGGTCCCAATAGACTCCTACAAAGGAATTTAGATAAGCTCTAATCGCTCATAAACCTGCAAATCATTGCCAGTGCAATTTGAATCTCCATACCACAGCTCTCCTTAACAGGTACATTATTTACATCTTGACTCTAAAATGAAAAAAATATTTTACCTGTTATGTAGAGCTTCTGGGTTAGGGGAAGAGGGGACGATATGTTCGTTACCTCCCCCAGCATATAAATAAACAAGTCATATCCAAAGTCATTTTAAGTGAACAAACAAAGATGAAAAATACTAATTTTTCGCCTTCAAACATTAATTGTTAAAATATTTGTTATTATTACAATTTTATTGAATTATTAATATGGATATGTAATAAAGGTATATCGCTGATGGCAAAGTAATAGAATAAATTGTAACTAAATACCAAAACTATCACCTCTTGCCTCTGAAGATGCTTCCTTCGGGAGCGAAATGCACATCAGGCTGATTCATTCATTGATGGTTCTGGTATTTAGCAACAGTATATTTTATATAGATATGTATTTATTTTTTGATTAAGAAATCATTAACTTGGTATTCACAATCAGCTAAATCTTTCTTCATGTGCTATTTTATATTAGTATACTGAATGTTAAAAACTGTGATCCAATATTCTTCATACACAAGTGGATGTGTAATAGACATAACCCATTATCGTATTTATTTGAGATTTATACATATAGAAAACCAAGAAAGATAATCCATGTTTTTTTTTCTTAACAGTTTTTATCTTCAATTTTCAGATGAGTAAGAAATTAAGTAGTTAAGAAAAAAAATCTCATATTTAATACCCTTGATTGAGGAAAGTTTACTAGTTTACGAAATCTGATGTTCAATTTCATCGCCCGAGTGTAAATACAAAATGATAAATAGAATAAGTTGATAAATTGTCAATGACGCAAAATTTTGAAACATGAATCAAGATTTTTTTCCGCTGTCAGTTGATTGACATTCTGTTAAGCTAAGACACATACGAGTATGTTAGGCATTTTCCTTTCTTTTCTTCGTTATATTAAATTTAAATCATTTCAACTCGAACAAGGAAATTTACGGGCCGATAGATCAAAATGACTCATCAGCCCATTTAATGAGAGAACCCATTAGACAAAATTAAAGAGAGTCGAAGTTTTTGACGTCGGACTTCATTACCCTTATTTGCAAATCATTCTTCCAGCGAATGGGCTTTAACCTTCCTAATTTATCTGTCCGAACAGTACTTCATCGCCAGGAAACGAAATACGTTTTTCATTAATGCCGCATAAATCATTACCTAAAAATATCCACGGTTTTACTCAGTTAAGCCTCACATCTCTATCGATGCAATAATAAAAAAATAAAGTGTGAAAGTTTTAATCCACGATTGATAGAAAGTATACTAAAAAATATTAACCGTAGATACAAAGCTTCTGTTCCATCAATGTAATTGTGCTGCAATTACGAATAGATAATTGGTATTCAATGCGCACATTATTTAATGTGCATATAATAAGTAGAATTTGAAATTTAATTAGTTTCAATTAAAGTCGAATAAGCAGTAAACTATTGGTAAAATTTACTTGAGAGCATGTGACATTGTCGATACTTAATTGAGGAACAGATTCGGTGTGAACGTAAAAAAATGTAAGTAAATGAGTGAGCTACTACTGCACTGAACCAATATTATCTAAATCGATGTCCAAGAACGTATTCAATAAATCGGTATGATTTTTTTATAAAGCTTAACTCTTCCGAAAAACTAATAATATGAGAGGAGCTATAGATGACTAAACTTTAACTTTAACAGACAATTAAATCCAATAAACCAGTTTAAAGTTTAAGCTTACTTCACATGGGGCGAATGTCATCTATTTCCTATTGTCTTTATTATAGTCCATTCTAGCAGCTTATTTATTGTCCCTATGACCATCCTAGCCCTAATTTTTCACTTTTGTTGACCTTCAATTTCAAACAGAAAAAGTTGATTAAATTAAGAACAAATCTAATATAGTCCAATTTTCTTTCCAGTGTAACTTTTAAACATTATAATAAATATGAATGTTCGCAAGCACATACCATCTTCCCTCCTATCTGACCCCTCAAAATCAAACGAAAAATATATATAGGGAAAATTCCTTACTATCGCTTAAAAGCCGAAGCAATGTACGCTCTTTTATGGAATTATTTTTATTGAACTCCTTTGAAATTTTAAGCTAAGCTCAAGTTTAAAGCTGAGGAAAGAAATTAATCACCTCCTACCAACGAAAAAAATAATTTGAAACAATGTTATAACTCGACGAATGAAACAGATTTCAAGCATTCGAAACTAAGCTGTCTCTCAAGGAACTTCCAAAATGCTTTGAAGTTGAAATATCTGTTCTCTCATTAAATCACTGCTTTGCGTCACGATTCTTGGAAATACGGGATCATGTTTGAGCTGATATTAGCGATGGGGTTAGTATTCCGAAATTTTGAATTCAAAACCACGAAATTTTACTGAAAACGTTACCCGATGTTCATTTACGTAACTGTTTGGAGATATGCATTTTCTTTTGCTTGCTGCCACTGGAGGGTTGAATATCAGTTATATAATATTTTTGTCCACAGTATGAAAAAAACTGCGGAAAGAAAGCAAGCATTGTGAAAAAAGTATAACGATTCTCTTCTTCATCGATTTATATAAAGTTCATGAAACATTGTTTTGCCTTCGGTATGAAGGACTGAAGTAAAATAATAAGCGATTCTAACGAACGAATGCGAAGATACTGTACTGCGATGTTAAAGGAGCCCACCTATGACGCAATCCTCGCTTCAACTCGGAGATATCATGAGTCTCTCCCATTACGCCTTCAGTTCATTCCCTCGCATCTTTCTCCCTTCCTTTTACCACTTCCGTCATTAGTATACGCGCCGGCATTCCCATATCGCCACCCTCTCTTATGGAGATTTCAGAAATCTCGAACACCTACCCACAGACGTGTTTGCTTCCTCACTTCCCATTCAGGCACAGCGACATCTTTCGCACCAACTTCCTCTGGAAAAATGACGAGTTGGAGATAGACGGATGCCACTAGAGTTTCCATCCAATGAGAAGGGAAGCGGGCTGGAAGTTACAGGCACAATGGGCTCCACTGTTCCCCGTATCTGTCTGTGTTTTTGGGCCCTTCTCATAGTCCGGCTGCCCTGTCTTCTCTCCGTGTCAACTCCCCACTTCCTAATTCCCGTCTCCATATCTTGCAATTTCTATTTCGATCCGCCCGTCTTCCACACGCTCACCACTCCCTGTTAAACTCCTGGATTCCATCAGCATTCCCATAATATACCACTATTTATTGGTATGGATAAATATATATTCTACTGACTGATTAGGACACGTATAATTTCAAGTGTTTCATAGAGTAGAAAGAATCAAAAGAACATGAGTATCAATTGAGGAGACAATGCATCTGCGTTATGCTAATTCAGCCTTTTAGGATTAAAAAAAATTCTGAATGTAAATCAAATATTCCATATTAGAAGCAAGAAAAAATACAAAAGAACGAATGTGTATCAATAGTATAAATGATGCAACATCGAAATCATAAACCAAAGTACAATACGCAAAGAATTGTTACGATAAAACAGTGAGTGTTACTCCGATTATGCCTGACGCTGGATGGGAATAATTCGAAGATAGGAGACTACTTCAAAGAATAAACTTACTAAATAAGCTCAGAGAAATTACGTTCTCCCAAAATGTAACCAATATAATGAGCCCTCCCTAATTCGGTCCACTGTGTATTCACCTTGCTACTATATGCAACGGACAGAAAGGAAAGTTGGAACACGGCTGTTTAAGGAATTAGAGGTTTAAAATCTCCAATGGTCGTTTTTGCCGGTGTTCAAGTTTAATATTTCACTCCTGACGAGGAATGCATAGCATTAGAAATAGGTATTGAGTGCTCTCAAAAAGTGCGGTGTCATGTCTTGTTTTCTCTGAATACCGGGGAATGAGAAGAGGAACGCCATCAAAAACGGCCATTGGAGATTTTCAACTATTTGCAATGAAATTCTTAAAAATATGAAAACTTTACATCGAATCTGAAATTCAATCTCACTTTATTCATAAACTAATTATTTTAGAGCAGCAAGAGCTACCACGTTTTGCAATACGTTTCTATATCGAGGAACCGCACCAACTTTGTGAAACAATTTAAATTGCACTGAATCGTCACCAAGCAACACTAATGGAAGCAAATAAATAAAATATTTCAATAATTGAAGTGAGATTTTTTAGATTTCAAATTATAATAGCTATCTGTGAAAATAATCAGACTAAGGGTAGAGTTAATCGTTGAACACCCTTTATTTTCTGTTTCCGAGTCCACAAATTCTCTTCTAACTCCATCTCTATCGTGTTTCGCAAACAATTTACTAGCACTCTATAACTCAGTCAATGTAGATTTCACGAACCGTTTTAGCTAGAGCTGACAGGTTTTACCGTTTGATTTAGAGTCTAGGCAGAAAACTTCCACTCAAGTTTTGCTCGGGTCGGTTAAATTCCCAACTTCAATTTAAGGTTTACGCTCGCTCTATGCGCTGAATCAGGAGAAAGACTTCGCCAAGTGGGTGGAGATTTAATGGAAAGTTTCGCAACGCAAATTAACTGGGTAAAGAAAGGCGGCTGAAATTTTGTTTGGCAATAAAGTACATCTCATGGAAGATTTTTTTGGAATTTTCAGAGATACTAGTAGCCAAATCATTCCTCGGTATTTAGATGCACGATAGTATATTGTAAATAACTCCTTATTGCGGCCAGAATCAGTATAATATGAAGGATTGACTTCCAACTACCAAGGATTGAATTCCAACTTCCAATAACAGCCAAGCTGAATTTCCAACTACGTGAAAGAGGTAGAAAATTTAGCTGGGACAGCAAATCCATACAATGTTTAGCAAAATACTGATTTTTCAATAACGTGTATTAGCTTTGAAAAAAGAAAAGCATAGCTCTGAAAGAAAATAATCAATATGCTGAAGGAATATATATTAATCGACTATTTTAACGGCTTCTTCGACTTAATTTCAGGAATCGATACTTAAATAAGTAAACATCGATGAAAAATGTTTCGAAAGTCAAACATATACCATGACTTGCCATTGTACAAATGGTAAAGACTTGTTAAAATTCTTCTTTTGATTTGATTCATTTTCAAAGATCTTTTTAAATTATTTTAAATTTGAATTTAAAAATGTTACCACTGAAAATATTACTTCAGATTTAGAACAACTCATTAAAAATGAGCACCATTCAGTACTAGAAATAAATTGTATCCCTGGATATCTATAAAGTACTTTCGAATCATCTTTCCTGCTTACTTATTCCCATTCCTTCAATTATGGAATACCTAATTTTCCCATTTCACCAAATGCCTCACGTCAAATTTCAAGCGCACCAATTGTGTTCACAGGGGAACACTATCCTCCCCAGAAGGAATACGTCTAATTCCCCAAGATGCTTGCTCTTCCTTCCTCTTGTTATTATATTTATCTTCATCTAGCTAATCTGACGTCATCTCTTCTTCTATCTCAACCAATCTCATTTAAGTAATCCTATTGCGTTTCTTCTCCATCTCCTCCTCCACATATCCTACAAACATCATTTTGTGTGCCACATTCTTGGTCTTTCCGCTGGATCTCATTTGGTCTAACGTCACCGCCATCTCCAATTCTGCGTCTCTGTTATTCCTTTCTATCATCCACCATTCCGTCTTTCGCTCTTCCTTCATCGTTCCCCCAATTTCAACATTTCATTATTTCGTTTCCTACAGTGAATGCCTTCCTCGCTTAGTTAATTCTCTTTCCTTTCTTACATTTTCAGGTCCACTTTTTCTTCAGCTTCAATCTTCACTAATTAATTTGAAATTTCAAATTCGCGATCAAAATCATTCGTATAATTAATTAAGAGATTCTATAGCAGTACCCATGAGTAAAACTAACACGCAAATTGGGATAAAATAAGCAAACATTTAGCTTCATTTTACGTATTCGTTGTCATGAAGACATTTTTTGAGGTAATGTTCATGTTTGATTAGAAGGCAGATTCAAATCTAAAGGAGTAGTTGAGCATGAGGTACAATTTTGAATTTAACTTTAAATTTAATACATTAGAATTTTACAATTACCCTAATGAGGTAATTTTATAAATGTGATGATATAATAATATAGGTTAATTTTATAAATTCTCTTAAGCTGAACGGAATATCTATATTTCGGTTAAGGGCAGAAGAAAATGCAATTAATGTCAAAGCATTTTTCGTAGCTGTGATTATATGAGACCGCTCATGGACTAAATTATTCATACCATTATTTTGCTGATATAGCTAGGACCTTCTCCGCTTATAGCATTTGATCCAGCGATGAAAGAGAGGGCTTCTTATCTTTTTCCTAATTTTTCCTTGTCGCCTCATTCACAATCTAATGCTTTTGATGAGTAACTTTGTTGGGACGATGATACAAACAGGCTTGGGGCTGATGACTTTATAACTTTGTCTTCTAGTCAACTTATGCATCAACATTGAAAACTCATATCTTTTCCCCACGTGTATCCTACTAAATATTCCTTGTATCATTAGACGTAAGTATAATACGCTTAATGCATTAACATTCTTCACTAATTATAATATCATTTTCCGATGAATAATATTTTCAAAATCGTAAGTTCTGTCATATCTTCTATTCATCGTTTCTAACTGGGTAAAGGCTGATATATTTATACACTTTCAATAAATCCTAACCTTTCTTAAATATTATTATCTCGAATTGAACTTTTTTACTTACTACACTACGTAAGCTTAATTACGTAGAATTTTGCAGCTTTATGGCTTCTAGTGAATGTATGCAACATCACAACCTTACGTAACTTCCTTTGTTCATCCTAGAATTTAGGTATTTCTAGTATCAGTACAACTTAAGGACAGTTCACTTAATACCTCCTTGTTATTCGCTCATTAAAAAATCTCTAAGTAGTATGGTTTCAAAATCTTAAGTTTTCTTACTATTCTTTAATATGCAGACAGTAGATAATTCATTTTTACCCGAACAATCACTAGTGCCTTTGTTCGCACACCATAATCTAGAAGTTACCGCTTTACGTACAACTACATCTGAGTTTTATTGCGTGGGAGGATACGCAGTAAAATATCTCCAATCATATATCCGAAATAAAAATCATCAATAAACATCAGGCCAATCAAATGATCAATTAAGCATCAATCTTCCTCTTTACATTCCATCACCCTCTCTTTCAAACACCTCTCCCCCTCTTTCATCATTCCTGTCTCTTTCATTTCTCTGCTCTTTTGATGATTGAAGTTCTTTATCTCTTGATTTCTTCTTTATTGTTCCCATTTTCCTCCTCGTTTGATTAATCATCCAGCTGATCTTTTTTATTTCAAACCACTTACAATTTATTTTCACCGACTTCTATAATAAATTCATTTGTCAATTAAGAGAGAACCTCAATAGGTGAATTCCTCAATAAAATTAAATAGAGTTTAATAATAAAAATGTTGGTGATGGATGTTTCACTTTTAATTAAAATTAACAAAAATAAACGTTTCCTAACGAAATTATTACTTTTAACAGAGTTATAATTAGATTTTATGCATATAAATAAAATGAAGAAAGAAATTAACTTATACTATATACACTTAATACTTATTTCTTCAATTTATTTATGGAATTCCACATAGTAAAGTATGCTACCATTGATTTATTTTATGCAATTTTTTGTAATTAATATTACTTTTCAATTACCAATGGAAATTCCCAAACGTATCTCCTTTATGGATTTATTAGTTTCTCTAGTGAAAATCCCTTGAATTTCTTGAATGACGAGCGGGTCTGTCATTACAGAATAGCCTACCTAAGCAACGACACCATCTCTTTTCTCATGCCTCTCTAATCGTTCAATACATTTGATAACATACTTTTAGCTATCATGGTTCACTATTGCAATAATAAAATTAGAGTCATTTCAGATTTATTTTCTTTTGGATGGAGATTATCATATGTAACGTAAAATTTCATTCCAAATTTCGAATGAATTTTAAAGCGACCGAGATCGTACATATGCTATGACACCGAGGTTCCAAAGTTTGAAAATACTACCACGTCTTACAGGGATTCCTGCTCCAGTGGTAGACGGCCACCACTGTAAACTTTGCCATTTCCTCCTCTCTAGTTGACCTTTGCACTTACTATATTCATTCCCTTTGTGTCTCGCTAATTTATACTTTAGCTTCTCCTTGGCTTCTCTATACCCATGACCTTCGTCCTTCCCTTGGTTAAATTCACAATCATTTATCACTTCTCCCTTTCTCCTTTCCTTTTTGGCTCATCTTCCAAAATTGTATCCTACTCGGTCCCAAGCTTCTTTTCTAACTTTTACAATACAAAGTGAAAGTTGGAAATATCCAGAAGAGTATAAGTGAAATGAATGCAGTTTATGAGTAAAATAATGATATCACATCAATGCAAATATATTGGATAGTTAAGTATATGAGCAGAAAGCGTGGTGACAACAGGAGAGGCAGAGTTATAATGACCTGCAAATAAATGAATATGCACTGAAAAAAGGCTTTGTGATCTTTATTAAAATTGTATTTATTGAAGGAGAACGACAAAGACAGTGTGAAATATGAGAATACGCTGTGCTGAATGGAGTGGAAGATGACGAATCGGTCGTTTGAATGTGGTGTTTGACGTACGACAAAGAAGAGACGTTTAAGAGGCTAAAAAAATTCAGGGATATGTATGATGATGAAATGATTGTATTTTTCAAAAGAGAAAGATATAGGTAATGATAGGGAGGTACATTGGATTGCTGGGGATATATAATTGCTTATCTCAAAAGGGAACATAGAGATTAATGTGTTTGCATGTAAACATCTCACTGGAACCGAACCTTACTCTCTGTAGAAATCTAAATACTGTCAGCTTTAGCGTGAATAATATAATCAATTTACAATATAAATAGTGGCTAATGGCCGGGCATAGAATTCTGGTTAGGGAGCAGTTGTTTGCGTGTGCTTAAGAAAATTGATTTAATGTAAGAATGATCATCTTTATCTAAAATACGACCAAAAATAGAGAAAAGTTATTATTATTCCTACGAGAAAACTTGAACATACTATATAAGCCTTACTGAGCTCATTAAACTGGCCATGGTCTAATCTCTCAGCCACCTTCGGTATAAAGACTAACCGAAAATATCTTCCACGAAGTGAAGCCTTGACATAGCTATTTTATTTCGCTTAAATAATACCATAAATATGTACATCAACTCTGAATTATTTGAGCATTTCACTCATTTACTTTATTCACTCTACTTCTGCGACTTTTTCTTAATCAAATGTTAAAATAAAGCATTACTATTTCATACCATTCTCCTTTTCTCTATCCCGGTACTTATAGTTCTCTATCCCCATTGGATTCATTGCCGCAGTCCGATCTTCTTTTCCTGAAAATCTGTTTTTTCTTCGACTTCTCTTTGCCTGATTCTCCCTCCGATATGTGCGTTCGTATATATATATTCTGCTCCCATCCAAAGCGCTCGTGATGATCAGTCGATAGCACGTTGTGCCTTGCGTTTGACAGAATCTTCATTTGAGCCTTTTCCTCCTTTTTTGCCAATTATTTTATTTCCTTCTCTCCGCTTTACACCTTCCCTCTTCCTCTTTCTCGCCCTCTCATTTTCCTCGCGTTTCATTTTCTGTCAATCAATGGAAAGCTAACTCTAATAGTAAAAGTGTAAATATTTCTTTATAGAATGTAGTAGCAAAAATCAATTAAATATTACACATAGATCAAAGTCATATGAACTGTGTCCCATATATATATAGGAAATAAAATTTTGAACAATTTGCCTGCGGAGATCAGGGAGAGATATAAAAATAATTCTCAAAGCTTCTTTGATGAATTAAAAACATGTTGAGAAGTAAATCCCCTTATTCAATTAATGAATTTTAAAAATCAACCTATGTATTAATATTGTAAAGATTATGTACTACAATTTAACTATAAATAACTTAGTGCTTTCACTATGTTTTATATAGTGTTCCGTAAGTATTGGCATGAATAAAGTATATGTAGGTATATATAAAAGGTATATGTATCAATCAAAATATGAATGTAGTATAAGTAATATAAGAAATAGGGTTCAATATACCAATCCTTTGCCGCACCCTAAGTAAGGAAAGCAGAGAATTTTTTTATTCATAATCTGAAATGTATAAATGAAAGATAACGCCGCTGATAACAAATGTTTATATTCAATTGATGAATTTTTAAACTAACCCGTTCAATTGTACAATTAATTTACTGTTATCATATTGTAAATAAGTTGGTGTTTTTTTCCCTTCCTTTGTGAAAAATTATGTATTTTTATAAGTATGCATATTTATATTAATTTTTTAATATGGAGTACATAATTGCAATATTAATAATGTAACATTGGCATATGCAATTAATAATGTATTTTACTATTCTACTGTTTTTATATCTGACGAGATATCTATTCACTTCAGTGCAATATTTGAAATTATTGTTAATGTTACATGTCAATTAATAAACTAAACTAAAATAAACTAAACTGTACGGGAAATATTAATCTTCACTTAAAGTGTATTGAAACTAGATAAGATGTAAATTCAATTCAAAATAAAAGAAAAAATAATTAAAAATATTATGTTCGATCATCAACCCTCAGTGAGTAGATATTTTTTTATAAATATAAGACGCTGTAGAAATTCAAAACTCAACTTCCATTCTACAGAGACTTCAGAGAATATACTTCAAAGTAAGATTAATAAAATAAATATTTTTAAAATTTAGGTTTGACCATTTCCTTTTTTGACAGGATTAAAAGATTTTCTTCGGAAATTTGCACGCAGAGAATTATCTCATTTAAAAACCTACTTTACTGTCCTCAGTCTTGATTTCCTCTGCATCATTATCTAGGTCAAGAAAAAATTAAACACTACAATTATTTAAGTAGAAATATGAAAGACTGTGTGTCCGGGCATTGCAAAAAGTCTTTCGAAACAAGATTGAAAGCGTCTTTCTGTGAATAAAAGGACTAAAGAACTATTGAAAGTCAAAAACTTGTTGGATTTTCCCATACGGATATAAATTTCAATTATAACTCAAATTGAAATCTCCTTACTAAACATTTATATCCGATATGGGTTGAGGAAAGTTCCGAGATGATATAATGCGCTTGCATTCTGACATGAGTAATGTAAAAGCGATTATGTCATATACAACATGTGTCTATAAGTCTAAGTATCCTTCTCTCAGAAATGAAGACCAGAAAAGCTGCTTTACAGGCGTTGACCTATCACATTTTTCTCCCAGAGCTACTTTTCTATCCCTCTTTCTTAGTATTCCAATCCTCGTACTTCCTTGTGCTGCTTCAATTAGCGATCTATCTTCTCTCTTAATCTGCCTCTTTTTCGGCTCTTCTCCGTTGATCGATACCTCCCCTCCCTTCTACCATGCGTTACTTCTTATCTCCTTATCATCCTTTCGACTTGATTTCCCTCATTTGCGCCACGCCCTTCTCTGCAAATCACTATCTATTCCCGAAAGTGACGAATTTCATCTCCTGAATATTGATTGTCTATATTTAACGAGAAGTAACACAAGCGAAGCTTTCCACGTATTTACTCCTCCATAACAAGAATATTAATCAAAATCATGAAGGAAAAACGAAATGAAAAGTACTGACAAAATAAGTGCAGCATCAGATACAACATGTTAATATAATAATACCTTTCAACCATGATTATTGGAAACATCCTTTATTCGCACTCAGCCTTACTGATTGAATAACCAAGACTTAATCCATGAAATCTCTTCATGCTCCATAGCCTAGACGTTGTTTCCCAATGCATTTTCTATCCTTCTATCTCATAATTAATTACGCGGTTACCTTAATTTATTTTATGCAACGTCCACAGTGAAGTACACCCCATTGCATCAAAATATGTACCGATGGATCATTTACGATGCCAATTTTAAAAGACTGTCAATGAACCCGAATCTAATTGTCGCTCTCAATACCCTGCCTCTGTTCCTTCCTACCTCCCTTTTGAATCCTAAACAGTACTCTTAAGTTTCCCATGGCTTTAAAAATTGCTATGGTTAGTCAAAACCAGTCCTTTTTATGGGAATTCTGGTGTGTAGCAAGAACTAGTTAAATATTGCATTGCTATCAAATATAAGAGCTACGTTATTCAATGCCGTCAAATCCCTAAAACTGATGAAATAGGATCTAACTGGGACTATAATCCAGTTATCTAAAATTCTTTTTAATTTTTAAATTCTGATTCTCAAAAATCCTCGGTTTTGTAATTAATTAAGTCATCTCATAAAACGTTTCTACAAGCTTTCTGGCATTAAACGGATCAGACTTCAATTACATTTACCCTTCATTTACACTTAAGGTTATTCCAAATCGCGAAACTCAAGGTGTCACGTTAATTTTCTTCCATTCCACCGAAAACAATCGCAAATGATTAACAAAATTGACAAAATTTGAATCATTCTTATATTCGTATTGACAATTGGTTTTGCTCTTCTTGGTACATCTTCCTTCTATTGATGTTCGTTTTAGAGGTACTGTGAGGTTAGAGCAGAATTTATAGTATGAAAAAACAATATTGTTCATGGTTGCGAGTTAAAATTATGCAAATTAGACAGAAAAATACATGGCCAAGCAAAGGAAATGTAGTTATTTTTTGTAATTTAGATTTCATGAATTTTTGAGGAAAGATAGCGAGAAAAACTTGTGAGCATTTCTTATCACTACCGATTACATCGCTTAAATGAGATAACTCCCATAAGTTTGAATGTCTACTTTCGCTTGGATTACGTTTCCTCATTCCACGTTTATAAAAATATCAGAAGACAGTATTTTTCGTCAACGGGATCTGAAAACATTGAAATTAAATTAAATCCTATTAAAGAGAAGAGGTAAGAATTCACTCTGATTTTGCAACATAATGCTCAAATTATAATTGCGATTTGATTAAACAGATGCGCCTCCTACATTCTTAATAGGATAAAAATTTTCTTCATAATTCTTACAGTTTATCTAACAGCAGAGGGTTAATTATGAAGTATTAAGTAATTTAATTAAAGAACAGCCAACGCCATCTTAAGGAATAAATTAGGTGTTAATTCATAATAAAGACGAGTTTAAGTAGATTAACTTCTTTACATTTTAATTCGTTTGCGGCCGTTTATTTGATAGTTGCGATGATTTCGCTCACTCGCTCGCTGTCTGTCAGACATATTGGACGTGCTAAGCGACTGTTTCACTCGTTTTCATTTTTGGTTTAATGATTGTGTAATGAAAATTCTGGCAGTTATTTTCCCTTCAACTATGAAGAGAAATATTGTTTTTTCATAAATTTAAGAGTTTTCATATCTAATTTTTTTAATATCTAAATTTCATGACTTCTTTCGATTTACATTTCATTAATTTTTCCGTTGAGAATCAACGGTCAATTTGCTTGTTATTAATAATAAAGATTGTGAATCGAAGTATACGAAATAGATTGCCAATATCTAATTGAAGATGTAGTCGAGGTCTTTGACATTCCATATTCCCCTCTAAAAAAATAAATATCGACTCTGATAACGAGGTCAACGCCCATGGCACCCCGTTTTGAACGAGATAACTGCTCCATGTCAATTTTCGGATGAGCGAGCGCTTCCACGGTCAAAGACTTAATGCAAATGATTTTCAGTTGTCGCCTTCAATATCAGGCAGAACAGCTTGCGATTTTATGTGCACATTTATTAATTCAATGCGCCAATCCTTTTGAGCTCTGTCGGCAGACTGCGAAATTATTCTGCTGTCGCGGCCTCGTTCGCATTCTGCCCTTAAAACGCGCGGAGAGATTTTAAGAAGCGATGTTTTCTCCCTCTCATATTCTGAAGAAACTAAAGTTAAACATTCGCCTTCTTTCAGGCCACTACAATGGAATAAAGTGATACGGTAAATAGACTAAAATTATCATAGGAAAATAACTGGTATATACGAGTATAATGCTGAAGTACATCCCTATTATAAATTAGTAATTCTAATATGAACTTAGAAATCGACCACAAAGAATATCATAAATATTCTCCTAGATTTCCATGGAGAAGTTTTATTGTAAATCAATGTATGCTTGTACGGAGCAGCACATAAAAACCATTTCAATAGAATTGTAATCAAATTAACTCGAAAGCATAATGTATGACAGTTTTTCTTTGAGTAGTTGATTATTAATCCCCCAAATTCTTATGACTGTTCTAATTCTCATAAATTCCATTGAAGCCTCTTTCTAAATATTATTTAACAGCAAGAGATTCTAAGAAACCTTTTAAATATGAGGAATTCAGGTGGAATAATAATAAAAAGGGAAATGAATCTGAAATTTTCTGACAACTTAGATTTAGCAAGATATGAATATAACACTCCGCAGCATCATTGCATTCAGGTACGAACTTGAATAGTTCAAAGTAAAGCATTCATTATTTTAAAACAAAATGTGACCCAAGTTGTGATTACTAAATTTAATAGACGGATAACATTACATTAAATTATATTAATTATTTAGAATATATAATAAATTAATTGATTACAAATAATAAATAAAATGGAACTGATCAACTCCTAGTATTTGACTCAGCACTTTTTGAATCTTCGCACAGTTAGGGAAATTAGTCAGTCTATTTTCACTGAAATTGACGATGATACAGATAATTTAATCTATAAAAGAATGAGAAGTACCGCGATCGCGTATTACTGAAATTTATATTCCTGAATGACGTAAAATTATTGTCCTCAAAATCAAATAACCTTTGACATATATTCCCTTGAAAACAAATTGAAGGACTGAATTTCGTTCTAATCTTCCTTCACAGTCCCTTCCTTGAGTTTTTTCGCCTTTTCTCTCTGTCTCACAAATTCTCTCACCCTCCTTTTCGCAATACGAATTCCAGCTAAATTCCCCATGCATATTAATTAGGTTCTCCGTCATATATAAGTCCTCCGGTCCATCTCCTTATCTCGTGTCGTCCTAATTTCCATTACGTTCTCTCGTCGCAAATTTTCTCATCTGCACCATCTTCGTCTATTCCTTCTTTTTCATTTTCCTCATCTATTACGTTCAAATGAATAATACGAGAAAAATATAAAAAATTGGATTCCTTTTCCTAGAATTAAAATGAGGTAATAATGAATATTTTATATTTTGTCGCAAAACAAAATAAGATTCATAACAAAAGAAAAAGCGCTACGTATTAAGATTTCCTCACGGAATTTATTAGCGGAACTGACCATCTGTTTCACGTGTCAGCTTCAGATATTCATTAACACCGGTCGTCATATGATTACTAAATTCAAACGAAGAAGTCTTAACTAGGTGAAACTCCGTAATCGGGATCATATTAAATAAAAAATGCAAAATTCCACAAAACAAAATATCTTGTTTTGTGGAAATTTGCATTTTTCAGTTATTATGATCCCGATTTGTTTTAACAACATTTCAGTATAAGCCTTAATAAGTAGAGTGAGGTTCTTAAGGGATTAACGAAATAACGGACTTCCATGAAATGGAAGCTGAGGTGGTTAATTATACAAACTTTAATTTACTCTCATTATCAGTTGAAAAACATCTTGTCATTAATTGTTACGCAATTTTGCAAAAGTTAAGCGAAAAATTTTAGAAAAAGATTAGAATTTAAGGAGAAAAAAATCATAGTTTGACATTCGTACAGTTTCTTCTTTCATTAAATCCTTCCACGAATTCCCGTACCATGCAACTGACCATAAACATTATTATCTAAAAACGAATTATTGGAAGACTTAAAGATCTCAAGGGTAATTACTCAAATATTCTCTTCGAAACTTATAAATTATCTTTGTATATGTACAATTCAAATATATATTAACGGAAAAGGGATTTATTACAGCATTAGAATCAACGCTAGAGGGCGGGAAACAAACTGATAAGTTGGAATGGGTAGCTAAGACGCATTATCATAACATCGGTCTTGTGCTATAGCTCTTATGCATTTATTGTATAAAAATATAATAATAAAAATGTATAAGATCTTTCTTCTGCAGTTTTGGAACCAATATAGGATTTTATATAATATGGCAATAAAATGTATATCGGTTACTTATAGCCACAATAAAAACGTACATAACCTGACCTTTAGACTAACAAGAGAGAGAAGTTGAACGATATCAGTTTAGTTTCAAACAAGTTAGAATTTAATGAGATGTAGGTATATTTAAAGAGAGGTAGGTAAATAATAGATATCCCTAAAACTCTGCAAAAACTCTTGAAGGATCTTTTGACAGGCCAAAGCAAGGGAGTTTGGGCATATTGATCTAAAAGAACTAAATTCCTGGCACTCACAAAATGGATGGTGTAACTGGGTTGCATTGATGCAACAAGTTAATTGAAAGCATGAGGACAATATCTCATTAAATAGGAGAGACATGTGATGCAACAGGAAATACGTCAAATTAAAAAATATCGCTCCCCAAACTGACAAAAGTCAAATGTGAAAGAAGACGAACCAAAAAGTAAAAGCCAAGTATCCACAAGAAATGATCGCAATGGCGTTACTAAAACTGTTAACGCTCCGGATAGCAATTCTGAGAGAGCATAGTCGGGACGTCTCGAGACTGGCGACAAGGATCACTAGGTGAGCACGGAATCCCACACAAGGAATTCCGCAACAGAATTGATCCCGCGACGTTGGACGCGAAGCCTCTCGATGCTACATCTTCGCAGGCCTTACGAATCGAGAGCAGGAGATAAAATAATGATGTAATTAGCGAATCACAAAGAAGCTAACCGAAGTTGAGGATATCGCTGACGCTTTTCCTCTCATACTCCTATCTTTATTACTCCCAACACCGTCCATACGCAGGAGGATTCATTTTCGAGTCCCACTGTGGATTTATAATAGTGCGCCATTCATGTTCCCGGGAGAGGAAAACAGAGGAAAGAGCTTCCCGAAACATGAGCACTTACGGCTAATGGATGGATTTAACGCCCCGCGTAAAACCATCGTGCGAATTTCGGAATATTAGCAATTAAAGAAAAACGAAGGTCACAAGAAGTCTTTGTGTCACAAAGCAACGAGCCCAATGGTGTTTGCAAACCCCAAAAATCGCTCGTTATGTATTTCGGAGGATAAAATACACCACTTGCCTTGCTATCCGTAGCGTGAAATTTTTCACTAAAAATAAGCAATTTTTTCCACGTTCAACTCAAGTAGTCCGGAAAGAAACGTTTTCGAAAAAAGAAAAATAAACGTTTCCGCTAATTCCTTCCAGATAAGACGAGTTCCAGCATTTTCTCTATGCATAATTTGATGCCGACTTATTAATTACTGCGATGCTTCAGGAATTTCGGAAAAGACGACTTCATTTGAAGGAGACAAGTCACTTAGCTCCTGGGAGAATGGCGGTGGAAGAAATGTCATGACTTACCGAGAAACATTTCAAACATAGATGACCCAGTTTACGCTTCAAGAGTTGGGTACTTACCTGCAAGGAAAAAGAAAAATATACATTAGCTCGTGATTCAAATATACGTCATGGCATTTAACTTATAGATAGAACATAAAAATGACTTGGGTATGCCCGAAAAAAGTGGCTCAAATGTCACTCCTTAAAGACACGAAAAACTTTTTTTTTAACGTTAAGCCACTTAAAATTCTTAGAATCGGGCGAGATATAAAGTACCAATTATCTCCTTCATTTTGCACATTAAGCCACTTGCTAATCAGTGTGTATTTACTCCCGCAGTTTATTTTGTACATGGTTTCTTGTTAAATTTCAGTTTATTGTAAGACAATTATCGTAACAGTATAATATCGTAACATCACTTTCACAGTTACGTTATGAATTAAGATCATCATAAAATTTAAATGTTATAAATATTAGTAGAATGTATTTTAAATTAAAAACGAGTTTAGCGATAAGTCTAAAATGTTATATTTATAAATTGGAATCAATGATAGGCTTAAGATAATAAGTAATAGATAATGATAGCTTAAGATAATAGAATTGCATAATGAAAAATGATGTTAAATTAGGCTAGAGATTTGAGTGGAAGTACATTGGACACGAACCAAAATGACATATTCCAGAAAAAATTGATTAGATTATTGTAAGGCATTCTAAAACTACTCAGCTTTAAACTCCAATATATATATGGAAATTGACGAATATTACGATTATAACATCAAATAAAATATTATATCTCTTAAAGTAATTTTCCTATAATAAACTATTCCACAATATGAACAAAAATCAACAAAAAGACAAAGAATAAATAATATTTTTTTCTTTCAGTTTTATATAAAATCATACTTAAAATATAATGACAAAAATATTATGTTGAGAAAATCGGCAGTCCCGTCTTTTATTATTAAGAAGAAATAACGGTAAAATATATAAAATAATGAAAAAACGTTGAAGAAGTAGGCTTGATTTGATCAATATACATATTCAAAAATGACCGGCAGGGAAGATAATATAAATTCATTAGGCCGAGGCATAAAATTACCAATATATTCCGAGAAGAATCTCCTACTAATCAGCAAAGAATGGCAACCGTAACGTTATTTGAATCTTGTGAAGAAATTCCTTGGAGAAAGTGCTATGAAAGTGAAAGTGAATAATAATGTCGTGATAGAGAAGGGAAGGATAGAAGGCAATAGCACGAGAAGAAGTCAGAATTTGCGAATCAAAACGTTGAATGGAAGTATCCAGACTGCTAAATCTATGCGAATTATTTCTTTGAGGAAGCAAAAAGTATTCGAGAAAATTGACATCCTTGAAAGAAAAAGGGCACCGAATATTCACGGGATGTCATTGGGTGAAAGTGCACTTGAGGCATTTCTTTGTAAGTCCACATGACCCTCCCTGTGGGCTTTGAAATATATTCTCGAACTGGAAACTAGATGAGGAGAAGTAATTACAACCCAACAAATAATGGTTTGCACCTGTGCTTCTTACCTTATTAGCTGACTATTCTTCCAGACTAATATTTCCTTTCTCTGCTCTTTCAATACCAATATGAGGGACTTCAAAAGGATTGGGAATTTTATCATTACGTGCTTCATGGTTTTGGGCCATAAGAATTACTATTAAATTGCATATGTATTAACATCAATGCATAAACTATTGTATTTATATCACTAGTAATGTAAACTCAAGCATTGCACCGTATCTTATCCAATTTACACTTTTAAGATTGGTAAAGGTTAAGCTGATTTAAATACATTATATTACTGTTTGGATATTCAGTTTGACTTACTGAGAATAACAAAACGGAACTTTGAAATACTCATACTTTTACGATCGATAAGTAACATGGCTTCGATGAAAAATTATCATGATGTTCAAAGATGTTTCATTTAAAATTCCTCTCTTTAAGTTGATGGTTTAGTTTCAACTTGTTAATGAAAACCAACAAAGTCCATTATAAGGAAAGGGAATTCTTGCGCTCTGTTGGAGAGCTCTTTCTTATTTTCAGTTGATGGAAGTGTAAGCTTCTTAATCATTGTATTTACGTAAATATTACTCTGAAGTAAATTAAATAAAGTAAATTAATTTTAATTTATTCCATCTTTCAAGGAATACAAACAACATGAAAAAAATTAATATTAAGATGGAAATGGGTACCCCAAAGGTATATTCTGTTTCGGGGTTACCATCAAACTCAATATAAACACAAGGCGGGAGGCTGGTGCAGGTACAATAATTAACTTACAATAAAACATAAAAATGGAAGTGGTTTAGCAGAAAAGGTAAAAAACTGTCTTTTTTACACTTTTTCTTAAAATAACTGTAAAGTTTACAAAAGAATATTAGATACAAATTACAAAAATAATATATAACCATGTTACTATTTCTGTTAAGTAGTATAATTATAACTTCCAAAATTGTATTTAAAAATTCTATCAATATTTTCATTTGCCTAACTACCGGCCGGCTAATCGGATTTTTCCGGCTAGGGAATGGTGTCTGTGTATGTTGCGTGTGTGTGATATTAATAAATGAAATGAAAAAATCTGATGTGGCCAGCACATGACTTTCTCCATGTATAAGATGTAAATATTTATTTACCGCAATAATTTCGAACTCTATATTCCATCTAAACTTGGAATTTGAGTTATTAATATTATATATTATCTTTGATGCCAAAAACATGATAAATAATTTTTACGGGACATGATCGATGAAAAACGATGAAATTGGCCTTTCGCCCATAGAGCCCAGAGCGCCCACAAAGTACATAATCAGCAACTTCCGGTTTATCAGTATTTCATGAATAACTCCTACACAATCAGTGATACAAAAATATGTTTCAACCAAAAGTTATAGTACATTTTATTTTCTAAAACTTTTACAAATAATAGTATATACCTAAATACCATATTTATGGAGATATTTTGAAAACCGGAAATGAGCTTTGAAGTATTAAGCTCAACTTCCGGTAAACCGATTCACTCCAAAAACTAATCAACTCTAACGACACAAACCAAAATACTATATATGAAATTTGGTGTTGATCCGACAAATAGTTTTCATGTAAGAGCGCCCACAAAGTACATAATCATCTTCTTACGGTTTATCAGTATTTCACGAATAACTCCTAATCAACCGGTTATACAAAAATATGTTAAACACAAAAGTTATAGTAAACTATATTATCTAAAACTTTTATAAGGAATACAATATACCAATATATCATATTTATGGATATATTTTGAATACCAGAAATGAGCTTTACACAACGTACATAATCAGCAACTTCCGGTTTATCAGTATTTCATGGATAACTCCTAAACAATCAGTGATGCAAAAATATGTTTCATACAAAAGTTATAGTAAACTAATTTTCTACAACATTTATAATTAATAGTATATACCTAAATATCATATTAATGGAGATATTTTGAAAACCGGAAATGAGCTTTGAGGAATGAAGCTCGACTTCCGGTCAGCCGATTTACTCCAAAAACTAATCAACTCTAACGACTGTAATAAAAGTACTATGTATGAAATTTTGTGTTGATCCGACAAATAGTTTTCATGTTAGAGCGCCCACAAAGTACATACTCATCTTCTTCCGGTTTATCAGTATTTCACGAATAACTCCTAATGAACCGGTGATACAAAAATCTGTTAAATACAAAAGTTATAGTAAATTATACTATCTAAAACTTTTATAAGTAATACAATAGACGTATATATCATATTTATGGAGATATTTTGAAAACCGGAAATGAGCTTTAATGAATAAAGCTCGACTTCCGGTTAACGGATTTACTCCAAAAACTAATCAACTCTGACAGCACACACAACAGTACTATATATGAAGTTTGGTATTGATACGACTTTTAGTTTTCGAGTTAGAACGCCCATTATCACACACACACATACACACACACACACTCACACACACACACACACACACACACACACATACACACAGACATCATTCAGAAAATGGTCAAAACGTGTTCTAGGGACCCCAAAACGTGTATTTCCGTTGAAATCTCGAAGTCGAATTTTTTCATGAAAACAATACTTTCTCTATACTTCGTATATGGAGAAAGTAAAAAGGAATAAAATTGAATAAAGGGGTTATTTGTAGGAATAGCCTTCCTAGGATAAAATTCGCCCATAAAAAAGACGGCTTATTTTTATTATTATTATTATTAATAACCAAGACTTGGCCGACTGTAGAAACGTAAGACAACTTTTCTCATTTTTTATTTCTTCGGGAAAGAAATTGAAAATCTTTGGACCCATACAAACAAAAGACCCTTTGAAAATAGTTAAATAAAAGAAGATATATACATGAAAAGGCAATACTTAAGTAAAGCCTACAACAATAAAAACTGTCGCAATGATTATAAAGGAGATAACATTACTCCCCAAGTCTTACCATAGCAAGTATCACCCAAAAAAATTCTTCGCCACCCATATTAGGGGAAACCTACAAGCATGCTCAGAGTTATCAAAGGCACATCGTCCAAACTTTGTGAAGGGATACATTTTTTCGCTGTAACACGTACTGAAGAATTTAAACGCATAAGATTCCCAACAGCCATTTGCGTTCACACGAACGAGTGCGGGGAAAGGCGCAGCGCGAGATAAAAGGGCTCCCTTGAGACAAAGGAGAAGAGGGAAGACACGACAGGCTGGAACTTGAAGAGATTGGCCACGGGAGGAAGGAAATGGGATGTGAACGTTGAAAAAAAGACGGAGATGAAAGGAGTGTTATAGGAAAGGCTCCGGAAAGACATAGAATCCCCACGCGTGAGGGTTTTGAAAAGAAAACAGTTGGGTGCAGGTGTGGCAAGATGAAAGGGGGCAAAGGGAGTTACGGAATCGCTAAGATAGGGACGTGAAGGGTTAGCGATAGAATCAAATTAAAGTGGAGAGTGCATCAAAGAGTACTGCGCATTGGTCGAAGAGGTGCTATGAGGTCTACCTTGTTACTGCGAACCTAATGACACGTGCGCGGTGCATGAAAGAATGCGTCCACCTGCTGCGATGTCCCTCTGAGGGCAACACGTGTGATTTATTGGATTATTGGTCTCCAGATGGGGCTGCGATACTTTGAGTACTTGTGATCCAGTTGCGAGCGATGTTTTTATTTATTTTCGATGAAAAGTTCGGAAATAGAGCGTTCAGAAATGAAATTCAGAAATTAGACATTTGCTTTGTTCCCTCTCACTAATATGGAATTTAATATTAAATTTAAGAGAATATAATAATAATAACAATAATAGAGTTTATTGTTTTGCTGCAAGCCACCTAAAACAAAATCGGATTTGACAATTTTACGTAAATCGCAGTGAGCGAATATAATAATACAACAAAAACAAAATTAAATAAATTGTTTTACAAAAATAGAATTTTTGGATCTATTACAAAATTATTTAACAAACATAACAATGCTGAAAATACATATACAGTTCATACTTTCCCATTACATAATTGTAATACAATATTTTTAATTTATTTACATTTTTGCTTGATTTGATTGAAAGAGGCAAAGAATTCCATGATTTTATGGCTGAGACTAAGAATGATTTTTCATATAAAACGGATTTGTAAGGAGGGCAGTTGTAATCTTAGGTGTTACTCCTTAATTTTATATAAGATAGTTTAATTTAGGTAGGTATTTCTGGTATTTACATGGGTTATAGTGGCATATAGTCATCTTATTTTAGCGTAGGATTGCCAGTAATGTCCCGTTTGAACGCCCTTATTTCATGAAATTCGTTTGGTATATGAGAATTGTCTAGTATTTATGAAAGCATAGTCGTTCATTGTAGTACATTAATGGTAATCTATTCCAAAAATTTGACCAATTTGAATATTAACTTTTAATTTTCAAGTTCATTTTTTAATTTAATGATGATGGGTGCTTTTATGCATATCAATTTATATATTCAGATGGGAAAAGGTAAATTTAAAGAGAATTATTTTGTTAAAGGAAATATTTACCAAACTATGAAATTTGATTTCCTTTCTTGGAGAATTGGATGAATTCCCCCTCGAAGCGAAATCTTATTGATAAATCTTCGTTTATATTGAGTTACTTTTTATTGGGCACGACTTTTTTATCAATAAAACACTTACTCACGGATTGTGAAGAATACCAAGATTTGCGGGATCAATTACGCATCAGAGGAGAGTAAGATTTGTTTATAAAGGTACCGAAGCCAGGGAGATTGGTAAGGCCACAGAGAAATCTTCACAAGTACACCTTCCGTTTCATCAAGAGTAGAAGTTAAATATTTCATGTATCCTGTTTCACGGACAGGTACTTTTAGGTATAGCTGTTTTTATTCCGCAAACCCTGAGGGATGTATGGCATGTGAATGCATGGCTGCAGGCTTTTAACAGCTATTTTTCCTTTATAAATCATTTCGTGAAAGTTTTAAGCCGCGGGGGTAAGATGATCGCTCCGGAAGACCAACTCCGCTCTAGACTTATTCCCTCCATTACTGTTCCCGCTTTTTTCCTCGGCGATCCATTTGGAAAATCCTCGCAGCAAACTAATCGCCACTTTGTCTGAGTATATGGCTGAAGCCATTGCGCCTCACATTTTTTCTCACCGCGTTCGGATCTATTTTTAAACCGTCTTCACGATGTGTTCTCACGGGAGCGTCTTCGGCAGAAAAACGCACTTTCGGCCACATTTTGCCTCGGAATGCTCCGCGATAAGGTGCGCAAAAAGAACTGAGTTTTTTTACAGGACGCTGAATTACTGGAATCCGCAGACTGAGAGGAGTGAAAATTGCCTCCACGGAAGGGCTATTAGTATTTATTGTCAGGAAGGAGTTTAGAATTAAGTACTTTAGTACTCTATCTAGCTTTTAACGAAATATCAAGAGGGAAACCAGGTGACGCTGTTAAAAATCATATGCCAATATTTACTTTTAAAATATTTATAAAATGCCTTCGTTAATTATTCCTGTAGAACCAACAAAGTTATACAATGTATTACACCGTTAAAACCTTAACTTTTTAGGTGATATTTACATTTAATACCTTAATTTAATTTTTACAATTAAATACTCATTCATATTGTATATTTTTGAGTAAGATTTAAAAGACCATTCATTGGTATAGCTTTTGTGCATACATAAATACTGTTTCAATTTTTCATTATTGATGCATAATATAATCACTAGCTCCTTCATTTTTCTTATTATTTCATACATATATTATAAAAGAGAATGATACAGCTATTGCGTAACGTTCAAGCCGAGAATAAATAATCATGGAGGACCTTTTGCTTAACGTCTTCTTCAAAAGATTAAATTAAATTTAAAAAATTTTGTTAATGCATTGGGCTCAATGCATCCTCAAAATAATACATCATAGATCACTCGATACTTATCAATGGCTGAATAGTACATTCTTATTTTTTATTTAAATTAATAAAATATCTACGTGCAAGAAATTGATAAAATAGTTTTATCGATTTATGAAATTGGAAAAAATAGATTATAACGTTTGACTTAAAGTGAAGATGCATTTTTCCTTCATAAAAATATGATTTGATGTACATATTATATGAATATGTATCTGAATTACCGGTAAGACAAAGGTTAATAAAGGTTAAGGAAAGAAGATAAAGACATGGTTGTTATTTTGATTAAAATATTGAAGTACGAACAACGACCTTATTCTGATAATCATATATTATTTTTTTATGTGTCAGATGTGAGAGTAGCAAGAAATGATAGCATTCGGATTTAAATTAAAAGTAATTATAATAATAATAAGCGTCCTTTAATATAGCAATATTGGGGCTTTTAAGGTTCTTACATCCAAACATTTGTCCAGTAAATTTAAAGAAAGAGATAGCTTTCAAAAAGTACACATAAGAAAGCTACAATGCGGGTATAAAAAAACCCAAGATGTCGTTTAGGAAAAAAATATTCACCGCAGCAGGAAAACACCCGCAATAAGGGGGATATTGGTGCATGACGAGTTGGTATATAGTGTAGAAATAATTTTTTATTATTAATTTAATTTAAATACATAAAAACTTATTGGTACGGATATCACTGCCTCCTTCTGAAATAGGTATCAATAAGAGGTTGCATGTTTAGATGCCGCCTATATTAAATAAACCAATTTATCAAACTATTACGCCGCTCTTTTATGTATTTAAGATGTTAAAACGTAAACTTCAATCTGCAGGAAAAGCCCCAGGTGAAACATGGTGCACTGCAGCATACTATAGATGGATCGTAGGATAATCTAAGAAAATACGAACTGCCTCCAGAGCTTCTTCCGTGCCTGCAGGAAGAGGGCTTGGGTAAGCACTACGGATACAAGTGGAGCGAGTTTTTCTTCGAATTTATGCGCATTTGAGGCAAATTCGATTCTCCGCGACGGAATGGTTGGCGTGCATCTCTAATGCATGGCGACATGAAATTCCGAGGATCTCCTCACGGCAAAAGCACTACGAACGACCACTTCTGCAGCGGTCTGACTGCATTGGGAACGACCCAAAAGGTGTGCTTAAATCATCTCGAGCGAGGAAAGGGACCGCATAAAATGCTCTTCGCCCACGCGCCTTCCGAAGAATGCGGATCTTGAGCAACCGGTTTTATTACGGACTCAGGTGGGCAATGCTCTCTCTCAGCAGGTGATGCTTATCTGCAGTTGCACATTTTGTGACGCTGGAGGTGGAGGAAAAAAGTTGAGTAATTGAGCAAAAAAGATAAGTAAAATTCTTGAGGTAGGCACAATACTTTTTGCAGCGTTTGGGAGAAAATATAATAATGCCTTCTTTTTATGGGCGAATTTTAGCCTTTGAAAGCTATTCTTCCTATTAACCCTTCTTTTCCATTTTCACTTTTATTAATAATTACACACAGCATACACAGACAACCACTGAAAAAATCCAATCAGCCGGGATTCGAACCCGGAACCGCGAGGTAAGAGCGTTAATGCTGTACCAAAATATAGCCTAACACATAAATAAAAAAAAAATAATTTATAATCAGTATTCTAATTTGCGTTTGATTTTCAATAATCGTGTACTTCCATAAATGCAGACTATTGCGAGGAAATTGCGGAATTAGGCAGATAAGATAGAAACCTTCTGAAAATAAGCTAGAAACTGTCTTCGAGGCCAAATTAAGATAAATATTTCACTGTTAATAAATGATAAATTTCTGAAATCCTCATTTATTTAAATTTCTCAATCTGATATTTCAGTAGAATTCCAGTCTCACATTTGAAGAAATACGGCCTAAATTTTCACGCATTTATATTTTCCGATAATTGAGTAATTTCGCCGACATCTAAGTAAATTATGAATTCCACTGAGCAGAATTAATTTCCAGAAGCACCAGATCCTTTCAGAAGTAATTCCATTTATTTTCTCGTATTAATATTTTACCATAACTTATTGATTTCCAGAAATGTTTCCATACTTGCATCCTTTAGCAAAATTATTTTAGTGCAAAGGCAAATTGAATAAAAAAATCCTTGTACTGATTCTGTAAACGGAAGATTGCCTGGTTAATTTTTTTATAAATTTAGTATGGCAAGGGACTCGGGGACAAGTCGGACAGTTGCTTCATGATCACAAAAATACACAAATGTCAAATGTTTCAATATGGTTCGTAAATGCTCGTTCGTAATGCATAGCACTGAATCTTTACGTGACTCCAATAACATACATTTGGCTAAAAACATTTTGCATTGGCCCACTTCCCATATAACCACGTAACATCAGCCAGATGGAAATGCAGGACACAGGGAATAAAACTAAGAACGTCTATTACCGCAAAGTACATTCCGCTCTCCAAATGCACTCGAAGATGTGTGGAGCCGTACCAGGACTCGTAAGCCATTTTAAAGCAAATAGGAAGGTGCACGCACGTGAAAACACGGTATTTCAGGTTATTTTGAAGGAAAATATCTTACAAGGATGGAATCAGAACATACGTTTGGTATGACTGTAGTCGGTGTGCTTAGGTATTCGAAAAAAAGATACGAGTATTGGTAAATGGAAGGATGATTGCAGTGATTTAGAGGGCCAGGATATTCTTAGTATCCGTAAACACACATCCATTTATACTGTGATTTGAGATCATAATACAAAATTATTTTGTACTGGAAACAATATTTTCAAAACTACGTAACAGTATTTGTTTTTTCATAATTTCTTATTCTAAAAAAGTCGTTCTAAAATCCAATATGCCTGGTGGTTACATTGCGCCATAGATTCTGACATCTTCAGTTATTATCTACGACATAGTGAAATATTTACGACAGAAAAAAAGAGATCGTTATGTGCTGCTGTCTCCATGTTGATTCATTTCTATGTATTTCGTGTCCCAAATCAAATTCGCTCTGTCCGTCCGTATAGAAATTCTTTCACTGAAAAATTCATTCGAAAGTAACCCATTTCCAGCTTCGGTGGGTTTTTAGAGAAAGCTCTTTAGTAAACTAAAATAAGGGAAAATCTTGGAATTTTGTGTACATTTGGATTGCAACTTTTATCCCGAAGTGAAATCACAAAATAAATAAGTTTATATAAAATATGATAAATAGATGGATTTGGAGGAAAGGCTGAAGGACAAGAAAAATTAATAGAATAAATTGTATGCTAGTAAACATACGTCATCTCGCCTTTACCAACAGAGAATACTACTAATACGTTCAATATATTTCAAAATAACATAATACCTTTACTGCTCTATTACGTTACTCATTATATAGCTAGATTCGTGTTTTTTTTCGAGTGACACCTTCTGTTTTAGTTCCAATATTTTTAATTACAAAAGAAATTGTACATAAATATTATTTGCATGTGTATGCATAATATGCGTAACATATATAACATACATCGTATATATCTGTATTTCCCCCCTTTAGTCTGATTAGACTTTCTGGACACACCAAAAATAACTAACAACAACGAAAATATTCCAGCAGTAAATGTAGCACTGAGACACTCGGGTGTCCATAAAATGCCTTCGTAGGGATTTCTTAGGAAATGTGATTAAAATCTAACAAGATAAACCCCGGAAAATGAGGACGTATAGACAGCTAGGGTCGTAAGGTCTAGCAGCTATATAGGGTGAGAAATATCTCAAGAAAGATCGCCGTAGAACGGGGAGCAGTTGGAGGAAGAAATCGACAGAGAAAGGACTAGAGAGGTAGGAATGGAACGAGATAAATGTTGCGACGGAGTCTTGAATCACGAAGAACTTGTATCACCCCGTGGGGTTCCCGGGGAATCGAGATTCTTCGATGCACCAACCCCCAGGCGAGGGTGTAGGCGCCTATGAAAAAGAAATCCGATTTACGACCTACGTCACGGGCGCATGCGATGCATTCACGAAATTGTACGGCGGGAATAGTTCGGAAATGGGCCGCCGAAGGTAAACTACCGAAGCTCGATTTTCTTGGACTTTTCTCCGGGAACTTGTGTGCATTGGCATGTTTTGGGTTGCCTCGTCTATCCCCAGTCTGCAATTTAAGATTCCGCACTTCCAGGAGCTCGCAAATAAGGGCTTTTTTGGAGAGCGTTTGCAGGTAATTGCTTCCCATTATCTTCGGCGGCATTAGGTAGCACCTCAGAATTGAACTGTAAATGTTCTTTGTAAACAAGAACCGACTCAATTTGCCTTACTGCAGGTAAAGTTCGTAATGGGTTTGAGAGATAACGCGCAGTGCAGGATTCTGAAATTGGTCTGAAAATTAAGTTATGCGCATACATCGTTCTCATGTGTTTGAAGTTTTTGCAGATAATTTTGATTTAGTGGAGGAATTTTATAAATGCCAATAAACTTGGCCTGTCAAGCGTTGGTGTTGATATTCAGTACGGGATACCTTCCATCAGAACGATATTCTTAAATTGGAAAATGTTTAGAGAAAAGCGGAAATATAGGATTTAGGACCATTTAGAAATATAGGAAGGTGCCACTTGGTGTATATCTACCTATTATTTATGTATTTATAATGTTAGTAATAATAATATGATTAAATTTGTTATTTTATCCTCAAAATAAACCTTGTGGTCTCAATATTAATGTGTACATGAATACCGAATCACCTAATTTCAATTTAAATTAAAATAAATACACGACAAAGATTAATTATAGGGCTCAATTTGTATCCATTTGCTCAAACTTAAATAATTACGGGAGTCAGAGTTTCATTCCGAAGCATAGGATTTCTCTGGTATTAGCCTATATGCTGGAAGAACGTCTAAGAAAACCCTCGTGACCAGTATGATTACGGTTTGGTACATTTTTTTAAACACCAAATACTGTACAGCAACAATTTATCCAATAATGTATAATCAATATCCAATAAATATAACTTAAGTTTTATTCGTAAGTATTTACGTAAATTCCATGCAATAAGTACCATTTGCTTCATTCCTTACGGCTAAGGATTGTTTTCTTGCTCCATTTTTTCATCATTAACTTCCTTTATTTCTAAAATAAATTGAGAAAATGACAAAACTGTCAAATCATAAGGATATTATAAAATATTTTCACTTCGTTTTTCTTACTGAAGAGATTTCAATAGATATAAGGTTAAGTATGATCCTAATCCCACTATTAATCGTGGGATATCACTCTAAGCAGCGATCTAAAAATGTAAAATCTGCAAATATCCAGCATCTCTATGGCATGTTTAGCACCACTAGTAAGTGGTGCTACCTCTTGGGA
The DNA here is from genome assembly GCA_947579665.1 of Sympetrum striolatum. Taxonomy (NCBI): domain Eukaryota; kingdom Metazoa; phylum Arthropoda; class Insecta; order Odonata; family Libellulidae; genus Sympetrum; species Sympetrum striolatum. The sequence continues at coordinate 37,928,534 of OX388351.1, read as the reverse complement.
AAATATACCAGAAAAGGGGAAAATCTAAATTTAGCACCCATCCGGATAGTTAATATTTTTCACGACCTAGAAAAGGACTCTGACAAGTTGCTATCGATTTTCGATCGTAGTCCTCCGTAGTAAATAATGATGCATTCGTTCTTAAATAATGGAGCTTTCTGTGCAATAGGGAAGATTAAGAGCGTTACTCAAAAAACTTTGGTCGACGGGAAAACGAATGGGCAAGCCACATAAAAACATACATTATGTTTCCTTAATCTTTAGGAACGAGCAAAAAAAATTAGATCAATTCTCAAATTAAGGATATGAAAATTGGCTTCAAGGTTCAGTATATGTTAACAAAATAGGAACTTGTCTTATGTAAAATGTATGAATTTATAAAATGAATCAATTTTGAAAAGGTATTTTATCTTAATATAACATATGTTTGAAAAGAATGGAAAGTTGGAACACGGCAATTAAGGAATCAGAGGTTTAAAACCACCAGGGTATATATTCACTCCTAACGAGGAATTCATAGCATTCGAAATATGCATTGAGTACTCTCAAAAAGTGCGGTATCCTGTCTTGTTTTCTCGGAATGCCGGGGAATGAGAAGAGGAACGCCGACGAAAACTTCCATTGTAGATATTAAACCTCTAATAAGTTTTGACTGAAATTGATTCAAATTATAACAACCGTAAATCTGGTAGTCTATATCTTCTTTAAGGAGCACATAATACAGTGAATTACAGAGAACACCATAAACACATCAGTATGTATTGAGGTATAATTTGTAACCTCTATTGAATTGTTAACTAAGATTTTGTTTTCAAAAGAAAGACAAAATTAGAGCACTAAGTAATAAAAAACATAGAAACAAGTTTCACTTTGTGGAATTCATTTATGAAGCCATTTCCGCAAATTGTACGTAAGTTATAAGTCTGTAAGAAGTAGAGAAAAGGTTCCAGGGTAAATTATTACAGGTGGATATTATCTATTCCGAGTGCTTAGCACGAAGAATGAGAATTAAGCAAAGTACCTACCAGGAATATAGCATATTATATATAGTTTGATGTAGCATCAAACACTATGCATCAACATCATTTTCCAACTACTTGGAGTTATTGACCGAGTGTTGAGTACTGAAAATGCATTGCATGAGTACAGAGTTACATATTCTCTAGTGAATTCATTAACCGTCTGATATACTTGAAAAGTGGTAAGCATACGTCTCAATAGACCTTCCTATCGTTTTATTCTCTTTCATAGACTCGTTTTGTTAGCAATTCGTTAGCCAGGCTGTGATTTACCTGTTGACTAATGACTGTTATTTGTTTTAGATGGGACGGAAAGAAATTTTTTCTTTTCCTTTTGATAAAGGTATTTCTAAAGTTGGAAATATTTAAAACATGTATGAATAGGATTGCCCGAGTTTGCATTATTACTGAGAAAAACATTGGGAATTATTTGAAAATAATATGCTACATTCAACGGTGACGCATTGATGAAGCATCAAATTGCTCACTGGCATTAAATAAGGCCATGTTTCAAAAATATGACTCCATTAACAAAAGTAGGCAATATTTGAAAAATTAAAATTTATGTAATTCCATAATAATTTCCATCATTCTGTATTAATTATATAAATTAAACAATTTAAAAAAATCTAAATGAAGTTGTTTAAGTTTTAAAGGTATTTTTTTAAGAGCTCGACTACCTGCGTACTTAAATTTCACAACTCAATCATGAGGTTAGTGAATAATCAAATATTTTGGTTTCACTGATATGCATCCTTTATCGGCTTAATTTAACTAATGATCGAAGCTTCGAACCACTATATTTTAACTCCCAAAACGGAGGGTAGAAATTTCCAATCAGGCGAAACAAACATAATTCGGATTTTCCCAACCCCTGCACGAGGCACTATGCTGGGCTAGAGTAAACAGCGGAGAGCGCCTCCCTCATTATTGTCATGAAAAGCTAAACGCACTTACCCGGATGCAAACTTAAGTACGCTCAGGGTATTGAGAGCGCGGATGAGATAAGGCACACACGCAAATGTACGCACTTTCCCTTTGGCACCCACTAAGGCGACACCCATGCAGCGTCCCCACCGTCACTTTCAACGATGGGAACTCAATATCCAAGTGTATGTGCATGCATGATTCATAAAGGCGTTTTACACGACCACTTCTCCTGCAAGGCGGAGTGTGTCGCGATTTTCGCCACCCAAAGTGGATTCTGCAGCGTTGCCGATGGATAGTGACCAATGTACTTGGCACTTGTAATACGAGTGAATCAGTAATTTTTTTATCAACTCACGCTTTTCATTTTGTTTTTCAGGATATGTGACCAAGATAGAAGGGGAAATTTACTGAATTGTGTACCGATACAGAAGTTATAAAAGCGAGCGAAAGAATAATATAAAACGAGATCTTTAGATGATTTTTTTAGATTCTTTCATTAGCTATTCTTCCAACATGTTACCAGTTGGTGATTCATCGCCATGATTTTTACTGTCACCGATTAACAATAGCTTCCTATTTTTTTAAGTAAAACTTTGTAACTCCATTTACTGCACAAATTATTTAAAAAGGACGATGCAATGACAGTTCACTATGACTTTGAAGTCCTTGATACGATATACAGCTATCCTAAATTTTCCAAGGCTAAATCATTGAAATTATAATTTCGAAAACTTTTGAACGATAAAAAAGCAAGAATCCTCGAGAAAAGATCTGTTTCAGAAAATGGATGCATGGTGAGTATAGCATTAATGCTTAAATCTTTTGACTTTTAGAAAATTCTGGGAATTAAAATTCTTATTTATGCAACCGACAATTGGAATATATCATATGATTTTGAGTGGAGTTGAATCGAAATGTCTTGAAGTTATGGACTGAATTTAGCTAGCAATCCAAGAAAATCATCCTAAACATCAACTTGATGAGAGAAAAACCTTGAAAGCGATCGCAATTACATTCAATTTGCGAAATACTTTGATTCCTGCAAAATATCTGCATAGAATTATAAGGCTATAGAATGGAACTAAAAATTCTATTCGAATTAATTGGTAATCTAACAAGCAAATGGACTCCTAATGAATAATTTTAGGTACTTTGGGGATAAATAAATGCTTTAAATTTTGAAAATTGATAGAGAAAAACCATAAGGGAAACCTAATGACTACTCGCAATTAATTTAGAGTATTTGATGAAACCGGCGCTGATAGCAAAAGGGACCCGTAAACTTGTACACGGGGATCGCCGTTAATTTTGAGTTGCTATATGCAGGCAGGTTGCCGCGGTTACGGGGTCGATGGGAGGTAAAGAGAGGTTTTAATAGGAGAAAAGAAATGTGGAGCATCTTCCTTTCGATTGCTATGCGGCTGACGGTTTTGGGAGATGTTTAGAGCTGTTGGGAGAGGCAATTAACTGCAGCGCGTGTTCGGTATCGAGTTTGCCGTCGGATTAAACTCGGTGGAAATAATTACACATGTGCTTTTGGATAACCGTACATACAAGGCTATAATGAGGTCAAGAGCAGAGGCACTTCAATGAAAGAAACACTCGTAGCTTTCAGTTTACACATGGGAGAGAGAATGTGGAAGGAATTCTCATTTTGTTGATTGAATTTGTACATCTCCTAGAATCACAAGCTTGATTACCTAACATTCTCAGCCTTTTATTCTGCATATGTCCGGTACTATCCTAAATAAAATATGCCTATATGGATATATTTAAAAAAATACAATTCCTTCAATGGATGAAACTTATCTGAAATCTTTGCGTCAAGAAATGTTTGTTTAATACTAATTTTACTGTAGTACGTATGTATGTAGGTATTAGCATTTTTAGTTTTATTAGCATTGCAATTTTTCGAGACAAACGTTATATATGATCAACGTTCTTCCAAATAATCTATGACAATCGTAAAGTGGGAGGTAAAAACTGCATGAAAAGTTTTATAACAAACACAATATTAGCTAAAATATACGACTTTTTATTTGATTATCAAGCCACATTAATTAAAGATATAATAAGGAATAAGTGATCCGGATTTTATATACCAGAGACTTTTTTAAATCTTAATATATTGACTAATTTATTTGATTTGACGATGGAACCGAAAATAACTACTGGTCTTCCATAGCATATCACCCTAATGAGCCTTACGTTTTCTCAAAATATGTGAATTTGACTAATTTCTACCATCAGTAATATTTGCCTGCATATAACAAGTCGTACAATTACCTGCGTCAGAAGTTAATTTTTAAAATTTGTTATATGATTAAAGGATTAGAGCACAAAAACTCTTCCGTATGAGGATATACATTATCAATTGTGAATTTAACGAGGTATTAACACAAGTACTGCGGAATGAAGAGTAAGTACATTGGCTCAGTTCCCATTTCCTCTTCCGGTTAGCAAAATTATCGCAGTCCCAAAGCAGCACTTACACGTTTGCAAAATATTTGGCAGCGGCGTACTTCAACAATTCGAGGCAAAAACTATGGAGCAGTTATGATAATTTGGCACACATCAGAGGAAGAGAAACTGCATGGCTGCTTAAGCCTATGGCAAAAACTCTTAACTTGATTTATTGACATTTAACCGCTCAAGTTTTCTCAACAGAATTAAAATATGTATTAAATAAGAGAAACTAAAATGGAACGAGAGAAAAAGTTCGGCGAGGCGATAAAAAATGCAAGACAATCTCACTTGTATATTTTATTTCCAAGTTTAGGCGATAAATATGGCCCACTTGGGATTCGTAATAAATTATAGGTAAATATTTTGCCGAAATTATCATTCATATAAAAATTTATATCACCACATAAACCAACACAGGTTCAGGGAAATTCTTCTCATAATTTACTAAAGTAGCAGCAAATTATGTACAGTTTGTTCCCTAAGAAATCTTATGAAATGCACACTACTTAATAGTTGTTTGTAAGAAAGTTAGAAGAGACCGAACTATCTATGCATTGATAATTGAGTAATAAATAATCGTTACCATTATTGAAACACAAATGAAACTGGTTGGTCAAAAACAATTTTGATGGTAAAAAATAATTGGATTATCTAATATAGTAGGCGTAAGATATATCGTAGCTGTAAACGACCAAAGTTACATAATCGTTTAACTAAAACACACACATTTCTAAGTGTTAATTCGGATGAAGATGTTTGTATTACGCTAAAAATGGGATATGAAAGAATATTTTCACGGCCACAAAACATTAAAAGATACCATGTTAAAGGGAAGAAGCTTATCAGTGCCTTTGAATGGGATCGGGTAAGGAGGTTCAGTTACTAGAGGAAATACCTCCAATCCTTTGCAGTTTCACTGCAAACAGAAAAGCAAACAGAAAACATAGAAGGAACGCAAAGCGGATTACCTCCTACAACTACGCTCGAAATGAAATTTTGAAGTTCATGGTGAAAGAGATTTAAAATAAAAATATTCCACGTGAATGCCTTCCAGATATTTTCTGACTATAGATCTCCTGAGCTCACCGATATGGGGATATTGTAAATTGGGACAAATGTGGAAGAAAGATTCCTGTACTGCAAAAAAGCAGTATCTATGCAACGTCAACAAAGAAGCAACTTGCGTCACTGATACAGTCGCTTTGAAAAGAGGTGTTCATATTGGTGTTGATACGAATAAGAAATTATCTGTACATTTCCGAAATATGTCCATGACTTTGAGCAAAATCTTCTTGCTAAAGATACTACGAATGGTTTTTTTAGGTCATAAAAGGGAGGAAGGAAAGTTTAAAATATACGATTTTTTTTATCTATGTTTAATAGTTTTGTTTGATATAACTCGATACCAGAGTTATCCTGTTAGGTAGTCCAAACAGTTTTTCTACGGTTTGGAGTACTTTACTGGATAATTTCCTAACAGCCGTGTCTCGTTTTTCTTTCCATCGATATCAGAGCTAGCACACATACATGATTTCTATACGACGGCTTTCCATGAATTAGCAATTATTCTATTTTGTTTCTCTCACGAATTATTCCTTGCAAACAGTAAAAATGGAAATTTCTCTCCCGCTGTAAGCAAATACACTAGAATAAAGATAAGAAAATTGGATGTCGTATGGAATTGATATCGAGATACTTATAAAATGTAAGATTTGATATTTTACAGGATAAAGACAAATGCACTTTTCATCTAATTTTTTTAGTCTTGTTCATGCTGCAAGATTAACATCGGTACAAGAAATACTGAATGATCACATTCATTTCTGTCATTCCTTTTTGAATGCTAAGAAAATTGACATTTATTGAATTATTGACAAATAGCGTGATATTGTGCTCAATACATTCTGGTATATAGCGGAAAATAAGGAAAAATAATTCATTACCCAAATTCCTGGTTAATTCAAACCCAATTTATATATATTTGTTGATAATGATGTTGATGAGTACCCAGCCAAACATAAGACTGATTACTTTACTCAGAGACAATCGTAGTTTAAAAAAGCACGATAGGGTATACGATTAGGTGTACGATAGGATAGGATAGCACGACAAATATTATTATAGTTTTTTCCCAAAAAAGGCGTTGTATATTAGCCCAAAAAATAAAAAAAAAAACTATGAAGAAGGAAATATGCACGCACGCGACTGACTTTTAGTGTACAAACAAGTTCCAGCTTCCCCTGCTCAATGGAAGATGTCTTTCCCTGACAGTATCCTTGATCTTATGTACGCCGCACAACAGCGTGCTCTTTGATGGGGAAAGTGACGCTAAGAAGATGAATAATGGAGGGCGACCTAAAAGCGAGGCGTACACTGAGAGATAGAAAGGGAGTGTCTAATTTTTCCATGCTTTATCACTCCCGGCGAAGGAGGCACTTACTCAGTCACGTTCGCGGATTCTACGGAACGAAGGTTTTTACTACTTTATAAAGAATGTATCCATTTATTTATTTAAATTTGACAAATTACAATGAATCGTAACAACAACGTGGAGAAAAAGTATAATTAGAAATAGGCATATGTATAAATATTAACAAAGGAGCATGGGAATGCAACCAGGCAATTGTATAAGATAAAAATATACAATAAATATATCCGTAAATATATGGACCGGTTCTTGCATGTTTATTTCTAAAATTATAGCGGAAAGCAAAGAATCAAATACTTCTAGAATGAATGAAATAAAAATTATATTAACCATATATGATCAACAAGAAAATACTTGATTAACGGAACTCCATTACAATGAGGTGACTTATTCTATTTTGCATTAAAATTGTCTTAACTAGTCAACTCTAATCCGTTTTAAAAGAGCAACAGAGACAATAACTGCAAATTTATACAAAACAATTTGATTCACTCAAGTCATGAATATTATAATTTGATTTCTTAATGATTCCTAAGATGATTATTTAAGGATTTGTTATCAATAGTGACAACCCTAGGGAAACTAAATTTTGAGGAAACTCATTTCATGCTGCATCTGAGAATACTATTTTTCTTTTCTAGAAGTGTTTTAAAATGTTAAAATTATGCTTTGGTGCAAATTAGTTAAAAGTCCTAAATTAGGTATTAGTATATGCTTTGAAAATAACACAACCTAATTTATTGCGAAAATGACCTTTGACATTACATATCAAATTGTTTAGGAGGAGATACTAACTCGCTACCCTGTCACTAGTGAACAGTTAAGTTAATCAAAAAGACGTCTGGATTCAAATATCTCTTATGTTAATGTGGCATCTATACATGATGTACCTGTCTCATTCGTTCATACACAGGTGCTTACACAGTGTACTACTATGAAGAAGTCACCTAATTAATGTCAGGTTTCTATATAAGTATTTGCTTTTAAGAGGCTAATGAAAAGTTAACGCGTGTAGCAAGACAACAATGTTATCCAAAATATATCAAGTACCATGAAAAGTGTTTCCTTGGATGAACATTTCCCAAGAATCATATTCACTGAACCATAGCGTCTTCAGAAATGTCTCAAAAGGAAGGAACAGGGAGATTGCACATGACGGGAGCAAGAAACCGAATTTCCAAACACCTCTCCGAACGACATAATCCAGTTTCGCTTAAGTAACTAGAATTCAAATTAAACCCGCGGTAAATTCCCGTCAAAGTATGCCTCTTGAGTTGTTCGGGTGTGAAAAGTGGTCCAACACTCGCGATATTGATCCTGAGCAAACCGAACTGACAGCGAACCTTTGAAATTGCAATCAGAGCAATAGATTGTTCTTAAAAGGTCGAAGAACTTTGTCTTTCAGGATTGAATTTGGTGCGTACTGCTTTGCAATATAACGTAATCGTAGGGATAACACAGTAACGCCCAAAAAATAGGTCCTCCATAACGAGGGCATGGAGTTTGGCGTAGCCAAATTCATGAAGAGTTGATCCAATCAAAATGATAATTCCCCCTGGCAGGCCGAAGTTAAGTTTTACACGCCCTATAATACCCGAAGGTCACAGGATGGTTTGACGCTAAGTTATGAATCCCATACATAATTGATGAGGGTACCTAGCTTTATAACTTACTTTCAAAGCTACCTCGGAATAAATTATTTCCTCTCCTGTTAGTATGATAACTTTTTCATCGTTTACTCATGCTGAGGTTTTTGAGATTTAAAGGGAGACTAGAACGAAGACAGGTAATTAAAAAAGAGAACACGTGAATTAAAGGGAGTGGTTGCGATTTTTCTGGCAGACATAATTCATATTATTTAAAACATCATTTTACTTCACCAATACAATCGATACATCACTATTAATGATGATATTTTTAATAAACTATATTAAATTCTCTTAAAACTCCTTAGTCGATTCAACATCAATTTATGATGTGCACGCATATGTACACAACCGTTAAGAACAATAAAAACATCTAAAAGTCGCGACAAATAAAACGATTATTGTTATTATTGACAGATGAGACAACGCATCAACTATATTGAAGAAATTTCCAAATACCTAAACAAATGGGTGTTCATATTCAAAACAATCACAGACTTTCAAGCACTATGATACTTGTTTATTCTCAAGAAAAAAAATTAAAGTAAAGTCATGAAAAATATCATGCAACAACGATGCTGCAAGAATTATTAATTTATTTCTGATTATGAAGATCATTATATACCTAACTAATAGAATTACCTGATGGAAGTACTCACTATTTTCCTAGAATTATACTTTTACGTGTCTTAAGCACTTTCATATCTCAAAAAAAAGTATTCAAAAACATCGTATATTTTTTAAATCATCGATTACCATTATTGATTAGTAAAGGATGCTAATGGTGAGGCTCCCGGATTTTCATGTGGACAGCGCGTTTGCCTTTGATGAAAGTGGTCCCGGGTTCGATTTCCGGTGGGAGCCAATGTGCGAAATGACCTAAGATGTCGAAGCTTTTTTAACAATACTACTACCAATATGCTTGTGTTGTGGCGCGCATCATTTAGGACATCATGAATGCAAGAGTACACTTAGATCATAAGTCCCCAAAGTGGTCCAAATGGACCCCCAGGGGTCAATGTACACTCCTGGCCAAAATTAACGCAGCACCGGCCGTAAGAATCGCAAGGGAGATGCTGGGTTAATTTTGGCCAGGACTGTACATTTACAGGGTGTCCAAGATTTTTTTCAACTTTTGAGAGTTTTTTAGTGTTGTCAAAAGCCAAAAATCTCATTTTTAAAGACAATATTATCAAATGGAAACCAAGCATTGCTTTTTTACAGAAAAATTCAATATTAGGCAGGCTAGAGGGTCCACAGAAAATTAAAAGGAGTCCACGTGAACAAAATGAGCCTATGGCCTAGAGCAGAGGTCTCTAAACTACGGCCCGCGGGCCAAATGCTGCCCGCGAGACCCTCTTATACGGCCCGTGGAGGTCTTTTTATCTGCAGGAAAGAATCACGGAAAATTACGTGTGTCCTACCAAGGTGCTGCTTACATGGACGTAACGTTTTCAGCAGATTAAAATAGAACTATTGTTTTTAATAATAGTAAATTAATAAATAAAAAACTTCTGTTTTGATTCTTTTTTATTTGGACCTCGCGTGTGTGATCGGCCCCCAAACTGCTGTTTAATGCGGCCCTCGGGCTGAAAAATTTGAAGACCCTTGGCGTAGATGATTAAAGCACGCATCTGTTGAGAAAACAATGACTATGAACTAAAAGAACTGACGAAGGTTCCGAAATAACCAGCACCGTAATTGCGAGGGCATGGCGGGAGAGCCATGGAGGGTATGGGACGAACACAGAGCCGAAGAAAATAATGTGTAGGCGGGGTGGGAAGGCTTACCACGAGGGGAGGAGCTTAAGAGATGAGAGCACGTACGACAAGGACCGTTGCCGCATCGAGACTGGGAGCAAGATAAGACAATTAACTAACGAACGCACCCAGACAATGGTTGGCAACGTGACTTACCCGGATGGAATCACGGTCCTTGGCGAGGGGTGGGAGAGGGTGCAGAGGAAATGAGCGACGGGAGGAAGCCCTCGAGAGATCGATCTGCCCAGAAGACAACCGAAAGAAAAATAGAGAAAACGTTTTGAGACGGAAGGTTGTAGGACTTCTGATTTTTGCCTCGCAAGATTCGTAACGGATATTAAACGGAAGACTTGGGTGGTGTAACGATAGATATCGTCCCAAGAAAATTTCGAGGAAAACGGGGTAGGAATATCAATTAGAATATTCATATATTTAATGAAGCAGGTATCTAAATGTTATCTTCCCGAGAAAACTATTCGCATAGATTTGATTTTCACCAACATATGTTCCAATCAAAAGCTTCCACGTCTCGTAGCGTTATTATGCTATTGGATTTAGGGATAAAAAAGGATTATCCGAGATATTATTAGATATAAGAATATCAGAAATCCTCCTCCAATAACTGAGACTACCACGAAAAGAAATCGGGATTAATTAGCTATTGTGAATAAAGATGTCACTATTATGTTTGAATATAACAAAAGACTCTATTTTTTATGATGTACTAGCTTATATAGAGGGAAAGTGGAAGCATTATGATGTTATAAAAGAAATATCCTGATATTGAAGCAGTTTGAACGTACTTCTTTCCATCTAACTCTCTACAAGGGGTAAAACTGTTAGGCTCAACAATTTAAAATTAGAAGTTGAATAAAAGTGTTCTTTTTAGCTTGGGATACCAATCGAAAAATATAAAAAAGACAATAAAGACGATAAAATATTTTTTAAGACTTTTAAAAACCAATGTAATACATCGAGTTGAGTTCCTCAATACAATAAGTTTCAGGAAAAGACTAAAAGTTTCGAACTTTGCAGTCATCATAGTACACAGATTAATTATTCAACATTTGTTTGATTTTGTTGGAATGTCTATAATGTGAACACTAACTCCTATGATTCCTATCCATATAAACATATAAAGCCAGTAGTGTAGTGGAGCATGGGAACGGCGTTCCCTCACTGGCTTTCCACAGTAAAGAATATCCAATATATACGCAAATCTCCTTGGAATACTTAGCTGTAGCAATTAACTCAAACTCCACGGAATTTCAACTTAAATAGGTATAGTGGGACCGCTTGCTTCAGCCTTACGTACGATTGTGCTCTTCCCATCAACCACGTTAAGAATCCTCAGAAAGATAACGAAATTCATAAATGAACCATTCAGTTTTTCACCCACCGCATTCGATCCACGCGAAGAAAGAACCAAGCGCGCCTCTCTTGCGATTCCCACACTTAAACGCCACAAACCCATTAATCAACACACCTCCCAAAGAGTCGAATTTGCTTACCCAACGGGGAAAAACCCTCGAATCAGCACCACCGTAGATGGAATCTAGGCTTCCGGAAACGCGGTAATTACACCGAAAAAACCGCTCTTTCGAACCCGAAACAAAAACGGAGACGCACTGGGGTCATAGCCAAATAGAATCGCGATGCCTCGTTTGCGAGAAGATGAATGAAACTGTCCCAGGGAGGGGAGCTTGTTTGAAGAGCGAACTCGAGTGCGATATCCCCGCGCCTGGGTCAAACCATCGACGCATCTGCAGGGGCGCACAATGCCCTTGGGTTATCTCCGAGGATACGGGTCGTGTTAGAAAGGGGAGGGTTTATAAAGGGATGGGGTATACACCCTGATACACCTCGTGGAAGAACTTTGGAAACGGTGGTGTTTAGGGCGGTGAATTCTGTGGACGGTCTTGGTAAAGGATAGAGCCTACGAATGGAAAATGATACGTAACTTGCGCTGACACAATTTTTAGTTGTGAAAATATTTGTTTGCCTGAGTGACTACCAAGGGCTCTTATGAAACTGTGCTCCCATGCAACTATTCATTTTGCCGATTTATTAGTTTGTTTTTTACCTCAAATTGAATGCAACTGAATTACTTAAACATGCATTACCATGGTCAGCCGATCGGAAACAATTACGTTGCTATAAATAACGACGATTGGCCGATCAAATAGTTGCGCAAACAAAGATTACATCTCTACGCCTAGCCCTAAAACGCTGTTGTCATTTGGCTCCGTTATTACATTTTCTTCAAAATAAACATTTTTTCGTAACATCTCTCACTAGAATAAACACATCGGATAAATAACAGGAGATCTGAGTTATCAGATCTATATGCAGGACTGTTTGTTTACTTGAAAATATTTTCATACTTATCCACAATGTGTACAAGTTTTTCGACTAAATATAACATATCAAATAAATTCCAGCATCATAGGACTGAATGTCGTCATATTATACTACGAAAACTAAAAATAGCGTTATTCTTTTGTATATTTGATCTTAAACTAACCATTTCCGATTTTGCTTTGTTAGGCTTAAGATCTGGACTAAATCTAAACATAGTATAACTGAATTATATTAGCTAATCTTTATAAAACTCGCTTATGAATATTTCTTCTGTAAAGCAGTCCCTCAATATTAACGTCATAAATGCAAATGTATTATTGGCCGACCTAAATATATACGTGAAGAAAACGTTTCGTAAATATTAATAATATGTTTATTACGGGTATTACCCTATTAACAGTTTACAATAAAAGTATTTGCAGAGTTATAATATACTATCAAAATAGGAAATATAATCAAGAAAATCCTTTAAATGAAATACTATGTACAAAAACAGTCAATAAAATAAAATCTAGAAAATACAATCAATTAAATGAAATCAATACAATATGATCAATGAAATATAACCAAGAAGATACAAACACTAATAATAGAGAAAATACAATCAATAAATATAATAATATTGCATAACTTTTTTGCGAAGGGCCATCAATATTCATAACAATACGTTAGCTAAAAACGGGGATACGGGTCGTGTTAGAAAAAGGAGGATGTATACCCTGATACACCTCGTGGGGTGGGAGGAACTTTGGAAAAAGGTGGTGTTTTGGGACGGGAAATTCTGAGGACAGACTTGGTTAGGGATACAGCCTACGGGTATGATGATGACGAGGGTGTTAATGGCGGAGCGACTGTCAGGATCCGTTCCTCCTTAGTTACCGCCACCTTTCCTTCAAAAGGGAGACATTTCGAGGCAGAAATGGAGGGGGAAATTAAGGGAGCGTAGATCGGGAGATTTGGGCTCCGGTAAGGTCGACGTAGGGGTTAAGGGTGGGTGGGCTGAAGGAAGGCGTGGTTCGAGGTGTAGGATAAGCAAACAATGCTCTCTATACGTACGAGTGGATTTTGGCGGAGCCGTAGGCATATAGAATGGGATTTGGGAAGAGGCACGCATTTTTTAGTGGTGGAGGAACGATCCGAACTATTAAAATTCTGTCAATGCGGGCAAGAATGATCATCAGGGATTTGTGGAAAGAAGTTTTGTAGGGTTTTGGGCTATCGACGCGAGCGGAATCCAAGGAAAAGTAACTGACTAATTTCATTTGTAAATTAACGATGGGTCGATTCGCCTACTGAATCTACTAATCCAGCTTATTTTATTTTATTTCTAGAGATTTAATAATACAACTTCGAAAGAAACGTAGTTCATCCGTATGTTGTACAGTTTTTAATAAAAATTACATAACGTTCGAGAATGAACACTATCCAAGTTACAGCAATATTCACGTTATATTATTGAAAGGAAAGATTACATGTTATTACTCCAGTCATTTTTTAACGTTTTTTATGTATTAAATTTTATTTTATAATCTAAGGTTAAAAAAATAGGTAGCCCAACAATCATTCTCAGAGTACAATAAAAATAAAAATAATACTCGAAAGTAAATCTTACCAATAAAAACCACAAAATACATTATTTTGAGAAGAAATATTAGTTTTAATTGATCTATTACATTTTGTTACTTCCCTTATATATTTAAATCTAAATGAAATCGCTAACAAGCTGAAGAAATGTTTTATACATATTGAAATATGATTTTTTAAATTAACGACAACATTCAATTAATTACATCATTAACAAAATCAAAAATGAAAGCATTGACGAATGTTCATATGGAAAAATTCTAAGATATAGGATATCCGAGCGTGTAGAACACGGCCGAAAAACTAGAAAAGTCTATTTGTAATATTCATTTGGATCCTTAGCCAGCTGGATACACAAGGAGTGGAGATATCTCGTAATTGATTGAATTTCTATTGAATAAATGCAAAAATACCTCTATATCATTTTCTATACCATCTCCAAAGTAAAAAAAGGAGTTGAATGAGTGGAAATATTAATAAATCATATCAATGAAACGGGCTGCGGGAGGTAATATGTATCCGATATATTTATTTGGCTTTGTTGTATTTCCTTCGAAATAAATATTTTTATAATATATCTCACTAAATTAAATACATTGGAAAAATATGAGGAGAACTGAAACTGAACTTGTGAGTTGGCAGATCAATATGTTGAACTGTTTACACGAAATTGTTTGCATACTTATTTTCAATGTAAATAAGGTTTTTCGTAATTTCGTTGGCTAAATATAACATACTGAAAAATATTTCAATATCATAGAACTGAATTCCGCAATATTATTTAGAAACATATACAAATAGAATCATTGCTATGTATATCTAATCAAAAATTAACCTCGTCCGATTTCGTTTTGTTTGGCATAAGAACTGGACTAAATTTAAATAAACTTAAACGGAAATTATCTGGTATACCAGGGACAATAATATTTGTTACACAAAAATATATCAAAGAGATACCCCTATTCTATATGATAGCCATGATTATTCTTTATATAATCCACTTAAGAATACTTTTTCTGTAGAGAAGTCCCTTAAATTAACTTCATAATTGCAAATATCATAATTATGGACCTAAATTTTATACGCAAACAGATCGTTTCGAAATTTAAATGATATTATGACCTTTTCCATGAGTCATCAATATTCGAAAGAATACGTTATTTATTAAAAATCTGTTTTGTCATTTCAACAACCAAATGTTATTTTGAAGCACATTTAGATCCAATCATATTAATTTTCCAGCTAGATGATTCCGTAAATGGATTAAAAAATATTCGTTCGATTCGATGGAAAATATAATAATCTGATTCCCGTCTCTGACTGCAATTGATGAAATGAAAATTGCGAAAGTGTGTTATCGAATATAGACACACCCATGTTTATTCAATCCCATTATTTGTGATTTCAACAGCATCGAAGGTGTATATATAACTGATTGACGAAGAAAAAAATGTCATAAATATCCTTGCTTCATAGTAAATAAAAGGGTCGCCTTCTATTACATTGCCACCAAAAAAAATCATTGTTTCCCACAATCATACCACAATTGCATTGATAATAAATACATAAATGTGCTATCTTTTGTTTCATATATATGCGGAGGACCAAAATAAAAGTGAATTTTGAACCTTAGGCTATATTTGCCTAGCCGATTATTTCAATGGAGCTCAAGTTATGGATTTTCCTGGTGAGATTTATATCTATAATTTATTAACATTTTGACGTGGATCATATTACGCTTGATAGATGGTGAAATACTCGTGCATATATAATCACCAATATATGGATTCAGTTAAGTTTTCATGCTTAAGAGACATCAGAATATTGCCAATAGATCCAATCTAATTCTTACTCTTGAGGTCTACTTCCCTCATCGGTTACTGCGGCGTATTGTTCGTGAAAAATCAAACTGTTCTCACAGAGTCATATCAGCCCACGTACGTAAAAGGTAGGACGCCAAATCTCTGCTTTTTCCAAGAATTTTTTATCCGCATTTATTGCACATATTAACCCTTAGCTTAGACATTCCTTTCTCTATAAGTCACTTAATAGCTTTTAGAAATTGTGCACAGATTTGTTGCAATAATTCCTAACAAAACGTAACTTCTTTGTCTTTACTAACAAAGAATACTTACGGAAAAATTGTCGTCATGGTCCAATAGATTGCATTAATACTTGACAAAGAGCACAACTACCGCAAATTAATATGACTCACTGTCTTTTTACTCGCTCTTAACAGCTATTTTCTAGTCGAATCTGGGTTCATTAACACCCATATATACTCAAAGCGTTAGGAAGGAAACATTAAAAAATAAGGAATGTCATTAGGCTCTGAATTATTCGGAATAGGATCGTATTCCCTCACCGTATTACGCAACGCTCCGCAAAACACCGCTTTCAATACGCAAAGGACGACGTCTGGAACGAGTTGGGCACACGTTTCCAGTAAGGGGCAAAAGAAACGGAATAGCACGCGTACGGATTTCTCAGGAGAAAACAGCGAGCGAAAGATTAAAAAGATCGCGTTTATCGAAGAGCTCGGCTAATAACGAGGATACATGGGGAATAAAAAGTGCGCGCCCCAATGCTCGTCCCCGCCTTGAAAAGTGCATCTTTTTTCGTACGTGCGGGTCGAACGGCGCGTCGCCTTTTGTCCCCGGGCAATGAGGACGTCCCCCGCCGCTATTATTTTTTCATCCCAGCCCTCCTCAACAACGAGCGTTAATTGGGACGGGGAAGCGAGAAAAGGAGAAAAAAGATAAGGAAAGGGATTGGCGAGTTCGAATTTAATTAAGAGGGTCGCCTTTTTTCCTACACGCCTCCGGGGGATAAAGTTGGATGGGGATGATTCCCTAGCATGTTTTAGAATGGGAAATTTTAGAGAAGGGTGCCGAATACAAAGAAACAGTCGGGACAAGGGGAAAACAATGTTTCCTCGACGGGTGGAGTGCTACGGAGCCAAAGGGTGCGTTTATGGTCGCAGAGAGGGCGTTCGGAACATTTGGGTGAGAAGAAGGATTATGACATCGAGTAAAGAACTTAATAAACGGATTTATGGCCTGAAATCCACAAACTCTTCAATTAATTGACCGATTGAGAAAATATCAGTAATTAAAATAGAATTGTTATTATAATACACAGTAAACTGACAGAGTAAATACATTATAATATGAATATAGAAGATTAGAATTTTGAAAATAGATTATGTCATTGTGTGAAAGTTATAATAGTAAAAAATGTCCATTATAAAATATTACGAAGCTTGAAGAGCAATCATTGCAAATTAATTTATTTTGAAGAAGTATCTCATAAAAAGGGAAAGGATTTATAATCAAGATGGGTGATAATAACGCTCTCTTAAGAAAAAAGCTCGTGAGAGGATTTTAATATCGGTAATTTGAGTGAGATATCAAATTCATTGTTTAATTTGGAGATTAGTAATAAAAATAACACTTTTATAATTAATATTTAACGCCACTTTAGTCTATAGTGGTCACAAAATGTTACACTTTCGGTCTTTATAAGCTAACACGTTCTTAACAGGACTCTAACCCTAGACCTGATTCAGCTATGTGTATAAATGTATAGAATGATGTAAAATTTATTAGTAGAAATATGAAAAATAGACAAGAAATCAGAGTAATAAAGTTGTTTAAAACTATAAGGCCGATAATAGCTTATTTTTTCCATAATAATTTTAGATTCTTCGTATATTTTGTGGCTGTAAGAAACATAATAAATCGCTCCCGCAGGTAAATTACTCCATTTTAAAAGCGGGATATTTCAAAACGATATTTAATCGATGTTTTCTTTATACAAATATTACTTTTATCCTTAGTCAGCTGAGTTAATTTCGGCATTTAAGGGCCACCGGGAATGGAAGCCAAGAACGCTGTCACTAATGACAAATTCGCTACCTTTTTGACTATCCAGAGGCATTCCTTGACCGATATAATTAACTTTCACCAATATATTGTGCCTCTCCTAATAATTCAGCTACTTTCATATTCAACATACATTTACCTACATCCTCCGCAAAAGCTGAATAAAATCGATGGACCAACTTTCATCTAGTCTTCATTCGCGACATTCATCCTTGGTAAACTGACTTCGGCAACCGACGGCTTAGATTTCCTCGCGACAGAAAGGAAGGGATTGGGGATGGAGTTGATGGCTCTCTGAGGCAACATAGCTCTTCAGATGTCGTAATCCCGCCGTGAAAATGACTTCTCCCGAACGCAAATCTGTTTCACCGCCATGTTATTATCCCTCAGCATTTGGAACAGACGGCAAAGTCCCTCGAAACGTAGGAGATTAATCAGACGGGAGAGGAATATACAATTTCTTTTGACGAAATTGGGAGGAGCTGAGAGGTGATTTACATAGCAATATTAGGCCTAATTGATGCGGGCCAGAGATGAAAAAAATCTCGTCGGAAGCATTAGCGATGGAAAAACTCATTACATCGGGAGAATGGTTTGATTAAGCAAAAAAGATCCGCCAAAGAAATCAGATTACGGGAAAATGCGAAATGAGCACTGCTGCCCCAGAGGGAAAAAACGTACTTTGACTCGCAGATTTCAAATGATTACACCTGTGCATTTCGCTGAAATGGCGACACTTGCACATAATGAATTTATTGTGGATAATATCTTAATCTCTGAACCATTCACTTATTTTTATCCTCTACGTCGACATTCGATATGCGAGGAAAGACCGCAGTTCTATTATAGAAAAATTCAAATTCCAAAGGAAAAATTCCCATTTATAAATAGTGATACACTGACCAAATTGATTTCGAATAACCATTTTCTCATGTATAGCATGTTATTTAAAAATACTAAGATATGAATCACTTCTTCCATATTTTGTGTTGTACTTTGTCGGATAGGAAATTTAATGGACGTAGTTTTGATTAATAATCGTGAAAGTTATAGTATCCATTTCATTTGACGCCAGATTTACCATCTACTAAGTAGAAACTGTAGCGTAAATGTTGGCAATCGTTTCTTCGATAATTGTAAGTAAAGTAATTGCTCTGAGCAATACCTGAATCAAGATTATCAATTTCAAGAATAATTTTTAACTTACTTTAAAAATAAAGTTACGGCAGATATTTGAGTAAAAATAGAAATTTTTAATAACTATATAGACAATAAATTCCTAAGAAATTGAAATTCACAATATCAACAAATATGGCTATTAGTTGCTCTTGCAAACACAAGTTGTTAGCGCTAAGACGGAAGTGGATTTTCGGTGACAAACACTTCAATTGTCACTATCCTTGTCCCTCAAGGATATGGGAAGCTAACAAGGTCAATCGCTATCTGATGCGATGCAATCTTCCTCCGGTCATTAACATGGATGCACGGCGTACGCAAAGGGAAGAATGCCTTCTAGGAAATGCACTAGGCAGCTTAGTGAGGGAAGAATAATAAAAGACCGTAGCCCATCATGGGTGGTCGTGGGAATGCCCATGCTTTATGGAGGGTCTCTTTGTTTAGAGAGGAGTACAACCCTTCTAGTGTCACGCCTTGTAAGCGCTGTAAGCATGAGCATTCTACTGCAGAGCAACTGAACTACCGATCATTACGAAGGTGATATCAGCGTCCCACTTCTAGAAAGGCAATCGATCGACACAGTGTCATTGTAATAGGTAAGAATCCATGTTTACAAAAGTTAATCTCCATAGTAAACTGTGTTTATTGAATTCTGAGGGTAAAAGTACATTTAACGAACGTTATAACCAAGAATTTTCTCAATAAAAGATACAAGAAGGTATTTTACAACAAGTGATCGTAATTGACAATGCTAATAGACTAAGAAAGAAGATGAATCCATAATAGTGTTTGGTGAAATTTACTCAACCGATGAACTCCTGAAATTGCATAGATCCTAAAAAAAGGAGAATTGCTATTATAAAAGTCTTTGAGCATTAATTTTATGATACGCCTTTGAATAATACGTTATATTATAAGCAAAGCCTAAATTACGCAGTACAATTATTCTATTGTACGAGTTTCATCCATGATATTTAGAAGGTAAGCATAATCAGTTAAAATGAACGCTTAAATATCCATTTTTTAAGTTTACATAAGATGTAACTAATGAACTGTGTCTTTATGCAAACAACTGAAAAGTTAGATTAAATTTTTGTTTAATAAAGGTATCGCATCAGAATAAATCTTCATTCCTTATAATCAATAAAAAATGAAAAATACCGTTGAAAATATTCATTACAAAAGAATATTTTATTTAAAAATGAACTTTAGTCAAATAAAATAAAACAAATGTACGTGTCATACTAATTTATTTCTCTTTTTAAAATAAATGTATTTGCTACAATTCATATTAAAATTGATGCAAAGTTGTCTACCTAATTTTACTAAATATTGCACAAAATATTCTCTATCCATATTAATTCATTATCAATCTTACATTTCTCAAAAAAAGAGTAGAATGAAATAAAAGCTATAAAAATTTCAATAATGTTTAGAAAAAACTGAACAATTATCTCGAAAATTGCAATGGAGGAATGCTTAATATAAAAATTAGCTAATTTGAGATAAAAATAATGAATGAAAACACTCCTAACTTAGTTCAAATGAATTCAAAGAATGTGAAATGGGTTTCCGATTACAATTAGAGTTAAATAAAATCCATTTCCTCAAACACATATCATCATGAGAAAGACTGCAGTGTTTGGTCTAAAGATAAATGAAGGCGCCTAAGAGCCCAATAGGAATCTTGCTTTAAGCCTACTCTTGGTCGAGTATATTAAGAATTCTTTCAATGATGGGTAGAGGCGCTTAACTGAGGTGGATCTTTGCGTAATACGTTTAAATTTGTATCCCATATGGTGTGTGATAGAGCAGGAGGTTAAAGTACTTAACTTCCCTTACCTTAGAACGCCTATTATCTTACCTAATAGCGTGAGGGAGAAGCTGCAGTAAACGCTCTTGTGTAGCAGGGAGAGAATCAAGCCCTTGTGTGATTACTATGGGTACACAACGTTTATTATTCACGCTTGTCTGTGCCCTCACACAATTAGAATACAATGTAATCCCTAACGATAAATCAAGAAAACCATAAGCTTAACTTGAAATAGATATTTAATGATGAGAAAGAAGAATCCTTAAAATTAATAAACGTATTTACCTAAATTACGATAACGTCAAGACTTCACATAAATTGATTACAAGAGATTCGTTTATATAGTATCGGAGGACTTCTATGCATAAAAGAATAAAGATATGCAAGGTTTTCCAAATTATATTAAATTCTCAGTTCTTTAAAATGCAGATTTTTCATTCCTTATTGGCAATGGGAATGTTCAGTTAAATGGAATACGAAAATAATTTAGAGGCGCAAAGAGTATCAAAAACTTTATGGATAAATCAAATTACTGTTTCGGCATACACAGGGAAAGTTGTGCCAATCTTATTCGAGAAATATATTTAATTGTCATTTAAAGAATTTAGAAATTTTTCATGAGGGATTCAAATAAGTAAATATTTCTTACTTCTTAGGTAAAGCTGATGCAGGAACTTATAACGAATCTGATAATCTCGTCTGTAGGGTACACCTCAGAGAAATTACGATGGACAAAACATTAAAGCTTGGACTTCGGAAATATTAATTATATATTATTAATTATAAAATTAACAAATGATACCAACTTCTTTCGCCAGCATTGCCATTCCCGTGAATGATTCCATTGTCAACAACGATCACTTGAATCATCATTTAGCGAATCATGTCGACACTGCACAAAGAGAACTTGACACCCAATGACGTATCTCATAAAAATCATTCACCCTTCAATCTTTTTTCGGCCACCGAACGCATGCATAATGACAGCTTGCGAATAATAAACGCGACAAGCCTTTAATTAAATCAGAATGCGAGCATTGAAGCCGAATCTCGTTGCGTACACGCCCTTTTTCCCGTAAACCAAACATTTGTCCGTCTTTTCCCATAATGCTCCCATTTACATCGAATCAGCCCTCATTCGCCTTTGAAAGAACCGAGAATACGCGGGATATCGGGTGAATAAGTCGCGGAATATTTACAAAGCCCAAAATTAAAACTCCCGACCAAAGACACAGACTTTCGCCACCTCGGGCAAATCCGAGTATAAAATTAACCCCCTCGCGCCTCAACACTATTGCAACTCAACCGAAAGAGAGAAAAACAGTTCGACCCCTGCATAATCAACGATGCTGGGGAATCCGAATTTAAATCTTTAATTCCACCGCACGCGTTGAATTCGTGCCCGTCCCCCGGTGCGTGTACCCGGACGCTGGACGATAAGCCGTGAATGTAAAACTAATCTCCCGAAGAGAGAGGGAAGTGAATTTAGACAGCCGTTTTATGCGATTCTTTGGCTGTTTCGCTCGGAGTGGTATGCTGCTGCGTTCAAATATTTCCCGAACTAATTTTTTCCCGCGAAAACGCCGAGCAGGAGAAATGCAAAATTTTGGTGGTAGATAGCATCACATTTTGTGGGTACAGCTACCTGCCACCTACATAATTACTTATCTAACACCAGAAATTTACATCTCTCCTGCTCGGCGTTTTGGTGGGAAGAAATAAGTTCGGGAACCCTTTGAACGTAATAGTATTATAGTACCACAATATAGAGAACCTGCGCGGAAATGTCTGCGCATCCCCTCCTCGGAGGGGTACACCCCCACTCCTAACCCCGTGCACTTCACAACACGACCTTCACTTCCTCGCGGTTGCCACATATCGCCATTCATTATCTTGTTTTTCTTCAAATATGCCGTGCATACGCCTGAGTAATTTGCGAAATGATAGAATTTTTCAGTACTGCAGTGCATAGACTCACTAAATAGAAATGTACGTATATATATATTTCAATTTACGTTGCAAGTTAGCCTTCTGGCACGGTGGCGTCGTTTACGATCAACAAAAAATATTTTGTGACTGACATTCGGCCAGAGACAGGAGAGAAACTCCTCAAAAATGTATCTCAAGCTGTATAATTAAATTATATCTTATGTACATCATGTATAGTATAATCTCATAAGACATAAATATGATCTATCAAAAATGAATACAATAAATTATAATTATCAGTTTAGTAAAATAATTCAGTTTACAATACAATATTCATTTAGTCACATAGGGAATAGGGGGAAGGGACGCCAAGGTGGAGGAACTCGAAGGTGGGGTAGGTTGTCGATGCTCCGCCTAATGGTACCGAAAAAGGCTCTTTGCTACGCGGTACTATAATAGAGGGTGTTTGTGAGAGGAAAGTTGAATGTTCCGTTTTATGTTTCTCATTCGAAGATGATGGCGCAGGGTTATGCGGGGGAGAAGGCCTACCTTTCCCAGGAGAGGAACGCTCTTTCTCGGGCTGAATGAAACGGAGTTGGAAGAGACTCTGCCAAGCTTTATCTGTACCGCACGGTTTCTATTTCCCCACACTGAGAACATCTCCTGAGAGATTTGAGTAATTCTATTAAGGGAAAACTCTTCATCCAGAAAGGAGTGCTGCAGACTGTTCCACACAGTCCGATGGACTCTGGTAATTGGTCGGCAGTCGAGTTTCCGGAGAACAAAACCCCCCTGGCCCTCTGTTGGGATCGAAAGGAAACATTTGAGCGTAACACCTCTTGAATATGCCTTTTGATGAGTTTGGTTCCAGTTTGGGTAATGCCTTTGCAGCAGTCTAATGGGGTGGGGAACTAAACCGATTCATTAGTTCGGAATCCGTTCCCCCGACTTAACGAACGCGGCCTTGACATGAAAATAATTCGACCCGTTTCGTCGATGTAACGTGAAAAAGCTGATATAGCTACGTAGAATCGATGCTTCCCTTACAATCGCAGTATTTTCGACGTCGGACTCCACACCCTGACTTTCCTAATTAATTAGTCTCCGTGGAATCCGTTGACATTGTTTTTCCCGGAATCGATGGGAGTTTTCCAAACGTGATTAATCAAATTTCGAGGAAGGATGCCGGGATGAAATTACACGAGCTAGAAATTGGAATTAGGCACGGCTAAGGGATTCTATTTTCGAATGAATTGGTTTTACGGGACAGAAAAAAGGCGAAAAAGCGGCATAACGAAGCGTACGGTTTGCAACTAAAAGCAGAATTTGTACCGATGACTTCTCGCTGGATTTCAATTTGGAATTTCTAGCTTAATTTTTTCTCAATACATCAATCCTGTGCTGAGGTCACAAGTAAAATATTTGTCCTCAATAGTGGCTGTGGAACTGTGGAATCAAACTCTCCTATAATTATCCTGGAATTTGCATCGTTACTTCTTACTCGCATAGTATCACTCCTCACTTCTTATCACATGTATCACTCCTCGATGACTTTGCTATTAGACGATTAGAAATCTAAATCAATACAGTGTAGGTAGATTCTTACTCAATATACAACTGATTATAAATACTGACACAGTGATCCTAACCTTAATACATCTGCTCGGAGTAGATTCCATCTCAAATACTTTTGATTAAGTTTCATTTCCTTTTCTTTGAATATTACATTCACCATTCACATTTACTGATGATAGATAGGTGTTAAGTTATGATGATGCGACTATAGAGAAATTTCATAGTTGAAATTCGTAGATTTTAAGATTTGAAAATTTTTCTTCCATCAAAAGATTTTTGTAGAGGGCGAAACTTGTCAACTTTTATTCATGAAAACAATGAATTATTCACAAATAAAGTTAAACAAGAGTTACGTTTCCAGTCTACTTTATCAAATTAATAAAATCATCTGGTTACGAGTTACTCTGTGCAATTCAATGATGGTAGAAAAATAATAGAACTATTTTTCATAAAGTAAACTAGATCCAGTTTTAATAAAAAATGTATCTAACTCCAACACCCAAAATCAAAGAAAGAAGATTTGTTTCTGAAGTCCTAAATTCTTTGCTTACATTATGATTGGTCTCTATTAAGGTATTAATTCCCGAAGATCTTCATGAAGCGTTTGAGAAAGATTGCAAACTTCTTCAGGCATTTTGATTGAGTAGAAAATCGATTAATAAAGAATTACCTAATCAGAATATAAAGTGCTTGTTATAGTTACAGTTATTATCAGAAGAAGTTCCTTTAGTAGCTTTCTACCATTTAATTAAGTACAGGTAACTAGTTTCGAATATAGCGGAAGCGTCTCTCATGGATTTCCGGACGTTGGATGGATGGATGATGAATAAGTTGACTTCCGGCTGAGAGAGGGCAAAGGACTGCAGCCATTCGGAAGGGGTTCTCCGAGTTAGGGTTGGGTATAAAGATCAAGGAATCGCGAAGACCTTTTGGGAAAGGGTTGAGGGGTGAAGAGGTATCGGCGGCGTTCTTGCGTAGATGTAGAGGGCAAGGTAAAAGGGAGGGGATGACTTGAAAAGGTAAAACAAGGGCAGTAAAAGGCAAGGTACGTTAAAGTTCAAATATGTGCAATCTAATGCTCGTCATTTCCGGGATTTGCCGCTATTCCGAGATGAAAATAACTGCCTACCCCGAGAGTTTTGCTGGGTTCAAAATTTTGAGACAATACAACTTTAAACGCTATTAAATCTTTTGATTTCAGATTCTTAATTGATCCCAAAACAGGAAAATTCAGCGAATGTTACTGAGAACAGAGATGGCTGGGGATTCGGAAAAATCAATATATATAAAAAAGGAAAATTCAATGTTTCTTAAAATCTCTTAGAAAAGAAAACAATATCTTTGAGGTATATAAATCATTCTTTAATGATTTAAAATATCTCCATCCACAGCAACTTGTGATATTGCCGGTATTCTGTCCTAACCAAGAGAACAACTATTGTAAGTATAAGACAAAACCACAAAAATAATTATTTCTGAATGAATATTACCGCAGAAATTATTTTCTTTACGAATCGAGAGAATTGTTTTGATAGAGTGAGTTAGACCTCCCGATTGGTAAACAAGAGGTCTCGGTTGGACTTCGGGCTACCACGGATATTTTTCATTGGTTCTCTAATAGCAAGTATTTGTTCTTAGTTCACTTATATATGATCTTAGTTCCCTTACAAGTAAAGGACTAACCCATACAGAAACTGAATCACCAATTCCCATAGTTCATGGAGACTATAATAACTTCGTGAGAAAACCATTGGCAAATCAGTCATGACCAGCATGTGGAACAGAATGAGTTGACAATTAATTTGCTTTTGTTTGCTTGTTTAGGTTTCACTGAGTTTATCAATGGCCAGTTTATTATGGTTCTAATACGTAGAAAAAACAGCTAAATAAAATATTGTAAGTTAACGGTAATTTTCTAATTTAAAAATATAACTAAAGAATTAAAATCTATTCTCTATAGGTAAATTTATTCAAACTAATCTGTGGATAGTACATTATAATTTCTGAGTATTTTTTTAAATTATATCCCACCAGATTTAACTATAGACTATCAGTTGCCATTAATTAATTTCAACGTTAATTTTGAATTCCTTACTCCAGAAGAAGATAGATGGATATTTTGGTTAGCTCGTATTATCAATAAATAAATAATTTCCAACAGTGTTCAGCGAAAATTATTTACAATTTTATTCAAAATCATAGAAAAACAGACTGCAAATATCGAAAATGAAAACACGAGAGACTTGCTACGTCGATGAGGAAATGATCGTAATGATGAGGTGGCATCCTCAAAACCGGTCGCGTGTTTTTCTTTTCTGTGGACGTAGCCTCATTTTGTTTAATCCTTTAAGTTTTGAGTAGGGTGGGAAAATTTAGGGTGGGAATATTGCTCTAACCGAATACTCCCTTACCATCCAACTCCTGGAAAGATCGCCATAGAACGAAAGAATTATACACTCGAAGAAAACAAGCTATGAATGAAAACATTGCTTCAAGGGGTTCAGACAGCCATATCAAAGAAAGTGAAGCGGTTCATTTAAGACTTATAAAGGGGCGAAACAGCGCGGTGAAGGAATCGAGGGGATCGGAAATGGAGAAACAAGCGGAGAAAGAGAAGTCTGTTTATCTCCGAGCACTATTGCGTCCTGGGGAGACAAACGACTGTTTTTGAAGTGTACGAGGGACTCGCAAAGGGAGTTAGCACTGATGGAGTCTTGCGTTCGTGAGAAAGACACGGATTGGATTTAGAAACGAGAAGAGAAAGCCCTTTTCGCGTGGACAGGAACCGTCTTCTGTGTAATGCGTGGAAAGACTTCATTTCTATTCTGTTCGACGAAGGATTAATTATATTTTCCTTGGATACGACCCATTAAAGGATGGCGCTACCCATCTTAGGGGCTATTTTGCGAGATTCTCTCACTTAAAACAATGCCGTGAACGGGGTATCGCTTTCAAAACCTTCTCATCTTCGAAACTCCAATTTCGTCAGGATGTTGATATGCATACTGGAGGTAGAGATGCTCGCGGAATTTGAATCTCGCGAAGACGTTGTGATTTCTGAAACCTACGGAATTTAGAGACGGGATGTAATGGGGAATGGAGCAATCGAGACCGTGATCCGGAATGGGTGCAGGATTTAATCAGGTAAATATCCTGAGCATTCCTTTATACCGTACCTTGTGTGAGAAAATTGAAAACTTTCAAATTCACTCTACAATGCTACTAAGTTCATGAGAAGGCTCTCTTTATTTTCAGTTTTAATTCGGTACTTTCGAATAAAAATTGTTAAAATCATCAACATAGGGAAAGAATAAAGGGTAAATTGCACATAAGGGCGTGTATCCAGGAAATCGTCAACATAGTTTACTACAAGCTATAATTTACCAACAAGAAAATTAAGTGTACTTATAAATCTTTAAAGTCTTATGGAATTATACAATTTTTAAACTTTCATTGCACACGTTATTTATTATTTTCTATGATTGAATTTCACCAAATCAGCTCTATTTGTATTCAAATAAAACCCTGTATGAATGTAACCCTTATTTTTATGATTCAATGTGGGTGAAAACATCCACTCGATTAAGTTATGATGAAATTAGTTAAGCCTTGATTGAAATTTTAAATGAGTACCGATTTTTTTAAATCCTAAAAAATAAATCTGAATTGACGAGAAGCATAAACAACATCGACATAAATGATGAATCGCTACATGATTAACAGTGACCGAGTTTCCACAGAGCTTGAATGCAAACTTATTCAGATTCCCCAGCAGGTACGATACATTACATTTTTTGGATTAATTCAATTAAATTGTAATTTGTGGCAAGAAAAGAACGCGAGCAAAAAACGACCTTTGCCACGTACCCTATATTTCGTTCTCTTTGGAATTACAATCCAACGGAAATGGGGAGCAAATGAAAAAGGCCCAAATAAGCTCCACTTCCGCAAACTTTGACCCGACCCACACACCAGCTTTTCCCTTTTCCACGAGATTGATTCAGTAATGAGAAAGGCAAACCCATCCGAAGGCTTCAGGACTCAGGTACTGAGACCGGTATTTGCTAAAGGGGACGGGATTGATCGAAAGTTCTTAAGGCATACGTGGGAATGTACAGCACATACGTTGCATTTAAAATACACAGGGCGATATTTCAAATGAAAACGCATCCATGTTACCGCGTCTATCCAAAAGCAAAGCATTAATTGGGCAACATTTGAATGATTTTTTTACAATTAAATAATAGAAAATGAATTTGATGATAATTATTATTTAATCTAATTTTCAGGGAACGTAGCAGTCAATTGATCGACGAGCTTCAACATTTAAAATAGAAACAAATCCGTTTTTTTTAAGAGCTAGGGGCTGTTTAACTCCCAAAATTCAACTCTACATGAAAAAAAATAATTTTCATTGTATTTCTTCAATAGATCTTAAATCATAGATCATATATCTTCAATCATTGGTGAATATATTAAAACTGAGAAAAAAATGTATAATACTATGGCGACGGATAGTGGGATAGAAGATAGATAACGATTACTTTTACTCTACGGACGAGTAAGTTTTAATTCTTAAATCAACTCGTCATATTTACATAATCCGTCTGGAAGATCAATACTACAAGTGAAATACTGGCCTAGTTCAGTAATAAAAAGGATGATAACTTTATAAGGCGAATATTTGCATTGATAGACTATATTATATGGAAAGTTACTCACTTACATAATAATAAAAAATTAAAAATAGAAAATCAGACAGTAGAATAAAATTGAGTTATCAAAATAAATTTGCCTAAAACATACAAATGGAATGTAATAATCATTCATCATTCAAATTTCCTTTCCTATCATCCAAGACTGCCGCATTACCATATCTGAGAATACAATCTGTTTTGCAGGTATTGAAATGAGAACCCTTAACATCAACAATAGAAATCAAATTGACAATTCAAATAGCATATTCCAGTTACCTCTCCAAGAATGATTCGTTTCCCGGTAAATCCTATCTCTAGCATGCACGGAAGATTAAAAAACACTCAGCCATTGATCCAGGTTATTTATTGACGTGAAACCATGGCAGCGGGGATATACCGCCGTAATTCGAAGAGAAATATTCGTAAAGGATGAGTATTACCTCCCCATATACGGAATGCCGAGTATAAATCAAAGAGTGGGCTAAGCTCTGAGGAATTTACCGATTTGTCTCTACAGGAATCGGAGCCATCAATACTAGCGCCTAGAGACCCGCCCCTTTCGCTCATCCCTTCAAGACATTGGAATCCGAAGGAGATCCTTATCCTCTGATCGATTAGAGCAATTGCAGCGCCCACATCGGGAATTTCCACCTTATTTCACCATCAGGAACTCGGACATTAGGGCAATTGGTATCTGGAGCGACCTCCTTGCATGACGTCACGTTCTAAGTAAGAGCTAATATCGGTAGGAATTTCTACGTCTAACTAATCTCCATAAAGCTCTTACTTACTTGGATTCAACCTTATAAATGGGTTAGATATACATTCCTCGTCAAGTTTCCTGTTTTTTTTCCTTCATGGTATTTTAACAAATCAATCCTTTTAATTGAAATTCAATTTCATGAAGCGGCTTTAAAGTACCTACATAAAAATTCATTGAGAGATTTTTAATACTCAACACGACTATTTTTAACATTTTTTTTTCAAAGCGCTACAACACCAACAACTTCTGCCAGGGTCTAACCAGACAGGAAGAGAAAATAAACCATCTTTTTCAAGAGTAAATTAAAATTAAAAATATTTACTGATTTATGCGACCAACATTAAACGTGTCGTTTCAATACTTATTCTAAAACTTAATAATTGATGAAATCTAAGTTCTCTGGCCGTACTTCCTGGAACGACATGGGAAATGATAAACAAACTTTGTAATTTCCACAATAAATCTTTAATGGAAGACCGGTTTCAGCTACAAGCTATCATCAGGACCGGATGATAGCTTGTAGCTGAAACCGGTCGTCCATTAAAGATTTATTGTGGAAATAACAAAGTTTGTTTATCATTTTAATAATTGATATTCACAAAAAATTATCTAAAATATTATATAGGCAACTATTAATGGAAAAATACAGGACGAGTTTCAAATTCGATAATTCTAGTCACAAATACTCTAGCTCACACGGACTACAAATATATAAAAGTTACACGAAATAGCCTAATAACAATTAATTACAAGAAAAACCATAGTATTAAATCTTATTTAAGCCTCGTACAACGCAAATGGCATAAGAAACAGCAGAATTTTATTATTATTTATAAAGTAGATTTATCAGATACGAATCCATCCCAAATTTTAATGCTCATTTTCAAGTGTTCCCTCCATTCAGCTCTTACGGCAAGCGACGGAAGTAACTTTAATTATTGCAATAACACTGTGAATAATATACATTTTGCTAAAGTCTGTAGCTATAAGATGAGAACAAAAAAGAGAGACATAAAACTGATCGCAGTTAATTCAGCTTTTTACTGCTAAGAATAAACAAAGAGATGAAATATCGAACACTCATCGAACGGCTGTCGCAGAACAGTGAACAAAATGTTTTTATAAAGCAAAATTCCCTCTATGGTATTCAAATGAATAACAAAAATACCCCAGCTCTTGGATGCTGATACTTCGTGCAGGAAAATTGCATCCGAAGATAAGTCACGGGGACCGCGTTTGATCCCACCTGAGCGAAAACTATTCCAAAACCGCTGCCCTAAATTCTATCCCTGACTTATGGTCAGGTCAATTATTTTTTTATGCGAATCCTAAACGCCAGTTCCGCATTCGACCGCTTATGCAGGTGTGGCGCCACTCGCGATCCAAATGGACTGAGCCATTTGCGGTTACAAACTGGTTCCTCGCAGCATTGTGTGTGAATGCAAGTTTGTTTGGCCGTTGTGTCGACCGACCTGCCGCTGTTGCTAGCTGCGCCTAGCGACGGATAGAAATACAGAGAGGCGTTTCCTGAAGAGATCTCCCATCTCGGTGCGATTGCAAACACCCTTGGGAGCGCATGCCCTATGATATAAGCGATACGAGAGGAAAAAAGTCGGACGATGTTTGCACCGAGCGACGGCGTAGACCGCTGCTGATGAGTTTGCATTCGAGGACATGATATCGGAGCGGCCATCTTAGAAAACAAACTAAGGCCGTTGCACCGTACCCTGTTTGTCTACGGAGAAATAGAAATGAGAAGATATCCATGTGCGCAAAAATAATACAGAAGAGTAGTTTAGTATAGTTCGACATCATACGAATAGCAAATTCATCAATATAGTGATATACTCAATTTAAAAAAGAGCAACGACAGTTGTTGAAATATTGCTTACCTACATATTTAACCTTGTACTATCATTAGGTTTGCGCAAGTTTTTCACACCCCCCTAAATTTGTGGGTGTTTTCCTGCAATGGATTTTGTTTTCTAAGATACCACCTTAGGTTATTTTTACATGCACTCCTTAAAGTTTTCCTATCTATCTTTACCTACCTTAAAAAATGTTTATGATATCATCGACGATAGGTTCAATGAAAGAAGAGACTTTTCAGTCTCAATCTCGTCTTCTAACCGGTCGTAGCGGCGGAGTGGTTCCCAACTCACGGTTCCATCTCCAAATCCTGGCTAATCGGATTTTTTCTGTTAGGGAATGGTTGTCTATGTATGTTGTGTACATTAATAAAGAAAATATGCAAAAACATAATAAAAAGGGGGATTAATTGGAAAAATGGCCGTCAAAGGCTAAAATTCGCCCAAGAAAAAAGACGGAATTATTATTATTATCACTACTTTGTGTCACCTATTCTCGAATTCCTGGCATATAATGGAATCGCTATTTTAAGGTACCTAAGTATCATAGGAGGATTTAGTGCCATATACGCTAAAAATAATATCAAAAAATAGGTGAGTACCTACGGTTTGGCATAAAATAAGTAACAAATGTATCATTTTCAGATTAATATTCAATTTACAAAAAACAATACTTACTTATATTGAAAACTTAGCTAATTTGTATGACACATTTTCAAATCTCTGGCTAACAATGGAATAGCTAGTAAAATTTACGTAAATAGTTTAGTTGAATATAGTGCCAATTACTTTCTTTACTGACTTTTTACAATGTATCGGGGGTAAAATATTTATAATGAATTCTGGGAGAATAAAATAACTTCGTCTCCTTTTCGGTTCAATCTTAAGCCATGAGTCTACAACTTCTCATTTAGTTGACTCATTGCCATGAAATAACCTATGAATAATCCATGTACAATTTTGAATCTACTAACTCCATGCTATTGTACAATGTAATTTATATTAGACTGTATACCAGGATAAAATGAGAATAATAATCAACGCAATCAAATCATTTGACCTAGCTTTCAAGTAAACATTCCATTTGAATTTATATTGTTAATTTTGAAATATTTCTAAGTCCAATTTTCATTTAAATGAATAAGAGTAATAGCAATTGCTTAAACCATGACCAAAACACAAGTTCTTCCAATAGGACAAACAAATTAAATTCTAAGGTAGTCGAACAATATCAATCAATCGTATGTAAACGATGAAGCAACAATTAGAAAGGTAGCTAATTGGACAAGGAGATTGAAGTCCAAACCGGTCTTAGAAAGACTTACCTACATACTTCGAAAAAAGATAATTATTAAGATTGAACTAATCCTAAAAAAAGAACAGCACTCTAAAGAGACGTTTCTAGCTGAGCCTGCATTCAGCTCAACGCTCCAGGATTGCCAATAACAGGGAATTGGTATGATAAGGTAAGATGGTTAAGAGGGAAAAGCCCTGAGAAATACCAATCTTGGCGTCAAATCGTTAATAACAAAGCATCGCTTTCAATGGTGAAAACGTGAATAACTTAAAAACCCCTGCCTAAGAATACACGTCTCGTTTCTTCCTACAAGATAAAGAAAACAAGTCCATCAATCAGGCTGTTTTGAAGTCTGAGTACTTTATGTCTCGAAGAATTCCCCTTTAAGTATAAGTGGGTAGAGAGAAGTACAGACAGAAACATTAAAGTAGATTATCTAAATATACTATTACTGATTTCGAGAACACTAGAAATGAGGTTTTATTGGTAAATTAAAGTTCAAATAAATGGAAATCCAGTGTGTATAAAAGCATAGATCCCATTCTATGATATACGCAGAAGAACGACGAATACTTCTGCCATTATTATTCACGAAACACCTTCCAGAAACGGCTCTACTAAGATAACACGTTTGATAAACAATTTTCATAATAAAAATACATTTATGTTCATGCACGAGATGGAAAAGAGAGCTCAAAATCGCAGGGGAAAACATTTTTGACAGCTATCCGTTCTCTCAGTCATTGAGATCGTTCGGCAGAAAGGGAACAAAAGAAACGGAAGTGGAAATTCCCAAATAAGAGAGCCTTTCAGAACGAGATCTAAATATCTAATCTCGAAATGGGAAAAATCAAAAGGTCTCCGAAAAGGGAAATAATGCTTCCGAGAGAGAACGATTCTTTTTCCACCCGTTTTGGTAGGACTCGCAGAAGTAATACATTTACAAAGATTAATTCAAAACAGAAAGAGAACTTCAATTTTTGCATCGGTTAAAATTAAAACAATAGAGCGTATTTTACTCCAAAGGGGAATGATCATAGGTAACAGTTTTTTTTTAACCTTTGAAAATTAAGAAGGATTACTTTTAGTAAGCATTTTGTAATAACTGCAGAAGTCATACGTCAATGAAACAATCAGCTAAAGTTTCCCTCCATGATAATGATTAAATATATCATACCTAGCCATCAATGAAAAGCATAAGTAACTGCTACAAGTAAAGTATTCTGAAACTGTCTAAAATGCTTCAATAGTGTTGTGCTATATCAAAGAAGCAGATAAAATTACATCTCAATTAGTAAAAGGGTTCCAGCAAAGTAAATAATATTTAATTCCCATTTTTAAGGAGTACAAACTTCACTGAAGGTTGGATTTTGTATTGATACTTGTAAAAAATGATGTCAGATAGGAAAAATACTCGTATTACGTATTACCTGATCGTTAATATTTGTCTTTATCCCTTAATTTATTCACTATTGAATATAAAAATAAGTCTAACTAATCCATTCTATAACGTAGGTTTATTTGGAGATAATATATCCTTTCGCAAATCGCGGTTAAATGAGTTTACGCAGCGTAAATATTCACTTAAATTTATAAACTTGATTGGTATATACTGTGCAACTGTGGTCTATGATCACAGCAATTTGCAGGTAAAATGAAAGCAAAGCATATGAATGCGGCTCTCAATCGTAGACACCATAGTTATCATAAAACGCACAAAATAGTACCCAGTAGAATGTCCTCAAAATAGCGTAGAAGTATACCGCAGAGGTAAATATTACCTTCCTTCAATTTAGAGCATCGCGGAGACCATGTCCAAAACTTTCTACTTTGCGTACATCTTTCACCGGTTCATTTTGTCCGAGAGCTTTTACAAGATGTCTCCCAATTTAAAATATGTCTCTCTCCACCGCAAACGTTTTTTTTCCCTCCCGAAGGCAATAAATATAAACGAGACCTCCCCATTTATATCTCCGATTCCAAGAACAACAAAAGGAATTTGTTTTTACAACTCGTACACCGCGACCTTTGCCGCTCATCCTATAAATATAAATTGCGCCGTTCTGAATCACCTTCCGAATTTCTTTCCGCGTCGGGAATAAAATCGACAACAAAATTGACTTTCCGGGTCCACCCCGATCCGAAAATCCGGTATGGAAGGTGCCCAAAACATCCATATAATTAAATTCAAATATTTGCCTCGTTCGATCAGTGGAATCCGACCCCGGAATGAAAAGGACGAATAAATCGGATTGAAAATAGAGAAAGTAACGCTTTTTTTTAGTACCCGCGGATACAAATCACACCTAGTGTCGCGATGCCAGCCCAAATTTTGATGGATCGTTTTTTACCGTGAGAAGCGTCAATCACAAAATGGCGGACTTTTTTCCCTCCGACCCATTTTCCCGGCCGAGTCCACTTTCGAGGCCGGGTCGAATGCGTCCGGATGACTGATTGCCTGCTCTCCGACCCAGACTCCCCCGACTGCGTTTTTGCCCCGTGCCGTGGCCGCGCTGTGGCCGAACCGCCGCCGAGTGCAGGTGCCAAGCGAAACGCCGCGGCCTCCCTTGTTCCAAATGACGACCGCGATCGGCCCTCCGAGGTTCCATGACAGCCCGGATGACAGCGCGGGGATGTTCCGGCGTTATTTCCGCGATTGTCCTTTTTTCCTCGCGGATATACGGCCCGGGAATAAATCCGCCTAGACCTCGTTTGTTTGTTTTCTTTTCAGCGATTTTTCCTCTTTTTCGGCAAAGGAAAAAACGGAGGGAAAAGAAAGCAGCCGCCTTTTTCCGGAGGTAAATCACCTTATAAAAGAGCGCGGAGGGGATAATAAAAGCTGGATTAATGTGCGCGCGTGGATTAGGGCCCCGATGCGAGGATGGCTTTCATTTGCTAACCCTTTATCTTCTTCTATTTGGCCCC
The DNA here is from genome assembly GCA_947579665.1 of Sympetrum striolatum. NCBI lineage: Eukaryota > Metazoa > Arthropoda > Insecta > Odonata > Libellulidae > Sympetrum > Sympetrum striolatum. The sequence goes on along the minus strand of OX388351.1, from coordinate 37,892,413 downwards.
TCGTGAAATGGATAAGAGGTGAGACTTCCATTACTATGCCGATAGGTTCTTTTGCTGGCTTTTTGTTTTTCCCGTCTCTCATGTATATGTTTAACGATGTGTAAATTCGCCAAAAATTGAGGTTGAGGCTAAAGGTGTTTCAAGTTATGTACTACTATGTATATAAAAATATATAATTATGTATATGCTGGGGAGGCCTACATCCAACGTCGGATTGAAAATGGCTAATGATGATGATCATGATTTACATCAAATTGCAATCATGCTATACATTTCCGTGTAACAATTTGAATGAAGTAAATTATTATTAAAAATAATTATAGGTTCAAAAGGCTGTTTATATAATATATATTTAAGTCATAGTAACAATTTTTATAACATTAAATGTTCCATATCAACATACCTAAATAACCACTCCAAGTCTCCTAAACCCTAAAATTATATATTCTTATGTCCTGGGAATGTTAGTGCAATGACCACCAATAAATTCGTTAAAACCAAAGTGAGTGACTTTAAGGGAAGAAAGGTTGTATTAGGCCAAATTTATACAAGGAATTATTGCTATGACAATGTTCCAGATAAAGCGTCGGTTATTTAGTTGCTCAAAAAAAGGAACATACCTAACTCCAATTAAAACTATAACCGTCAATTGGAATCAGATTGCAAACAAACAAGTTCAGCAGTATGAATCTGCATAACATTCACTAAGAGGAATCTATTGTGCGTATCTTTATTCAAAATAAAGTCAAACAAATTCTAAAAAAAGAGAACTGAATACCCGACCAGTTTCAAAAAAATTTGGAAAACCTCTTTTGGATTAAATAAGACAGGTATGTTCCGTAGTAGAACTTGTACAAGTTTTGTAGTAAATAAATATGAAGCAGCGTTTCTGAATCTGTCAAATTGGCTTATTTGACAGGAAATCGAATGCCTTGCTGAAGTCCGTTCCCTGCGAATTCTGATAATTCATTCGAACTCTAATCCGTCATAAAAACTTTCGGTCCAAATTTCCTCCAATTCGTAGAATTCAACCTTCAATCTCCCTCTTCGAAAACCAATATTACCGACACAAATGGGAAGAAGTATAATTTACACCTTCGCGCTTCAGAACCCCAACTCGAGCAAATAATTCAATCATCAACTTTTGTTGAACCCTTGCCATTTTTCTCTCTCGTAGAGGACGCCCCTTGTTTTACATCATGGCCGGGACTGTTATTCATCGTATTTTTCGAGGGATGGAAATTAAGGAGCGGAATTTTTCAGCGAGAAAACTAATTGCCGTCGTGGGATTACATTTGCATTTTTTCTTCTGGTTAATCACCGACCATTCGTTCGCCATCCGAAAGCCGAACGTCATGACATTCCTCCCGGGCGTAAATTATTTCGTTATTTTTATTCTCCCGAAAGAGATGTCATTATAAAGTGTCACCGGAGATGCGGCAGAGATGTAATTCCGGCTTCTATCGGCGAGAAATAAATTTCCTGTTTGCTACGTGGGCTCGCCAGTGTGGTCATAGGAGAGGGAGCGTTAGCTCCGAAATTTACGCTAGGGCAAAATATCTTCGTCCGCGAAAAACGGGCGTGAAATATCGCAATCCTATTTCGGGTGAGATTAATTAAAGATAATGGAATTTAAGGGAAAATAAGGGGGTGGGGTTAGGAATTACTGAGGATTTTTCATTGTCGTCCCGTGGATGAGAAATATTGTTTTTCAGAAGGCATTCCGGATTACATGGATTTTATGGGAAGGAAAACATTCTTCACCTGATTCAATTGAAAACGAGTTATATATTCTAATTCATAATAATAAAAGAGATTTATAACTTTTGAAATCAATTAGGTTCGGTATCGAATTATATAATGTATTTCAGTATGTAAACATTTGATGGGAATGAAAAAAAATCTGTAAATTGGAGAATTCTCTCAAATTTTCTCATTTCTTGATCATATTTTTTCTCCGCTAAATATCATAAAAGTAATAGGTACGGACATTTTATTTTAAATGAAACAGTCGAATTCCGTATTTAAAATATTAATTTCATGGTCCATAGATTTCTAATCTTAAAAATATTATTCCGCCTTTTTAAAGGAATAAATATAAAATAACGAATAAAGATAAGATAATGAATAGAGATAAAATAATGAATAAAGACATTAAATTTTCATAATTTTATTTTGCATAATTTCACCAACTTCTGATAATTACAAATTCCCTGATCTTTTTACGATTTGTGCCTTACGTGACTAAAATTGATGGCAATGAAGAAAATCAAATCGCTTAAAAACGCTATATTTACAAAATAAATCTTGTATCAAATAATAATGGAATAACAACGCTTACCAAACGATCTCAATCATCTATCTACATTATAATTAATTTGCAGAGGAAAACAGAGATCTGTAATGAAATGGAGATGTCAATATAAAAACTTGAATAACGCATTAATTAAGCACTTAATGCGGTATCTTATCAACTGCTGTATTAAATACCAACGTATTTAAAAATCGACTCAAATTATACATTCACAGTTGCAACGGGCCATTTCCATATTAAATTATATATTTCAGTATTTGTGCCTTCAGGAATCTACCTTGGTCTTTGCTGAAATGAAACAGATGGTCAAATAATTTCTCCTAGAAAAATCAACATCATGAACTATTATTGAATATATTTTTAAGCTGAAAATACTTAATGTAGTTACTGAATGTGCAGTAATACATCGTCGACAGGATTATGTAAAATTAATGTTCTACTGATACTTTTAAGCTATTTTGAGCATCACTAAACTTGAGACAAATATGAGAAATCATTTTTTTTCGGGAGAATACTATTATGAAATTCTAAGCATACAAGTCGGAGTGTTTACGTTTTTCGACAGTAATTGAAAAACGAGAAATTCCCAGGTACGACAAAGGATAGAATACCCTTGTGCATAAACAATGCCCCCTGAAATTAGGCCATATTACGAGGCACCGGCAAATCCCACTATTGCCAGATTTTTTCCTGTGGAGCGAAGAGTCCCTTTGAGGAGCGTTTCATCCCCACTTAGTCCGCTGTCCAATTAGAAAGGGAGAATCACGCAGGAGCGTCCAGAAAAAAACGCGAAAAAATTGAATTACTCGACAAATGGCCCTGGCCCCTAACGTACTTAACGCCATAATTCAAAAGAGAGGACGAAATCAAAAATAAGGAGACTCGTTTACTGCCATGGTAACGGAGCTTTATTCGAAAGAAAAAATCGGTGGGCGTCGACTCCAATTTTACGATTAGCGCTCGCAAAAAGAGTCCATCAAGAAAAGATAGAGTCACGGGAGGTGCAGGAAGTCACGAAGGTGAGATTAAAATTGATAGCGGACGGGGAAATACAAAAAATACTAACTTCCCACGCATGTTGTGTGTGCAGAGAGAAAATTGCTTCCATAATTATATCTGGAACGAATAGTTACTTCTATATCTTAAGTTCATTATTTGCATAAAAATTCAAATACACTTGAAGTTCCATAGTGGTTTAAATCGCTCTCTTTTTAGATGATAATTACATGAAATAGAAAATAAAGTAATTTTGACCACATTTGAACGAAAAAATCGAGATACTATAAATGTATTGATTAATACAAGCTTATAGAAAGATACTTCTTACCCGATTGGGTGTAAACTGAAATTACCTCTCAGGTCTATACAATTATCTGTGCTAAATCAAATAATATTTCGAGTTTAATTCTTAGTTTTTTTATTGGATTTTTAACTTTTAAGAAACAAAAACTCTATAGCAAATGATATCTTGCTCTCGTTTCTTTAAATTGAACGTCCAAGAACTGTACTTGGAATGCTACTTTTATGGCAATGATATTCTATAGCAGTATACGACAAATTTGAAAGTATTTTATCCTCAGAAATGCATATCCTTAAGTGATGATATACAGGTACTGTTAGTTTTTGTCATCTTGAGTACGTATACTTCAATCAGTGCTTTCCCGTTAGTAACTGTCTATCAGGTAGCACAAAGTAAAATGAAATATATATTGTAGGAACGTGAATAATTGCTTTAAAATACTTTTGATAATAAGTAATTATTCTTCTAAGTAGGTTTCTTTCACAGAAGAATACATGATATATCTAAAGGCCGTAGCCGCCTCTCTAGATTTGATATTCTTGATATTTGTGTCCATTTAATATCAGAAAGTTCAATTTTGTTCTGAATAATTTTCACAAAGGAGAGGCAAACTCACCCGATAAACAAAAATACAACAGAAAAGGGTTGAGGTAACTCTGCATACAAGGGGGTGCATCCAGGAAAAATCCCAAGGTAAAACGAACTTGAAAAAAGTCTGACGGGGCCGGGAATCAAACCTGAGACCTTCCTTAATCTGGAAGGCTGATTTAACCATCTAAGCTATCCGACCAGAATATTTATAGAAGCCGTTTTGGGGACTATGTGATCATGGGCAAGTGTGGCTTCGTTCGACTGTGCGGCATCGTCCACGCCACGGCTCATCGAGGCACCGGCAACACAAAGAGGTGTAAGGAAAAACTTTCCTAAGGAAATACAAGGAAAAGGGTTGAATTTATAAGGGTATACCATTAGAGGTGTAAGGAGAAACAGAATTTTCCTTGGTGCACGCCCTCATGTGCAAAGCTACCTCAACCGTTTTTGGTAATTACCGAACCCTTTTCCCTAAAAACACAACCGTTTTGATACAACTGAATATTCATTTATAGATATCCTTCAATCCTATTCACTATCATTCACTCCTTCCTCAGTTTAACAAAATTGCGATACAAACAACTCTTTGACGTCCGGAAATTTTTATCAACCGAACATCGGCACCGTGTGTGCGAGAACGCACACAATAATTCCCAGGTCATTTCCACTCCTGAAACGCGATATCAACCGTACATGTCATACCGAAGAGTGCCAACAGGAGGAAGATAAAAAAAGACTTGGCCAAGTGTTAACTGATCTCGGTCGCATAGGTTTGGCATCGTCGATTTGGAACGGAGGGATCCAGGTTGTCATCCCGCAATACAACAAATGATAGCATGAAAAAGACATGATGGATAGGATCAATGCGGATTTTAGTCGCTCCGCGAGCACCGTCGATAAACAGTCTGCAAAAGCCGCTTGGCTATAGACTTCCCTATATCAGCTGCCAAGGCTTTGTTTGCCATCACAATAGCACCATCGCTCTCCCGATGGAAATCGCTAAAAGTTATCAAATGGCTGATTCGTATGTGCGTCCGGAAGTATCTGATCGGCTTATCGAGCGTAATTCACTCCATTTAAGGGGATATCCCGTTCGCGATCTCAAGATTAGGAATGTGTTCGCCGGGAGATTCCATTAGTGATTCTGCACGAGGGAAACGACGATAAAAGCAGTGCAACTGCGGAATATTTACCCATCAAATACCGCCATCCACGGCTTCTTATCGGGACTAAACTGGTTTACATGTACATTACTACAGTAAGTGATTCCGAGCATTTGTCGATTATATTGGAAACATGCTATGAAGCAGCCTTAAATTTAGGGATTAAAATATCAAGGCACTCATCTCCACGCGATATAGAGAAATTTTTTACACTTCGCTTTCTCCGCATTATTGAATGCGTTACTATAAATCCAACATCAATACAGAACAATTGCGTAAATCTCCAAACCTTTCTTCAAATGCAAATCAAATCATTAAATTATGATTTAAAAACTACAAAGAAACGTGGTTTAAAAGGAAAAAGAATGTATATAATTTTAATCAGCGGGGATCAGGGTTTCTTCTAAGCTGCAGTTTGTAAGAGCATTGTCCATTACGTACTCCAGTAACTACGATAGTATCTTCAAAGGACGAAAAGAACTGAGTACAAAGCTCAGCAAACATTAGCTCCACTGGTTGGAATTTTCAATCGTAATTCCATCAACATTAATAATCTGATACCCGCTTGTTTATTTGCTTGCAAACTACGTATTTTTTAGTAAACTCAAATTTGTTAAACGGCATTGTTCCCTTTTCCCTTCTTATTTTTTATATTGAAAATTTATTTCTAATTTTGTTACTTCAGTTTCACGAAATAGATATAAAATTCTAGAAATTGTAGTAGCATCTATTATAAAATCTTTACTTTATAATCTCAATTATAGATGGAAATAATTTTCCAGAAATACTTTAATATCAGCAGAAAATCCTAATGAATACAAACAATTTCATAGAAATATTAAAATAATAATCTTATCGAAAAAATGTATTAGCCGCGAAAAACAATTCATCCCGACTCGCCCAATCCGACCCATAAATCAACCGTCTTCAACGCTCATGACTGGAGCTCTGCGCTTGGAAATCCAGAATAACATTTCCCTTCAGAAATACAAAACTGTTTTTTTTTTTAATTCAATCCATCTCAAGCCCTCCGCGGCCTAACCTAAGTAATAAAACATCAAAATTCCCCATCTGAAGAAAAAACCTCGAGCTAAATTTTCAATAATCGATTTCCGACAGCTGCATGCTCGAATCGCAAATTTCCTAAAAAAGCAGAAATATTCTCAATGGATTAAGAAATTACGGGATTTCGGATTTTGGCGCAGGTCTCTTAAATTAATATGTGAACGAAATATAATGGCATCACAAAACAAAAACCCGATGCGGCTCAGGAGCGGAGTAAATAACGTTCCACCTCCACGTTTTCGAGGCAGGAAATTCCATCTCAACAAACGTTCGCAGAATTAGCCCAAGATCCTAATCCTTGACTATGATCAATTTCCGGATATCCGCCAGGCAAAGCAAATCCAATTCTCGAGGCAATTAACACGGGGAAATAAAAATAAAAGCCTCGAGTATTCCGGCAATCTCCCACGTTCGTGTCGCAGTCGAAAACATAGCGGTCCCTTTTAGGAAAATCACACAGCGCTGGTGAGGGAAAGGTTTAATTTAAAGAATAAACAAAATTTTTTTCCGAAAGAGACGTTCTACCGTAAACTTTATCTTTCACCTTCCACCCACGATGTGGTAAAGATTTGAATATGGGGTAGAATAGCGAGCGAGTTAGATATTAAAACAACTGAGAGAGAAGTAAGAGGATAATGAAGTTCTGAGATGACGGGAAGAATGGGGAATGAAACATCAGAAATCAGATTCCTCAAAAATATTTAAACATGGAAAATGTAGGTCTATCATATAAGCCACTTTGAACTAGAATTTCTCTGCTTCCACTTCTTGGTTTATGAAATATTTCGCATCTTTCTATTAGTGTGGAGGAAAATAACAGAGAAGGAGATGAAGAAAAACGGAGAAAAATATTTCTCCCTCTTCTTTCTCACCAGTCTTGCTCACTACAGCAACAATACAGAAGCTTCTGTGGTATGAATGACAACAAGTTATAGAATTAACTTAACTCATACATAATGAAAGACTACATAAAGCGTTAGCTATAGATTCGCTTGTTTCACTTAAATCATTACATCTCATTGACTGAGGATATGAGGGACAAATTACCTCACTTCTCATCTTGAGTAGACATTATCCATATAAGTACCTGCTTACTCTAAAACGAATCCGACGTAATAAAGTTTCTAAGTTCGTTTTCCCAATTTAAAGATATCAAATCCCGAGGCAAGTGTGAACAATGAATTTTATGAAATCAACTGCAAAGAAAACAAATATTGACAAACAAGTTAATATTTAAAGGTAGAGAATACGGATCGACGAATTTGTGATGGAATTGCATCCTTTCCCTCTAATGATTTAATGTATAAAAGTAAAATTTTAGTATTTGCTAAACTGTAATCCTTATCATTAATAAGATCCATTAAAATGGCCCTTCTTGATTCCTTTCTCCATTGCTTCCTCGAGATTTAAGCCAACTTTCCCATATGAAATTCAACGTCTCACTAGTATCTAAGAAAATATGGCAAACACCATTGATATGAAATAATTAGGAAATATTACCCTTTAATAAATACACGGAAAATAGAGCATTGGAAGAGGATGATACGAAGATGAAAGGAAAGAGGAAGTGACAAACTTTAAAATCCTGCAAGAATCATTAAACTACTAGAAATTGTCGAAACACTCTCGAGGTAGATATGGCTTCATAGCATGAAATTCAGGAAAGGCCTAAATTACAGATATTTTTATAGGTTTAATTACCGTTTGCTTACTATTTGAAGATTCGCAGTTAAAGTCTTAAAGAAACTTTTTCGCTCATAAATAGAACGTCAAAAATAACTTCACTGCGCTAATCCATTACATTAAATAAGTCCCCACTCCAAGAGAGAGAAGAAACACTTTTTAAGAAGACACAGAAGAGTGATTCCATCTCATATATGTGTAAGTAAGAACGATTAACGTTGGAGGACTTAAAACATGTAACCGTTCCTGAAGGAAGCTTCTCAGAAAAATAATTTCGTACCGCCTCCCTGGAAAGCCTACCGGCAGAGCGAAGAGTTTGGTGATTAAATGAGTTTCATATTACAGTATTTCTAAGGTAATAAAACTCAAAAACCATAAAATAAGGAATACGAGTCCGTGTTCTCGCCGTTTATTACAAAAATTACGCACTCTTTTCATGACTGCTCGAAAACATTGCATGCGCATGAAACGCTCACCCCGTCACATTCGTGCATTTCTTTATTTCGTGACTTTCTGACAACAAAGGACACGTAAACAGAAACAATGGAAATTAGTATCCCATTCTCATTCGACCCAAACTTCATTCCCTTCTCATTTTGACTCGATTTTACAGAATTGCATAAGACGTAATGATAATTATCTGAATCCTATGAATATTACCATACATTTAAATACACATTGAAAAAGTTATGCTAATGCCAGATAATTAATTATCAGAAGATATTTTTAAGATTAAGAGGAAAATATCGACTGAGATATAATAAAAGTAAATTTAGGGAACTAACTGTATTCACTAATGCTTACTTCCTATTTTTTTGTTTCCTATATGAAAGACCTCAATTTTGTCAATTTGAAAAATGTTACAACAATAAAATTCATTTATGGAGCTGTACTGTCATTCTGTCAAAGGTCATAATTTTACGTATATTATTAAATTATTTTTCTTTCACTCTGTTGTCAGCAAAGAAAGTTGAGGATCGGAAATATATATAACTCAGAAACATTTCCTGATAAATGTCAAGCGAAAATAATTTGAATTTGTTTCGATATTTATGAACTAATATATAATCACAAAACTTACTTATCAAAACACTTAATTGCCCTCAATGATAAAAAAGCCATTAAACAATCGTAAAGCAATAAAAAAAGTTATTTGATATAAAATACGTATTATAATACGATATAAAATAGTAGATCTAAATGCCAAAAAGTCCGCATACGGTCCAAACCCAATTTCTCAGCAAAAAACATTTCGCTTCTGGAGAAATAACCATAGCTCTTTTATCCCTACTACTCTGCTTGAAATAAACCACCGAAACGATTGCATTACAAGCCATACAGCACAAATAAACGCATGGAAAGAACGCGAGTAATTCGTAATTCCACGCGCTCGGGGAATTAAGGGAACAATAAGGAGCTTATTCGATGCGTATCTGCCCTTCCCATTAACTGGGAAACAACAGTGCAATTCGTAGGAGGGAACTCAAAGTGGCCATAAAAGGTGATTTGCCCATTAAGCCATGCTAAACGCCTTTAAACGGTAGAAACCCAAACTGAACCGAAGGAAATGTAGACTGCAAATCAGAACGGGAAGCGATGTAAGACGTCGGGGAACTGTTTCCACTCATGACCGCTCGGTCCCGCGTAAGGTGAATCGTATGACCCTCACGAACACTAACGGGGAATAAGAGTCAAACATGACTGTTAATGAGACCGTGGAGGTTACGATTTCGCTCCGTTCGCCTTATTATCGAATGAGATACTCGTACGCTCCATCTCGCCTGTTCTGGTATAAGGGTCGAGGAAATTGCATTGGACGAGGTTGGCCATTTTGCAACAATGGCCGGTCTTTGCCGTCTCGCATTGAAATTTTCCCGTTTGAATTAAAGGGAAGCCGTTGAAAAGGATCCACATTTTCATTTGCTAGAGAGTTCGATATGAAAACGCGAAAGCTTTAATAAGCCAGCGATGTAAATATCTCCCGAGTCCTCTTTCCTCTAATTAAAGCCCTGAAATGGGTGCGCGGGAATTTTTCGCGATCAACCTAGGCTTTTCGGCGGAAATTCCGCGAGAAGTAATGGATTCGCTCAAGTAAGTCTTACAGTGGGATACAAAGTGAAGATATTGCATAAATCTCTATGGAATTTTAAAATTACTAATTCTGACTAAAATTAAGGAAAATGTAACGTTGCTGCTGCGTAAGTAAGTGAATGATGCTACGAAATACATATATGATATCCCAAGACAGACCCACTGGATAGTCGGTTTTTTGGATATTTTTTCCAAGTCTACGACCTTACGTGAAAATTAACCTCCCTTGTACTATACATGAGCTTTAATGTTTGAATTGTGCGACGGAGTTATTCAAAACAGCTTCTTATAAATTTACTGGGTGTCATATGGATGATATGGCTAACAGCGCCAAGAAGCATACTTTAATAAAATCGTATGAAAATCACCAACCAAATCAAATGAAGATTAACTGCTTCACAAGTTTGTAGCCTCCACTGAAACCCTCAGCTAGGAAATTGTTTTCTTGGCATTGTACAGTCTACATGAAAAGAACTTTAACTTTACTCTTTTACGGATCTTGGAGTTATTTTTGACTCTAATAAAACTTAAACTACGTGTCCGATATATCTGTTCCAAGGCTCTTCGCCTCTTAGATTACTAAAACACAATATTCATAACCATTTTTCTGTTAATACTGTTCTCAAATCTTACTGTTTCCTTGTACGACCTTTATTGGAATTCAGTTGCGTGATTTGGAATCCCCACCAGAGTACTCTCATTCAAGCCTTAGAGAGAGATCAGTTGCGATTCCTCAAATGGCTTTACTGTAAGCAGAAAGAATCTTATTTCAATAAAATCGATTACCTTGCTTTGTCTAAGAACTATAACCAGACTACTCTCCAGACTACTCTCCAGACTACTCTCCAGACTAGACGAGTAGTTGCTGATGTAGTCAGGTATGTATGTGTTTGCAGGCGAATCAGCCTCTCTGGCTATTATCGTGCTGGTGTAGTCCTCCTTCGGAATATTCTGAATGGCATAATTGACTCTGGTGATTTGATTTTTTAAATTAATTTTAATGTTCCCCTTTGACGTACCAGAAATACAAATATCTTTCGAATCTCTTTTGGGTGAAAGAATGTCTGTAGATTCGAACTCCTATCCGGAATCATCAGGTTAATGATGTTCTGAATAGGACCAATGGCATAGATTTATTTTTTAATTCACTTAATTATTTTAAGAGGAAACTATATGAATTTGCCTGGATGATAACCTTTGTACATTTCTATTTTAATTTTTACTGCATTTTTATAATGTATTTGTCAATATACTATCTATTATATCACATGGTATTAGGGTTTCCTCTATGTAATCAATAATAAATAATTATTATAAATATATGAAATGAGTATCTGTAGTTATGAAACGCGTTAACACGTATATCAATACACATTAACTGTTAATTCATGGAATAAAAGCGATAATTGTAAATACAAACTTTCAACAAAGGTATAATCGCATAAATCATTATTTTAGTTAAGATGGATTTTTGGTCATACTGTAACCAAGAGATGAATGTAAATTGAATAATAAACCTTATTATTATATAAAAAAATTGATAATTTCTCCAATTAAAGCAGTAGTTCAACACCAAATTTACCACCTATAAGGCTGAATAATTTTGTACATTTTGCTGTCTTTGGTATTAACTTATACATTTCCCTTCAATGAGAATTTTATTAGAATCGTCATAAAATACATCGCATGAAGCATTTCCTATTAACTCTATTCTAAAATGGGACATATGAGTAACTTTCTTCCAAGTATCTTCAATCTAGATGTGTCCAATCAATTGTTAATAGACGCGAATCAACATATATTACATTTCTTTAAGCCCTATGCACTCTCAGAGACTACTTCCATAAGATAACATGTTCGTGAGATATACCAAGATGCATATAGTAGCCATGCATACCTTTAAAGTATTCATTGATAGGTAGGTATTGATTGATGTTTGAGACATAATAGAGCGAATGCATCCAGTTCGAGTAAATGGGTCGTAGAATGGGATTTTAGATCTTCGAGCACACAAACCACCGCAGCACACTGCAATCTCCGGATGGATGGATCTTTTGTCCACGCCTTGAATATACAAGAAAAACAAACATCTGTGATGGATTGGGCCGAAGGTAGTGCGCTGGAGCTCTACTCTAAGATAGAGAAACGCGATTCCTGAAGAATCAACGGGCCATTAATGCAAGAGAGCTGGAACAATCTGCGAAACGAATATCAGTGTTATCGTTTCCTCTGAGATTGCTTTGCGGAGTAAACAAAGTAGAAACTTGATTGAAATTTCAGATGTGCGTTATCAGGTTGGTTTATCAACAGTCTCCAAGAGGCAAAATTTAAGGTATGTAAATCCAGAATCAACAGTTAACCAGCGCCTTACGTAAACACGTTTATTAATAGAGAACGGAATTCAGTAAATAATTCATATTCAACTTAAAAATATCTCTTCTAGGCACTCATACTACGTTATTCTATCTCTTAGAAGATTCAGGAGTTATAAAAATTTCCATTAAATGTTAATTTCTTTTTTATGTAAAATGAACGCTAACTTTCCTTTTTGGCTATCACTTCTCTAAGCTTTTTCATGCAACCTTTTCTTAAATTCTCTCATTTAGAATATGATCCAATAAATATTTTAACAACCTTTGTATGCCGCCTTCAATCCTTCAATAAACACTTTCCTTCAGATACACCTAATTCAATAGCTTAAGTTTACGTCAAATATTGACAGTTACTTACGGAAAAAAAAGAAATGTGAGACCTATGTTGAAATAATTCGATCAAAGAGGTAAAAGAACTATTTTCTTTGAGGTAAGATATTCCTAAAAGCTTAACTACATCTAGTTATCAATACAAGCAAACATAAATACCAATATATGATTTAATGATGGAATCCTTTGGTACGAATAATAAACATACATGATGTATTTAAATGAAATTCATAATTGGAACTAGTTGGCTTTGATCAATACTTTAAAGTAATACCACCAAATTAAAAAAGCTAAGGAGATTAGTGCGATAAAAGAGAGCCATAAATGTTATGAATGATCGAGACAAATTCAAAAATTTAGGAGATTCCACAAGATATCGTGTATTATGTTATATGAATTGGTCTTACCAAGCTAATGAAACAAAAAGAATTGAGCACAAATTGAGCAAAGGATTTATGGATGTGAATTTGAAGAAGTAAATTAGAATGGAAAACGTAGAAGAACTTGGAGAGGGTTGGAAATGAACTTTCCCAAGAGGGTCGTCAAAAGGTGTTTTGCCTCCGTTGACTTAAACTGCTTATGACAGCTCTTTGGAAGTTGCGTCCCTGCTAAACAAAAGACTCCCCGTTACAAAGGCACCCTAAATCTTATCCTCTGCGTTGTCGTACAGTTTGCATGCTCGTTTGAGCAGACCCTGTTGCTCGCCAAAATAAGAGAAACTCGAAATTTCTATTAAAAACAACATCCACCGAATAAATTAAAGCTATGGTTAGTTCTTGGAAAAGAATAATGGCGGAAAAATTGAAAATTAAATTCGATGACAACAGAAATTTCATTTTATAATAAAAAGCCTTACATACTGCAGCCGACATTATCTATTGTCGCGAAAAATGTAGTACGCTGAAATATAATAAGACAAATGTATAATTAAAATTGTAAAGCATAGCGAGATCGAATTTCTCCAACCTTTCTCCCTCAAATATGAGGATAGGCACTTATTTATTCATGCAATTAAGTACTTTTACATGTGAATTCTACTGTAACAAACCACATGAAGAATTTATTTTTTAAATGGGTGAGACAACATCTTTGACCCACATTACTTTTGTTCACATAAATTTATTATAAAAACGGATTTTTATTTAATGGCGTGTTTTTATTTTGATATTTCTGTGTAGACCATTGTGTAAGGAAATCATTTCCGACCTTTCAGTGCTATATGATTCCAAGTCCTAAACACTGTGATAGTATAAATTACTGTGAGAGATAAAATCTGAGAACAAATAATGACTAGGAACGTAAAAATAATTCAGTAGAAAAGTTCCTTCGGTTTCGAAGGAAATTTTCTTCCACGATAAAAATTTTCCTAGCGCATCAAAATTTTGATGACTGAGAAGGAATAAGAGTGAAAATGTAGGAAAGAAAACATAAGCAGCTACAGTGTACTAAAACTCATTTCTATTGCAGTCGATAAAGCATCTGATTTTCATTCACGATGAATAAAGTTTGGGACTATTATTTGTGAATAATATTAGAGGGTTCCACGAAGTGAATGCAGAAGGAATGTATTGCATCTTATTTTGATTTCATCTTTATTTCCTATGCTAAAACTTGTTTTGGTGCCAAACTGTGAATTTCAACCGATTCGCGCAATTAAAGAGATGTTGGAGAAGCTCGGCAGGGAATCAAAAGAAAAAAGGAGAAGGATAAACCGATAAGTAGGAATCTTCCAGGTTAGAAACGGAGGCGAGGCATGGGCAGAATTGAAGGACAGGTTAGGGGAATCACATTATGTAGCTTGAGGGGACCATAAGAATAAGTTTAAGCGAAAACAGCGAATGGATATCGCGAAGTATTCCTTTGTAAGTAGGGGGATAAAATATTGGAATATGCTACCTGAAGAGGCTCTCAAACCCTACCCGAAAAGCAAAAAAAGACTTTAGGAATATATGTTTTAACTTACTATAAGGCATTATAATGTTTTGCGTCTGTTTAAATCTTACCACCTGAATTTTGTTCTATTTGTAAGATTGATTATGTAAATAAATGAATAATAGGCGTTGCATTGCAATCCCAGCATTCAGAATTCAGCAGCTTTCGCTAAATTTAAATTCCTACCTCGAACCAACAAGAATATTTGTCCACGGGAGACAAGTCAATGCAAAGAGCAAGGATGCTGACATCCCTGGAAACTTTCCGTTCCCAGAATTCAGTGCCATCTATAGCACTTTATAAGCCTCCGCTTCGTGACCCAAGCGTCGCAGTCACGTCCAGGCTAACTCTTACTACCTGAGGTTGCCTCCATTTTTTGGGCGGATACGGTGGGGTCAGACGCAGGCGTGCTGTCAGGACGGAGCGGTCAGTGTTTAATGGGAAGGCAAGTTTGCAAGGAAGAACGAGGAGGAGAAAGGCAGTGAAAGAGAGATTAGGGGAAAGGGTATCGAGGATGAACTGAGGATACGTAAGGGATTTGCCGGGTTATTATTAAGATGCATTTAACGCTCTTTCGCTGGGATTACAAGGGAGCTTACGTGATCGTAAATCCGTGAATAAGCTTTTGAAGGAGAATATGAACCACGGTAGGGCTTTGGGAATCATAATTAGCATTTCATTTTCCATGGCAAAACTTCTTAAATACATTCAAGATACATATATTCATAATAATCACCTAATTCTCCGTATAAGCGTGTGCCTTTCTATTCATTAAAGTCGTTATACATTACATAGACATTTCAGTACTTTATATTTTAAGAATTATTCGGAAAATTAGAATCATTTCTTTTAACCAGAAGAACGGTTTTTCATTACGATACATTTATCTTAAATACCAATTATTCCTAGCCTAAATACCAATAGGGTGTTTTCTATTTGCGACTTCAAACTGCTTTTTCCTAAGAACATGACCATAATAAATAAAAAACAAGTCAAGTCATTGCCGTATATTGAACAGTGGTCCTATACAACGAGTCATTTAATTTAAAAAGATTATTGCTCTCATTGACGTATAATTCTTATCCACTCAAGTAGATTTTTGTACTAGTTACTTAAGTTTGTGTTACTAAACCTCGAATAGCCGAAACCCTTCTTTTTTGTACTGTGTGACTTCCCCTTCAAGCCGATGTATGAAACACCTTGATTTGTTTCTACACTGAATTCAGCATCATCGTAGGTATATAATATTTGCAGGAAATTATCTGAAAACTAATGTATTCGTAGTGTACATCTGTCTGTCTGCATTTCCCTCAATATTAGAAACGGTTTTTAAACGTCTATAGTAACTAAGTTTCATTTATAGAAACGTAATTTGTTATATTTTTTTCGTTAAATAAGATCTCAAGAAGGTAGCTATATTTAAAGATATTCCGTAGAATGATTACCGAAGTTATTAATACTATTTGTCAAAATATATGAATTTATCTTTACCTTAATTAGAATAATTGCAATACACTTTTATATTACTTACAATTAAAAAAATTATGAACGTTATACACTCTTAGTACTTAATATTTCATGATGGAAAACGCATTACGAGATGGAAGAAAAAACAGTACTTTCCTATCCTAAACGCTTCATTATGGTGACCAAAGAAAGAAGAAGCGTTGTTTAACTCAGATAAATTACCCCACATTGTATTTATATGGCTTAAAAATAGGAGGAGTTAAAGTGTGATATTTTGCGAAATTGTTGATGACACTTTTGTGAATATTAAAAAATAGACATTTTGGAGGTTAAATTCATGTTAATTTTTCCTCTTTACTTCAACGAACTTCAGGTAGCACCACAATTATTATAATCCATAAATCGAGATCATTTCTAAAGTAAATGATAAACATCGGCTCATAAACGGAATGTAACCGTTTGGTTTACGAACCGAATTTCACTACCTCGAGTACTCGTATCGATGATGATATCCTCTATAAATCCCCTTGTTCATTTCGCGCACATCCGAATGAATAATTCCTCCAGGGAAAAGAGCACTCTCCACTGAAAGCACGCACGAATCACAGGCATCCAAATCTCGAGAGAGACAGCGAAAGGGGTGGAATAGTTTTATAGAGGAAGGTTCCTTATCTCCGAAGAGAAATATCAGAATGGCAAGCGGAGTGAAATATCGGGTGAAGTTTTGCTGGGAACCGTTTCGACAGAAGGAATTACGTGGAGAGAGGGAATACAGAGATACGGATGACTTTATTACTGACGGGGCCCGAGGAAAGCGGGGGGAGGAGTAGGGAATCAAACGAGCAAGGCTGATGACTGAATTATTCATATTATTAAAGTCGCCGAAATATATGGGAAACAAACAGCAGTTGAGACTGTCGACCGTTCTTTCCCGCTGAATTTAAAATATGATACTAAATAATGGAAGGAAAGTTACAAGGACGTTCCAGACGCGGAAATGAATTCGAGTAATTATTCGTACGGGGAAGAACTACGAAAATTCGGTTTCAGAATTTTACGATTTCCTCGGTGTTCTGTCGACACATATAATAAAGATACAAACGCTACCATAAAAGAGAGAATAACTTCAGCAATGCATTAAAGATTATAACATAATTTTACTTTGTTGACGTTCGAATAATAAAAAGATATTTGTATCCTTATTCACAATAGCTTAGTTAAGTAAATATAAATAGATAATTTATCAGAATATCCTACGTTTTAGTGTTACACATATAATAATTTGGTCTCTTAAGGTCAAACTAATTTTTCAATTATTTCTTTGTACCTGCAAGAGCGGATAAATTGTACTTTATAAGGGTATACCATTAAGAGAAATACATCAGGAAAGATTATCCTTAGTGATTGGTTATAAGTCAATTTATTTCTATTAAATTAAATTTATTTCAAATATTGCACCGCATTCATATAGGATTCAGTAATAGAATCATATCAATCGAATGCTTCGCCTAAAACGTTACGTATTAACACTCCCATCAGCCCTCATAGAACCAATAATCCATAGAAAAATGAAATTGAAAAATGATTTTAAGGAAGAAGCGAAATTTTGGAATATGTTAATTTGTTTCAATCGAACTGTCGGCGCAATAATGAAAATAATGGATGGCAAAAATTTGAGTTGCCAAAGGAAATATAGAAATTAAATATTTGTTATAAAAAATATCCATTAGTTACATCCATTAGCTTTCACACAGATTCACTTAATTGACGGATGGATTAATTTAATTATATTCTATTTCATTCAATGATAAATATCAAAGGAAAGCAGCAATATTAAATTTAACAAATTCGTACCCATAAAAAAATGGCAGCAAAACCTGCGCAAATGTGCAGACCTATGGCATGGAGAAAGATGTTTTCAGCAATTACGCGCGCAAGGGAAGGAAACACGAAAGAAAAACTGGCAAAATTCAACCCAAAAGTCAGCTTTACTACTTGCAAAAACTACTCCCAGAAACTGCCAAATCCCGATTGTCTCTCGCAGCCTCGCAAAGGAGAGTAGCATTCGATTCATCCTTAGAAGGCATCATCGACTGATACGGCGAATATACCTGCGAGAGAAGCATCTCGTGGAAAAGAGTAAAAATGCTTAAAGAGCATTCCACATCGGGAGGCACGTCTTCAAAGGTGGAAGGATTCCTCGCAAATTGGCTGGTTGAATTTTTAAGACGAGTATAATATGCCGCTGTTTCAGTCCGAACTTTTCGGAATATGCTCTCTGGACAAATTGGTCGAACCCATCTCCCGAGGTCCTCCCATTCCTCGAGGGCTTCGTTCTTAGGGGGGCATTCCTTTCATCCCCTCAATCTGCTCTACTTCTCCCACCGTAAAAGGACTTTTCGTCAGGATTGCCTCCATCAAAACTAATGACTCCCTTTCTGAGGGGGATAAGGGGAGGGAGAGAGAGGTGAAAGCGTACCTCTCTTTCTCTCCCCGTATCTCTTACTTACTCGCACTCCTTTAAGCGCCTCTTTGCCTTCTGACTCCACTGTCCCTGTGAACATTTTATGCTTCTCATTCTTCATTCATACCCTCCTCTCTTACCGCGCATCCTTTTGCGTCCTCTTCCCGCATTTCTTTCACGTTTTCTCCTCTCTGCCTTTCTCTCCGCCACACCTCTCGTGTTCTCCTTTCCGGAAAAACAGGGACATTCTACCAGCTTTTATTGACTAATTCACTGAATTTGTCACCTATATATGAGTGTCACATGCGCGAATTCACACACATAAATACATTACTTTTTAACTAGCAAAGATGGCTATATGATCAAGATATATAGCTATGGATATATGGCTCAAGTTCACAAGTTTTCTGTTTTCTATTAGCTAAATTCCTGTACATGTTGTCAAAAATTATAAATAATACTGCACTACCTAATATACTTTGGTAACAACCTATGTAATAGTAATGTTCTATTTAGTATCACACTTATTTATTCATCTGGTGTGCGTATTATCTTTATTATGAGTTCTACATGGAATACCACAGTCTTTAAGAGAATAGATAACCTCATTAAGGTAGATCGAAAGTTATGGATAAAGCAAGTTGATTAAATTAATATCGTTGATGCTTTAGAAATTTCTTCTTTGATTTAAAGTAATTCGAGGTATTGCTTTACGGTGATCCGAAAGACAGAAAAAATCTCAAATGTCTATGATATGTGTTACTCGTTATAAATGACCAAAAAAAAACACGAAATTTATCAGCGTAAAGTTCTATCTTTTACCAGATGCATATCTACAGTATATTTTTAATTTCATGTAATATTCTCTAAGTAATAGATTTATGCTTATTATCGTTTAAGGCTAAAAATATTCTTACCAAGAGGGCAAATAAAGTGTTTCTTGTATCATAGTTTCATCTTTTCATTTTCGGTCCTAATTTACTTCAACACAAATTGTTATTATTTTTTCAAAAAAGGCTGCTTTGAAAAACTATTTTTGGCAACTTCAAGTCGCTAAATCGAAGACTCGCATAAGGTATCGCAAGTTCATCCTTGCTTTTTCATTTCAAAAATGACTTTCTATCCTTTAAGGATATAAGAATGGAAGAGCTATTTTTATGCGCTCACTCTCTATCATCCATCTTTTTTTTCTTCCTCCTCTCTTTCCCTTTGGAACATCGTGGAAAAATTAAGCCGTTTTCGGTCGTTACGGAATGAGATGGATTATAACATGGATGAAGCTCATTAGTCAAAGCCTTCCTCAAATATATTTCTCATATATTCTTAAAATATTCGAGAAGTTATCCATCTGCGTACTCGATTTTATCTAATTTAATTAGCAATAATCATTACCCACTAAATGGAATCGATTATCTCATTCATTTCAGTTTTATAATTTGCTTCAATGTTTTATATCTATTCTGTAAAACTATTTTTTTATAAATTTCGTAAATATTTTCAATTATTTTTCCTGATTATTTTGAATTGTTTATATTCTGCACTGGATGCTTCTTTTAGAAGCTTCATTGATTCTACACCCATCATTCCTCTGACCCATCCTTAATCTTCATCTACTTTGATCAATGCCTTTTCTAGGAATAAGTACTACGTAGAATGTATTACATGGAATGATATTTTTTCTTACAATTCTATCGGTGAATCGAGGCGCTATTTATTTATTGTCATTTGAAAGTTCACGGAGGAGGCCATAGCGTCGTGGAGTATCCAAATGGAAATAAAATTTCTGAATAAAACACTCAATTTTATGCCAACAAAAACATTCATAACTCATGCTAATCGACACTAGCAAATGCTTCGTTGATGACCAGTTACGGGTCTTAATAGCCATAACCGCAGGCCTCATCCTGAAACTCGTCGAAAACGAAATATCTATTAGAGAGAAATAGAAAATCCTCTTAAACATTGTTGACATACAACTTTCTGTAAATCAAAGATATTCTTTATTATATTTTCCCTATTTACATCTCATTTATTAATTTTTAGTTTAAAAAGTTACAGAGTTTACAAAGAGTGCCAATGTCATATTATTGGTAAACATAATATAGTCGTATCATACAGCGTTTATCTCGTTATTTGGAAATCTTCGCACAGTACAGTACCTCCTAGATATACAAAGGGTACACATCATTGCTCTAAACAAACAATAACATTTGAAAAACCAACGATGGTAAACATATCAAGGCACTATATCAACTCTGAAACAGTAAACAAGTTCTATACCTATCCGTTCCTGATAAATCCGCAAGATTTCCTCCTTTCTATTTCTCGTCATTCTCGCCTTCCAATTCTTCTATTGACTTCTGCGACTGTGCCCCCATCTTTATCCTATCCTTCCCGATCCCCACTTCTTATTCCCATTTCATCCCACCCCGTCTTCCCCTCTGAGGCTGCCTTTCTCTCCATCTCAGACTTCCTCCTCTTATTCTCCATTCCTCCCACTCAATGCATGGGAGTGAAGCGTTTTGACGCTGCGTGGAGGTTCGCTACCCACTGGAGACTTCAAAGTGTTCTCTGTCGCCATGGCATCAAAGGGAATGTGTGGGCATCGGGAGTTTAACGCAACTAGCCCTCCCGCGACTGTTGGTTTTCGGTTTGGGGTGACGCGGGGGAGGGCCGGTTATGGTGGGGGTAAGACGTGGTTTCCAGGGGACGTTACTATGGTGCGGGTTACGGACGTGTGACCAAGAGGGGCACTCAAGGGACCCTATGAAAGCCCGCCAACTCCTGGAGACTTAAATATCAGCTCATTGCCACGAAAGAGGAACTCTTTCCTACTGTTTTTCCCTCCCTACGCCCGCTAAGGGACAAAGGAGCCGCGGCTCCTTCTTCTTCTTCCCACCGAGCGTAGCATTGCCTATTAGAGTTCGCTGCGGTGGGTTCGTTATCCTAATTGTTTTCGTGTTGCATTCAGAGAGACTAATGAGCGAGGTGAGCCGGAATGGATTTGAGATGTGGGAGGAAGTCTACCGAAAATGAATTCCTCACGTTCCTTTCCCCTAACCTCTCCGCAAATAGACTGCTTGACTACGTGAAGACGAGGATGCATTAAATTTCAGTGTTATGGCGTTCAAATACACTGGGATGATAATAGTTGTTGAAGGGCTTCATTATTCATTCGATATAGAGTTCAAATATATCGTCACTCATTTTTCTACTGCATTAAAGTAATGAAAGTACTCGTTGCAGTATATATGAACTCGCATTGTATTCATAATATTCGTTTGATTATTTTTCATCTACAAGATTTTCACTTGGTAGGACAAACTCGAGTTCCAATACTGCCTATCTTAAATGAAGACAAGACTTATATTATTGTTGGTTATAAATCAGAATTGGAGTGTTAATAGTGCTCTTAGGCCGTATTTGTCAGCATTCCGCGTCTACGTTGCCATCAGCTCTAGAAACGACGGGAATTACCAAATTGCAGACCTTCCGGGAATCACGCAATATATAGGCATACTGTCATATCCAGATTCCTAGAAGGTCGTTGAACTAGGATCTTCCTTTTATGCAGAGGTTGTAAAGAAGGTAGGGAACGCTGACAAAGGTGACTTAGGAACGTACTCATACCTCTAGTTCATCAAAAGTCACGTTTCAATTCTCTCCTTTCTTCATATTGGAATTCAGTTATTACCACCAAAATTTCGATAAACTTAACTAAAATAAATTCTTCAAGAAGCATTATTTACTTTAAATTCGATAATTATTGTATTTTAACATTATATAGAATTCTTATTACTATTAACTTATAGCAACAAAAGTTTATCTGATTATTTTGCAAGATTGTCAGAAAAACTCACAGATGGGGAAAGTATATTAAAGAGACTATGAAACAGTCGATCTAGCAATTATTTACAAAATTAACAGGACCCGCCAACAATGTGGAATAAGTTTCGTTAAAGCATGGAGGATTCTTATAATGAGCTTTGACTTAGGTCAGATATTGGCTAAAAATTACCACAATAAAATATGAAAACATACGTTCATAATATATAATGAATTACATTCGGAAACACTGGAATTTTTTCCGATTTTCTCAAGGGATACAGGTCTTGGAAAAGCGGCGAGCTGACACAAGAGGTTCAAATTTTCATGAAAGCCGGAATATAATCGAATCGTATCACCATGGAACTAGGCGTATAAACAGGAATGAAGTCGGAAGCAAAATATATTAACCACAGGAAATTTTCACATCTGAGAATTTATTTTCACAGTGAGAAATAATAGGATTCGCTGTTGCAAAGACGTTAGAAAGATGGAAATGTTTGGGAGATTTCTGGAGCAATGAAACACAATACCTCTTCTCTCCAGATGAATTTATAAAGAAAGATCCTCCTTTGTCTTAAATGGATTTATGCTGCATTTAAAACACAAAAACCTTCCGACGGAAGAAAAAAAATACAGCAGAAAAGCGAAAAAGTTGGTAAAATAACCGTTTCGTAGTGAACCGATTGTCCTTCTTTATCGCTACTGTTGTATCGCGAAATGATTTCTTGCTACGGTGCCAAATCTCCCTCTCAGCGGTTCTAAGAGATTTCTGCTGGACCCTCTCCAAATAGGGGCCACGTATTCGACCATCCTGTTCCTCAGGGTGAGAATGGGGCAGAGTAAATTGCTAAACCCCACGACTCTTATGCGATGCCCTACTTAATTAGCCATGGCGCCCGCTTGCATATTAATTGAGTCCACGAGAAAATCACCCTTCCAAATCGAGTGTTAATAATTAACGTGTCAAAACAAAGTAGCGTCAAGCACTAAAAAGCCCCGAAAAAATAAACAGAGACTGCCGTGACCATCATCAAAGAAATACACTTTGTAGCTTCCACAATATATATATATATATATATATATATATATATACATACGTATATATACAGGGTGTACCAAAAGGTAATGATAATCGGAAAACCAGGGATAGATCTCCTTTTGGGCTACCCGAATCACCCCACTTAGGGTATCCGCTTTTTATTCGTTTCCGAGTTTCGAATTTTTTTCGTATTGTTTGAAAAAAATCGTGATTTTCAAGACATTTTTCTCCATATCAACGTAAATAATTAAGATACAGAGTTATTTTTTCCAATTCAATCGAAGAAGCCATTCCATTCAGTTGGAATTAAACTTCAAATTTCAAAAACTATGCCGTTATGAATTTGATCAAAATCTTGCTGGCCAATTAAAAAATAACTTGACATGAAAAAAAATTTTGGTGACTACTCTTAACACTTTCCCACGTTATTAACTATTGACCACAAAAAATGTATTGAGCTGTCTTTACGGCAACATACTTCAAAATAGATTTAAATCATAGTGAGTCGAAGATTCTAAGTTTTAACGGAAGAGTCAACACCTCATTATAACTGTGAAATCAAGATGTTCAGGCGTTACTAATGAAATCAAGATGTTCAGGCGTTACTTTGTGGAAAGCCATTTGAAAATGAAAAGAAACACTGTAAATTTTCCACACTATTTTATTTTAAAGTACGACCGGTTTCGCTACCGGAGTAGCATCTTCTGGTATAACTCCAATTGGTGACATCAATGTGTTCAATTATCCAAGCTAAAAAACCTTTTTCTAATTAGCATCGCTTTGGCACTTTCAGGTGGTATAAATATTACTACTTCCCACTCGTTACTAGGCAAAGTCAACAAAAATATCCCTCGCGAGTATTACAAAGTATGAGCTATTAAAGTATTAACATCATCTGGCAAACATGTACAGGATATTAAGACTTATATGAAAGTTTAATGAGGAGAATTAATCCTTAACAAAATAACTGATTTCCACCAACTTTCACCTTTAACTTGAGAGTAACTTAAATAATATATCATAATCTCTTTAATTCATATAATTTTTAAATTATTCAGATACCGTCATAGGATATTTAGTTTTAAATTCCTGATGATGAGTAATGAGCCGCCTACAAAGAACTTCCCCTTAACACTAAGCACAATATGTAGAGAAAATACTTATAAATAGTAATTATTACTTCGTTATAAGGTTCCATTTCCTCCAATTTTTGTACATTTTAGTGGGGAACAGCGAGATATCATGATTTGCATGTAAGTAGTTTGCATGCAGAACTTTGGAGGGCAATGACTCCATGTGCCACCTCACTTCAAAGAATTTTAATTTGCACCGATGATAAAACAAAATAAAACACGGGCTTGAAAGAAAAGAAACTAGACATTTTTTGAACAGTTAATACGATTTTAATTAGTGAAAATCGGCAGAAATTATGGTGCAGTAATTGAAAGTAAGTTTCGATTTGCAAATTCTCCTCTAATTTCGTAGATACGTAATTCAGTTATTGCGCCATATGCGAGCGTTGCCGAGCGATGGACCGAAAAACGACGAAATTGCAAACTGAAAGTCCCGTCTGGCGAATTCTGGCCCTCGTCCAGTACGAAACAGCTCTAAGCGACCAAGTGCTTGGCAGTTGGTCTCATTTATGCAAATTAGCAAACCTCAAACATAGTCCTCGTCCGCGCGAGGGAAAAATAACCCATGAATAATTGATATTAAATCTCTCGTGAAACGCGTGAATTAGGCCGCTGTGGAAAATATTTTGGAAAACGAAACGAAGATGGCGATTTATTGGTGTAAGTGAGAAGATTTAACGATGGGAAATTAAAAAGAGATTTATAAATTGTTTAAAGATGCTATATATATCAAATTTAAACAAACTCAAAACTAGCCAATAAACTCTTTATATTGGGAATGCTGAATCTTAGTTTACTTCTCACTTACAGCTCGATGTAAATCCATCTCTTCATAGGAAAGAACTAGTACTTAACCAAAATTATTTGAATCTTCATTTATAAAAACTACTACTACTAACTACTACTACTCCGTCTTTCTTTATGCAATTTTAATGCAAATTTGTAGTCTGTGAAGATTTCATCAATATGCAGTAGAAATGTGACCACATAGAAACAAAACTGAAAACTGAGTTTTGACTGAAACTGATTCAAATTATAACAACCTTAAATCTGGTAGTCTATATCTGCTTTAAGGAGCACATGTTACAGTGAATTACAGAGAACACCATAAAGCTATATATATATGTATGTATTGAGGTATAATACGTAACCCTGATTGAATTGATGAACCCTCTAATGATTCTCTGAAGGAAAAAACACTGCTACAGATGAATTAGTTTCATTATGTATATAAACGGCCATTTCAATTTTCACACAAGCACATCCTCAATGCCTTTCCGTGGGTTTTTGTGAAGGTTTTTTTGTAAAGGTGGGTTTCGTATAACAATTCAACAATTTTTACAGTAAAATTAAAGGTGGTGGAAACGTCAATTTTTGGAGTATTCGTTTCTGCATTCAAGACGAAATGTTGCAAGTGAGTTATTAAAGCATAAAAATGAAAAACCTTGACCCCATTATTGCAACCTATACACCCTATATTTTCTAATTACTAACGATTCTCTTGAGAACTCACACGGAGTAACATCTACCGGAAGTATACGTGAATGAGTTTCCTAATGAGAGACAATGGAATTAGAAATATGTGTGACATATCATCAACATAAAAGAAATATATGCATTTTCTAATAAGAGTCCATGATGAATATGAGTCAAAAACGTGTGACGTATTATGATCATAAAAGTAGAAACAAAGCATTACGGGAAGCGTTAAATTCATTTGGAATCCAAATGCAGAAAAGTCCCAAGTCGCGCACCTGCATCACCAATCGAAGAGAAGGAACGCCTTTCGAGAAGTAAAATAAATAAAATGAGAAAGGGGAGTAATCGATTCCGGTCCCCAATCTCGGCTTAATGGCCCCTCAAAAGCGAAGTCGGTGTATCAATCGAGATTGATGGGTCGCGCTCACTCACATCGATCTATCGATACGACTGTCTTATCCATTCCAGCCCTCTCACATCTACTTACTTCCTGCTCTTCTCTACCTCCATCACTCTTCCTACTCCCAATACAAAATCACCATTTGTCTGCTTCTTCTTTGCCCCAATTTTCAATTGTTAGCAAATAACATAGAGGGAAGTGAATCGAATCCGCACGGTTTAAGGTTAAAGAAACATTTACTCACTGAAATTATAGTCGCAGTCACTGAAATTTTGAATAATATTTGAATACGTTTAGAGAAAGGAGTCGATCAAGATTACTGTCCATGAAAATTTCCATAAGTTATTCCATACATTTATCGTCGCTTCTACGTTTGTAAATGAATGTTTTCTTAAACTTCTCTAACTACAATAGTCAACAAGAATCACGGTGATGAAAGATCTATTCTACATCTACACATGTACCCTGAAAGACCTCATTCTTGATCGACTTTTTCTAGGATCTATTTCCATTATATTCTTCGCAGTGTATGAACGGTCTTTATATGAAGGAGGACGCATATCGTAGGGTTACATAACTTTCAAAGGCAATTTCTGTGAATTTATTATTTACCATACGTTTTGGTTTAAAACTATTTTTTTAAAGATTCCCTTCCTGCTCCCTGTAGTATCTGAGAAGCATTCATTGACTGTTGTGGCTATTATTTTTTTCAGGTAAAGGGAGGAGGGTTATAGGCGTCCACAAAGGAAAAATCCCTAGAAAGAATAGACAAGAAACAAGGTCTTTAGAAATCTGTATTTAAACATGAATCTCTAAGTTTCCGGTGGATTACTCTATCCTATTAGTTCCATTTGATAGAGCAACCAACCTTTACCAAATAAAAATCACCCTACGTATTCAATAATGCTTTCTTTGATGATTTGGAAATATTTTATACTCACAAACATTTCATTCAATGAAGCGTCGACAAATGATCTCCGTGTACTTATTCGAGTATAATATTTGCACAGCAATCTTAGGTCATTAAACTTTGTTTGTATCCGCGTTTTTTATTGTGAAGTAAACTAGGTAATCAAAAACTATTTGGAGAACACAAAAATTAATCATATATATATAGGATAAAGTTTATGAGAAAAATGATAAATAAAAAGAAATTCGACCAAAATTTATCATACATGAATGATGTTTTACTTCGCTGAAGCCCGGATAAGAATGCAGAAATTGCTCCTTTCAAAGGAGAGAATACGCAGTAATGTATCCCATTTGTACGGCGAGAAACTTCTCCCTTTCTACCACGAGATAAAAAGAATGCTTAAAACGAAAGCCACCGACAGGCGCCAAATCTCTTTCTCCCAATGACTCGTCATTTCCGAAAAGGCAGCAGATTCGAAGATCGAATCCCTTGTTAAATGTAACGCAACACTAGAATCCACTTCGCGGGGAATAGAATCCTCCGTCTATATTTGGACCCCTCTCTATCACTAACCCCACCAGCGAGCGGATCAGCAGAACGCGAGTTGCTTTAAATTTCTCATGAGGCCGCCCCGAGATGGAGATATATGCCCCTGCAAGGGCTGAAGAGGGAGGCGCCGAAGAAAAGCGGAGAAAAGGGTTGGCGCCCGGAATTGGGCTGGAGGTGGATGAGGGTCGTCGGAGAAGTCTCCATTTTATACGGAGTCCTCGAATTTATTGCCCTCCGCCGGCTGATGGAGTCTCGTTTGCAGGAAAACACAACACGCAAGGACTTTCCGGAGCGGGGGTCGTGGATTTTCCTCCACGGAAGTTTTAAAGGGTGCGCTAAGGGCTCGGGAGGCTGGAGGAGATGAACTTTCGGCGAAGAAGCTTATTTATGAATCGTGCGGCTATGAATTCTCCATCAGCTAGCCATCGACTGTATTCTCTTGGTGAGAAATAAGTTAGAGGTTTAAAGTATGTGAAAGCCGTCTTTGTCGGCGTTCCTCATCTAATTCATCCTTATTCGGAGAAAGCAAGAAATGATAACTCTCATTTTAGTCTTAGGGGTCATAAATTACGAATACTTATGACCAATGAAAACGAGGGTATTGCTTTTAAAATGTGCATTGGATTTTCTTAAAAGTGCGGTTGTCCTTTCTTGTTTTCTCCGAATACCGGTGAAAGAGACGAGAACGCCAACAAAGATAGCTTTTGGAGATTTAGACCTCTATCCATTAACAGCCATGTTCTGAATTTTATTTCTTTACGAGATATAAGTAGACAGTTAACCCTGGATCTGGATCAGTGGATAAAAATTGATGGCAAAAATATCGGAATCGGACATTACAGTTTCTTCGTTGGAAACACTTGCACTGTACCCGTGAAAGTGAAAGGATTATTATTTAAGCAAAAGATTGTAAATGATAATTCCCTGGTCACAATAGGCAAATGTTAGCTGAAAATTTTATCAATGAATACTTTTTCAGTGATTTATCGTAAGCAATCTTATCATTCGCTAACCAAATCACCATGCCTGAAGAGGTCTTCAAACCCATGCCGAAAAATAGAAAGGAGTTTTAAAGTAGACGCTGTTGTTTGTGTTATTAAGTGGATTGAATATTGTTATGTTTTGTATTATTTGGATATTTGTAAACGTGAGGATGTAAAAACCACGAAGTGACATTTTGTCCTGAAAAGTAACGTTCCAAACTGTGAAATGTAATTTTTTGTGATTAGTGGAGTACATGTTTTGGTGGGGGTACCGGAGAGATGTCTGTGAGTTAGATCTTGTAGCAGTGTTACGGTATGCTAAAATGCCGTCTGTTGCAAGAAATGTTATTTTTTTAATATTTGTTTGATTGAAGTTATTCATAGAAAATGGTTGGGGCTGCCACCGGAAGAAATTCTACTTGCAGAATGTAGAATATT
Organism: Sympetrum striolatum; assembly: GCA_947579665.1. Taxonomy (NCBI): domain Eukaryota; kingdom Metazoa; phylum Arthropoda; class Insecta; order Odonata; family Libellulidae; genus Sympetrum; species Sympetrum striolatum. The sequence continues at coordinate 37,862,879 of OX388351.1, read as the reverse complement.
AAATAAACAAATAAATTGTTGATCCATAGTTAAACCTAATATACGATTAGAAGTCGGAAACCGAATATCATAAAGTACTCAAGGGCTGCGCCAAGGGTGCGGGAGGATGGAGGAATCCTGGATGGGGATAAACTTTCGCGGAATAAGAAGAAGCTTCCGGAATTATTAAACAGTTTGGGAGGCCGTTTTAGTTCTATGGGGTGCCGTACCCGGGTGCAGGGTGGGGTGTTGGAGGAAAAAAATGTTGAAGGATCGCAAGCGTGGAGGAAGACAATGGAAACATTGTTAGACGCGTTTCCGATGGAGGGATTCGATTGAAAAATTAACGTCCGTTATCGGAGAGGGACTGAATTAATGAAGAGGAGTAATGGCGCTAATGAAGTTGCTTTTCGTAACAATGAGGGAAATACTGGTAAAAGGGAGTTCTTTTTTCCACCTCCGTACAATAGAACCTTCTGAACGATGACTACTGCGTTTCTCCTTCATTTTCCCTTTGAATTGCGTATTTGTCTTCATTATCGATTCGTTTCTTTACCAGAATCAGCGGAATATTCGAAAGTGATTTTAGACGAACCTTTTCGGGATAATGTACTACCGGTGCTAGGCGCGAGAACCACCTAGGGAGTGATATATTTTCTCGGCGAAAAAGACAACACTATGCCTCGAAAAAGTCTCAAACTCTGGCTTCAATCATTCAACCCATTTTCTGCTTCCTTTCTCCCGACCGACTATTTTTGGCTTGGCGTAGTTAAATCGAAGGGCGTGTTGAAACCTTTATTTAGCATGCCCTCTTTAGTGCATAGAATATCGATGCTAAAACTTCTGTCGAATAAGTTTCACATTTGTTGAATTGTGTAAAGGAATTGTGTGATTGTGTGGCGCAAAACCATGGAGGAAGATCTCAACAAATAACTAAATGACGACATCGGTGGGGTGTTTGATTGACAAATTGATAGGCTGGATGGATTCATATGCAATTATAATTCAATATTAAAGACACATTTTCTGTGACACTACATAGTTTTAGGTGAGAAATAGCACTATCGGTAACCTATATACTAAAAGTCAGATTCCTGAAGACTTTTCTTGCGTTAACTGATATTGAAATTTAAAAATAAGTTTTTGTATGTTATAAATTTTCTGGAGATTTGTCGACGAGATCTCGACTGAACAATAACCGTTGTAGTAAATTTCGTTTAACTAAAATTTCATTAAAATGATAAATTGTCAACTTATACCTATACAGCTATGATTATCGGAAATCAAAATAGGCTTTTAAATTTCCGACTATCCATTGATTTTTGGAGATGGAAAGTACTATTTGAGCTAATTTACAAAAATAATTTTCACAATTCTAACAAAGAATTCAATGACCGGCTGTATAGAGGACTAAAATTGTCATGGAATTTTCATTTCTGATGTGGTCCAATATTTTGGTGGAAAACATTCCCTTACTGTGCACAAAATTATTTTATTTTCGTCATAATAATCAAGTATTTAAAAATTCAAAATGACTTAAAACTCATCTCAATTCGGCGAGTCAATAACATGGATAAAATATTGATCAAACATATTTGATGTACAGAGATACAACTTATTGCTACAGTAACTTACTTCGTCATATAAGTTAAACATTTAGGTAGCATATAAATGCAGGATTTATCCAATCAATTAAGTGAAAAGCAAAACAATCTAAACTTTTGACCCCAATTCTATTTTACGTGCAGAATAACAACGCTCCCAATAAAACTTTCCTCTCACATCCCTCCACCTTCACAATACGTACACCTTTTGTCATTCAACCAAAAATTCATTTTCGAAAACTTTCGAGATTATTTACTACACTCGGTGATTGGACTGACAAACAGCGATACCTATACATGAAACACGGGTTGCGAATAAAAAGTATCAAGAATTCGAAATAAATCATCGGGACGATTGTAGCTATTACTCTCACGTTACCCATTAATTCTATAAATACATTTTTCGATGGTGTGATTTAAAATGCCCTGACTATTGGACACCGCGAGGACTGATATATGGCCGTACGTATCCACGCGCGCTTTATTGAAACGTCTGTTTCAGTCGACATCTCTGTCTTAGCTGAACATTAATATTTGAGAGGGGCGCTGAAAAATATCACGGAATCAATTTGTTACGCGGTGGAGTAGAATGGTGGGACGTCTATCATTCCCTTTATGTGATTTGTGCGATGCCATATTTCCACGCGACGTATTGACCCATGACTTCGGATTCGAAATGGATACAAAGAATTACACGAATGTGTGACCCCAAAAATCCCTGTTCCTTCCTTTTAGACAGGTGAACTTTCCGAAGGGAAATTTATGCGCGATGGAGAAGACTGTGGCAACAAGTGCAGGAGTACTTGAAATATTTTGACGCTGCTATGCTATTCCATTTTTACATGAAATTTGACTCCTTGTTTAGGAGAAACATCCAATTCCTTTGATAAAGGAACAGTTTTGATCACAATTTAAATCTATGGAATTTATTAAATTCCTACATATTCAATTGCATGAATAAAATGTGTCACTAAAATAATTAATAATTACGTAAACAAAGACGCCATTGTATTTAAATGAAATATACATTATACCATATGAACCTCAAAGAATCTAAGAGAGTTAGTTACTACTCATGATCTCCATTACTTCCTCTTTATCTTTACATTTTAGACACAGGTTACCGAAGAATTTCGTCAACTTAAGATCATTTAACCTTTAAATTCCTTGATTTCAATTTTAAAATTATTACAATTTAACATCCCAGAGTCTATCTATTTCATAAACTCATAAAGATTATTTGGATTAAGATGTTTCAATTCCACCCTTGACCTCTTAGACCAGAGTAAGGAAGGTTGTTGGTATATGAAATCAAGTACGAATTGGTCCTTCTTAAACCTCGACAGTATAATTTCTGCGGTTTTATTTTGAGTTTACATAAAATTGATGGCTGTATTTTAAACAAAAAATGTATCATAAAAATTAATACGTAATTTACGCAGGAATTCAAATATTTCACTTGTTTTACGTAAATAAATATACCTTTCATTTAATGCTCTAGGGCGGATAAAGCGATAAAATAATGAAAAGAAATAATGTCATTTTTAACGTCGACAATTTCAGATGAGAAAAGAAATATTAATCTGACGAACAAATGTCTTGTGTAAACTCTATACACCTGAGTGTATATATAAACAATGGATCTTTCTCCAAAATCCTATTCTCCGTCAGGTGCAATAAAGCCTTTTCCTTTAATACCAACGGTGATATTCCCAAGCCTGAGGCAGGGTTTAAATCTTTGTTCCTCGCGACTAACCTCTTGAAGATAGGATATTCCTTCATAACGCAATACTTAAGTTTCCTATTCACAAAACCAGTTTTATACTGATACAACAAGAAACAAGAAACCGCTATTACTGGGTCGAAAGATGTGTGGGAAAATTCGCATTCGGTGTCTTCCGACTCTTTCACTAAAATGTCATTCCGTTCTTCCTTAAAAGTGCAATGAACTCCTCGAATAAGGTGGATGTATGTGGGTCGTTCTCCTCCAGGGTCTCTCGCCCCGAATTCCTTCCTACAGTTCCCAAATTGAGGTGAAGTTTGAGAAAGAAATGGGTGCCAATTTCCCTAAAAATCTGCAGAATGACGACGTCTGGTGACGAACAGCTTTACGTGCAATTTCGTTTGTCTCCCTGACCCTTAGGGGGAGATGTTCCTTGAGCGTGGAACGGATTTTTTATCCTATTAATCCCGGAAGTAGAGAGTTCCAAGAGAGAGAGATTATTTTGAGAGTTGAATAAGAATACAACATGGATGACAAATGGTTGAGGTCTAAACGGAAATATTTCTGATGTTCTACTATCAGAAGATTTATTTCTGAGAATCATTTTTTTAATTTTAACTAGGACTACTTCAAATTCAGTATTCAATTTAAAAGTTCATACAGAATTATGAATCTTACAGTTTTGCAGTAGTAATCTTAGTCGTTTGTTATTGAATATATTTCGATATACCCTATTCCATTATGCATTTCTGTTTATGTAATCTATTCCATATAATTTAAACAGAAGCATCTATTTCGTATAAACATAATTTGAAAAGCTTTTTGCTTTATCTAAAATATCTTCCAGGCCTCATCGGCGTAGCGTATCAATTAGAATAATAAGATAAATATCAGGATTTCCGATGGTTAGTTAAAGATAAACGTAACTGAAAGAAATGTCAGTATAAATTTAAGTTTGACGATTGTTTTAACATCATTTACTCTAGGTAACTCAGTTGTTTTGTTACTTTTATACATATTCTAATCTCACTTTACTCGATTTTTTTCTAATATTGGTGTTAAGAAAATCATTGCGGAGTCTTGGTTTATGGAGATGCTCCACTATTAAGATGGAGTTTAAAGCTACAATTGTTCAGCTTTTCTTCATTCCATTGACGATATGAATCATGTAATCCCCGTGTATGATATAAAAAGGGAAACTCAGTAGAAACTAAAGCTAAAGGCTTTAAGATGTTCCATAGATGAAAAGTGCTAAAAAAGGTAGGTTTCGAAAATGGTGTACAATCATCTAAGTGTGCAGCTAATGGGGGACTCTGTTCCTAACAAAATTTTCTTCCATTTCTAATGTACTTATTTCTAGAGGAAACAAACTTTAGGGTCCTGATGTTAATAGAGCAAACAACCTATTAGTAGAAACAAAAACTCTCCAATATTTTATAGGAGAGGAATTGCTCATACCAAAATTCGTATTGTGGTATCATCGCAATAAATTTCAATTGAAAGTTCGAAACAATTATTAGCTAACATGTTGCTTTCTAATAAAACATTGATACAAGCACAAATATTTATAATTTATTTTCAAAATTTTTACGCACATAGCCTTACAAACAACAAAACCAACTTCCCTCCAATTAAATTTCCTTTCAGGTAGAAATGAAATATATCTCCTCTTTCACAGTAGTAACATCCTCGCTCAGAACTGGACTAGGCGATATTAAGCGACAGACTAACCGAAAATATTTCCTTTCTAAACTCTTAACTTGTCATTCATAAGTGTCCTTATATGACCCATCATTCACTAGCACGGTTACTTTGAAGAGGAATCATCCCTTGACAACACGCATAAGTAAAGCGACATCAATTCGTACGCCTTAGGCAAGAGCAGCGCATAATTGGCGGAGGTCATCAATATGTGTCGACAATGCAAGAGTCGATCAAACAATTGATACGAGGGCACCCGAAATCACACGTGCCCTTAATGCATCGGATGCAGCGAGAGGACATGTGCGCAAGCCGTGTATTAATCTCATCGATAAATGATGTCATTACACATGGCCAAAGCTCGCTACAACACGTTGATTTGATGCCATTTATCATCGGTGACGCTCCAGCATTTCTGTGACACCGGCACAATAGATGGAACTTCTCGGTGTCTAAGTTAGCCATCTTCAACTGTTGTGAAGAACCGGATTTTTTGATTTACTCGGTACTCAACGGACGGTTATGGTAGAGGTAATTTTTCATATCAGGACGGCTGTTTGTGCTTATAATCCATACGGAACTTTTCGTCCTTGTCCTTTAACTTTAAATGTCAAGAGTAATAAACAAAAATTGCCACAAAAATCGTTTTTTCATTGCTTGATAATTTTTTACTACGTCTACGAATTTAATGAACTAATCGCCATCATGAAGTGAAAACTATAGAAATAGAAGAAAGATTAATAAATTAGGAGTGAATAAGGATGTTTCCCCACTGGTAAGACATTTCTCCGGATAGTACAGTGAATGTGTTCATAACTGAACATATACATATCAACAGCGATTCAACAAGACATCAAAATTAACAAAATTTTGCGATACAAAAATAATTAATTTTTCGTAATAAATGATCACTTGGAAGATCAAAATTTCTCCGAAAGTAGAGTTACTTCCAAGTGATTGGAAGTTGCTTACTTTGAGCAAGTATAATCGTTAAGACTTTGAATACTGTTTATGAATACGTCTAATGTTTTAAGATATTTATGTGACTTTTTCAGAAACAAAAACGCAAAATTTTCTTCGCAAAAATTTTGAAAATGGATGAAAAATCTATAAAATGGAAGAAAAATCTATAAAATGTATACTTAACTCTAAATTATTTTCCTAAGAGATTTATTTTTTATTATATCAAGAAGATAAGATAGATATATAATGGTAAATGTCGGTCATTTATGGTTATTTTTTTAGCGAATGAGAATATGTTGATACCGCACTGAAAATAGGTGACACATGCTATCTACCCTCCAGTTCAATGAATGTGTACAAAGCATCTGCAGCCACCGCAATGCGGGATTTGTGACTGCTTGTAATTCTCCAAAATGACTAAGGGTTTTCTATTGATAAATACATAAATAAATATAATACGGATACAATACACCATTTTTCTTTCTATGCCCCTAACTATAGACGTATGTTAAAAATGTGTCATAACATAATACCAATCGAAAGCTAGTCTTCCAACGACTTAACGAATCACGAATTATAAGCACAAAGTGTAAGTGATTTAATTATTAGTCTATTAAAGAGAAAGGCCACTCTTTGATCCAGCGATGACCTGTATCTGATACGCGAAACAATTCATTCCCATATTGAAGTTCAATTTTTTGGGGACACCGTTCATAAAAACCTCTCATATACTTTATTTTAATTGAAGCAGTTTTAATGGTTCAAATAATAGTTTACAAATCAAATTTATACCAGAAAATCTACTTTTCTTTTCGTGAAAGTTATGTAAAATAGACTTATAGAATAAATTAATAAACTAGAGGGAATTTGTAACATTATTTTATGAGATAAATTATAATTTATCACTATTTTAAAACAGATTGAATTGAGAAAGAGGACAGAAAAAAGAAAGAAAATGTCACGACAATGGAAAGCAGCATTAAAGCGCTATTCCGTTTCTTTATCAGCGACATTGCCGAATGAGTAAAAAGGAAAGAATGGTCCAAGGAAGACAAAGAGAAGAAAATTTAGCGTTCCCAAAGTAAGATCGATGCGCTTATCAAAGCTTCCATGGAAATGGAAATCTTTTAAATGATTAATTGCTTTCTGTTACTCTTCTTCGTTCGGAAGCAACTCCAAGGGTCGTAACGCCATTATATCACAGACAAAAAATCTCGAACGTTCTCCGTTATTTATCATTTTTCACAAATGGGTTGCGTCGCTGTAAAAGCTGTACATTTCTGATGCTATTTTACGTCGTTACTACGATGAAAGGGCGGCTTCTTTTTTATGTGAGATGATTCTACGACATTCATGGGAAACAGAACAGTTTTTCTTTTACACTTTTGTCTCTAAGATCATCACATTATTTGTTTTTATTTGTTGTCAGGGTCTTAAGTAAAACAATACGCGGCGACAAGAGTAATGTGAAGGAAAAAATTGAAGGAGAAGAAGACTAAGGTTAGAGTTTTTGATTATATAAATGCGAGGTAACTCATCATAAAGAAAATAAAAACCCATTCGATGGGGGTTTTTCTATCAGAAGAATTTACTAAACGTTTACTGGATACCAAATTTGACGTAAGTCATCGTAATTAAATACAAATATCTTAATATAAAGGATATCGGATAACTTATTATAAAATCCATTCTTTTGCAAAGCTCTTTCAAATCTTCCAGCAATCCAAAAGTCCATTAATTGTGTTGCATTATGCCCGTTTTACTATTTGCAAGGTTTAGAACCACCATTAAAACCTATTTTCTCTCAACACATTGAGAAAGAATTACCATTCATTCACATGTTATCCTCACAGTTGTGACTTATAATGTTTTATAAATATGAATATTAGCTGTTTCGTTTGAAAAAAAATAAGTTCAATAGATTGAAATATTGATACACATTTTTTAAAAATCCAGTATCGCCTTTATTTTTTATGTCTTATTACAGAACAGAAATAGTACTTGTAATTGGTTAATTATTTTCGAAAAGTATTTTGGTAACTTGATTAGTCAAAATATAAGCTAAATAAACTCATTAAAATTTTAAGAAAGCTATTTTGAAAGTTACTTCAGTGGTTTAAAATGGAAGGGTAATTCTCTCAATGTGCTCAACAATTTAAAGCTTCGTTATCAAGAGAACTTACGGTTCCGATTTACTAGTACTTTGGTATACATCTACATTATACCAACTAGTCTTAAGAGTGAAGAAATTGTATGCAACCAATAATTGCTGCGAGGTCCCTCCTTCCCCATTCTAAAGGTTTTCCCACTCCCACGCTCTTAAGTTTCCTTCACTCCGCTATTTTTTGCACTCACTCTGCGTACACTTCTCGAGATTCGGGTCTTAAGATTGTCTTTAGTACACGTACTTTGAAGAATTACATTAATCGAATCTTGTCCGCGGTATTCTGAGGATCAGACTCGCGAAAAGTAGATCTCTAAGTCTCCAGACTTTTCCTTCTCACGTTTTCTATGTAAACTTATCCCGAACTCTTTCCCCAAAAGCGATCTAACTTGTATTCTGCGAAGCGCTCAAGTTCTTCGACAAACTCTGGTTAAGGAGACAACTGATAAATACAAGAAGTTCTTCGGGGAGTAATGAGAAAAGGGAGTAAAGGGGTGTTTTCCTAACGAAGAAGTACAAAAGAGAGCTTGCGCCTTTGATATGCAACAGCATGGAATTCTGTTGTACGAGAAACTATTGATGCTAATGGTATAATTGTTACCTCTATTCTGCTAAGTAGGTTTTCATTAGTCATTTACTCAATCGGCATAATACACATGAGAATATATAGCTAATTTAATCACATAAACAGTAATGATGAAAACAGTTCTCCTCGTTACTGGAACGATCTGCTTTTAAGGGATTCATGAGAGAATTCATAAGTGACTTGTACGGAAAATAGACTATGATAATTTTGTGTTTAGCTCAATTTGAAGACGAAACTAATTTGAATTCTTTTGTCATCTAAACAAAAATATTTTTCACCATATAAATTATACGGCTTTAGAGAGCTATATTATAAACAGGAAGGAAATTGATACGAAGATAAATTTCCGGATAAAAAACATGGATAGCAATATCTTAGGATAAAAATATTTACATTAAATAAACATTTTAAAAAGTGCACAGAATAATTTCTTTCGAGTTGAAGGTAATGATTATCATTTACTCACCAAAGCGTCCATTTTAGATCAAAGGTTAAACTTAATATACAGTTATATGCCAGCGTTTGAAAATCTAGATGTACTTACCTGAAATAAAGAAAAAAGATTATTAGCCAAAGTATCACTAGGGTATAAAACATGAGAATGAACATATAAAATTCAAAATATCGTGAAAGAATATTTCTAAAAACTCCGTTTCAGTAGTAGTGATCACTATACACGGTATAACAAAGACAATTGTTGCATAAGCTTCTCTTCATATACATTTATACATTCAATATTTCACCCCTGCGATAACAACTAACTACCCTCAATCATGTTTTTATTTATTTTGTACTACGCTCCAATTTGGCCGCTGCAGCAGGCGTCAACGGACGAGGTACGAGTAATTAGTACGGCCTTTGCAAAAAGACGATTTAAATAAAGAACGATGCATAAAATATGAGCACACTATACAGAATATTAAAGGTATTATACATGAAAAAATATAACCACATATTTTTATATATGACAAGAGTATTTGTAAAACATTAATATAAAATACTGTATAAATGACTAAGTAAATAGAAAACGAAAAAAATATAAAAATAAAATTCAACTCCTAAGTTTAATTTTGAAAATGCTAGCTTTCTCCGGGACTGAAACGAGGAATAATTCAGATTTAAACTATTTTGCCCTTGCCAAGACTCAAAAGTAATTTTCATTTAAGTAATATCCAAGAAAAAATATTCTCCAAGCCTATAACGTAACTTTATGGAAAGTACGTGGACGTGGAGTAAGTGAAAAGGTGATTTGGACTCTGATTAACGAGAAAATATGAAGTAACCTTAACTCACTTAAAATAAAACGGTAAAGGTAAGAGCTTTGAAGAAGTGAGATGTCTTGAAAGACATTGCAGTAATGGAGTTTGTAATTTTACGATTTTGGCGAAAACGGCTTCAACCTGAAAATTCCCTCGTATTTGAAATCTTCCGGTAAAGTGAATAATAATGGGGAGGCTTATTTAACGAGAGGAGGGCCTCAAAGAAATATTCTGCACTACCATTATTTACGCAAAGTAGCAAGAGAGAGAGGTCTGGTCCAAAGTGCATCCATTACTGGCTTCTCCCGATACGTGCTCCTTATCAAAGGGTACTGCGACGAAATTCCTACAGAGAGATATTCTCCATCAATACACTGCATATAGGAAGGCCCTAATTCAATCGAGAGCTCAAAAATATTTTAATGAAGGCCCAGTTTGATAATTAACGGTCCATTCAAAATTTCCAAGCGGTACTTCGCAATACCCGAATTATATTTATTCCCATCAAACGGGACTTGGAACTCGATTGGGGCGAAGTATGCAATATTTTTCCCCCGCAACTAAGTTTTCCCTCGATTTCCGTTTGAATGGAGCGAATCCAACAAGGATTGGGGACGCAATTAGGAAATCTATGGTACTATTCTGGTCGAAAAATTCGCAAGAAACCAGGCCACGACTCCACTCCCTGAACCATTCCTTTTCCGGTAAAAGTTCTAGAGAGAGCAGCTCTGTGAAAACGGATTCCCTAATGGCCGTCCCATTGAAGCCAAACAGTTAAAACCCTCTTTTCCCTCACTTTAAATTACCAGCCGGCGTTAATTACCGGGAGTCTTCCAAGGCTTTCGTTAAATACGTTGAAATAGTGAATTGTGAAAAGGAAGGAGGGTGAGCGAGAATAACGGGGAGGTAAATAATGTGATGGAAAGGTTTCCGATACGACGCTTGCGATAAGCGTCTTAAGACCCACTTAGCCCATGGGATAGACGTCACCTGTGTTGCTATTTCAAAACTGGAGTGCATCAGCTCCCTAAAGATTTTACGGTTAGAGTAACCCGTATTTTTCCTAGTGGTGTTTTCCATGGGCATTCGCATAGCTATTTTTTTTACGGATATATCTCCCGCTGGGATAATGAGAATGAAAAACGTCCCTAACCTTTTAGTCGTATCCCCAAAGACAAAGAGTATAATGTGCACTAAAAAGGCTGAGATTTCACTAATTATTCATTGAAGCATTCCTATTTTTTTCCCATATTAATTCATTCATAAAAATAAATTTACGAAATATTTGGGCATTTGCATTGATTATTGATATAAATATCCGTGAATTGAGCGATAATTGTGAAATCGTAATTTAATGTGTGATTTCGCGATTTTATTAAACAACGAAAACAATATTTATAGAAATTTTACAAAATCGTAGTTATTTAGACAATAAATGCTGTTAATACCAACAAATTGCTAATACTTATAAAATTAGAGGAAATCATTCTTTACAATAAATACGACAGCATTAAATATAAAACTAGTGGAATTAATTTACGAAAAATTTTAAAAGAACAGAGAGTTTCTGTAAAAGAATAAATATGAATATCATTGTAATCGAAAAATTATCTTTATCGAAAGTTGCATCTAGCATGATTATTTTTTTTTCATTCCAATGAATTTATAATTACTACATTCAAACCTTTCGTACAAGATCGTATTTTTATTGTTTAGTATAACATACACTTGGCAACTTTCTTGAATGGTGGAATATCCGATTTTCCTTCAAGATTTAACTTTCAAGTTAATAATGCTCTAGAGCAAATTCTGAGTATGTAGTTTCGACTCATGGAGTCATCCTCAGGTGGGAGACATGGAGTCATCCTCAACCTTAGGATAACCACCTTAGAATAAAAGGTTTTGTGGTATTGTAAAAGTTGGCTTCACTTTTGTTCTTAAAGCATATTAATATTCATCTGAGTCATGGAAAAAATACTCCTTTTAAAAAGCTATCGGAATATACACCTTACTTTGCGATGGAAGTTAATAATGTACTTTTGGTTATGCCGCACTCTTTCATGTGCAAAGTCAAATCTTTCTTTCCATCATATTTAACACGGCCACCGAGGGAATACAACGGAGATGCAACATTTCTTGCTTGGCCACATCCTAATTTTTGACACTCCATATTTCTTGGTGCAAAAATCTAATCTAATCTAGAAATACAGTTCACTATGGCTTAGAACCGTTCCATTTGTCGAGGAAATATTTTCCTCTTTTGTGCTAAAAAGCTCAGTTTGAAGCATCTGATTTCACCCCTCGTTTCTCTGAATAAAACTGTCTGACAAGAATCCAATTCCGACCAAAACATTCTCGAGATTTAACCTAAATAGCCTCCTCCATGTCTACTTCAAGAAAAATCTACCTCTGCGATGTCTGAGGAAGACTTTAAGAAACGTAGCACCTCGACATCTCCACTTGGAACCGTGAAAATAAACCTCCGACCCTTAAACCGGACCTTTGGACCGGGACAAAATATTCCAGGATCCCCTCTCATTCAATCTGCGCATTTATCCGATTGCACCTAAACATATCTCCTCTTATCCGAGACCACCTCTTTTTTAAAGCAGTTTCCGTTACCGATCCAATCCCGGTGGAGATAAAGACAGAGAAGGAGATCGAACCTCAAAGGCAGGAGAGCTTAAAAAAATACCCGGGGTCCTAATCCTTGGCATCCTATGGACCGAAAAACTAGCTCCTTTTTTCGACCCATCAGCCATAAATCGGAACAGAAGGCCCTCCCAGGCCATCGCAGTAGTAGAACTCATTCATTCTGCCCTTTTATAGGAAACCTCGTCCCTTTCACCAATGGTTTATCCGTTTACCCTTGAGGAGTTGGTTCCCTCATCCGTGGCCCTCCCCCACGCACATAAATACCGACTTGTCCTTTAAGGGATATCGTTCTATCAAGCAGCCCCTTTCGTTCTTTCTTCCTTTGTATTTTTGTCCTCTTCGAGGGAAATGGAGTCATTTTTGGGGCGAATCGTTTGATGTTCATCGGGCCTATTCTTTTGAGCACTCTGATTAACACGTGAGATGCAATTTCCTTCATTAGCAATAATTCTAATGATGAGCTCTATTACGTTGCATTATCACAACTAAATTTTGCTGCGTATATTTTTATAGCTCAAAATCTCTTTCGTCACGGATTTTTTCAACGAAGTAAACACATTTATCTCAATCAGGAATGCTCACACTCACAGCTTAGTGAATTTAGGTCGAAACAATATTGGCGAATCAATAGCTCAAGTACATAACTTCCACTGCTTTTCAATATTTATGCTGAGAAATTGGGTCATCGCATAAACTGATTTTGGTGAAATATAAAGTGGAGTAACATTTTTAGCATACCTTTTAGGTAAGATTTCATATCGCTTATAATCCTGGTGAAAATATATAATCAAACTTTTTAAGCATTCAGACAAAGTTGAGAAATGAATTTTCAAATCAAGACACCAAAATTAAAGATTAATAATATTAAAATTATTTGTAAATTTAAGTCGTTGCTATAAAACATCACAACGTATAACACAATTCTTCACTCGTTTAGTTATAAATCATATCAGGAGTAGATAAATCTTATAAAAATCTTAACTAAGCTGCAGTAAATTTGATCAACAATATCATCCTTTATTTTGACCCATACTTATTTTAGAACAATTAATAAAAAGGGAATTGAATTCAAGTATTCTCAGAAGACAGATACTCCAGAACATAGCACACAATTTCAAGTAGATATTCCTATGTACTCAGCCTTTCAGCGTATATTTCCATAAGATACTGTGTATCGAGAGAAATCCAACCGTTGATTAACGTGCCCTATCTATTAGCAGAAGCACCACTATCCATGAGGCAACAAATGAGTTCTGAAATCAGTCTGGCAGCTTGTCTTGGATACCGACCATCCTCCCAATAATCACAGTGATTATTCAACGAGACCGTGACGGCGCGGGAGTAAAAAATTATGATTGGTGAGATGTATGCACTCTGATTGCTCTGGTTACGTCTGCCAAATACGCCGCACCGGATCCGAATGCCGGATGACAGCACCCTCGTCTCCCCACGGCATCGACCTCATCCTCAGCCGTACAGCACGGGAAAAAATATGGAGTAAATCCCTCCCTTCGAAAATTCTTTGTACTTTTTCCGGGCCAATCTTCGACGAACCCCTTCCTTGGGTGGGAATCGATTTCCAAGGTGGAAAGCAGGTTTATTCGGGGCAAATAGGACCTCCTTCAAGGGGAACTGTCGGAGGGACAAATCGCCCCGTAAAGGATAAGGAAACGGGTTATGGAATCTCTTTTTCGAATCTGCTGCGAGATTAGCATGCATTCGGGATAAGCAAAATGTATCAGAAAAATTTCTGATTTAAACCTTTGAATTTTTCATGAACACTTCTTTGACTGTGAGATTGACACGTAGAATTAAATTCAGTACATAATGAGTTTTTTCGTAGAATTATCTAAATCTGCAGCAAAATAATTGATTGAATATCTAACTAATACGTAAAATGGAATTAAAATAATTCGGTGTTGAACATTGGTAAAGAGAAATACTAGAAAAAGAATTATCATAAGTGATAAAAAAGGATTTAATACGATAAACTCTTATTTCCTTTACTTAATCTACGATATGGTTATGAGCCAGCAAATAATGGAAATTAATTACAAAATAGCAAAGCGGAATAATTAATGAGATAATATTCATGGAATCTCTATATCTATTCACATTCAATGACAGGGATCAATTTTTATGCTTGTATTTTGCTCGATGACCATAGTTCTCGTATCTCAAACTCTCAAAATAATAAGGAAAAATGCATAAGAAAAATACGTAATTAAATTTGTGTTATATGTGAAAACAGATGGAAATGCTTTGAATATGACCCACATCCATTTTCATCACGATGATACATTTTCATTACCCCAAGGTCTCCGATGGGAAAGCTTTAAGCATTATCCTGCTAGAACAGACCATTTCAGTTCAAAGAAATACATAATACTTTCTCTGGATTTAGGACTTTATTTTCGACTAATTTATAGTTTTTTTCTTTAACTTAGATGAGAATGTTGTTTCCCTTTTAAACACCACTGGTTTCATAGTAGATGACGGCATGGATAAGAAGCAATCAGAAATTTATCTCCCAACTAAAACTGACAAATATAATTATATTTTTCTATAAATTAAATTAATTTGGAATTTGATTGGAAAGATAGTGACAGAAGATTTGAGTATTATTATTATTATTAGGGTCTTTATTAGGCGAGATTGAGACAAATGAATGATATATAATATGAATGTTCTTTTCATTATTTAATTAAGTATATTTTTGAATGTATGTTGCCTCTTGAAGATCCACTTTACCACACTGTTAGACGCTTTCTTCGTTTGCTCTTTAATTTTATTGTTTTTTTAACAGATTCTAGAGATATTTTAGTTGAAAACTTAGCTAATATAGTCAGTAAGCCTCCAAGTTTTATACAGTTCCTTTCTCATGGGTTTTTTCCTGCAGAGGAGATATTTTCCTAAGTAATAAAGACTTGGCTTTTTTAATCCAAGCAGTGGTTTCTTTCATCATTTTTTATTACTCTAGTTTCTTTTATTCTCACTTTCTTACTAAAAGATGAAGGTTTTGATGCAAGATGAGATTTCATGGCCTCAAACTCACCCTTATCACAGAAGATACTCTTTTCATCTCGCTCAAGAATGTAAACATCGAACGACGACCCATACCATCGGATGCAGAGATGAATGGCTGGACCCGACGACGATAAAACCCCCATCTTTTGCTCATGAGCATCGAAAAATTACCCTTTTAGGAGGGGAAATAGCTGTTCTTAATTAAACCCCCGCCGTCTCCACCATTATTACGTGAGAGGGTGTAAAAAGGCTCATTGTTTAATTAGAAGACCCTTTCGGGTGAGTAAAAGGTGTTTGGCGGAACGGACTGGTGCAGGAGAGATGAAATGAGAACCGCAGTACACGAGCGAATGCCTTTCAAGGGATTCGTATCTCATCAAGGCGGCGTTAGGGCCCGAGAGTCTCTCTTTCTCTGCTTACCGAACCTGTTCGTTTGTTATTTTACGGGACGCAATGATTCATGCGAGGTTCTTTCACATCAAGGGCGACGCATAAATTATGCCCATCGGGACCCCGTGTGCTCTCTTTGTGCGGCTCTTGTGTCCCACGCATTATGTTTTCGTAAGCGCTGACAAAGTGTTAGAGCTAATCTCGCTTAAGTATTACATATTTCGAGTTCTCTGTCATGTTTTAAAGGTTATGGAGTTATTTACTACGCAACAGATGACGAGAGGTCGTAAATATCTTCAACGTTGAACGATTTTACTTTCATCTTTCAGGGAATTGACGCCAAAGTAGGATGTGAGAGATGCCCGAATATATTAATATAAAAATTATCGCTCTAACATACCAGCATATTAAACTTTATGAACTCTAAGGCAATATATTATAAAGGGAAATAAATATGCTATTTTTTTAATATCAGAGAAATATGTAATAAGTTCCAATGTTCTTATTCACTAAGAAAAATATTTTTAAAGAATTCTGCAATTAAAATTATCTAATAAGGTAGATGAGTAAAAAACATCCGTTTAAAGGACGACAGGCAAATATCTTAATTTTTCTTTATAAATCTTAATTTATCTTTATCGTTTTAATTACATCTTGCATATTAAATTAAAACAATATATGAACAGCCTTAATGTTCAGCACCAATGAAATATTAAATTCACGGAAATACTACCGTTTAAATATTTAACAAAAATGTGAAAGGTAAGCGGGAAGGACGCGGTGCCATTGCACGTCTCCTGGCATACATGGGAAAAAAACAATCGATGACTCCCTGAATTTTGAGCCTTTATAAGGCACGATACCTTTCTTTGAAGACAAAAAAATATAAGAATGAATTTACGGTAAAATCAAAACAAGATACCAGCCGATACAGGATTACCATATCCTAAATCTTATGTTACCCGCAGTGCAGACACGATAATGGTCTCTTCTTTAGCAAAGACTTTAACAGGAGCAAACACAACCAAGGTCAACCACAGAAATGTATTATGTGTAGAGTAGGTTTCACAACTTAGTATTGTACATAATGAAGTAAGAAAATTGTTTCGTTATTCATTTAGTTTTTATAATTCTCTGAAGAAAATTAATAATAATGTATTATTCTTTAGGCATATTCCCACAGAGCAACATAAAATACAAAAATGCTCTGAGTACAAAAATTTTCGAAAAAATTACGACAGAAATACAAAAACCATTGGAAAATCAAAAGAACAAAAGTATGCACTGAGAAATAGAAAAATGTGGAAATATAATGGAATACAAAATAACGAAAAACACAACATAGGTAAACAGAAAACTTAGAACTTAAAGATATACAAAAAGAGAGGGAAAAAAACGAAGTGCAACTCGTCGATAACAAAATACTCACTTAAACATCAGCAGCTAAGAGATAACTGAATAGTTTTAACTCCTAACTCTCACCGAGCTGGAATATTTTAGAGAGTCAGGTAAAGAGTTCCAGAATTCAATACCTTCAATCTGGAATGAATTAAGGAAAATGTTTGATCGGATCCACATTGTGTTAATCTAGCATTGGTAGAAAGCTGTCTTTTGCGAGTGAAAAAGGTATAAATATAGCTTGGCTCCGAATTTTTGAACACCAAAAAAAGAAAACATCCGAGCATATTATGCTTCCTTCTTCTAATTGGAGAAAGCCACGACAGTTGGTAACGAAATTTAGAAACATAATCATATTAACGAAGGTTAAAAACAAATCTAACGCAAGAATTTAGAAGCCGCAGAATTCCAATTTCTTGTTGACGTGTGAGATCATCATATACTAGACAACAATAATCAAAGGCCGAAAAAATTAGTGTCGAAACAAGTATTATTATGGGTTGATAAAGGAAGGTTACCGGTTTATTTCAATTTAGATTAAGATAAGGTACATACGAATGTTAATCGGGACGTATCGTGCAAATTAGGCACCACATATGACATTTATCCAAATACCATGACATTGGGGCAATAAAACCACCAGTTTTCTATTAATTACTTACAAATAAGATTAATGCGGAGTATAAAATCTCCGATTTAAGCAGTTTTTATACTTAAGAGACCACTACACAGGAACTACAATTGATGCAGTCATCACATTGAGAAACATCTGATAGATCCTATGTTGAAATATTATCGTAACTTAACTGCACGTAGGTTCTGCACTTAATGGAGAATGAGAAGATCGTAGAGGGATACAACATAACAATGGTTCACGTAGAAGCCTATGGAATCAGCTTCGGAGACAAGAAGCAGAAATGGATCAGCGGGGGAAGATCAAATCTTCGGGACAATGGTGCACTTCGATTGGGCATCATATCACGGAAGACGTGACAGTAAAAGATGGGTCAATGCATTCTTGCGACGTCTAATGGAATACAATACAAAACGGGAGATGGAGACTTCGCGAACAGCATTTCAATTCCTCTCGAGAGGAAAATCTCAATATCTCCGAGATAAGACGATTAATCTGAGACCGTTCAAAGGGACTCGAGTTCGGTCACGGATGCTACATCCGATTTGACGTGACACAAAGTACCAAGCGGTGCTTCTCTGCACTACTTCGACGTACTCTTCGTGGCATTGAAAAGAGGAAAAAATGCACCGTCAAAGTCAACGGAACTGAGCCATTTGTCACGAGGGCCATCCGGCGCTTGCGAGGAAATGACGGATAAAGCCTCGGAAGTGACGTGCGTCCTGGAGGATGCAAGGATACACTGCAGGGTAACTTTAACACCTCTATGAAGTGGGTTCCGGTACATATTTTTCAAGGTAATTTATAGTCAGAGAGAAATATGAAAGTTAAATAACCCTTTTCCAACCACTATTCTTAGGCTGTCAGCAGCTTCATACATGAATAATTGAAATGAATATATGAAACTGTACATCCTATCTTTTGAATTCGGCACAGACAGGAACTTATTCAAAAAAGTAACATAAACTGAACATGAAAAATGGCTCTCTTGGTGTATCAAAAACTATTCCAATGGTATTTCTACATAATTCCAGAAAATAAATCAAGATAAAGAATTAAATGGTATTTGAATGAGAGCAAATCTTTCTTTGTGTACGATATCTAAAAGGAGTCCGTAATAAAAGAAATATTCACTTGCAAATCTCCAAACAAAGCTTTACTTTTGTAGATACCGTAGGTAAAATTCTGTTCATGCTAAGTAATACATAGAAATATTTATTTGGGAAAAAAAGACATTTTAGCGTCCTAATAAAGCAAAATCTAATTCTTTTAACAGATTCACTATAACAAAACCAGGTTAATTTCTAATTCGATTATCACTATCCTGATAAATAAATTATTACACATAAATTTACCACATTAAATATTGCGTATTCTGTACGTCGTTGTGTTTTAAATATTTAAATTCGGAATAACACGATTACATTAACGTTAAATTAATAAGCAGTTTTTAAATAACTCAAATAACATTTAATAATAGACACGTTTATGAGCTAAAAACAGCCTGGTTAAAAAGCTTCATATAGATTGTCCCATAATTTTTAAAAATAATATCCTTATTTTCCAATTAAAAAACCACCTGTGTAATAAAATTGACGAACTGGGAAATTTCTAGATATTACCGGCGTGTCATTTAATTAAATTTGTGATACAATGAGAATAAACGGAAAGGTAAAACAAATTATTAGTTACAGTTTTCCTGCGCAATAATATAAAAAACACTAATTTGCCTTTATACTAGATTTCTACCCAAAGCAAACTTTTATAAAAAAAATAAAAATTCATCGTATCATATCGAAAAATTCCGTGTTGAAAATGAACCATAATTTTCTCGTGGAAGTATTGCATAGAGGTATTTCCTTTATTTCCCTGCAGCGAATCAGGGGTTTTCTTGTGACCACCTCCCCTGCTATTTCTAGAGGTATGTACGTTTCAATTTAGACATCACTCAAGCGGGCGACGTCCCGTGTCATGACCTAACTAGGGTCACGCGACTTCGAGATTAAGGTATTTAAGGGCTCTTCGGATTCCGTGAGAGACCAAAGAAGTAGCAGAGAGGTAGTGGATTTCGAATCAACGGCAACGATTGAAAGCAACTTGCTGCAGGTGAGCGAAAGAGAAAAGAATAAACTCTGAAGGAAACAAATAAAAAAAACGAGCGTTTGCCGGAGAAAATGACCTACTGTGTTATCGTTATTGGAATGGAATTGCGGCGTAAATAAATAGGTTTATAAATGTAATGTGTCATCTGTAATGTCATATAGGTCGAGAATATTGTAATGCCATATAGGTCGAGATAAATTTTATCCAACCTACTCCAGAAGATTAGATTTAGTGGGAATTTTTTGACATTAGTGGTCAATGAGAAGGTAATCATTTTATGGAAGATATTTACGAAATATCTAAATAAAAATATTTGGAATGCAATTAATAGCATCCAAATGTTCTGTTACTGAAGCTGTCAAAATATGGTCTATTTTCATAGTGACTCATCTAAAAATGTTTGTAGAAAAATAAAAATATATTATTAAGTTTAAAAAAAAACACAATCCAAATGTATTTTTACTGAAGCAGTCAAAATATAGTCTATTTTTTATGATTACTTGTCTAAATATGTTTGTAAAAAATTAGGAATATCTAAATTCATTTCCATTAAAAAAACTAGGTACTGAAATATTTTTCGAAGGCTTGGCCAAATGGCATCTGAATTTTCCATAGATAAAATTGTTTTGAACACGTGATCAAACGCATCAGGTACGTGTGAAGATAAAGCCCATCTTACGCTCCCTTTAAATCACAACATGAAGATAAAATCAGTGGCTAAATCCTTGCGAAACGAACATATTCCTTAATTGCAATGAAAGAAATACTGCCTTTTAGATAACGCCGAACATTTACTTTCCTTTAAACATATCAGAAATTCACGTAAAGCTAGGAGAAACCAACCTGAACGCAACGTGAAAGTTGAACAGTCTATTAAATCCTACCGCAAGAAAATTAAAATGCAGCAGTGATGGAAGTATATAGCTCTTTCCGTCAAGAAATCTGAAATCTCCATTCATGCAGACGGAAAGCTGTTTCCGGATTGAAAAACCAGTTATTCCAGAGGGGCGAACATCCATCGGGGGCTAGTTGGTTTGGGGACGGCACTTTTTGCGCTCCCTAAATCACCGGCATCTTGGCACTTGCTTCCGGCCTGCGTACGTGCCGGCTTTTATCCCCCGTTCCCTCGCTCCCTGAGAGTTGCGCCGCACCGTCGGCATCCCGCGACACAAGATCTCTTCCTGACCTTGACTCCCTTATTGATATATGCCGGTCTGCGTACAATGCGAGCCTTTTAGTGAGGCAATCTTTAAGGCAGACACCACTCGTTTAGATGCGTGGGTGGCTACCGTCTGGGCATGTCTCATTCACTTGGACTACAGCAGACTGATGAAACGATTCGCGTGTCTGGAGGAGAAAGCAGATTGGCAAGGGTGCGCACGTTCTTAGCATTAATCAGTAACTGTTAGCAAAGACTATCTGCGGAACACAATATGGTTGGACTACGGTTTCACAATAAACAATAATCTAAAAACAATCAGTTAATAGTTAATTTTATTAAAGATTTATTTTGACGACCAATTTCGTTCGGGTTCTATAATGACCAAGCTATTTAATACGGTTCATTCTGAACTATTTAGCCGTACTTCGTTTTACAAAGATTTTTGCTAAGTTTTCATTCATTCTTCTTTAATAAGATTATTGTATCAGAAAAGGCCCACGAATTGAACTTGGCAGATATAAATATTTCTAAGGATGACAATGATGATTACAATGTCAACGCTGGTCACCAAAATATCGAAAAGCTAATAGCCAAGTTCAACAGTTTTAATAATGGCCTTCTAGGACATAATTCCAATCATTTAGATTAATAATAGCCTGGCTGGTTATTATAACCTAAATCAGGATGATTTATATCATTGTAAATATCACTCTTCAATAATTGTAAACTTCTATACAAATGTTAATCATGCTCACCTCTTCGACTTACTAATAAAATACTACAGGCAATTAGAAACCTTAATTATGTTACACATCAATATGAATGATTCCAATGCTGCAAAACCTCACGTCTAACGGAAAGTTTACATTACCAAGTAAATTTTACCAGCAATACCTCAATTGAGCATTTAGAGTTTCAAATTCTTTTTAGAAAACTTAAAAAAATACCCATCACATCTCCAATCGTGATCCTAATTTCAACAACAAAATATAATTGATTTATTACAGTTATGTACAGTTACAAAAGAACGTAAAAATGTAAATTTTCACTATGTTGCTTTTGGAAATGCTTTTCTAGCAATGACTGACGATCTAGTGATAAGATATTAGAAATTTGACGGAAAGACGACACTAAGTAACATAAATTTATTTTTACTTTGAATAGAATACATTCAAACTCAGAAAGAAGTATTCCTTGAATTTATCAACAGCCAAAGATTTGGGTCCCCGTATCAGAAATGGAATCTTAATTTACTTCAGTAAAAATAATGCTAGATGCCAAAGTGAATGAAATATTCATAGCGGAATGATAAAAACTTCGCGCTTTTTCAGTGTTCGGTAGATGATTGATTAACGCAACCGGTTTTGAAGATTGATACGCGCCATTATGCGCGATGATGACGGTCCGCCATCCAAACCGGTACTTCCAATAAATCTTTCATAAAAGAAAGGAAAGATTCTTCATCAATCTACGTATTACGACTGATGTGAGGATAAGTTGGAGACAATGATTCTTTTCGTTGGATTTTCTGTTGTATAATATATTCCTGCCAAAATATATCAATTAAAGCAATGGTTCAAATACTTCCTTAAATCTTCTGAATCCACAAAATACAATTTCAAGGGAAAATAGTAAGATGCATATTTTTGAAATATATGATTTCTTGGCTGTTAAAAATTAATATGTTCAATAAATATTGAATTATACAAATATAATATTATTATTACATTTGTATTATTATTATAGAAGGCTGAAATTATTAGGTTAAATTCATAATTGACAGTCGAGTCGGGGAAAAATCGAAAATTCCCAGATTTTGACCTAGGTTTGAGCTCAGAGACGATTACATTTTTCAATGTACTTAAACGGGGAAAACGAAAAATGGCCATGCAGAGCAAATGTCTTTCGTTCATTAAAATATGAAAAATTGCGCGTACGGCAGTGAGGCTTGGGCCATATTATGTCTAAACGATCAAAGTTTTCTTTTCTTGTGACTAATTTTAACATTCTGGCACGAAATTTGCAAAATTTTAGTTTGAATGCCAATTTATTGCGTTTTTTCTCCTTATTTCGAAGATTAAATCTATGGCAACGACCATTGTTTAAATCGAAAAACAAATTTGTTTACGATCTTAATTTCATACGCTAATGATGAAGGTTAGATGCATTTTGAATATTTTTTTAATGTTTCTTTCGATATATGTTATTACTGAATGTTGAAAAATGTAACTTTCATCAAAATTGACAGCGAATATCTGCACCGTCAATGAATTATTCCGGAATATATACTTTAAAAACATAAATTTATGTAGAGAATACGAGACCATTTATCAACGAAGATAATCGGAAAAGTCACGTAAGTAGTGAGATTATTCGAGAATTAAGTACATAGATATTAATATAAATTAATAAATAGGGATATTAATGTAAATTAAAGGGTTTAGCGACAATCTTTAGAAATAACATAAGTACAAGCAATACGAATCATTAGTTTAACGAAAACTATAGTTTAGTAATATATTATATTTCATAGCTCACTTAACCAAATACATTTATCATATACTGAACTCAGACTAAAAAGTTCCATGTATGTTTCACTTTTATACTACATTTATTTTGTGATATATTGTCACCGAAAAGCTCATACCGGCAACCAAACCCATTGCTGTCCGCCTTTCTTGAAGGACCATTTTAGGATTGAATATCAAGAAATTGTTACTTCCATCTAAATAAACAACAAATAAATTACTCAGTAAATACATGGTATCATTAAACGATGTAAGGATATAGTTGTTCTACGTATATGGTGGATTGCTTTTCGTGTGTGAGTTTTTGTGCTTATTATTATATGCCTATTATGTTTCTTCTTTTCTATTTTAATTACCTATAATTATTCTGTCATCCTCTCCAAAGAAAATATAAAATTTAGTTCTTTTTCTACATTTTTTTTAATAATACGCAGTACATTATTAGTACGTAGTATATTACGTAATTCAACTTTCATCAAAATGAAAACAAAATTCTACACATAAAATATACTGATTTCCTTGAACTACCCTCTGATTACGTCGTTCTACGTGTTCGCTGGATAACGTTTCGTTAGTATAAACAATTTTTGCATGTATCATTGAGTGAATATTATTTTCCCATCTTCTCCAAACGCTGTTTAGAATAAAGTTCTTTTTCTACGTTCTTTAAAACTATTTACATAATTACGTTTCCCATTGATTGTTTGTTTATTTAATTAGAAACGGAGCTCATTGTCGTGCTACACGCCATTTAATGAATATAGGATTCAATTTCAGTATGTCTTGCACTGAACTGAGTACTTCAGGTAACGAATCGTCTATCGAATTCTCGCCTTTTTATCTTATGCAGAAATTTATTCTAACTTAACATTCTTAAGCATATTTCTTTAATTTACTTTTAAGAACGCATATTAAAACGTCGTCGTCGCCGCTACTAAGTTCATCGCAGTAGGATACCGAAAGAGATACCACGGAATCAGCCGATCGCCGCTGAACCTTCGACCGAACATGTTCATTGAGGACTGAAATCCAAAACTAAGAACGGTAGGAATTGATTTGAGAAGCGACGTGTTTTCACATTGCCAGCTGTATGTCGCGCTAGGAAGAGTACGTTCCTCAGAAAATATCAGGGTGTTAGTTTCACCGGAAAGGATATTTGATAATATCCCGCCCGCCGTCAATATTTTCCTCATCATCATATAGTGTTCTGCACGGAAGCAGGTCTTGCACGCCACCGTTACGTTGCCTATTTTCTATTTGATTATTAAATTAGAAACGGAGCTCATTGCCGCGGTAGACGCGATTTAATGAACAAATCGTCTATCGATTTATCGCATTTTTATCTTATGAGGATTTGTATCCGAACTTTACTGATTTTGGCATATTTCCTTATTTTAATTATACGAATGCATATTCATTAAGGACTTCCGTACCAAATAAACGTGAAAGGCTTTCGAAATAATTATTCTATTATGATATTATTTGATGAATCTCGATCTCACATTTCAAAATTATGTATACGATAGACAGTGGTATAATTAAAAAGAAACGTAAATATAACGTATAGACCGATAGCTCAGGGTGGTGTCCCTTGATAAAAATTCTTCGTTAGAAAAAAAAGTTTTGCATGTATCATTGTATGATTTTTATTTTCCCATCTTCATCAAACGGGCTTTAGAATAAAGTTCTTTTTCTACGTTCTTCAAAATTATTTACATGGTTGCGTTGCCTGTTGTCTATTTGTTTATTTAATTAGAAACGGAGCATTGTCGTGGTAGACGCCATTTAATGAATATAGAATTATTTTGCAGTTTTTATTGCACTGAACTGAATATTACACAGGTAATCGTCCATTTATTTTCCGCATTTTTATGTTATGCAGATTTTTATTTTAACTTTACTTTGTTTGGCGTATTTCCTTAATATAATTTTACGAATGCGTATTCATTAAAGACTCCCGTATCACATAAACATGAAAGGCTTTCGAAATAATTATTTTACTATCATATTATTTGGTGAATCTCGATCTCATTCATTTGAAAATTATGTATACGATAGACAGTGGTATAATTAAAAAGAAACGTAAATGTAGCATATGGACCCATAACTCAGGGTAGTATCCCTTGATAATTTTCTTTGCTTGCAGTTTGCAAGCACCCATTTACTAGTTTAATATATAATTATAATGCAAAATTATGGTACTTCCTCTAGACTAGTTTCTTTACAAAATATAGTCCATTTTTCCCTGCAAAGATAACAAGTCTAGTGAAAAGACAAATAAGTTACGAAGCATTATAAAATCAATGTGGACAGGTTACTTCCTGGATGCCAAAAATTACGGAAACAAAACTATTTTGTGCTAAGAAGTGCTAGCGTTCAATTTGAATTATTACGAAAAATCATCATTAAAAATCCAGTAAAAGCCGTAAAAGATACTCTACCAAATAATTCGCTAGACCTAAAAATTTAAGATAAACTAAACGAGTCTTTGAATATGAGAAAGAATGATATCAGTATAGCAATCCTCAGTAATACATTTTCGCTGAAATTTCCTCTTCATTCAATCCAGGAGACACTACTGAAACGTTTTCCAGATTTCTTTGGTGGAGAAGATCGTAAAATGCACAACCTATGTGAAAGCAGCGTACCGACCAAAACCGTCTCTTGGTAGCCGAACATTTTGTGAGCAAAATTCATGGATCGAAGCAAAAGAAGAATTTTGAAAGCTTGGGAGTGCCCAAACCCGCGAAGTAAAATACAACTTCACTTACCGGGGTATACAATCCGAAATATAAAATATGGAACGAAACTCCACGAGCTTGATTATATTCGGACACTTTTTTCTGAAAGCAATTCGGAGCTGGCTACTTTGCAACCGAGCTTGGTAAAAAAAATCTTCGAGTATTATGCGAGCAGACTAATAATAAAGCGGAAAAAACATTGCGTGGATAAAAAATGAGGAATAAAGCGCAGGAAATGAAACGGTGAGGGAATTTGAGGGGGGTAAAGGGTTAAGGGGGGAAGAAGTAGGATACTGAAATCGGAAGTCTTTTAGGCCGAGGTGGGGAAGAGAATGGTTGGAAGGGAAAGGGAATGTGGGGGAGAAGTGAATGGGATGCAAGAGAAAGTAAAAGGATGAAAAGAAAATCACGATAAAAGAGGAAGTTACTGAGAGAGAAAGGACACAATGGGAGGTTTGATGAAATTGGTAAAAGAAAGTCGGAAGAAAAGTCCAGTAAACCCGTTTAGCGAAAAATAGAGTAAAAAGTTAAATTAATGGGGGTAGGAGAAGGAAGTGAAAGGGGAATCGGGTAAATCAAGGAGATATAGAAGTAGGGGAGCAGTTGAATATCGGAAAGAAACGGTGGAACAAATATGGTTGAAATCAAGTGCGTAGAAAACCAAAAATAAATCACTTTACCGAAGCCACAGAAATTCAAAATCTAATTTTCATTCATTCACAAAAACATTTTTTAACTATTTTAATTTTTCGACATTCATAGACCAAAAAGTCTTATTTCAAAACAGAATATAATATAATAAGAAATTACAAGGCATGAGTACGCCTCTAATCGTAAGATATATCAGCAATTAGAATTTTTCTAGATTACAGTACTATGACGCTAGGTTTATTATCAGTGAATGAATATAAAAGTTAGATGTCGGAAATGGTATACCTGCTATTTTGCATCCCTCGTACAAATAAAGCAACTCATCATAAAAATCCTTTCGTCATCATAAAATTAAAAGAAGGCTATATACGAGAGTGCGCTGAAAGATAAATAATTATGGATACATAAAAACATTATAGATAATTCATAGATATATAAATGCAGATAAATTAATTATATTTACTTTATTATGAGTATTCTACGTTTCGGTAGGTTCATGTACAATCAAAAATCCCTATTAAGCGCCATCTCCTTCATTCCCTTATAGTTAACCTGCCCCCCTTTATGTCAATCTAACAACTTTTGTCTCTGGCTTCCCCTCTGCTTTTTACCCTGAATGCTACTATCAATTACATCCTTTATCAATCCCTCTCCCCTTAATATTTAGCCCACCCATTTCTTCTGACGATGCTTAATCACTTCGATTAAAACCGTCTCCTCCTCAACCTTCTCCAACACCTTCGCGTTTGTTTTCCTCTGGACCCAACTAACTTTTTCCATACCTCGCCAACCTCCCATTTCGAAGGCGTCCAAGCATTTGACTTCATCCTTTCTTAAAGTCCACGTTTCACACCCGTAAAACAGCTCACTCCAAAACGAGGATCTCACCAATCTTTTCCTGATTCCTTTGTCAAGACCTTTGGTCATCATTTCTCTTCGCTTCATGAATGCTTCCTTAGCCAAAGCTATTCTTCTACGAATCTCATCCTTATATCATCCGTCCCCCGAAAGAGTACTTCCGAAGTTAGAAAATTTATTCACATTCTCTAGTTTTTACCCATCCACCCTTATAGTTAACTTAGCTTTCTTTCCCTTAGTAAACCTCAAAACTTAAGTTTTACTTACCTTAATTTTCATCATAAGCTCCCTTGTTTTATCGTACTGGTACAAAATATCCTAGTTTGTGGTCAGTTTGATAAAACGTAAAAAACAGGCAAAATATTGGGATAGAAATTATATTTAGCACCAGTTAAGTATTCCTCTAGTGAAGATGGTAAATGGGTAAGGTTTAAGAAGAAAACGACGAAGAAAAACGTGTAAGATACAGACAGGGACATTTGCGAGAGTCGTTAACCCGAATAGCGTTAGTTCCTGAGAAATCTACGCGAAAAAACGGTCATCCTTAAAGACGCCGGACGCGCACCCATGTGGCCGCGGAGCAAGAAGTGAAATAAAAACAAAGGAGTAACAGGAAACTATTTTTGGGGCCCCCTGATGAAGATTTTCCGTTCGGGTAGCGCGGCCCATTTAGAAATCTAATGAAGGGAAGGAAGAAAAAAGAATAGGCGCAACAAGGAAGAAAAGGAAGAAAGAGGAAACAAAGAGATAAAGAAGGGGAGACAAACGACCGTTCTTTGAGCGGGGGTTGGAAAAAAATAAGGATTTCCGAAAGAAATAAAATGGGGATTGGGCAGAAAAAAGGGGGATGAAAAGGTCGGAAATCACCCGAGAATAGCTTTGGGGGTGAAAGGGTTTTTTCCTTACCTTCCGAGAGGTATTACAGAGCAGTTCCGAGGGTGAGTTGACTCGGAGAAAAGGGGGTGAAAGTTGGGGAAAAGGTTGAATGGGATATCAGGAGAAAGTTCTGCAAAATTTCCGTAAGATTTCCTATCTTGCGATTCCTGTTCAATTATTGCCTTTGTCTCTTGTCGAATTGAGTATTTCCCTGCAAGTTTGGAGCGAATGGCAGACTTCGGGAAACGATGAATGCCAGAGGAATCTTCTACGGAAACTCCGAGTGCGAGTATCGAGATAAAAGTGTGGTTACTGAGTCGTGAGGAGGTTCAACTACCTTTAATCTCCTATAACCGAGGAAGGATTCTTTGTGAATGAAAATACAAGCACAATACGGGAAGGAGGATATTCACTGCTCCGAATAATATCGTACTTCAGAAATCCTTCGCCATCAGTATCGATAGCACACATCAGCTCCAATTTTAATTTAATACGTCTGCGGAGATTTCTGGTTTAGAATCTCGTGCTTTTGAGAACCTAGAACGATATTCATAACTTTTTTGGGGTACTTTGATACACCTATATAGAATAAATATGATAATAATTATAAAATTCGAAGAAATTGAGTCTCAGCGGTCTGAAAATCCGATTTTTAGCACCATTTTATGAGAATCAATTTTACTGAGAACTATATAAAGAAATATCCACACATTCACGATTGCTGAAAATATTGAAGCATAAGGATTATCAGAAAGGATAATTATTAGCAAATACTTGTTAAATGCTCAATAATAAATGTAAAATTAAGAGTTAGCTAAAAATACTTAGAGAGATTTATCAATCTGAAAATATCTTCATAATCAAGGTATGCAAATAACGAATAATAATAAATATTTTCATTTTATTTGGATTTATTGTTACAATCTCTAGTTAACGTCACTACAAGCTTGAGAAATTTTTTTCTGAAGCTATAAATGACCCTAGATGTCGACGCACCACAAATAAAACACACTCACACACAGTTTAAGTGCACTGAAGAAATTTGCCTCTTAGCTGGGGAAAGTAAATTGTTGCCCATAATGTAACAACTGAAATAATTGCAATAAAAATTTAGCAAAAAACTGGAACATTTTAACCCTTTATAATATTTTGGTAACGCAGTAGGTTCCTTACCAGTTTTATGCAGCTTTCGACTTCGATACCTATGCCTTTGAATCTGTAAAAATTACAGCTATTGTGAGTTGGATTACTGAGAGAATTAGAGAGAAAAAATTTAGGTCACGCTAAAACATGATTCGAAGTTGACACCTCCATCAACAATATCCCACATGATATTTTATTCGATTTTGATATTTAATTTCAATGATTTTGAAAAGGCAATATTGCGATAGTGATCACTTCGATACAAATTACATCGAAAAAATAGCAAATAAACTCGTCCATCAAACTGTACTTTACAGAGTGAATAATAGAGGAATGATGATGTCTATGTCTATGTAAGAACCCTGTAAGCCGCCTTTTGGCTTGTGGTAGGGGGTGCTGGTAGCTTAACTCCATTTTCCTAAACGGTTGCTTTCGCGTATAGGTCGCGGAAAAATGCATTTTTGAAACGATTTTTTATACCATCTATTTCCCTAATCATTTTTGCAGTATCAGAACAGTCCATATAACATGGGGGTCGCATTATATCGGTTACATCATCTAAGGACGTAATTTCTCTGAACTTATTTAATAAATTTATTGATCAATGATTTATTATCAATGACCACTAACTATAAAATCGACGTTGAACCTGTAGAACATAATCATTTTCAAATTACAAGAAATACTACCTTAACAAGCACCTGAAAAACTGCGTACACCATTAATATAATGCTCTTCGTAAGACCCTTCCTAAAATCAGTTCCTCGAAAGGAAACAAATGTTACAAGGGACCCGAAGTCGTTCCCCATCTCTAGTGGACCCTTTGTAGTTAGATATTCGTCCCTATTGTAGCTCCAACAATGAGCAATGGATTACCTACGATGTGGTAAAAGGCGCGTCGGAAACTAACCTTATTCTCAGGCAAGGAGAAGATATTGTTCGTTAAAGTGGCTTTGTTGGCGCTGGCAGGGAAAAATGGACTAGGAAGGTGGTGGTTAAGGGGGAAAATCTTGGAGTAGAACGAGGAGAATATGAAATGTTTGAGGGAATTAAATTAGAGAACTGGGAGGGACATGAATCTTTTCACCATTGTCTGCAGAAAGATTTAAAAGACCTCGCCTTAAAGAACAAGGCGATTTCGGAACGCGGGATTTTGGGAGGCTTAACCCAGATATTTAGGAGAACCTATTTATAGCTCTAGGAAAGAAGCGAATACAAAAATCGAATCCGCAAGGAGAACATTTTTCGCCACTTAATTTTTAATCTCTGGACCGTAAGCATGAACTTAATTAAATATTATGCATAAATTCATCAAAAAAAGAGACGCGGATTTGTGTAGACACTGAAATTTGGTGGGGTACACGAGGTAGTGGATAATTGAGTTTTCTCCTAGCCCCTTTTTCAATGGGGAAGGCAAATAAACCGTTGATTTCTAATCCTTGCACGGATGCCTGCTCGGGATAAATTCGAGGAAAATTGAGAAAATAAATAGTGTTTTCTTATCTTAAT
This sequence comes from Sympetrum striolatum, assembly GCA_947579665.1. Lineage (NCBI taxonomy): Eukaryota > Metazoa > Arthropoda > Insecta > Odonata > Libellulidae > Sympetrum > Sympetrum striolatum. Next base: position 37,831,225 of record OX388351.1, on the reverse strand, counting down.
TGGTTTTTGGTCCGATCGCTGCAAATGTCAGGGGTCGTGGTTGACTATTAGGGAAAATGAGAGCCTCTTATGGGGCTTTATAATTGCCTATTGGAACCCTTACCACTGGCTTTATTTTTACATAATTATTATAGCTATATAACGATTTAAGTTCACCCAAGGTCCAGTTGCAACCAATTTAGACGGATTACACAAAATTGTTACATTTAAAAAATAAAAATATGAAGATAAATACACAAAGGGTCTCGAAATACGAGCATATTAAACATGAATGAAGAATGCCAGTCGAGTTAAATCATTCTCTATTCAAGATCTACCATAACAACGAACTAAATACGTAAAAATTAAAAAAAAATCAAATAAAAAATTAATATCTACCGTAGACTTAATAAGAGGATAAAAAGCTCAAGCACAAACTGCAATGCAAGCGTATTACCATTCCCATGTTTCTTCAGAAAATTAAGATAGTATAATGCTAACCTAGTAAAAAATTAGAATACAATTACTGATTCATGTTATCAATGCACAAATAGTTATGTATACAAATTTTACGCATATTATTAATTTTCTACTAGGCTTAATCTAACAAGTGTTCAATTTACAGACATATTTTCTGAAACGTTTCAATTAGTCCGAAGAATTACCTAAGATGAAAAATATCTTTCTCTACTGCGAAGTTACTGCTGAGTATTTTTATATGTATTAATTTATATAATCAAGTTAATAATCCTATTTTTTACGAGTTACAAAGAATAAATCATTTGTATTGCTACATTAGATTTTAGTCGCATCTAGTTTTATTCGCATTATGTATCCTTAATCAAGCATATACGGACGAGTTATTTAACTTCGTTTTATGGGGACTTAAATAGAGTAATTTCCTTAAATATTTATGACTGTCTTTATTTTTTTAACTGATTGACATATCAATGAAATATACCATTATCAAAATACTTCTTCCAATAATCATTATTTGTCGCGAATCTTTCAGTACTACTAATATGGTTCACATTAATGACTTATCGAGCACACAAAACGAAGATGACACATTTTCAAAGCAAACTAAATATATACATCAAACTTATTTCGGACAACTGATCGCTTACCAATAATATTCCAGATATTGACCTCATTGCTCCTATGCGACTGAGGGTAAACTTTAGCGTTTGATAAATTGGTGGTCTCCGTAGCGAAGCAACGAGTAAACGTCGCCAAAGTGAATCCCGACCCGAATGTATGAGCAGAATTCTCGGTCCTCTGTCCTGCCACTTCAAGTGCAACATCCGCCGTGTCTCCCCTTCATGGTTCATTACTCCTGCCACTCGGCACGCTCTCCAAACCACTCCCGAATTACATTCCTAAATACACGAGGAAGTGATGCAAAACGCAAGTTAGGCCAATTTAAGAAAAGGGACGGAATTCCTCGGAAAAATCTTCATCTTCGTAAATGAGGTTCCGATCGAACGCAGGAACGGCTTCAGACGGTAAGAAATAAGGTGCGATGCCTCAGGACGAGCTGTTAAAGGGGGCGGCCCATTAATGATTTCGGCTATAAAAGATATTATATTTAAATCTCAAAGGACAATTGGGTACTCAAAGGGATAAACTATGTTCCAGAAAATGAGTTCATTTCATTTCATTCATTTTTTTATTTTGTAATGTAGGAAAAGTAAATTGAAGAAATAAAATTTTCACTTTTACTATTTTCCACCATATATTTTACACACGACTGGTTTCGTAAGATAACTTACACCTGAAGGCGTAAGCTATCTTACGAAACCGATCGTGTGCAAAATATACTGGGGAAAAAGTACAAGTGAAAATGTAATTTCTTCTATTTATTTCTATGGAATTCCACTTAGTCAAGGCAGCTACCATTGATTTTACTTTAATTATGCGGGAGAAGAATTAAATGTGAAAAATATTTTCAAAAGCTGCTTCGGTCAGTTAAATTTTGGTTCCCATATAAAAAGAGCAAATAAATAATTTTTAAAAGCCTCATGTGGAAACATTCGACCTCTTAAGTTACATTTTTTATTTATTAATTTTAGAGAAGAGTAACTTATGAAAAAAATATTCAAGATTTTCAAAAGTGCTTCTGAGGATTTAATATTGGATCCCGTATCTCACACTGGCAAATAAATAACGTTTAAATATTTTTCATCAAAATAATGTTTTCTAGTTTTCTTCTGACAGAGACGGTAAAAATGAAACTTCTGGGCAAGATTCCCCGTTCCTACATCGGTTATATCCATTAAAATAGAATCTTTTCCGTGTGAAACTTTTCCTAAATATCTCAACATTAGCAATCAAATCGCGTAAAGAAAGAAAATTTCTGAATACGGCTGTTAATGAATAAGAGATTTAAAATCTCCAATAGCCGTCTTTTTCGGCGTTCCTCACCTCCTTCGCCGGTATTCGGAGAAAAAGAACGGCTATGAATACCAATATTTTACGATTTTCAAATGTACATTTCAATATCAATGCTATTATCATCAGGGGAAGTAAAGCATAAAATTAACTACCGGTTGAATCAAAACTAAAAATAGTACTCAAATATAAAACCTAACAATATATCAAGATAAGAATAATTTGTATAGATATTTTTAAATAAGAAGAAAATATGGACAATTAAACCATTGAAGATCATACGTGTGGCAAGGCCTAAAACTGCCTCATTAGGATCATTTTTAAAAACAGAAAGTCTAAAATCATTTGAATGGCATATTCACCGATGCCTCTGCGAATGCAATCGTATGCACAGAGTCAGATGTTGGCCAAGACGATCGGAAATCGAAACGGCGTCATCCTATTGCTGAGGGGAAGTACTTTCATTTGGCCTCAAAGCTGGTTTCAATAACCGGTCATGAAAGAATTCTCCTTTCCTCATTAATGTCTCCATCACAGGATGTCAATCGATCGATTCTTTTTATGGCCTTGACTCGTCTGTACATCATAACGAAGGAGAAAACACTTAGGAAGGGAGACGTCACAGAGTGAAACGCCGACATTATAGCAACTTTGCATATATTAAGGCGAGTATGAAGATTATAGAAAAGGTAGGGATCTCAGAGGTAGATAAGAAACAGTAGAAGAATTACGAGTATACCGATAATGTAAAGAAAGGAAAGTTGGGACACAGCTGTTAAGAAATTAAGAGGTTTAAAATCTCCAATAACAGTTTTTGTCGGCGTTCCTCTTCTCATTCCCCGGTTTTCCGAGAAAACAAGACAGGACACCGCAATGATTTTAAATGTCTGGCATGCGTTACTATCGAAACCTTATATCCGGGAGCGAATTTTGAAAGTGTTAAGTTCTTTTTTCGTAATAATTATAATTCGCTAAGTGAATATACTTTAATTTCAGAAAGGGATCCTTTTTTCAAGACGTGTACACTACACCTACACTCACAATTTAGGATTCCTGTGAATGGCAAGTTAAAATAAATTCACACATCTAGATTCTATTCTGTAGTCCAAAATATAATTACCGATACTAGCTCACAAAGTCAAATAATTGAACTATCGGCATTTTTTGTATAGGTTACTGGAGATTTTAAACCTCAATTTATGCCGATAATAATGGATGTGTTCTCTGCTAATCCCTATTGAATTCTCCACTGAAAACTTGTGCTTTCGCATGTCAACTTTTTCACGCTTTTATAATAGTATTTATCCAAAGAGTTTATTATAACAATGCAGTATTTTAATTTTATTTTTCTAGGACTGGTGGACATCATTTCTTATGCAAATTTTGCCTTTTTAATACCCTTTCAGAAGAGAATGGACTAGACCAATTAGTTTGTTAGCAGCCTATGTGTGAATGAGCTGTGGTGAGTTCCTACTGATTGTATTAGTACCCACTAACAATAAAAATTCAATATTAATACCATATTTTAGGGTTACAGGAACCTCGCGAGAAAATCAAATCCAAATTCAAATAGATAGAAAAAGTATGCATAGGAAAATATTTTATCGACTTCGAGTTTTATAACTAAATATTGAATTTAAAAAAGGAATCATAGGTATACAAATGCTCTATTCTGACTTTCACATTTAGTACAAAAATCTTTCAATTAGAATTTCATTAACTTAAATTATATATTAACGTTACATTATCTAGAAAAGGGAAATGCAACGTATGGGGCCTAAAAATAACTTATACAAATGGTTCAAGGTATTCCTCGTTTCTTCACGTCTACGTGAATCAATTAAATCAATTAATCCTGGCACACGCCGCTAAGTAGCTGACAAGGTTCACACATATGTAAATGTAAGGAATCCAACGGGATAATTTTTTACTTTAGTGTGTTATTTGTACACATTTTACAGAGCAGCGATTAAAACATATTCCACTCGCTTATTTATGAAATATAAAGAACACTAAATATTATAAATAGCGTACTTTATTGTAAACAAAGAGAATTGTAAAATAACAATCTTTATAAACAAATATATTTGAATGGCATTAGCATCATTCAACCTAGATACGCCAAACATACAGATCCCCCCAAAGATCAAGCATAAAATTGAACGGAGCGATTCCATCCGCTGGACCAGCAAATTCGGCAATCCACCGCTTGTGGATTCGGCAATTAGGAAATAGCTCCACTCGCCTAAACCGGTTTTCAGCGCATCAAAGCGGAAGGGAACTGTGGCGGGTTTTCCCAATTTCTCTCGCGGAGTGCAGCGCCTCTTGTAGAATCCTCGAGATTCAATTCATTCGCCTTTCCTCAGACGTTCATTACGGCGGAATTCTCCGAATGATTTCTGTGTCTTGGAGGTCGAAGGGCAGCAATTAAAAGGGCCACCCGCATCCTGTGGCGCTCGATTACCCCTTCCGTTAGGCATACTGGCAAGGACGATGAAAATTATCTCGGCCCTCAGCTGCTGTTTCATCTGAGACCTTTATAATCATAATGAACTTTGCATGCCTTATGAATTTCAAATGGTTGGCCATTGAAGGATATGATTTGAATAAAGACCTTTATCAATAACTGTTCACACCTAAAATATTCATGGATATAGTTATAGTTCATACATTTTTTCATGCTTAGCCTTTATCGATGAAGTCCCCCTAAGCTCTGATGCGCTTGTCAGGTGGTGCTTCAGCGAGGTAACAGCAACAACGAACATACAACCATTCCCTGATCGGAAAAATCCGATAAGCAGAGATTCGAACCAGGTACAGTCCTGGCCAAAATTAACGCAGCACCGGCCGTAAGGATCGCTAGGGAGGTGCTGCGTTAATTTTGGCCAGGACTGTACCTTGTGGTTTGGAGTAGTAACGTATATGAAATGCTATCCACTCCGACACCAAGGCTGGTAGTTTTAATTTTGGGTCGAAATTTTTCCTATTGGAATACCTTCTCATTGCTCCCGTTTTATACAATTTGTACTTTGAGCGACACCATGGAGTAAATAGCAATATCAAATAAGCTAATTCACATAGAAAAATAGCGAACTAGCTTATCTATTTCAGGAATTACATACCTTTTTTCCTCTCGGGGCCATATTTTACAAAGAAACTTGCGAATCACCCAATGGCGTTAGACGAAGCGCGTTTATGGCATAACGGGAATTGTAAGCTTACATTTATTTCAATGATGAATAGAAAAAGTTGGCGAAAGAAAATCACATAAATAAATTATGGTACCTATATAAACATTTCTGTAGGCATATTTTGATTATCTGTTGCGTTGTATTAAAGCTGAAAATAGTTATAATCTTCCATTGCTAAGTTTCGATTCGTTATCGAAGTTTAAAACAAACGTTTAAAAATGTACATGTAACAAATATACATATAGATAAGGTAATACATAAACTTCAGTTTATTCTTTTGTGGAAAAACAAAAAAATAACTCAGTAAAATACATTTAAATTGTCTTACACGCGGTTACCGCATTTATTTTATTTAACAGTTACTCTTCATTTCGTTGAGGTTAAAGTTCTCTTTCATTATCCAGCAAATGGTTTTTGGATATCATAAAAAATGTATTAATACAACGGCGAGAGAGTTGAAATGTGTGAATGTGTTGGCAACGTGTCAACATTTGTATAAACCACCTTCCTAACCCAGATTCCAAAATGGGATGGCGCGCCATGGGCTTAACTAACTTCTTACTGATAAAATAGGTTCTCAGGAGCCTATATCTATATTTGAAATACATAAAAGGGACATAAGTATAGCACAAAGGTCATTGTTGTGCCCATAAATATCCCAAGAGACCAAAATCCTGAATGCTACCTCGTCCACGGATCGAAAGGCAAATGTTGGAATGATTTACGATATCCTATTTAAGAGTTATCAAATGACAAATATTCAACATTAACCTTGTATTTCACGTTACCTTCCGAAGATCCGCCATCCTATAAGGACCTCCCCTTCCTTTTTCCTTCCACGTCCTTAATCTCCCGCCACGCACAGGGCGTTAGCGGAACCAAACTGGTCGATGACTTTGCTGAATTTCCCATTTGACTGTGCGTGTCTGCGCTCTGTTCAGCCTTTTCGGCAACAGTGACCCAGCACTGAGGTCCATCCCCGCGGCAATAGAAGCTAATAAGAAAAATAATTCTTATAGATTCGTCACGAGGAACACGAGAAAGCCTTTTGATGCGCATTCCATCATTAATCTCTCATGGGCGAACTACATTTCAATGGAAAGGGAAAGAAATGACAATATGTTTTCCCAATACAAACTTTACCTATTGTCATAACTGTTTTTCGAGACGAATCAGGCTCTCCTACGAGGAACGGAAGCTTTTATAGATCCGTTTCCTCCTGCCTTGAATGAGCAAACAGAGCGCGGGCGAACTACCAAAGCAGTTAATTGTTGCGTCGGAGGCCGCGTCATTCCGAGATTGTTACGTAATTACGTGGTTCCGAGGGAAGCGTCGCTTGTAACAATTACGGGGAAATGAAAATTGCTCGACGAAAATGCGGTGGATTATACGGTGGCAGAGGGATGGAGTTTTTGAAGAAAAGAGTGAAATAACCTTTGACCTTTCTTTCCGGCTTAAGCAGCATTCATCATTGATGACTTTGACTCGAAGCTATTAATCTTTTCTACTACGCGACTGTACCCGTTACACATTGTTCCGATTTTAACATTTTTAAAGATTTTCAACCTGATATATCTTTCGAGCCCAATCTCTTAAAGGAAAATCTTTCGGTGGAATGTGGACAGAGGATAAATCTATTCAAATCAAACAACTTGGTTGGTAGACGGTATTAACGCAATCAGAGATAAAATAGATTGTTTGTATATATTTTATTATTGGATGATAGAGAAAGATAAGAATAATAATTGATTAAAAGAGCATTTTATAAAGAGGTCACAGTAGAAGAGGATAACAGTTAGTAAGCCATATCACGGTATTAAAGTTGCAGAAAAGAAAATTAGGAAATAAATTTATTTCGCTACATCAATTTTTATTTATTGATGATTTCCTTACATGCATGCACAACCAGTATAAAATCTTTAGTAAGATAAAATTAGCTTGACATAATTTCACGCTTAAAACCTCTGATGTTCTAGCTTTCAGCCTACTATTAAAACATGAGCTTTTATAATAAAAATAGACAAAAAACACAATTAACATTCATAAAATCTTTTCAATGAGTTGCATTAGCTATTTCTTTGTATGTCTATTGACTGCTCAGAGATTCGAAACTATAAACCTAAGATTAATATTTCCTGATACTTGCATTTTCTTTGAAATACTTTTTACTTGTACTTAAAGATATAATTTTGAAAATTTTCAGTACTCGGGATTGATCTCATAATTAGTTACGCCCATGAAATTTAATTTATACACACGTATTACTCAAAAACAACTTTAAACAAAGAGAAAAGAGGCATAATAATGCGTTAGGACCACTCGCTTATAACTTCCACCTTATTAATCCAGTCTTCCACTATTTTTCCACTTTCCACTCCTTTTCCTCCAAATAAAGCACTTTTTTCCGCAGCCCCCCCCTCCTCCACCTTCCCAACCCTATTTCCCCCACCCCCTTTACAAATGGCAAAATCTAGTCTCGGAGTCACGGACCGTTAAACCTTTCACTTTTTCTCCTCGGCGTCTCTTCCTTTACGGAACGCTCCCTTGAATCGTCAATCAATCCTTTTGTACTTTTAATTTCTCTTTTTACAGTCCCTTTCACGATTTAAAACGTTTTTTCCTGCATTTGGGAGTGCTCGCATAATGTGCCGACGCCAGCGACCTAAACGACGACTAATCGAACTATACTCTTGCTCCGGTGAATCTTGTCGCACGTCAGGGAAAAAAAAATAGGGTTTCAAACAACAAGAACTAGAGGAAGCACTTAGAGAAGCAATCGGAATTGTAATGAGACGATAATGGAGACATCAGCTACTAGTACTTAAGTACCTTGGTGATACCGAATCTTTTGTCGGCCTCATTTGATTTCCGAATTGTGAATAGCGTTTCTAGAAAATGTTTTGCTAATATATGTGTGCCTTTGTTTTGCTTTAATGATAAATATCTGAAATGATATATGCAATTAAATTAAATTATAAGAAAGTACCATCTTTAATTTGGACGAAATGAATACTTAAAAATTCTCCTCTTCCAGTTAATCTATGTGTATTCAGATACATGGTGGGGCACGATATACGTTTTAAAAAGAATCAAATATATTAAAATCCGGGTTATCAGATACCCAAGTGGGTTGCGCAACTGATTTTGATCGAAGGGTCTCTGATTCGATTCCCGGGGATACCCATAGGTGTGAAATGACTTCAGCCGTTGCAGCTTAAAAAAGATGCTATATAATGTTAAAATTTCACCATAAAATTATCGTACATTAAGTCACCTCACATTTTATTAAAAGCTGAATCGGAAAAATATTACATGGATTTTACTAATGATTTATAAACATGCTTTCTACCACGTACCAATATATAAGTAAGATCCACGTACCGAAAAATAAGAAATGATCGTGAATCGTGAGTAAGCCGATGTGTAAAAATAATAAAAATAATGAGCGTATTTTATTAGGCGAGAATGGAGATTATTAAGCATAATCCTACATTTAACCCTTCGTCCCTTGAGTTTAAGGGAAAGAGATTTTTTGAAAAAAGTACCTGTAAGAAAAATACCTAGTTTATGTACGTAATAATGTAAATTGTACATATACAGATACGTATAGATTATTGAAATGATAAATCCCCATCATGTAAGATAAAAAAACTCTTATATTTGAGGGAATATCGGATTAGCTCCAAATGTTTGCCTTCACATCATGTATCATTGTTCCCTCTACTGCCTTCTTTGTCATAGTTTTTTACGGATAATATCGCAGAGAGAGTATTTGGCCGGACTTCAAAATCTCTACCAACGAATTACAACTTGGCTCTTCACGGAGAGTTGTACAAAAAATGCAGAATTATCGCGAAAAGATGATTTGGGGACGATAGAATCGTACTTTGCAAAAGTTGACAAATTGCTATTTGCCTCTCCAGATCTCTTCTTGCTCACATCCATTTGAACATTCGGGGAAAAGTTATTCTCGCTTCGAATTCAACGCTTTTTTAACTTCAACGTTGAGAAAACCCTCCATCCTTCGGAGAACTTTGTAAGAGTTGGAGTGATTCTTTCCAAATGGATTCTGTTCGAGTCCTCAATACGGCCGTTTCTTTTCCAACAATTCGTTAGTATTCCATTACTATAATTGTCCGAGTTCTCAATTCAGACGTAATAGGAAGGAAAATTTGAATTTTGTATAGAAAATTCGAAAATTGCATAGCTAATTGTGTGAAATAAGCCATATAGGCATATTCAACAAAGAAAACACAAGGCAATAAGAGACCGCTACCTTCAATTTATTGAAAATAATTTTCTTTAGAAGACAGATTAAAAAATATAGATGAGAGAAATCATAATTGACTAGTAAAACTTCATTTTGAGATTAGATAGAACGAATTGACAACATGAATGATAACTGACTAGTTATTTGATTATATTTTTGAGGGTCAGTTCAAAAAATCATCATCAGCAATTTATTAAATCATTCTCACTAAATCAGTAAACATGCAATAAAACTATCATAATTTAATATTTTACCTATGTATTGGGTAACTAAACTAAAAGTTCAAATCTATTTTTCTTAGTAGATAATAGAACGAAATAAGAAGTAGTCACATGGAATATAAGAACATCTGTCACATTGCACAAGAATTTCAGGTAATTCAAATATTCGATTTTCTGGGAGCTATGAGTATTTGACTGCAATTGAAGTATATTACTAGTAGTTAATCAGCTTATGGATTAAAAAAATGATAACGATACAATGGCAGAGAGCTATCGAATCCAAAAGTTAACTTCATTATTATTTGCTGCATAAATATTATCTATTTTTCATTACTTATGTACAAATTTCATTTTATAATCTGTTAACTTAAGATTTCCATCAAATCTCTGCCTTAAATAAGGAAGATTTGACTTCTCAAAAATAATTCAAACCGTGCTTTAACCAATTTTTCGCATCGATAGACTTCAAAAGAAATATAGCTCCTTGGAGTGAAATTATTTCACCATTAAAGACAAATTTTCTCTGCTATCAGCTTCTTGAAAATTTTACTTTAAGCTTTGACAGCCAATATTAAATTTGGAATTTAAAAATATCCTCATAAATACTAAGTTCCCAAAACTTTAGACTGACAGAATCTCAGAGCGATTGATTGAAGGCGGGGAAGACGTTATTATTTGTAGATTATATCTGAATTGCATCAGGGAGGGATTGAGAGAGAGAACTTTAATGGATTAAATTCAATCCACTGCCTTCCAATCTTTAACTCTCAACAGCGAAAACGTATTACGCCTCCTGCACTCCGGCCATAGCCTGGTATAGACGTCTCATCTTGCCGTCTCGTCAGACGACGTTTCCTTCTCGTCTTTATCCGCGACGATCAATCTTCGCCACTCGAAAAGGGCCTTTTTTATCATTCTACCATCCCTTCATCTGCCATCAATATTCGTTAGTCATACGGAAACAAAAAGAAAAAATGAGGAAAGCGATCCGGATTTTTGGATTTTTTTCTCCGAGAATACCCCCTTTCGAGACTTCTCCTGTTGTATATTTCCCCCTCTCGAACCTTTAAGACGGAGACAAAGAGGGATGTAGTTTGTTTGAGGGGGCAAGGGATGCTCCTAAGACTGCTAAGGTTTTGGAAAAGGATTTCGGCGTGGGATATGTAGGTGTAATTTGTTCGAGAAGCCCAAGTTGGATGGGAATAGTAAGGTTTGAATGCAAGCAAAAGGACCCCAAAAGAGAAGGGAGGTTTAGGACGAACTTGGCGAAAGATAACACCTGAGCTACATAAAGATACCCAATAAATATTTATTTTAATACATTTGTTTAAGATAGGGATTTCTACACGGGATCTTGGAATTTCAGTTTCCTAGGTTTCTACAAGTAGAATTAATCCCAAAATTTTCTAAAAATCTACATGCACCCGAAAAATCTTGGGTACTTACTAACTGATATTTATAAACTTAGTAGTCCACATATCTCTTGACACACTGTAGACAAGGGAATGTATCAGCATTAATAATGCCATACAATCCTTAAAATAGCTAACTTTATCCATGAGTTGTCTGTAATGAACCTTATGTACAAGATAAATCAGCTTTTTCTTGAATCATTATAGTTTCTATAAAAGTTTTCTGGCAATATTAATTTTTTGCCGGAACATAAAATAATTCTAGCGTTAGAAATAAATGAAATATCTAGTTCATACTCATTCGATGCTTCGATATACTAGAT